>CAWUFW010000192.1:4605000-5205000 GCA_963921515.1 Calotriton arnoldi | reverse complement strand
GTTTTGTTCCCAAGGCAGAGTACTTTGTGGGAGTTCGTAGCAAGCCAAGCATGCACTAAGAGGCAATTAGGAGTTAATGGCAAGCACTAGGAAAAACAATAGTGGTGCTCTGTGCGCTGCATGTGATTACTGTCATGCGATGCACTCTCAACCAAGTAACTGGTTTGGCAATCAGTGTTTAAAAACTATGATCGTGCTCTGTGCGCGTTGTTTCTAGGGGCTGATCCGGAGGTACCTGGTTGCTGAGGCAGGATTCGGAAATGCAGAGTCTGGCGGTGCTCCTGATGCAGGAGGGGGCGATCTGGCCCAATAATGCTGTAGGAGAAATCGTCGTTTTCCCAGGGATATGTAGGCGCTGCTCCCATGGGAAAGATGTAGAGCGGCGTCGGGACTGTGGGCGCGACTTAAGTATCGGTCTTGGCGCGCCACAGTCCGGACATCATTGCAACATGCTGTGATCATGTGGGTTTTCGCCATTCGACGACTAAACCACTATCGCTACAGGAGTATTAATGTAAAAATAAACAAAATACTTAAACAATAAACCACATCATAGGGAAGGTAGTTGCCGTACACCACCATTCCCTGCAAGTGTAGCATACAACACTGTGCCATTCATATCTAGGGCGCTGAGCTGGGTGGTGTTACAGATACAGACCTAGAATCATAACAATAAAGAATGTCTCTATAATCCAGCTGGCGTGATCAGAATATGCAATAAAAAAAATCACCACAAATGTATCTGTGATCAGAGTATGTTTGTATATATTTAGTAGTAAGTCATCAATATAGTTTACCAAAAGTATTTGCTCCAAGCGACGGTGCAGTGTGAGTGACAAAAGTAAGCCAAAGAAACATATATCACATAAAGAGTCTAGGCATGTACAAACGCGGGTAACACCCAAATTGGATAAGAAATTATTTGCAAAGTCCAACAATATAGAAGTTCAGATTTGGATAGTCCACAATGACTGATGTGGGTTAAACCCACCCAAGTCGACATTTTGTCCCTATATATTGAATCAAACCGGGTCTTCATCAAGAACCTTAATAGCAACCTACAAATGACAACACAAATATTGTCAAACCTCAAATTTCTGAGCAGAGGTAAAGTTCTAGTCACCATAAAACACGAAACAATATCACCTGACCAAATAAAATCTGATCTGTATCTAGTCACATCCATCAATCCTAGTAAGCATAAACTAAAGAAGAATAAATCAACAGGCCAACCAGTAAACTATCTCATAATGGGAAAGTGAGGAAAAATGAAACTCCTGAGTGACAAATTGGGCATCCAAACTGTATAATAGGATAAACACCTATAGGTCGTGAAATGGTGTCCCATCGTCACTGTATGCAATAAATGATCTAGCAAAAATAGCCTAACCAGCCTTCTATGTCTGCTTAATGACTGCAATACCCAACATGCACAATCTGAATCAACACAGTAGTGTTAAACAATCACTTGTGTTGCAAGGAAATGCAAATTAAAAGGATTAACCATGTGACCTTTGACATGCATCAAGACCACCGCTGCCATGCATTGTGACTCATGAAGGAAGCTTGTGTGTCCCATTTCATCATATAAGTTAAAACAAATCGAGGTCTTACTCCAATCCTGTACGTGCGCGGCTAACTGTTAAGGTATTGAAATAATGATATAGCAGGGGAGACGCCTTAAACAATAGAAAACCACAGAGCCTCGATAATTAAATCTCAAGTGTCAAACCTCATAACAGCCTTTACTTCAGAGTGTCGGAAAATCTCTCACACACCACGCGGCCCAGATACGCCATTGCGGCGTTCAAAGATAAAAACAGAAGAGGGACCACATGAAAGATGTGTCCGTGAGGAAGCGTAAAACAAATAGACCATCAGGTTAAATTCAGGGTAGGAAAACCACTTGTGATAATCAGGTGATAATCCGCTTGACCCAAAATAGAGAATATTCACATATCAATCGAGTGTGTGCAGTTAAAACAACTCGAAAATCATCCCAGTCTATAAGCAGAAAGCACAAGGCTGTCATAGATGTGCATGCTTCAAAGTGTTTATAACATTAATATGTCAAGTACAGCCAAGAAGTTGCAAATCAAGTCCTACGTAAATCAACAAATATCAGATGCCCAACAGAAACATGGAGAATACTTGCAAGTACAATAAGGAGCTAGAGCAAGGTAATCAGTGCAATCCTAATACAGATGGAAAGGGAAAAGAACACAAATCTTTTTCCAGTTCAAAAACCCACTTTCAACATAATTACCTCCATAGATGTTAGGAAATACATAATTATTTCTAGAACTAACCATTCAACCTGGCATCAAACTGGCTCCATTCATCTGAAGTATTCAGTCCATCACGTATGGACTTGACTCGTTCAATCCAGCTATATTTGAGTGCCAAAAGTCTATTGCTTGGGTTTCCACCTTGTGGGTCACTGTTAGCGGGTCAGTACGAACAGGCACGACTCCTTGCGGATGTAGGAAAGGTTTTATTTTACGTAATACAGGTTTCTTTCTTGATGCCAGTTTATAAACACGACACAACAATGTAAAGGGGCTGGTTTTGGGTTCCCGCTGTCCTCTTCCCTTCTCGCGGCGTCTTCTAGGCGTGCCTCACTGTCTTCTGGGGTCCCAGCCTTGATCCACGACGTGTGGTTGCTCGAGGCGAAAAAGGAAAGAAAGCGGGTGAGTGTCAAGGTCGGTTTAAGTGCTGTGGGGCGGGGTAGTGAAGGAGCACCTCCAAACGAGTGACGAAGCCTAAAACGGGGTAGTGGTAGTGCGGGGAGAGGGTAGTGAAAAACACAGGACTCAGGTGAGAGGATATTTCCCCTAGGCGTCCGGTTTCTCCCGCCGCCCTACCCAACTCAGGAACCGCTTGCGTACCTGGGTTAGCCACGCTCCTCCGGGAGCGTGGCTGGGCGAAGCACGGTCCTGGTAGCCCCTCGGCTCTCCTGACGTCTTGGGACTCCCGACGTCTTCTCCACCAGATGGTATTCGCGTTCTTCCTCGATCTCCAACTTCTCCCTCTTCGATTCGGCTTCCACTCTCCTCACTCCGTCGCTCCTCTCGCTCCTCTCGTCCTCCGGTGTAGAGACACCCCCTCTTCCGGGGTTCCTCGTCTCTTGTTGGTGCGGTGTCTGTTACGTCATGGCAGAGGGCGGAGCCGTAAACCCTTTTGTCCCAGTTAAAGGTACAGTATCCTGAACCAGCGGGGCCCTCGCCACCTTCGTGTGAAGTTGACAGCCATTCGTCTTGCTGCGTGGAACAGAAAGGTGAATGATCAGGTTGTGCCTCCCACCAGTCTACTGTCCTTTGTAACGCCTCCCCGGGAACACCGGCCCTGTGACAGTCACATTTAGGAATTTCTACTACCTGCCACTTAATATCCTCCATAGTATGGCTTTGTTCTGCGAAATGTTCTACCAATGGAACTCCAGGTGTTAAACAGTTGATTCTCCTTTGATGCTGCAGTATTCATGTCTTGACTTTCTGCATTGTTTGTCCAATATAATTTTTTGAGCAGGGACACCATACTGCATATATAATATTAATTTAGTTACAGTTCGTGAAAGAGCTTACTTTGGATCTGACACCCTTATGTTCAAAGAATCTGGTTTCAAGACAGAATTTACATGCCAAACATTTCCCACATTTAAAATGTCCTCTGACCGGTGTCAATCCCACTGTGATTGTTAAGTGGGAGCAACCGGGGACGGGAGAGCAGCCCTCACTACCTTTTTCCTAATATTGGGTCCTCTTTTGAAGGAACACATGGGTGAATCGTTGTGTTCAAGAATGTCTTTGACAAGGTGCCAATAATTATGGACAATATTCCTAATGGTAATACTATCAGTGTGGAATGTGCTTACCAAAATTATGTGTTGTTCGGAGCTCGAGTGAGCTTTAGGTGTCAGTAGCTGGTCTCTTTAATGTGTGTGCCATGCCCCTTTCCTAGCTTGTTTCAAAGGTTTCTGGGGGTAACCCCTCAGGGTTAGTCACGTGATTCATGTATTTGACTCCACAAAGTAATCTTCTTTTTTTAAACAATTCCTGCTTACCCTTAATAACTAATGCAAAAACAACAGTTGATGGACAGAATGCAGAACAATGTCATACATTCACCCCAGTACAGAGATCTGGGCCTAAATCCATAGTTTTTTTGCTCACCATGCCATTCCAGTTTGAACCCAGCCATATGCAAATCAGTCTTGACCCTGTGCCTCATGGGAACAGTCCAGCCCGAACTGCCAAGCCAGGTCCTCCCTGGACTGGAAACAAGCATCCTAGGACCAGTTTCGGGGTTTCACCCCTTTTCAGGCAGGATAGCTTGATTCCAGTGGCATGGAGAGCACGGGACCCACGTCTGGGCATACCCGTCCCACTCAGGGTGACAAATGCAAAAACAACAGTTGATGGACAGAATGCAGAACAATGTCATACATTCACCCCAGTACAGAGATCTGGGCCTAAATCCATCGTTTTTTGCTCACCATGCCATTCCAGTTTGAACCCAGCCATATGCAAATCAGTCTTGACCCTGTGCCTCATGGGAACAGTCCAGCCCGAACTGCCAAGCCAGGTCCTCCTGGACTGGAAACAAGCATCCTAGGACCAGTTTCGGGGTTTCACCCTCTTCTGCCAGGATAGCTTGATTCCAGTGGCATGGAGAGCACGGGACCCACGTCTGGGCATACCCGTCCCACTCAGGGTGACAAATGCAAAAACAACAGTTGATGGACAGAATGCAGAACAATGTCATACATTCACCCCAGTACAGAGATCTGGGCCTAAATCCATCGTTTTTTGCTCACCATGCCATTCCAGTTTGAACCCAGCCATATACAAATCAGTCTTGACCCTGTGCCTCATGGGAACAGTCCAGCCCGAACTGCCAAGCCAGGTCCTCCCTGGACTGGAAACAAGCATCCTAGGACCAGTTTCGGGGTTTCACCCTCTTCAGCCAGGATAGCTTGATTCCAGTGGCATGGAGAGCACAGGACCCACGTCTGGGCATACCCGTCCCACTCAGGGTGACAAATGCAAAAACAACAGTTGATGGACAGAATGCAGAACAATGTCATACATTCACCCCAGTACAGAGATCTGGGCCTAAATCCATCGTTTTTGCTCACCATGCCATTCCAGTTTGAACCCAGCCATATGCAAATCAGTCTTGACCCTGTGCCTCATGGGAACAGTCCAGCCCGAACTGCCAAGCCAGGTCCTCCCTGGACTGGAAACAAGCATCCTAGGACCAGTTTCGGGGTTTCACCCTCTTCAGCCAGGATAGCTTGATTCCAGTGGCATGGAGAGCACGGGACCCACGTCTGGGCATACCCGTCCCACTCAGGGTGACAAATGCAAAAACAACAGTTGATGGACAGAATGCAGAACAATGTCATACATTCACCCCAGTACAGAGATCTGGGCCTAAATCCATCGTTTTTTGCTCACCATGCCATTCCAGTTTGAACCCAGCCATATGCAAATCAGTCTTGACCCTGTGCCTCATGGGAACAGTCCAGCCCGAACTGCCAAGCCAGGTCCTCCCTGGACTGGAAACAAGCATCCTAGGACCAGTTTCGGGGTTTCACCCTCTTCAGCCAGGATAGCTTGATTCCAGTGGCATGGAGAGCACGGGACCCACGTCTGGGCATACCCGTCCCACTCAGGGTGACAAATGCAAAAACAACAGTTGATGGACAGAATGCAGAACAATGTCATACATTCACCCCAGTACAGAGATCTGGGCCTAAATCCATCGTTTTTTGCTCACCATGCCATTCCAGTTTGAACCCAGCCATATGCAAATCAGTCTTGACCCTGTGCCTCATGGGAACAGTCCAGCCCGAACTGCCAAGCCAGGTCCTCCCTGGACTGGAAACAAGCATCCTAGGACCAGTTTCGGGGTTTTACCCCTCTTCAGCCAGGATAGCTTGATTCCAGTGGCATGGAGAGCACGGGACCCACGTCTGGGCATACCCGTCCCACTCAGGGTGACAAATGCAAAAACAACAGTTGATGGACAGAATGCAGAACAATGTCATACATTCACCCCAGTACAGAGATCTGGGCCTAAATCCATCGTTTTTTGCTCACCATGCCATTTCAGTTTGAACCCAGCCATATGGAAATCAGTCTTGACCCTGTGCCTCATGGGAACAGTCCAGCCCGAACTGCCAAGCCAGGTCCTCCCTGGACTGGAAACAAGCATCCTAGGACCAGTTTCGGGGTTTCACCCTCTTCAGCCAGGATAGCTTGATTCCAGTGGCATGGAGAGCACGGGACCCACGTCTGGGCATACCCGTCCCACTCAGGGTGACAAATGCAAAAACAACAGTTGATGGACAGAATGCAGAACAATGTCATACATTCACCCCAGTACAGAGATCTGGGCCTAAATCCATCGTTTTTTTGCTCACCATGCCATTCCAGTTTGAACCCAGCCATATGCAAATCAGTCTTGACCCTGTGCCTCATGGGAACAGTCCAGCCCGAACTGCCAAGCCAGGTCCTCCCTGGACTGGAAACAAGCATCCTAGGACCAGTTTCGGGGTTTCACCCTCTTCAGCCAGGATAGCTTGATTCCAGTGGCATGGAGAGCACGGGACCCACGTCTGGGCATACCCGTCCCACTCAGGGTGACAAATGCAAAAACAACAGTTGATGGACAGAATGCAGAACAATGTCATACATTCACCCCAGGACAGAGATCTGGGCCTAAATCCATCGTTTTTTTGCTCACCATGCCATTTCAGTTTGAACCCAGCCATATGGAAATCAGTCTTGACCCTGTGCCTCATGGGAACAGTCCAGCCCGAACTGCCAAGCCAGGTCCTCCCTGGACTGGAAACAAGCATCCTAGGACCAGTTTCGGGGTTTCACCCCTCTTCAGCCAGGATAGCTTGATTCCAGTGGCATGGAGAGCACGGGACCCACGTCTGGGCATACCCGTCCCACTCAGGGTGACAAATGCAAAAACAACAGTTGATGGACAGAATGCAGAACAATGTCATACATTCACCCCAGTACAGAGATCTGGGCCTAAATCCATCGTTTTTTGCTCACCATGCCATTCCAGTTTGAACCCAGCCATATGCAAATCAGTCTTGACCCTGTGCCTCATGGGAACAGTCCAGCCCGAACTGCCAAGCCAGGTCCTCCCTGGACTGGAAACAAGCATCCTAGGACCAGTTTCGGGTTTCACCCTCTTCAGCCAGGATAGCTTGATTCCAGTGGCATGGAGAGCACGGGACCCACGTCTGGGCATACCCGTCCCACTCAGGGTGACAAATGCAAAAACAACAGTTGATGGACAGAATGCAGAACAATGTCATACATTCACCCCAGTACAGAGATCTGGGCCTAAATCCATCGTTTTTGCTCACCATGCCATTCCAGTTTGAACCCAGCCATATGCAAATCAGTCTTGACCCTGTGCCTCATGGGAACAGTCCAGCCCGAACTGCCAAGCCAGGTCCTCCCTGGACTGGAAACAAGCATCCTAGGACCAGTTTCGGGGTTCACCCTCTTCAGCCAGGATAGCTTGATTCCAGTGGCATGGAGAGCACGGGACCCACGTCTGGGCATACCCGTCCCACTCAGGGTGACAAATGCAAAAACAACAGTTGATGGACAGAATGCAGAACAATGTCATACATTCACCCCAGTACAGAGATCTGGGCCTAAATCCATCGTTTTTTGCTCACCATGCCATTCCAGTTTGAACCCAGCCATATGCAAATCAGTCTTGACCCTGTGCCTCATGGGAACAGTCCAGCCCGAACTGCCAAGCCAGGTCCTCCCTGGACTGGAAACAAGCATCCTAGGACCAGTTTCGGGGTTTCACCCTCTTCAGCCAGGATAGCTTGATTCCAGTGGCATGGAGAGCACGGGACCCACGTCTGGGCATACCCGTCCCACTCAGGGTGACAAATGCAAAAACAACAGTTGATGGACAGAATGCAGAACAATGTCATACATTCACCCCAGTACAGAGATCTGGGCCTAAATCCATCGTTTTTTGCTCACCATGCCATTCCAGTTTGAACCCAGCCATATGCAAATCAGTCTTGACCCTGTGCCTCATGGGAACAGTCCAGCCCGAACTGCCAAGCCAGGTCCTCCCTGGACTGGAAACAAGCATCCTAGGACCAGTTTCGGGTTTCACCCTCTTCAGCCAGGATAGCTTGATTCCAGTGGCATGGAGAGCACGGGACCCACGTCTGGGCATACCCGTCCCACTCAGGGTGACAAATGCAAAAACAACAGTTGATGGACAGAATGCAGAACAATGTCATACATTCACCCCAGTACAGAGATCTGGGCCTAAATCCATCGTTTTTTGCTCACCATGCCATTCCAGTTTGAACCCAGCCATATGCAAATCAGTCTTGACCCTGTGCCTCATGGGAACAGTCCAGCCCGAACTGCCAAGCCAGGTCCTCCCTGGACTGGAAACAAGCATCCTAGGACCAGTTTCGGGGTTTCACCCTCTTCAGCCAGGATAGCTTGATTCCAGTGGCATGGAGAGCACGGGACCCACGTCTGGGCATACCCGTCCCACTCAGGGTGACAAATGCAAAAACAACAGTTGATGGACAGAATGCAGAACAATGTCATACATTCACCCCAGTACAGAGATCTGGGCCTAAATCCATCGTTTTTTTGCTCACCATGCCATTCCAGTTTGAACCCAGCCATATGCAAATCAGTCTTGACCCTGTGCCTCATGGGAACAGTCCAGCCCGAACTGCCAAGCCAGGTCCTCCCTGGACTGGAAACAAGCATCCTAGGACCAGTTTCGGGGTTTCACCCCTCTTCAGCCAGGATAGCTTGATTCCAGTGGCATTGAGAGCACGGGACCCACGTCTGGGCATACCCGTCCCACTCAGGGTGACAAATGCAAAAACAACAGTTGATGGACAGAATGCAGAACAATGTCATACATTCACCCCAGTACAGAGATCTGGGCCTAAATCCATCGTTTTTTTGCTCACCATGCCATTCCAGTTTGAACCCAGCCATATGCAAATCAGTCTTGACCCTGTGCCTCATGGGAACAGTCCAGCCCGAACTGCCAAGCCAGGTCCTCCCTGGACTGGAAACAAGCATCCTAGGACCAGTTTCGGGGTTTCACCCCTCTTCAGCCAGGATAGCTTGATTCCAGTGGCATGGAGAGCACGGGACCCACGTCTGGGCATACCCGTCCCACTCAGGGTGACAAATGCAAAAACAACAGTTGATGGACAGAATGCAGAACAATGTCATACATTCACCCCAGTACAGAGATCTGGGCCTAAATCCATCGTTTTTGCTCACCATGCCATTCCAGTTTGAACCCAGCCATATGCAAATCAGTCTTGACCCTGTGCCTCATGGGAACAGTCCAGCCCGAACTGCCAAGCCAGGTCCTCCCTGGACTGGAAACAAGCATCCTAGGACCAGTTTCGGGGTTTCACCCCTCTTCAGCCAGGATAGCTTGATTCCAGTGGCATGGAGAGCACGGGACCCACATCTGGGCATACCCGTCCCACTCAGGGTGACAAATGCAAAAACAACAGTTGATGGACAGAATGCAGAACAATGTCATACATTCACCCCAGTACAGAGATCTGGGCCTAAATCCATCGTTTTTTGCTCACCATGCCATTCCAGTTTGAACCCAGCCATATGCAAATCAGTCTTGACCCTGTGCCTCATGGGAACAGTCCAGCCCGAACTGCCAAGCCAGGTCCTCCCTGGACTGGAAACAAGCATCCTAGGACCAGTTTCGGGGTTTCACCCTCTTCAGCCAGGATAGCTTGATTCCAGTGGCATGGAGAGCACGGGACCCACGTCTTGGCATACCCGTCCCACTCAGGTGACAAATGCAAAAACAACAGTTGATGGACAGAATGCAGAACAATGTCATACATTCACCCCAGTACAGAGATCTGGGCCTAAATCCATTGTTTTTTGCTCACCATGCCATTCCAGTTTGAACCCAGCCATATGCAAATCAGTCTTGACCCTGTGCCTCATGGGAACAGTCCAGCCCGAACTGCCAAGCCAGGTCCTCCCTGGACTGGAAACAAGCATCCTAGGACCAGTTTCGGGGTTTCACCCCTCTTCAGCCAGGATAGCTTGATTCCAGTGGCATGGAGAGCACGGGACCCACGTCTGGGCATACCCGTCACACTCAGGGTGACAAATGCAAAAACAACAGTTGATGGACAGAATGCAGAACAATGTCATACATTCACCCCAGTACAGAGATCTGGGCCTAAATCCATCGTTTTTTGCTCACCATGCCATTCCAGTTTGAACCCAGCCATATGCAAATCAGTCTTGACCCTGTGCCTCATGGGAACAGTCCAGCCCGAACTGCCAAGCCAGGTCCTCCCTGGACTGGAAACAAGCATCCTAGGACCAGTTTCGGGGTTTCACCCCTCTTCAGCCAGGATAGCTTGATTCCAGTGGCATGGAGAGCACGGGACCCACGTCTGGGCATACCCGTCCCACTCAGGGTGACAAATGCAAAAACAACAGTTGATGGACAGAATGCAGAACAATGTCATACATTCACCCCAGTACAGAGATCTGGGCCTAAATCCATCGTTTTTTGCTCACCATGCCATTCCAGTTTGAACCCAGCCATATGCAAATCAGTCTTGACCCTGTGCCTCATGGGAACAGTCCAGCCCGAACTGCCAAGCCAGGTCCTCCCTGGACTGGAAACAAGCATCCTAGGACCAGTTTCGGGGTTTCACCCCTCTTCAGCCAGGATAGCTTGATTCCAGTGGCATGGAGAGCACGGGACCCACGTCTGGGCATACCCGTCCCACTCAGGGTGACAAATGCAAAAACAACAGTTGATGGACAGAATGCAGAACAATGTCATACATTCACCCCAGTACAGAGATCTGGGCCTAAATCCATCGTTTTATTGCTCACCATGCCATTCCAGTTTGAACCCAGCCATATGCAAATCAGTCTTGACCCTGTGCCTCATGGGAACAGTCCAGCCCGAACTGCCAAGCCAGGTCCTCCCTGGACTGGAAACAAGCATCCTAGGACCAGTTTCGGGGTTTCACCCCTCTTCAGCCAGGATAGCATGATTCCAGTGGCATGGAGAGCACGGGACCCACGTCTGGGCATACCCATCCCACTCAGGGTGACAAATGCAAAAACAACAGTTGATGGACAGAATGCAGAACAATGTCATACATTCACCCCAGTACAGAGATCTGGGCCTAAATCCATCGTTTTTTGCTCACCATGCCATTCCAGTTTGAACCCAGCCATATGCAAATCAGTCTTGACCCTGTGCCTCATGGGAACAGTCCAGCCCGAACTGCCAAGCCAGGTCCTCCCTGGACTGGAAACAAGCATCCTAGGACCAGTTTCGGGGTTTCACCCTCTTCAGCCAGGATAGCTTGATTCCAGTGGCATGGAGAGCACGGGACCCACGTCTGGGCATACCCGTCCCACTCAGGGTGACAAATGCAAAAACAACAGTTGATGGACAGAATGCAGAACAATGTCATACATTCACCCCAGTACAGAGATCTGGGCCTAAATCCATCGTTTTTTTGCTCACCATGCCATTCCAGTTTGAACCCAGCCATATGCAAATCAGTCTTGACCCTGTGCCTCATGGGAACAGTCCAGCCCGAACTGCCAAGCCAGGTCCTCCCTGGACTGGAAACAAGCATCCTAGGACCAGTTTCGGGGTTTCACCCCTCTTCAGCCAGGATAGCTTGATTCCAGTGGCATGGAGAGCACGGGACCCAAGTCTGGGCATACCCGTCCCACTCAGGGTGACAAATGCAAAAACAACAGTTGATGGACAGAATGCAGAACAATGTCATACATTCACCCCAGTACAGAGATCTGGGCCTAAATCCATCGTGTTTTTGCTCACCATGCCATTCCAGTTTGAACCCAGCCATATGCAAATCAGTCTTGACCCTGTGCCTCATGGGAACAGTCCAGCCCGAACTGCCAAGCCAGGTCCTCCCTGGACTGGAAACAAGCATCCTAGGACCAGTTTCGGGGTTTCACCCCTCTTCAGCCAGGATAGCTTGATTCCAGTGGCATGGAGAGCACGGGACCCACGTCTGGGCATACCCGTCCCACTCAGGGTGACAAATGCAAAAACAACAGTTGATGGACAGAATGCAGAACAATGTCATACATTCACCCCAGTACAGAGATCTGGGCCTAAATCCATCGTTTTTTGCTCACCATGCCATTCCAGTTTGAACCCAGCCATATGCAAATCAGTCTTGACCCTGTGCCTCATGGGAACAGTCCAGCCCGAACTGCCAAGCCAGGTCCTCCCTGGACTGGAAACAAGCATCCTAGGACCAGTTTCGGGGTTTCACCCCTCTTCAGCCAGGATAGCTTGATTCCAGTGGCATGGAGAGCACGGGACCCACGTCTGGGCATACCCGTCCCACTCAGGGTGACAAATGCAAAAACAACAGTTGATGGACAGAATGCAGAACAATGTCATACATTCACCCCAGTACAGAGATCTGGGCCTAAATTTATCGTTTTTTTGCTCACCATGCCATTCCAGTTTGAACCCAGCCATATGCAAATCAGTCTTGACCCTGTGCCTCATGGGAACAGTCCAGCCCGAACTGCCAAGCCAGGTCCTCCCTGGACTGGAAACAAGCACCCTAGGACCAGTTTCGGGGTTTCACCCCTCTTCAGCCAGGATAGCTTGATTCCAGTGGCATGGAGAGCACGGGACCCACGTCTGGGCATACCCGTCCCACTCAGGGTGACAAATGCAAAAACAACAGTTGATGGACAGAATGCAGAACAATGTCATACATTCACCCCAGTACAGAGATCTGGGCCTAAATCCATCGTTTTTGCTCACCATGCCATTCCAGTTTGAACCCAGCCATATGCAAATCAGTCTTGACCCTGTGCCTCATGGGAACAGTCCAGCCCGAACTGCCAAGCCAGGTCCTCCCTGGACTGGAAACAAGCATCCTAGGACCAGTTTCGGGTTTCACCCTCTTCAGCCAGGCTAGCTTGATTCCAGTGGCATGGAGAGCACGGGACCCACGTCTGGGCATACCCGTCCCACTCAGGGTGACAAATGCAAAAACAACAGTTGATGGACAGAATGCAGAACAATGTCATACATTCACCCCAGTACAGAGATCTGGGCCTAAATCCATCGTTTTTGCTCACCATGCCATTCCAGTTTGAACCCAGCCATATGCAAATCAGTCTTGACCCTGTGCCTCATGGGAACAGTCCAGCCCGAACTGCCAAGCCAGGTCCTCCCTGGACTGGAAACAAGCATCCTAGGACCAGTTTCGGGGTTTCACCCCTCTTCAGCCAGGATAGCTTGATTCCAGTGGCATGGAGAGCACGGGACCCACGTCTGGGCATACCCGTCCCACTCAGGGTGACAAATGCAAAAACAACAGTTGATGGACAGAATGCAGAACAATGTCATACATTCACCCCAGTACAGAGATCTGGGCCTAAATCCATCGTTTTTTTGCTCACCATGCCATTCCAGTTTGAACCCAGCCATATGCAAATCAGTCTTGACCCTGTGCCTCATGGGAACAGTCCAGCCCGAACTGCCAAGCCAGGTCCTCCCTGGACTGGAAACAAGCATCCTAGGACCAGTTTCGGGGTTTCACCCCTCTTCAGCCAGGATAGCTTGATTCCAGTGGCATGGAGAGCACGGGACCCACGTCTGGGCATACCCGTCCCACTCAGGGTGACAAATGCAAAAACAACAGTTGATGGACAGAATGCAGAACAATGTCATACATTCACCCCAGTACAGAGATCTGGGCCTAAATCCATCGTTTTTTGCTCACCATGCCATTCCAGTTTGAACCCAGCCATATGCAAATCAGTCTTGACCCTGTGCCTCATGGGAACAGTCCAGCCCGAACTGCCAAGCCAGGTCCTCCCTGGACTGGAAACAAGCATCCTAGGACCAGTTTCGGGGTTTCACCCCTCTTCAGCCAGGATAGCTTGATTCCAGTGGCATGGAGAGCACGGGACCCACGTCTGGGCATACCCGTCCCACTCAGGGTGACAAATACAAAAACAACAGTTGATGGACAGAATGCAGAACAATGTCATACATTCACCCCAGTACAGAGATCTGGGCCTAAATCCATCGTTTTTTTGCTCACCATGCCATTCCAGTTTGAACCCAGCCATATGCAAATCAGTCTTGACCCTGTGCCTCATGGGAACAGTCCAGCCCGAACTGCCAAGCCAGGTCCTCCCTGGACTGGAAACAAGCATCCTAGGACCAGTTTCGGGGTTTCACCCCTCTTCAGCCAGGATAGCTTGATTCCAGTGGCATGGAGAGCACGGGACCCACGTCTGGGCATACCCGTCCCACTCAGGGTGACAAATGCAAAAACAACAGTTGATGGACAGAATGCAGAACAATGTCATACATTCACCCCAGTACAGAGATCTGGGCCTAAATCCATCGTTTTTTGCTCACCATGCCATTCCAGTTTGAACCCAGCCATATGCAAATCAGTCTTGACCCTGTGCCTCATGGGAACAGTCCAGCCCGAACTGCCAAGCCAGGTCCTCCCTGGACTGGAAACAAGCATCCCAGGACCAGTTTCGGGGTTTCACCCCTCTTCAGCCAGGATAGCTTGATTCCAGTGGCATGGAGAGCACGGGACCCACGTCTGGGCATACCCGTCCCACTCAGGGTGACAAATGCAAAAACAACAGTTGATGGACAGAATGCAGAACAATGTCATACATTCACCCCAGTACAGAGATCTGGGCCTAAATCCATCGTTTTTTTGCTCACCATGCCATTCCAGTTTGAACCCAGCCATATGCAAATCAGTCTTGACCCTGTGCCTCATGGGAACAGTCCAGCCCGAACTGCCAAGCCAGGTCCTCCCTGGACTGGAAACAAGCATCCTAGGACCAGTTTCGGGGTTTCACCCCTCTTCAGCCAGGATAGCTTGATTCCAGTGGCATGGAGAGCACGGGACCCACGTCTCGGCATACCCATCACACTCAGGGTGACAAATGCAAAAACAACAGTTGATGGACAGAATGCAGAACAATGTCATACATTCACCCCAGTACAGAGATCTGGGCCTAAATCCATCGTTTTTTGCTCACCATGCCATTCCAGTTTGAACCCAGCCATATGCAAATCAGTCTTGACCCTGTGCCTCATGGGAACAGTCCAGCCCGAACTGCCAAGCCAGGTCCTCCCTGGACTGGAAACAAGCATCCTAGGACCAGTTTCGGGGTTTCACCCTCTTCAGCCAGGATAGCTTGATTCCAGTGGCATGGAGAGCACGGGACCCAAGTCTGGGCATACCCGTCCCACTCAGGGTGACAAATGCAAAAACAACAGTTGATGGACAGAATGCAGAACAATGTCATACATTCACCCCAGTACAGAGATCTGGGCCTAAATCCATCGTTTTTTTGCTCACCATGCCATTTCAGTTTGAACCCAGCCATATGGAAATCAGTCTTGACCCTGTGCCTCATGGGAACAGTCCAGCCCGAACTGCCAAGCCAGGTCCTCCCTGGACTGGAAACAAGCATCCTAGGACCAGTTTCGGGGTTTCACCCCTCTTCAGCCAGGATAGCTTGATTCCAGTGGCATGGAGAGCACGGGACCCATGTCTGGGCATACCCGTCCCACTCAGGGTGACAAATGCAAAAACAACAGTTGATGGACAGAATGCAGAACAATGTCATACATTCACCCCAGTACAGAGATCTGGGCCTAAATCCATCGTTTTTTGCTCACCATGCCATTCCAGTTTGAACCCAGCCATATGCAAATCAGTCTTGACCCTGTGCCTCATGGGAACAGTCCAGCCCGAACTGCCAAGCCAGGTCCTCCCTGGACTGGAAACAAGCATCCTAGGACCAGTTTCGGGGTTTCACCCTCTTCAGCCAGGATAGCTTGATTCCAGTGGCATGGAGAGCACGGGACCCACGTCTGGGCATACCCGTCCCACTCAGGGTGACAAATGCAAAAACAACAGTTGATGGACAGAATGCAGAACAATGTCATACATTCACCCCAGTACAGAGATCTGGGCCTAAATCCATCGTTTTTTGCTCACCATGCCATTCCAGTTTGAACCCAGCCATATGCAAATCAGTCTTGACCCTGTGCCTCATGGGAACAGTCCAGCCCGAACTGCCAAGCCAGGTCCTCCCTGGACTGGAAACAAGCATCCTAGGACCAGTTTCGGGGTTTCACCCTCTTCAGCCAGGATAGCTTGATTCCAGTGGCATGGAGAGCACGGGACCCACGTCTGGGCATACCCGTCCCACTCAGGGTGACAAATGCAAAAACAACAGTTGATGGACAGAATGCAGAACAATGTCATACATTCACCCCAGTACAGAGATCTGGGCCTAAATCCATCGTTTTTTGCTCACCATGCCATTCCAGTTTGAACCCAGCCATATGCAAATCAGTCTTGACCCTGTGCCTCATGGGAACAGTCCAGCCCGAACTGCCAAGCCAGGTCCTCCCTGGACTGGAAACAAGCATCCTAGGACCAGTTTCGGGGTTTCACCCTCTTCAGCCAGGATAGCTTGATTCCAGTGGCATGGAGAGCACGGGACCCACGTCTGGGCATACCCGTCCCACTCAGGGTGACAAATGCAAAAACAACAGTTGATGGACAGAATGCAGAACAATGTCATACATTCACCCCAGTACAGAGATCTGGGCCTAAATCCATCGTTTTTTGCTCACCATGCCATTCCAGTTTGAACCCAGCCATATGCAAATCAGTCTTGACCCTGTGCCTCATGGGAACAGTCCAGCCCGAACTGCCAAGCCAGGTCCTCCCTGGACTGGAAACAAGCATCCTAGGACCAGTTTCGGGGTTTCACCCCTCTTCAGCCAGGATAGCTTGATTCCAGTGGCATGGAGAGCACGGGACCCACGTCTGGGCATACCCGTCCCACTCAGGGTGACAAATGCAAAAACAACAGTTGATGGACAGAATGCAGAACAATGTCATACATTCACCCCAGTACAGAGATCTGGGCCTAAATCCATCGTTTTTTGCTCACCATGCCATTCCAGTTTGAACCCAGCCATATGCAAATCAGTCTTGACCCTGTGCCTCATGGGAACAGTCCAGCCCGAACTGCCAAGCCAGGTCCTCCCTGGACTGGAAACAAGCATCCCAGGACCAGTTTCGGGGTTTCACCCCTCTTCAGCCAGGATAGCTTGATTCCAGTGGCATGGAGAGCACGGGACCCACGTCTGGGCATACCCGTCCCACTCAGGGTGACAAATGCAAAAACAACAGTTGATGGACAGAATGCAGAACAATGTCATACATTCACCCCAGTACAGAGATCTGGGCCTAAATCCATCGTTTTTGCTCACCATGCCATTCCAGTTTGAACCCAGCCATATGCAAATCAGTCTTGACCCTGTGCCTCATGGGAACAGTCCAGCCCGAACTGCCAAGCCAGGTCCTCCCTGGACTGGAAACAAGCATCCTAGGACCAGTTTCGGGGTTTCACCCCTCTTCAGCCAGGATAGCTTGATTCCAGTGGCATGGAGAGCACGGGATCCACGTCTGGGCATACCCGTCCCACTCAGGGTGACAAATGCAAAAACAACAGTTGATGGACAGAATGCAGAACAATGTCATACATTCACCCCAGTACAGAGATCTGGGCCTAAATCCATCGTTTTTTGGCTGGGTCCAAACTGGGGTGGTGTGGTGAGCAAAAGAATGATGGATTTAACCCAGATCCTTGTGACTGGGGGTGAATGTTTGCATTGTCCAGCATTCCGTCCATCAATTGTTTCTTTTGCATTTGTCGCCCTAAGTGGGAAGGGTATGCCCAGACGTGGGTCCCGTGCTCACTACACCACTGGATTCAAGCTAGCCTGGCTGAAGAAGGGTGATGCCCTGAAACCGGTCCTAGGATGCTTGTTTCCGGTCCAGGGAGGACCTGGCTTGGCAGTTCGGGCTGGACTGTTCCCACAAGGAACAGGGTCAAGACTGATTTGCATATGGCTGGGTCCAAACTGGGGTGGTGTGGTGAGCAAAAGAATGATGGATTTAACCCAGATCCTTGTGACTGGGGGTGAATGTTTGCATTGTCCAGCATTCCGTCCATCAATTGTTTCTTTGCATTTGTCGCCCTAAGTGGGAAGGGTATGCCCAGACGTGGGTCCCGTGCTCACTACACCACTGGATTCAAGCTAGCCTGGCTGAAGAAGGGTGATGCCCTGAAACCGGTCCTAGGATGCTTGTTTCCGGTCCAGGAGGACCTGGCTTGGCAGTTCGGGCTGGACTGTTCCCACAAGGAACAGGGTCAAGACTGATTTGCATATGGCTGGGTCCAAACTGGGGTGGTGTGGTGAGCAAAAGAATGATGGATTTAACCCAGATCCTTGTGACTGGGGGTGAATGTTTGCATTGTCCAGCATTCCGTCCATCAATTGTTTCTTTTGCATTTGTCGCCCTAAGTGGGAAGGGTATGCCCAGACGTGGGTCCCGTGCTCACTACCCCACTGGATTCAAGCTAGCCTGGCTGAAGAAGGGTGATGCCCTGAAACCGGAACTAGGATGCTTGTTTCCGGTCCAGGGAGGACCTGGCTTGGCAGTTCGGGCTGGACTGTTCCCACAAGGAACAGGGTCAAGACTGATTTGCATAATGCTGGGTCCAAACTGGGGTGGTGTGGTGAGCAAAAGAATGATGGATTTAACCCAGATCCTTGTGACTGGGGGTGAATGTTTGCATTGTCCAGCATTCCGTCCATCAATTGTTTCTTTTGCATTTGTCGCCCTAAGTGGGAAGGGTATGCCCAGACGTGGGTCCCGTGCTCACTACACCACTGGATTCAAGCTAGCCTGGCTGAAGAAGGGTGATGCCCTGAAACCGGTCCTAGGATGCTTGTTTCCGGTCCAGGGAGGACCTGGCTTGGCAGTTCGGGGTGGACTGTTCCCACAAGGAACAGGGTCAAGACTGATTTGCATATGGCTGGGTCCAAACTGGGGTGGTGTGGTGAGCAAAAGAATGATGGATTTAACCCAGATCGTTGTGACTGGGGGTGAATGTTTGCATTGTCCAGCATTCCGTCCATCAATTGTTTCTTTTGCATTTGTCGCCCTAAGTGGGAAGGGTATGCCCAGACATGGGTCCCGTGCTCACTACACCACTGGATTCAAGCTAGCCTGGCTGAAGAAGGGTGATGCCCTGAAACCGGTCCTAGGATGCTTGTTTCCGGTCCAGGGAGGACCTGGCTTGGCAGTTCGGGCTGGACTGTTCCCACAAGGAACAGGGTCAAGACTGATTTGCATATGGCTGGGTCCAAACTGGGGTGGTGTGGTGAGCAAAAGAATGATGGATTTAACCCAGATCCTTGTGACTGGGGGTTAATGTTTGCATTGTCCAGCATTCCGTCCATCAATTGTTTCTTTTGCATTTGTCGCCCTAAGTGGGAAGGGTATGCCCAGACGTGGGTCCCGTGCTCACTACACCACTGGATTCAAGCTAGCCTGGCTGAAGAAGGGTGATGCCCTGAAACCGGTCCTAGGATGCTTGTTTCCGGTCCAGGGAGGACCTGGCTTGGCAGTTCGGGCTGGACTGTTCCCACAAGGAACAGGGTCAAGACTGATTTGCATATGGCTGGGTCCAAACTGGGGTGGTGTGGTGAGCAAAAGAATGATGGATTTAACCCAGATCCTTGTGACTGGGGGTGAATGTTTGCATTGTCCAGCATTCCGTCCATCAATTGTTTCTTTTGCATTTGCCGCCCTAAGTGGGAAGGTTATGCCCAGACGTGGGTCCCGTGCTCACTACACCACTGGATTCAAGCTAGCCTGGCTGAAGAAGGGTGATGCCCTGAAACCGGTCCTAGGATGCTTGTTTCCGGTCCAGGGAGGACCTGGCTTGGCAGTTCGGGCTGGACTGTTCCCACAAGGAACAGGGTCAAGACTGATTTGCATATGGCTGGGTCCAAACTGGGGTGGTGTGGTGAGCAAAAGAATGATGGATTTAACCCAGATCCTTGTGACTGGGGGTGAATGTTTGCATTGTCCAGCATTCCGTCCATCAATTGTTTCTTTTGCATTTGTCGCCCTAAGTGGGAAGGGTATGCCCAGACGTGGGTCCCGTGCTCACTACACCACTGGATTCAAGCTAGCCTGGCTGAAGAAGGGTGATGCCCTGAAACCGGTCCTAGGATGCTTGTTTCCGGTCCAGGGAGGACCTGGCTTGGCAGTTCGGGCTGGACTGTTCCCACAAGGAACAGGGTCAAGACTGATTTGCATATGGCTGGGTCCAAACTGGGGTGGTGTGGTGAGCAAAAGAATGATGGATTTAACCCAGATCCTTGTGACTGGGGGTGAATGTTTGCATTGTCCAGCATTCCGTCCATCAATTGTTTCTTTTGCATTTGTCGCCCTAAGTGGGAAGGGTATGCCCAGACGTGGGTTCCGTGCTCACTACACCACTGGATTCAAGCTAGCCTGGCTGAAGAAGGGTGATGCCCTGAAACCGGTCCTAGGATGCTTGTTTCCGGTCCAGGGAGGACCTGGCTTGGCAGTTCGGGCTGGACTGTTCCCACAAGGAACAGGGTCAAGACTGATTTGCATATGGCTGGGTCCAAACTGGGGTGGTGTGGTGAGCAAAAGAATGATGGATTTAACCCAGATCCTTGTGACTGGGGGTGAATGTTTGCATTGTCCAGCATTCCGTCCATCAATTGTTTCTTTTGCATTTGTCGCCCTAAGTGGGAAGGGTATGCCCAGACGTGGGTCCCGTGCTCACTACACCACTGGATTCAAGCTAGCCTGGCTGAAGAAGGGTGATGCCCTGAAACCGGTCCTAGGATGCTTGTTTCCCGGTCCAGGGAGGACCTGGCTTGGCAGTTCGGGCTGGACTGTTCCCACAAGGAACAGGGTCAAGACTGATTTGCATATGGCTGGGTCCAAACTGGGGTGGTGTGGTGAGCAAAAGAATGATGGATTTAACCCAGATCCTTGTGACTGGGGGTGAATGTTTGCATTGTCCAGCATTCCGTCCATCAATTGTTTCTTTTGCATTTGTCGCCCTAAGTGGGAAGGGTATGCCCAGACGTGGGTCCCGTGCTCACTACACCACTGGATTCAAGCTAGCCTGGCTGAAGAAGGGTGATGCCCTGAAACCGGTCCTAGGATGCTTGTTTCCGGTCCAGGGAGGACCTGGCTTGGCAGTTCGGGCTGGACTGTTCCCACAAGGAACAGGGTCAAGACTGATTTGCATATGGCTGGGTCCAAACTGGGGTGGTGTGGTGAGCAAAAGAATGATGGATTTAACCCAGATCCTTGTGACTGGGGGTGAATGTTTGCATTGTCCAGCATTCCGTCCATCAATTGTTTCTTTTGCATTTACCCTTAATAACTAGCCATAAGAGAAATTGTCTCCAAGACCCCTTGGATGGTGACTAGTGTACATGAGTGAGGAGTTCTTTTCTGCACATTTTTTAAATAATGTAGTGTATAATCTCCCCTCATCCACCTTGATAGTGAGGTCAAAAAACATACACCATGGTAAATTGGATATGAGGGGAGCTGGAATTTATCGAGTCATGAGCTTGTTTAAGTAATGTATAATTACCATCCCAAATGAAGAAGACATCGTCTATAATCGGCACAAAAGGCTGATGTTTTTTCTGAATGGGTTTTTCATGGCTATTCAAACCCTATACACTAATATTTCCCAGAGTGAGGCACTTAATATCATCACTAAGGCCCTGAACTCCAGAGGAAATGCTTCTTGGGTCCCTACTTCATTTGTTGTAGGACTGACAGAGATTGATTTGACAAAAAACTTTTAAAAGTTTATGAACACATACAATTATCAAAGTAAGGGTGCAGCGATGGGGGCTGAGTTTTACCCAGATCTAGATAATCTCTACATGGATCACTTTGAACAAACATTCCTATTTGACAATTGGAACCCTTGTAGACATTCTCAAACATGAAGATTTACCCATGTGTTCCTTCAATAGAGAACACAATATTAGGGATAAGATGGTGAGGGGTGGTCTTATGGCCCTGGTTGCTCCTACTTTACAATCACAGTGGGGCCTGATGGCGATCAGAGGCCATTTTAAATGTGGGAAATGTTTGCCATGTAAATACTTTCTTGAAACCAAGTTCTTTGAACATAATGATTTCAGATCTGAACTAAGTTCTTTCACGCACTGTAACTCAAACAATGTTATATGTGCAATATGGTGCCCCTGCTCGAAAATCTATATTGGACAAACAACGCAAAACGTCAACACATGAATGCTGCAGCATTGGAGCAGAATCAACTGTTGAAAACCTGGAGCTCCACTGATAGAACATTTCCCAGAACATGGCCACACTATAGAGGACATTAAGTGGAAGGTAGTAAAAATGCCTCAAAGTGAGGTGGAAACCTAAGCAATAGACTTTTGGAACTTAAATTTAGATGGATTGAACGAGTCAAATCCATATGTGATGGGCTGAATACTTCAGTGGAATGGTGCCTGTTTATCGCACAGATGCCAGGTTGAATGGTTATTTCTACAAACAATTGTGCATGTCCTAACATCTATGGAGTTAATTACGTTGAGTGAGTTATTGAAATAGAAAAGCGTTTGTGATTCTTTCGCCTTCCCATTTGTATTCGGATTGCACTGATTACATTGCTCTAGCTTCTTACGGTTCTTGCAAGTATTCTTCATGTTTCTGTTGGGCATCTGATACTTGTTGATTCATGTAGGACTTGGTTCACGACTTCTCAACTGTACTAGCCATATCAATGTTATGGACACTTTGAAGCATGCGCATCTATTACAGCCTTGCTCTTTCTGCTTATAGACTGGGCCGATTTTCGAGTTCTTTTAAACTACGCGCACTCGATAAACATGTAGTTTCTCTATTTTGGGTCAAGAGGACGGTCTAGTTGCTTCATGGGTTAAAGCATGCGCACCTGATTATCACAAGGGTTTTCCCACCGTGGGTTTAACCTGAAGATCTAGTCTTTTTACGCTTCCTCACGCACACGTCTTTCACGTGGTTCCTCTTCTGTCTTTATTTTTGAACGCCGCAATGGCGTATCTGGGCCACATGGAATGTGAGAGATTTTCCGACACTCAAGGTAAAAGCTATTATGAGTTTTTGACACCTGTGATTTAGATTATTGAGACTCTGTGTTTTTCTATGGTTTAAGGCGCCTCTCCTGATATTTCATTATTTTGATCCATTAACAGGGAGCCTCGTACATACAGGATTAGAGTAAGACCTCAATTTGTTTTAAATTAAATGATGAAACGGGAAACACATGGTTCCTTCACGAGCCATTATGCATGGCAGAGGTGGTATCGATGCATGTTCAAGGTCACATTGTTGATCTCATTGAATTCACATTTTCTTGCAGTACAAAGTGATTGTTTAACACTATTGTGTTGTTTCAGATTGTGCATATTGGGTACATGCTCTCCCTAAGCAGACATAGAAGGCTGGTTAGAATTTATTTGCTAGAGGATTTATTGCATGCAGTGACCGTGGGATACCATTTCACCACCTATAGGTGTCTATCACATTACACAGGTTGGATGCCCAATTTGTCACTCTGGAGTTTCTTTTTTCCTCACTTTCCCATTATGAGATATTTTGTGGATTGGCTATTGATTCATTCTTCTTTAGTTTATGCCTCCTAGGATTGATGAATGTGACTAGATACAGACCATATGTTATTTGGTCAGGTTAGATTTTTTCATTTTTAAGGTGACTAGCACGTTATCTCAATCCTCAGAAATTTGAGGTTTGACAATATATATGTTGTTGTTTGTAGGGTGTCACCAAGGTTCTTTAGTCCTGATGAAGCCTCGTTTGATTCAATGTAAGGGGTCTAAATGTCGACTTGGGTGGGTTTCACCCACATCGTTGATTGTAGACTATCTAAATTTGAACTTTCATATTGTCGGATTTTGCAAATAATTTCTTATCCTATTTGGGTGTTACCCGTGTTTGCACATATTGTAAATACTGCCTACACTCTCTATGTGTTTTATGTTTCTTAGGCTCACTTTTGTCACTCCCAGTGCACCGTCACTTGGAGCACCTACTTTTTGTAAACTAATTTGATGACTTACTACTAAATGTATACAAAAAGACTTGGATCACATTAATTTGTGGTGATGTTTTTATTGCATATTCTGATTAGCTGAATTATTGAGACATTATTTTTTGAACAGATAAATAACCCCTGAGAAAACATTGCTTTTTGATGCTATTACCCGAGTTCTTTGGAATAGTGGGTGCCCCATATAGCAGATCAACTGCCAATTTCTTTACAGCAGACTTTTTAAAAAAAATAAATGTATAAGTTGACTTCCAGACTCTGCTTTTTAAGGTCCGCCCCTCGTGACTCCACCCCATTTTCTCTGCCACATCTTGATGCCTAATTTGTGGGTTACCGTAGTAAAATTTGTTTGCAATTCCAGCACTAGTTTTAGTCAAATAACTCAGATGTGATCACATAAATATATGCCCGGAAGACTTAAGTTTCTCATTGTTATTTAACCGTACTTGAAAAATTCACTCTCTGCTCCTACTTTTTAGATCGAGCATGGGCAGCTCATGTGCTGCTCTGCGAGGCATGCTCTATTGAGGTAGGGACTTGAAGCTCTGCCCACTCTCCGCCCACATTTTTTATTAGCTTGTGTCATTGTCCCCTGTAAACTGTGGCTGTTCATTGGTCAAAAGGCTTAATAGTCCGTCCTTAGTACCGCCTTGTCTCATTTTGTAACCTCCCATGGCGACACCCCCGGTTTTAATTACAGCCTCTGAGCACTATTTTTAGGTCTCGCCTACGCAGCGCGCATGCGCTGCATAGGAGGAGACCTTTAGAAATCGATTCAGTTTTTCAGGCAAAAACGTGCACGCATTGCATTGCTTTGAATGGCAACGCGTGCACGTTTGGCGATTCCCTTGCGGGAGCGAGCTTTGAAACCATCTGTTTGTAATTAACTTTCAAACAGATGGTGCCCCTGCTCGCTCCCGCAAGGGAAACGCTGTGTGTGCTCTTGGCCGCACTCCCCCCACCCCTCCCACTTGTTTAAATTGATTTTGCCTCACTGACCCTTTCAGTTATCCGGAAAAGTATGCTAGATTCGTACAATCAGGAAAGATACAATGGAACATTTCCAGTCAGCAAAACAGAATTTATTTTGCGTGGGAAAAATATTTTTTTGCCTTGAGGACCAAATTAGAAAATAAATTGGAATATCAATGTAAAAGGCATTACTTCTGCACATAAACACAGCAACAACTGCGTTGAACCTTTTCATAACTCACACCTTTGTCGGAACTTTAGCTTGTCACTTTAAATGGTATTATAACTAGTCATCTCAATTTCATACGCTTTATCGAATGTTGAAGGATGAACGAACGATTCAGCTCGGCGGATTCCACCCTGCTATATATGTTATACAAACAGGTCCACCAGTTGTACAAGCGAATTAGCTGTCGTCACAGCTGCGGGCTTCAGACCTACTTATTTTTTTTTTTTTTATAAATCTATTTATTAAAAACATAAAATAACAATACAACAAAAAACAAACCAAAAAGAAGAGCAATTGCCAGAAGGAGCACATCACGTAAAACATATGTATCGCATACACACCTAACAAAATCAAGGTAGACGATAGAAATCATAGATAAACACAAAATAGTATCGCATTGCATCCCTAGAGGGACTCCCTATCGGTATGATATGTGGCATCCTCCGCGAAAGGGGAGCATAAGAGCCCTCTATGCTCGTTCCATGGGCCCCATATCTTAGTCTATTTGCCCGGACAGCCTCTGCCTTCATATATCACCCTTTCAGCCTGCATGCACCAGTCCATGTCTCCGGCCCAGTCTGTACTACGAGGCACGACTCCCCCCTTCCATGTTCTGGCGATGTTACGCTTAGCTATGATACAGCCCAAAGTGACCCACATCTGCTCAGTGTGATTGAGATCGGTGGCGTCCCAAAAGTTTAAAAGGCAGAGCCTGGGCGAGGGATTCAGCGATTTCTGGCATACTTGGGACATAGTGTCTATAATCCCGTTCCAATAGTGTTGTAGAATCGGGCAGTCCCACCACTGATGTAGGAACGTGCCCAGGGCGCCACAGCCACGGGGACAAAGTGAGGAGGTTGTCAATCCCATTTTAGCCAAAGCCGTGGAAGTATAATAGGCTCTGTGTAATATTTTTAGTTGTATAAATTTGAACCGGGATCTAATTGCCACCTCCCTGGGAGATGCTAAGGCCTCCCTCCAGTCCTCATCCGTCAAGTCCCCCACGTCATCCACCCATTTCATGCGGATTTTATCGAGTGGTTCCGGGAGGTTATTAAGTATCTTACGATATGTTAAGGAAATAGCCTTATCTGGGAGATAGTCGTCTAGGAGTCTGTCCTCTAAGGGAGATGAGACGGGGAGATCGAGACCCTTAGGAATAGCCTTGGTAAGAACGCTACGTACTTGTAGGTAGCGGAAAGTTTCCCCTTCGTGTAGTTGGTACTTTGCCCTCAAGTCAGCAAACGGAACTACCGCACCCTTCACCCACATGTCCCCAACTGTGGAAAGGCCAATAAGGTCCCATTAATCAAACCCGGGAAAATTTGACAGCATCCCTAGTTGATGGGATTCCAGTAATGGAGTAACTCGTGTGATTTTACCCTTCCAACCCAGTGCAGCTGTAGCCGCGTGCCAGATCGAGACGGTGGTGGAGGTGGGTGGAAATAGAGGTGAGTGCTTGGGTCCCCCATACAGCGCCCTCATATAGTTGCCCGCCGTCATATTGAAGCGATCCATCCTATACGCTGGATCCATGATGGGGCGGTGGGCCCAATGATTAAGAACCACCAATTGTGAGGCCCAATAATACGTTTTGATTGCAGGAAGTGCAATACCCCCATCGTACCAACTGCGTAGAAGTTTAGTCAAGGCGATTCAGGGAGTGCCGCCATTCCACAATAGAGTCCGGACCTCAGAATCAATTGTTAAGAAATATTGTGGTGAAATAGGATAAGGTGTATTTTGCAAAACATATAAAAAGCGGGGAAGCGCCATCATCTTAAAGAGGGCGGCCCTACCAAGTAAGGTAAGGGGGAGTGCCCTCCAATGTTGCACATCCGCCCGGAGGCGAAGCAAAGGGGGAGGAGATTTCTTCTGTAGAAGACGTCTACGTCTCTTGTGGCGTAAATACCTAAGTACCGGAAGCCCTCCGTGACTATTCTGGCCGTACAGCCCATGGGAAGCCACGGAGGACCGCCATGGAGGACAAATATCACGGATTTGTCCCAGTTGATGGTGTAGCCCGAGTATTTCCGAAAAAGAGTGAGGATGTGAAGCACCGTATGTAGTGAAGACCAGGGTTTGGCCAGATATAAAAGAATATCATCGGCGTAGAGGGATATTCTATCCGACCAATCTGGAGCCCAGTTTAGCCCACGAATAGACGGGTTGCCTCTAATCCATACCGCGAAGGGTTCCAGTGCCAGAGCGAAAAGCAATGGCGACAGGGGGCAGCCCTGCCGTGTGCCCTTCCCAAGCTCAAAAATCGCTGATCGTCCACCATTGACCGAGACTCTAGCCAAGGGGCTAGTATATAATAGACGCACCCAGGCCATAAAACATGGGCCAAAGCCGTATCTCTCCAGAGACGCAAATAAAAAGGGCCACTCCATCATGTCGAACGCCATTTTAGCGTCCAAGGACACGATTATCGCGTCCTCCCGTATAGTGGAAGCTCTCCCCAGTACTCCGAAGAGGCGGCGGAGGTTGAGCGCCGTATTCTTATTTGGCATAAAGCCGGATTGGTCCCGGTGAATTAACTTATGGAGATGGGGCGACAGGCGGAGGGCCAGGATTTTAGCTAGAATTTTAACCTCTGGGTCAAGGAGGGAAATTGGTCGATAGGAACTACATTGATCTCGGGGTTTCCCCTCCTTGTATATGACCGCAATGTTCGCCAAGCGTTGCATCTCGGGCAGACTCCCAAGCTTTATGCTTTCCTCATACATTCGAATCAGGTGTGGGGCCAAAACCGTTGAGACCGTTTTGTACAGCTCAATTGGCAAACCGCTAGGCCCCATGGCCTTCCCGGAGCGCAATGCTCCAATAGCTTTAGACACCTCCTCAGAATTGAGGGGAGTGTCACGGTCTGTCACATCTTGTGGGTCTAACCCTGATAGAGGGAGAGTAGAGAGAAGGTCGGCGGCCTCTTCCTGCGTGGAAGTAGATGTAGGGACGTAGAGACGTTCAAAATAGTTGGCGAAAGTTTTCGCAATACCGCCCCGGTCAGTTCGCCTCTCTCCATCTGGAGACCGAATTTCAGCAACCCATCTATTAGCAATTTCTCGCCTATCCAACCACGCTAACAGTTTACTGGCTTTATCACCTATTTCATAAACCCGACATTGAGTTGAGCGATAATGTGCCCTGGCTGCCTCACTGGCTATGTCATGATATTCCTTCTGTTTCACTGCGAGTCTATGGGAAATGTCCGATGAGGCAGTTGCGACAAGCTCCCGCTCTAAACTGGCCACCTCTAGTTCAATAGCCTCCTGCCGCCGACGCTTCTCCCTTCGATGGCCCGCCACTGCAGCCACCCCACACCCCCGGATCACTGTCTTATACGCCTCCCATAATATTACATCCGAGTCAACGGAACCTACATTCTCAGCAAAATAATCCGATGTGGCCTTCATCAGTTTGGCCCGAATCTCCGGGACTCGAAGATACCATGGGTTAAGGGCCATGTCTCGATGAGAACTGGGCGGGTTACCCCCGTAGTTAGCCAGGATCGGGTGGTCGGATATGCCCCTAGGTAAGAAGGTTATGTCGTCAAACATAGAGATCTGAGAGGCGTGGCAGAAAAGATAGTCGATACGGGACAGGCTCCCATGAACCCCGGAGAGGAAAGTGTATTGCCGATCTGAAGGGTGAAGTGAGCGCCAAGTGTCAGTCAATCCCAGAGCCATTAAGAAGTCCGACAGTAGTTTCCCCTGCGGTTCAGTTTGTCGGGAGGGCAG
The DNA here is from genome assembly GCA_963921515.1 of Calotriton arnoldi. Lineage (NCBI taxonomy): Eukaryota > Metazoa > Chordata > Amphibia > Caudata > Salamandridae > Calotriton > Calotriton arnoldi. The sequence goes on along the minus strand of CAWUFW010000192.1, from coordinate 5,175,928 downwards.
GCGGTCCAGTTCTCCGAGTAGGGCGGCGTTACAGTCACCCCCTAATAAAATGTCTCCCTCCGGTAAATTTAATATGTGTGGGCCTAGAACAGCCAGGGTGGAGGAGTGGAGTCTGGGGGGTATATATAATGAGGTCACATTGAGAGAACGGCCCTCCCAATCCCCCGACACAGTAACAAATCGCCCATCTGAATCCCGTGTGATTGTCCTAACCTGAAAGGGAAGGGAGGAGCGTGCAAGGATACCCACCCCTCTGGATCCCCTGGTGTACCCCGCATGGGCGAGGAGTTTGTAGCCCCAGCGGTTCAGTGCTTTGTATGTAACGCCTGGGATATGGGTCTCCTGGAGGAGTACAAGATCAGGGGAATGACGTTTCAGATATTGCAAAACTAACCCTCTTTTGATCCGATCACCCAACCCGTTCACATTCCAAGTGATCAATTTGAGTCGACCCAGGGAGGTGGAAGTTACGGAAGCGTCAGTCATTAAAATCCTGAAACAGGGGTCCCATCTCCCAACGGGCCCAAATGGCAATCATAAATAGTGGAGTACAGCCCAAGAACAAAGGAATGAAATCACAATATGCGTCAATTACTACCTTGCAAGTGTGCATTACCATCGCGGACAAATTGCTCAATACAAAAAACAAAAAATAAAAGAACCCCTTAAGAAATCAACCTGGAACCCCCCCCACCCTGCCTCCCTGCAACGTGGACTCAAAACTGCCCACCACCCCAATTTGCAGAGCGCTTGAGTACCCATAAAGAACCCAATGAAAGGGAAACGCTACACAACCAACATGTCCCAAGATTCGGCCCTCTTCCCTCCACGGAAGCATTGTAATTGCCCAGAATAGAACATAGAGAACCAAACAATGTCAGGACGGAAGGTCAGAACCCCATGGACCTCAAAAAGCAAGACCCACCCCCCCAATTCATCGAGGGTCCAGTCCCAATGGATAAATGTCTTGAAATGTTTGTTCATGAAGGAAACAAATACACAGTGTCCCGTGCACAAACAATAAAGGATTTTTTGTCCATAACAACCCAAGAATGAGGCCTAGGAACATAGTCAAGATCGTGACCAAGTACAGAGGACAGGAAATGAAACCCAGTTAGTAGTGAGTGGAACGATACCTGCACCATCTGAGTTCAATCAATCTTCACTGGAGGACGTTCGGAGTCGCATGAATGATCCTGGGAATCAGCGTCTCGGCCTGGAGATGATCGCCACCCCTCCAGCCAGTCCCAGGCCTCCTCCGGGGACTGGAAGAAGAGCGACTTGCCGTTGACTTGCACACATAGCTTCGCCGGGAAGAGCATGGCATATTTCAAATTGTGTCCTCTGAGAGCACGTTTAACTTCTAGAAAAGAGCGACGTTTCAGCTGCACCCTATAAGTAAAATCTGGAAAGAAGGTAACACTGGAATTCTCAAATTTTAAGGGCAGTCCGTTCCTCGCGGCCTGGAGGATAGCGTCCCGGTCGCGAAAATTGAAGATTCGCGCCAGGATGGGGCGAGGGGGAGCGCCCGGCTTCGGAGGGCCTCCAGGCACTCTGTGGGCGCGTTCGACGGAGAAATAGTTGGAGAGAGACCGTGGTTGCAAATGATTTTGGATTAAGTCCTCCACAAACAGATCAGTAGCCGGCCCTTCCGCCCGTTCAGGAACTCCCAAAATGCGCACGTTGTTTCTTCTCGCGCGCCCTTCGTAATCCTCCAGTCGGGCTTCTAGGTCAGTCGTCTGGGTCTGCAATTGCTTGACCACCGATTCCAAACGCGACGTGGAGGTCGTAAGTGTGGCAATAGAACCTTCGTTTGCCTTGACTCGGTCCCCCATATTCCGCAGATCGGTAAGGATCAAATTGACATCGATGGAGACAGTATCGATTTTATGCTCCAGCGCAGTGCGGACTCCCTGTACCGCCTCCATTATGTCTGCCAGTGTCGGGCCCTCGTCAGTTGAGCGTCGCCTCGCTTTTCCCTCCGGCTGTTTCTCCTTGGCTTCATTCAATTTAGAGTTGGCGAACTTCGACAGCTTGTGGATAGTGGACGGTTTGGGGCCCCTCTGTGTGGCCATTGTGTCCTGTACCTCTTCCCTAATCAGGAGATGACGAAACCCAGGGCGTCAGGGGCTGCGTAAACACGGCACCGGGCAAAATGAAGATCTTTCGTTGGACCCGGGCCACTACACTGAGGGACTGCGCATGGCCCAAAATGGCGACCTCCAAGGCCTAGGCAGGCGTCACTTCGGCCCCGGCAATCCTCCTCACAGGGGTAGTGCACCCCAAGTTCAGAGTATGAGAGGGGCCGGGGGGATATCTTCCTATTTGGCAGTAATCAGAGCCTTCAGTTCCCAATGGGGCCAGATCGTCGAGCGGGGGGGTGGGAGGGAGAGAGCAGATGTGAAAGAAACGTCCTCCCAGCGCCCGCGGGTCACAGCGTTACTATGCAGGTCCCAAGGCCTTTGTCCAGACTTCGCCCAGGGCCCCGGCTGAAACTGGCGCGATGCGCAGTACGTCCCGATCGTCCCGGGCGCAGTACACACAGCGCCCCGGGCTCTCGCCACTCGCCAGCTGTTTGAAGTGGTCTGCGGCCAATGCGGTTAAAGTATGCTGGTTCCCGGCGATGGGATCTGACGGCCGCAGTAGACTTTCGGAGTTAACGGCCTCCGGCGCGGTCACTGGGGCCGACGAAGGCCGCACTTTGTCACTGCAGGGTCCGCCCTCGTCCCGCGGCCGCCGACTTCGAATGGCGCTGGCGGCGGCGGTCGACTTTCAATTCGGTACGGAGACGGATCAGATGGAGCAGCAGTTTGAGTCGATCCTCCGTCCTAGAAGAATGCGGGTAATCGGATCGTTTGAACGGATATTAGTGGGGAATTAGCCGGTGGCCGACCAGAGCTCTACCCCAGAGCGGCCATCTTAGTCGTCAGCTAGCCACGCCCCCCCAGACCTACTTATTTTACGCAAACTCCTCCTTACGTAAAACAATTCGAAATCTGCTCCTAAACTACATAATATGTATTATACGAAATGTTTAAAATTGCGATCAGACTGGAACAATGTAGAGGGGCTGGGGCATAATAAATAACGCACGGAGGCAGAACATTGTGATTGGGCAAGAAAACTTCCACAAACTAATCTCCGAGTTACTTTTCGCTTAAAATAATCCCGACATGTAAAATTCTAAATATATTATACAAGTTTGGGAGGCAGAAAGGAATTGTGAGGGATGTAAGTGTATTACTGTCCAAGTAATTTAATCGGGTAGTTGCCTTTATTTGCTTACTTGAATTTTCAGACGTTGCATGATGTTACGTTGTCCAATTTAAAAGGACGTTTTGCCCAGTATATTTCTACAATTGTATTGGTTTTTAGAGAGGGGTGTTAAGTGACTGCGAAAGCCGTGCCATTAGACCCCCAACCCTACCTCCCGCCCGCCCCCTCCTCATTGCCACTGCCTCACGCCCCTTGGACACCCCCCCCCAGCGCACAGCTCCACAGGCACATTCCATTGGGTCGGGCAGATGACCGGACTACTTACCGCCCCAGTGCAGGGACATGTGTTTGGCCCCGTGGTCACAGGCTTGGCTACTGTTGTGTTCCCTCAGCCTGTCATCCTTGTGTGATCGAGGAAGCATGTTCAAATTATCTGGGTAACAATCTGATATATCTCACAGCACCCAGCATAAACAAGCGCCTAGAGGTCATTCTGTTTGCATTGCTGATAACTGAGCACCTCTCACCACTACCGATTTCTTACAGGTTCCTAGAGACCTTTCAGTTTGCCTATCATTCAGTACTTCTGCCTGGTAAACACGTCTCTACCTATCACCAACACACAATTCACCCCTGCCCGTAGAGGACATTCAGTTTCAGGGCTAATTAATCGGTGCCTCTCGTAGCACGCGTTTCACACAAGCGCCAAGAGGCCTTTCGATATGCAGTGCTAATAATTCGGTACTTCATACGCTTACCATACAAGTGCCTACGGCAGGTTGAGACTGCACTGCTAATAAATCAGCCCTTCTCACCAGCACCCTGTTCATACAGGCGCCTTGAGGCCATTCAGTATGCAGCGCTAATAATTACTTCTCAGCATCACACAATTATCATAAAAGCGCCTACAGTACCACAAGACTGTGGTGCTAATAAATCAGCACGTCTGACCAGAACCTTGTTCATACAAGCCCCTAGAGGCCATTCCATATGCAGCGTTATCAGCAAAACAAGCTGAATGACCTCTAGGCGCTTGCTTGAGCTGGGTGCTGTGAGAAGCGCTGAGTTATTGACACTGCAACCTGAACGGCCACTAGGAGCTTCTGTTAAATGGACGATGTTGAGAGGTACTGTATTATTAGCGCTGCAAACCTCTAGGCACTTGCATGAACTGGATATTGTGAAAAGTGTTGCGTTCTGCAAACTGAAGTCTTCCACCGATTGGAAACTCTACCCACTGGGGTGCAGAGCACCTGCTCAGGGGAGGATTAATGTTCAAACTCCTCCCCCATCCGTTCATTGGTTTCGTTGCTGGGGATGTAAGGCTTCTGTGACACGACAAGAGCCATAAATAAATAAATACATAATTAATAAATGAACAACCCCCCTTTGGTGGTCGTTTTTTCCTGCTAGGCTGAACGTGCGTTGAAAAGGAAAATTGATATAAAATATGGCCACAGGGCCCAATTCAAATAAAAAGTCTTAAATCTCAATTTAATAGACTAACTCCTCCAAAAAATGGAAAGTAACAATATTTCTTGATTCACAAGTGACAGACTGTATCCTACAAATGTGTAGGTGTGGGCGTAGGTTACATATAGAACAACGCTTTTTTTCCTTTTTCATTACCATCCAAAGTCAATATTTCCTTCCACTCCATAACTTTCTAAACAAGCATTGGCATAGCCAATAGGTCTCGCCTTTGGGACCTTATAAGTGTTTGGTTATCCAGCACATTATCCTTGGTGCAACAACATCAACTGTTGCATGGCTAAACACTTATAAGGTCCCAAAGGCGAGACCTATTGGCTATGCCAATGCTTGTTTCAAATAGCTTTGTCCTGCCTGCGCAGGACACGCTCTCTCCTAAGGTTTTTTTTTTTTTTTTATAGCACGCATTTGCAATGCAATAGGTTGTAGTATGTAGCGTTTCGTGGAGGCATCTCGCGCTGTCCCCAGCGCGTGGATGTCTCCGGTCTTTTAACATGAAGGCATTGTTCAAATGTGCTTCCACGATCGGGCTCAGAACGATGCGTGCCAGGACTCCGTTAACGTTGGTCCTGGTGCACAGCGGGAGCGCTCGGTCGTGGATGCTGATTCTCTAAGACTAAATCTCCAAGTTGCCATACCTTGTCGGTTCCTGCATCTTTATTTACTTCATCTGGTGACGATTGGAGGTGCCCACGCACCCAGCACCCACCGTCCGACTTCAGAGGATCCTCTTACGGGCCGCCCAGCGCCGCTCCTTGCTGCTTCCTTCTTCTTTTCCCATCTGTCCCGCTTGGTCTCACCCTCGCTCCTCCCTCTCAGTGTCTTCAACACGGAGCGCAGTGTGCACCAGTGGGGTCTGCACTTTTTCAAGAACAGGCACGGAGCTGCCGCTTTCGCCTGACGTCACCGCCATCTCAACCCTGCTACGCCTGGCAATTACGCTTCGACGTCATCACGCCGGCGGCCATATTGGATTGGGCTGCTTGCAGTTTTACGACGACACAGGTAGGATCTGATCCTGTTGACCTCACGGTGACAGGTGATCCAGCGCTAACAATAAAAATAATTCTCCTATATACTTCGGTTATCCAGGTACAATTATTCCTTCAACACACACACTATATCCATATGACGGTGGGGCCCATAACACCGCATATATATTCACTTACTCATTTGTTCCCTGGATTTCCTCCGTCAATAACCTAGGAGAAAAACGATTCGCTGGAAGGAGACGGGATACCTCTTTAACATGACATAATGTTTCTCATTTGCTTTAAGGTATTCCGCTCATTGGTCGATGGACCAACTAGTAGGAATCAGTTGATGGTGATTAAGACCAGCTCAATCACAATAAACTCTTTAACATTTCATTTTAATCATTGAGCTAAAGAATCACTGAGTCATTTGTTTAAAGAATAATAAAGTTTATATAAAGTTTTTATGCAAGAAATGAGGTTAAGTTTATTATTCTGATCATTACATTTATAATCACTATAAGAATAAAATGAAATTGCAATGCATATCTATTAGACGGAAAATAAGGTTATCATAGTAAGAACTCTAAAGATCAATCTATCTATCTGGGGAAAATCTAATAGTTCTAAAATAAAAAATCTATCAGGAATAAAAAAGTTCTCCTAAAGCAGCATCTTATACTCAACTGGAAATAAAAAATAGCAGCAGCAGCATCAGCTCGTCAGCATCAGCAACCGCAACTTCACCCATCTACAGCATCTAACTTCTCCAGCAACTCCCGCAGCATCTGCTTCAGCAACTCCCTCAGCAACTAACCCCTCCCATCAAGAGTAGGTCTTCTTATACCCTAATTCTAGCTTACTGAATAAAAATGTTGCATCTTCATGGCGTGATTCTTTCTCATTGGTCAAAACTCAGGCCCATATACATTTTAATCAAACTTCCTGGTCTTAACCAGTTCCTTGTGGAATGTCCATGCAAGCATCGTTTCCCACAGTTTATGTCATTGCTCATCCGTATCGATCAGTCCAATTTGTATCTTTTTCTGCTACATTTTGGGTTTAACAGTTCCGTCCATTGATTCAGTTGGACTTCTCACGCTTCTTGCTGATCATCTTGGCACACATCTGTTCAGAAAGGTCACAACAGCCTTGACCATACTTCCATCTTAGCCTCTCAGCACCAGCACGTGATCATCCCTTTCCACAGCCTCTCTCCTCTATCACATGGTCCCCCGCTCATGCGTACTCTAGCAACTGGCGGCCATTTTATATCGCTGCTCGACAGGCCTAAGCGCACTATTTTCAAAGATAAACAAAATTTTGTTAAAACAAAGAAATATAAACCCTTTCGTTTCCCTCCCGTCTTTCTACGTACCCCAATTAGGTATTACCTAGCAAAAAGCAACATATAAAGCTGTCCCTTACTTACCATCGCTTTATTTTGCAACCACACGTTTTATTTAAAAGCACAGATCATGCGTTTATTATTTAATTAGTATGCAAATATTATGTTATGTTAGACACGTAAACAATTAGAAGTTGATTAATTTGCACACGGAATAGCGTGTTACCTTTATCCCTTAACATGTAACATACATTGTTGGTTATTTACTTAAACGAACATGTTTATTAATTATTTTACGAAAATATTTGGAGGTTAAAACATTTTCATTTACTCTGCTCCATCAACTCCCCCTTTGGTGATTTTTAATATCACCACAAAACCCAAGTTATACAATTTTCTCAGACAGCATATATCTTTTATCCGTTTGCTTCTGTTAGTTTACACAACTGTATCCCTTTCAACTTGTCTCTTCGTTTTCTTGTACATGTTCTCTTTCATTCTTCTAACTCTATTTCACTCATCTCTCTCTCTCTCTCCTTGTTTATCATGTTTTCTTTTTCTATTTTATTCTGCCTTCTTCTTCTCTTTATACATGTTAATGCAAGCTTCAGTACTAATATTATTATTATTATCACGGTTGCTATTATTATAACTTTCCCTATTATTAATCCACTCATTCTTGTTAACCAATTTATTACTGAAGAAAACCCTTTACCAAGTTTTCCAAAAGCACTTTCAACCTCCAGTGGAACAAGTTCTTTGTGCAAACTTGTAATATTTGTTATATACTTCTGTATATTTTCGCTTTTATCTGGAATGTAAGTGCAACAATGTTGGACTTTCAGCATTCCACAGACTCCGCCCTCTTTTGCCAAAAGAATGTCAAGGGCAAGTCGATTTTGCATCACCATAGCTCTCATGGCAACCATCTCGGTATTTACCATCAAGAACCCTCCAGCAGTATCTGTAGATAAACGATCTACCACTGTGGATAATTTCCGAATTCTAAATGCATTCATAGATATTCCCACTGCTGGTATCAATGCTCCAAAAATATCACCTACTATTTCTGAAAAACTTTCCCTCTTTCTACGTGTAAAGGTATTTATCATTTGTGTGTTCCTTTTTCTTTTCTATCCATATGAAAAATCTTTGGAAAGACCAGGCCTAAGTAACATGACCCATACCAATGGTCCGGTAACCTATAATAAGCCCTATTTCCGCAAACATAATAAATCCCTGGAAATATTGGATCTTTTCCCCCTTTGAATCCCCATCCACCTAAAATTTGGTAATTGTCATGGCAAATACTGGAACCCACAAAATAATTGTCATATCTTGTCTTATTTCTTCTAATGCACAACCTTCCCTGTTGGGGCCAATCCAGAGTCATAGCTGCATTTGTCTTTTTCTTGTCATGATTGTCTTCCTCAAACGCCCAAAGAGGTGTTTTTGTCTCTTCTATCACTTTTCTTTGAAATTTCACTTTTCTCTCTTCAACCATCTCTAAAAATACCTTTTCTTCCTTCTTTAACTCACAGGTAAGGTTGTACCTAATTATACTATCTAATGTTAAAATCTTATCTTCTAGAAAATATTCACCAAACGTTTTTCCCTCTTTTATTTTGTTCAGCTCGGGAACTACAGAAACTTTCGCAAAAATCTTATTTATGTCAGTGTAATAATATTCTAATATACCTGTTTTATAAAATAAACTTGCTAAGACACTACATGTTATTCCATAAGTCAAAGGGAGGTGATGATAAGTCACACCCTCTGCTACAGATGCAGGCAACTGCATACAAACATAGCAATCTCTTACATCCATTGTTTCTACATACTCATATAGTAATTTAGTAAAAACATTTTTAGAAAAATCTGTTATTGATTTGTCCTTGTGTAATTCTGCACTACTCTTTAATATAACTGGTTCTTGAGTGTTAGCTCCTTTTTCTTTCTCAGTGTTATTAGACGTTTCTACTACAGCTAAACTAATTGGAATAGTGATTGCTAGAACCACCCATACTGTCATTAATAATCCTGTACAAAAGCAGCACATCTTGCACCATCTACTTAAAAACTCACATTTACATTTTCTATCTCTAGTATTCTCCATTTTGTTTTATAACCTTATTTATTTGTTTTCCAGAAAATTGTGTCACTACACCTCAGAAATGACTTATTTGCCACTCTGTACTCCAATGTTTTGTCTTTGCTTGGTACTTTCTTTTAATTCTTTCTCAGAATTCTTTCTTTGTCAGATCCGGTAAATTCGTCAGATCCAGTGTTTTGTCAAATCCGGTAGAAACTATTTAAACTTCTTCAGATTTGTTGCACTTCACTTTCTCCCATCAGGTTTCTTTGTTCTGGGTTCTCATGAGTGTTCTTTTCTTCTTTGTTACTAGTCAAAGCACGATACAACCATTCAGGCGATCTATACTTCGGATTTACCTTCTTTATTCTTTTCGTTTTCTGCAAGTGTTTTCCACCTTGTTTTTCTTGCTCTCTCTGACTTGTTATTTCATTCACTTGTTCAGCACTTTTCCCATCCAACCTTATGATTCTGTATTTTAATTTTCTTACTTCGTTGGGCCAATTGTCTCCTTTTCTTGGCCTTTTTGCCTCACTTCCTTTTCCTCTCTTTCTGTTTTCCAATTTCTTTTTCTTGACTCTAGTTTTTGGTTTCTTTCTTCTCCACTTTCTTCAGACTCTGTTTCAATTCTTTCGTTATTGCCTCTTATTTTGAAACTTATAATGTCATTTTCTTCCTCTACTTGTGGTTCTTTTCTTATCTTCCTTCGTTCACCTATTTCTGTCCCTCCTCGAGGTTCTTCCGAATTTGTGTCAGTTTTCCTTTCTGCTTCTAAATTTCCCTGTTCTCGTGTTTGACTATTTGTCCCTATTGCTCCTCGGGGATCTTCCGATTTTCCTAGCTTTTTGTTTGAAACTCTCCCTTCTTCATCTATTAATATTATCTCCGAAGGATTTTCACCACAACTTGTACTTGGTTGCTCACTGTCACTATCTTCTGGCTCAGTTTCTTCTCTTATGCTTTCAAAATTCCAATTTCTTTTTAGAATTTCTTCACAATCCGAATGATCTGTATCAGATTCTGAACTGGTATCTGATATTTCCAGATGTCGACTTACAGGTCGATCTTCAAGTTCTGGAACTTCAGCTATTTCCTCTACTTCTTCTGTCGTTGCACTTGTAGTTGGGTCTTCCAGATGTCGACTTATAGGTCGATCTTCAGGTTCTGGCACCCTGTTTGTTTCTTCTTCTGATGCTGAACTGTTATCCAATACTTCCAGATGTCGACTCACATGTCGATCTTCAGGTTCTGGAACTCTGATGGTGTGACTGGCATGCACCCAATGTTTCACTCCTGCACACTTGACTGCAGTGGTTGTCACCAGGATCACTTGTCGTGGTTCGTCCCAGCGAGGAACCAAACAGTTTCTTCTCCGGAGGACTTTTATGCGGACCCAATCTCCTGGATTCAAGTCACGAGCTGGTTTTCTTTCAAGAGTGGTCGCATCCGGTCCAACCTGATGAAACACAGAACGCACCACATCAGCCAATCCTTTGCAATAATCCAGCACTAGATCATCAGTTATAGTCAGTAGTTTGTTGACAGGTACTTGTGCTTGTCTCATTGCTCGTCCCATAATTATTTCATGGGGACTGAGTCCAGTTTTCCTTTCCGGAATACTTCTGATTGTCATTAAAACTAATGGCAAGGCATCTGGCCATTTGAGTCCTGTAGCTTGACACATTTTTCCTAACCTGTTCTTTATTGTTCCATTCACTTGCTCTACGATTCCAGAAGCCTCTGGTCTGTATGCACAATGCAGTTTCTGTTTAATACTAAGTGCTTCACAAATTAGTTTAACCAATTCATTTTGGAAATGTGTTCCTCTATCTGTTTCAATCGTGACTGGAAAACCATACCTCGGAATGAATTCTCGCAGCATAAGTTTTGCTACTGTTATTCCATCATTCCTTCTTGTTGGGTATGCCTCCACCCAACGAGAAAACAAACAGACGACCACTAGGACATACCTTAGTCTGTTGCAAGGTGGCATTTCAATAAAATCCATTTGCATTCTAGTGAAAGGACCTCCTTCTCGTCCTATTGTTCCTAGACTCACTACTGTCTTCCTTCCTGGATTTAACTGTTGACAAACAAGACATCTCTGACAAAGACTCTCAGCTATGGCTCTGAATTTTGGATTATACCATGTTTGTCTAAAAAGTCTGATCATTGAATCTCTCCCAATATGGGCTTGTCCATGGTACATCCGTGCCATGTCAGAAATCATGCTATCAGGCATAACTGGTCTCTCATCTCTGTAAACCCAAACATCATTTTCTTCATGTTTTCTACATCCATGTATCTTTTTTCTCATCCTCTGCAGCTTCTTGTAACTGTCTCACCTCATCCCATGTCTCAATAGAGTTAGTAAAAAGCAAAGGACAAGAAATATGCTCTCTTTCCTGACTTTTGTTTAAAGAAACCACATTCTTTGCACAGTACTGTGCCATTTCGTCAGCATATTTATTACCAACAGTTATGTAGTCTTCCCCATTTTTATGTGCATTGCACTTCACAACAGCAATCTGTTTAGGCAGCTGTATCGCCTCAAGCAGCTTTTTCACAAAATCTCCATTTCTAATTGGCGTTCCAGCAGACGTCAAGAAACCCCTTTGTGACCAAATCTGACCAAAATCATGCACCACCCCCAAAGCCGTACTGGCTATCTGTCACAATCGTAACCCGTACATTTCTTCCCAACTTGCATGCTTGAATCAGAGCTACTAATTCTGCGACTTGGGCAGACCGTACCCCTTTCAGACAAGATGCTTCCATTACAGTTGCTACTGTGCAAACTGGATATGCTGCACTTTGAACTCCATCACTCGTTCTCAAACATGAGCCGTCCACAAACAGAATATAATCTGATTCTTTCAAAGGCTCATCTCAAATGTCAGACCTTGGTTTTGTACAGTATTCAAGCACATTCAGACAATCGTGATCTACTTCATCCATTTCAATCACACTCTCTTCATCTGGCAATGATGTCGAAGGATTCACATTCATACATCTGTCAATGGTCACATTATCTGCACTCAAAATTACTTTTTCATACCTAGTCAGCCGACTATGTGTCATGTATTGGGTTTTCGTTCTTGTCAAGAGAATTTCCACAGAATGGGGAACATATACTCTCAGTGGATATCCCATCACTATGCCTTCACTCTGTTCCAAACTCACACAAGTAGCAGCAACTGCTTTCAAACATCCAGGCAATGCTTTCGCTACAGGGTCTAAAACAGCCGAAAAATATGCAATGGGTCTTTTCATAGTTCCATGTCTCTGTACCAAAACTGAAAATGCACATCCATCTCTTTCACTGCAATACAGCTCAAAATCTTTCTCATAGTCAGGCATTCCTAATGCTGGAGCCTCACACAATTTCTTTTTCAACTCTCTGAATGCTTTCATTTCTTCGTCATTCATTTCAAAAGGATCTTTAACATCCTTCTTTGTTAGTTTTTGCAATGGTTTAGCAATCAGTGAAAAACCGCTTATCCATTGTCGACAATATCCAACCATTCCCAAAAACATTCTTACCTCTCTTTGTGTCATTGGAGCTCTCATTCCTTGAATCATTTTTATTCTTTCAGTCGTTACCTTTCGCACTCCTTTCTCAATTTTATGCCCTAAATACTGGACTTCTTGTTGACAAAACTGCAATTTTGAAGGGGACACTTTATGTCCTCTTTTTGCTAAATGATTCAGCAAAGCAATTGTATCATTGACACATGCTTCTTTCGTTTTTGATGCCACCAGTAGGTCATCAATATACTGAACCATCACTGATTTTTCTGGCATTTTTAAATCTTCCAACGATTTCTTTAGAATCTGATTAAAGATTGAGGGACTTTCTGTGTACCCTTGAGGAATTCGGCACCATGCCAAAATACGCTCTCCAAACCTAAACGCAAATAATGGCTGGCTATCTGGATGCAGTGGAATAGAGAAAAATGCATGACATAAATCAATTACTGTGTACCATTCTGCTTCACGTGGAATCTGGTATAGAATCACAGCAGGGTTCGGTACTATCGGGCAACAAGGCACAACAATTTTGTTTACCTTCCTCAAATCCTGTACAATTCTATATGTTCCGTTTGGCTTTTTCAGTCCCATTATTGGCGAATTACATGGACTGCTCATGATTTCTTTTAAAATCCCTTGTTCAATCATTTTATTTATTACTGGCGTTATTCCTTCAATTATTTCTGGTGTCAATTTATACTGGGGCATATTTGGGTAACTCGTTCCCTCTTTCACTGTTATTTTAACGGGATCTACTCCTTTCATTAATCCTACATCTTCTCCTGTAAAGTCCCACACTTCTTCTTTCACTGTCTTTTTCAATTCAATTGGGATTTTCTCTGCATCAAATACAGGAAACAAACCATTTACTTCTGGTTCTAAATTCACCATTGTCATTTTATACAGCACATCCTCATCTGGAGTCTGAAATGCAATTCCGTCTGCGGTACAATAGATAGTGCAATTCATCTTGCACAATAAATCGCGTCCTAATAGGTTCACAGGACTACAATCGCATACCACAAATCGGTGCATTTCGCTAAATGGACCAATTCTTACCTTCACTAATTTAGTAAGAGATGTTTTAATTTGCTGATTTGAAACTCCAACTACTTGGATATGTTCACCTGAGAGAGGAAGGTTTGGAATTTCCACTGACCTAACAGTAGAATGGGTAGCTCCAGTGTCAACAAGGAATGTTACATTTGCACCATTCACTTCTCCATCCACAAATGGACCAGACTGATCTACCTCTAGAGTTGCGCCAAGCACGCACTCTTCCCCCTCTCCTAGGCACCGTCAGAAACTTTCATCCGTTTCATCCTCATCCTGTCGTAACCAATATTGAGAAATTGCAGCTGCACGCGGCAACTGTGTTACCTATTCTCCTCCGTAGAATCCTGTTTCTGCACTGTATTTCTGTTGGTTAACACTCTTGGGAAGTGGTGGTTGTGGCACCTGACTCTGTTGAGTAACTATCTCACTCTGCACCTGTGAATTTAATGATTGATTTTCCACATTAGGTTTTGGAGGAAATTTACACTCGTTTCTCCAATGTCCTAGCTTTCCGCAGTTGTGGCATGGCCACTTTTTCTTTGCCTCATCTATGCTCATTTGTCCTTTTCCTTTACCTATATTAGGTCGGGATCTAACCTGTCCTGTTTCATTACCAGTATTACTCAATTGAGCTTCTTGCTTCTCTGCAACTTTCACCTGTGCCCACATGGCCTTTTCTTTCAATTTACGCTGTCTACTCTCAATATCATCACTGCAATACTTAGCATATCTCAAAACCTCATCCACTGTGCTATTCTGCCAACAAATCATATGCTGCTTAATCATTTCACTTATCTCTGGTTTCAATTCATACACAAACCTATATACAAAATGACTCATATCCTTCTCATTCAGTGTCTCATAACCACTGTACTGTTTGAAAACCAACAACAATCTCTCGTAGTACGCGTGCACTGATTCTTTACTTTCCTGCGTTGTTCTGTCTATTTTTACCCAATCTGTTTCTTTAGGTGGAATCTTATTCTTCAAAAAGGTAATTACTTGGTCGTACTTCCTCATCACTTCTGGTCCTGGCGCTCCTGTTTTAGCGTCCCTTGGATATTCTACAGTTGGCCAATCAATAGTAATCTTACATTCTGTCCACAAATCAGCTGGCACTACTATATCAAACAATCCATCCAGATCTATCCACAACACCTTTGAAACCTTCACAAATCTTTCCACTTGTCTGTACCATTCTACTGGCTTCTCTCTCAATTTTGGGAAGTCATTTGTAAATGACAGTATATCCTGTCTGGTCCATGGAACATGCACATAACTACCACCTGGAGTTTCTCTCATCGGGTACTCCCTTACAACTGGTTCCTTATCTGTCACTGCAAAAGCCAAAGATGCTTTATCTGTTGTTTTCTCGTTCTTTTTCGTCCATCTATTTCTCCATCTATCCACATCACCCCATTTTCTCAATAAAACAATTAACTCTTTTATTTGAGTCAGTCTTCCTGATGTGTTCAAATTCTCTATATCTTTCTCACAAAAATCTACTCTGTATGGTTTCTGCAACGTTCTCACTTTCACAAATTCCACTCCTAGTTCATTTGCCGTCTCTTCCAATTTGTCATGTAAATTTCTAGCTCTCCATGTAAGACTTTTGCACAAAAACATAATCTCATCATCCTGATAATTTTTTTATTTTTCTGTACCAATTGTCCCTAAAATCAATTCTTCCATGTCTATTTTCAACCTAATTACATCTAATGGTTTCACTTCCGGTTCTTTTGTTTTTAGCGCTTTCATCCATTCATTTAACTCATCTGGAGTCGGACCTACAGGCGTACTATTTAATTCTATCCAATTGCTACTTCTTTCTGGTGTTCCTGATGCGGACTCCGTCACCATAGGCATTCTCCTAATCTCATTTTCATTTATCGTCAAATTAGTAGGTGGGCTTGGTCTATAGGTACTAGCCAAATTGTGTGCACCTTCATTATTCAGTTCCATCCCTTCTCTTTTTCTTTGCACATGTGAATTCATGGGAATCACTAAAGAACGTTCATCAATTTTCTGATTCTCAAAAATTGGCATTACTGGACCTATCGTTACTGGTACAGTTACAGCTTCCATATTCTTTGTCAATTCTCTTATTTTCTCAGTCAATTCTCTTGTCGTTTTTGCTAATTCAGTTGCATTGCACTTTCTATCTCTTCATTTTGTGAAGTTTTTAATTGATCTTGTGACCTATTTGTCTCATCTCTTCGTTCAGGATTTTTATTCCTCCCAGTTTCCATTGGAGGTGCATTAGGTGTCACCACCGCAGAAGTCTGTTGGTATGGAGGTGGGTTTCTGTTTAAAATATCTTCCAGCAATTCATCGTCCGTTTCACTACCACCATACACATACTTTTCTACCACTACATGTTTTTTTTTCTCGGTACACTTTCTCTTTGCTTCTTCCTCAACTGTAAAAGCTGGAAACAAACCTCCTGTCATATTAGCACATCTCCAACGCTTTATTCTGTCCTCATGATTTACTCCCCATAACCTTCCAGGCACAAACTCATGATTCTTTAATCCTCTGAATCTCTCTCGCTCATACATCTCATCTTCCCATTCCGTTAAAGCTTCAAACTGTGTCGGTCTAGGTCTAGGTTCTAACATTGCCATCTTTTCTCTCAAGTTTCGTAGTACAGCTACATTAAATGAACCATTCTCAGGGAAAGCCAATGCTCCATCATTCTTGGTATATTTTGTCCAATTTTCTAACCATATGCATGTATGATATCCATATTTCAGCATCATATGTGAAGCTGGTGATTTCGGCGGAGGAATTATTTGTCCCTCTCTAGTCACTACCTTTTTGTCTTTCTTAAAGAAGTTCTTAACTTTCGACATCCATGACGTTTTCTCTCTACCATACTCATAGTACGACATGATTCACAATCACTTTTCTCCTCAAAACGATCTGCAATTCAACACTGTTCTCTATGCGTTATTCCAACCAATCCTTGCGCGACTCACACTAACACTCCAATCACAAACTTCCACGTCACTAGGCTATTCGACCAATCCTTGCGCGACTCACACCAAAGCTCCAATCAGAGCGATTTCTGTCTACGGCGCACTGTCCAATCCCAGCGCGGCTTTTGTCTACGTCAGTTCTGCTCCTGTTTCCATGTGACTAACGCACTGTCCAATCCCAGCGCGACTCTTGTCTACGTCACTTCTGCTCTTGACCCCTCCTTTACTAAATTTGTCGGCAATTTCTTTTTCAACAATTCTTCGTTAGTTACAACATTTAAAACACATTTCCATTGTCTGATTCGCTAAACCAAAGAGATAGCTTTGTCCATTTACACAAGAATTCTGTATTTTCCAGTAGGCAGCGCTTACCTCTACCCTACCACAGAACTTTCCCGTTTCGCCGATAAAGTAGCACTTCCCTCTACCTTATCCTTCTTTCAAGCAAGCGGTAAACCCGTTTCTCTGGGGATAAAACACATGTGGAGACTATACTGCTCCTGAGAATTAAGGCCAAAGTTTCACAAGAAAACCGGTCACTATTTCACTCACACACCTTTTATACGAGAAATGTCCCTATCATAACACAACCTGTGTTATCACCAATATGAACTCAGACAATGCACCACTCCATGTGACTTCTCTTGCCACACATGTTCCACTTCCTACTTCCCGGAAGCGTGAAAACTTACATATAACATAACGCGACTCAACATAAAGTGTTAGACATGAACTTATCAATAATCAATAATCACCAAACTAATCTATAGTAACCATAACTCTGCTACCAAGAAATCTGATCCAGCGCTAACAATAAAAATAATTCTCCTATATACTTCGGTCATCCAGGTACAATTATTCCTTCAACACACACACTATATCCATATGACGGTGGGGCTCATAACACCGCATATATATTCACTTACTCATTTCTTCCCTGGATTTCCTCCGTCAATAACCTAGGAGAAAAACGATTCGCTGGAAGGAGACGGGATACCTCTTTAACATGACATAATGTGTCTCATTTGCTTTAAGGTATTCCGCTCATTGGTCGATGGACCAACTAGTAGGAATCAGTTGATGGTGATTAAGACCAGCTCAATCACAATAAACTCTTTAACATTTCATTTTAATCATTGAGCTAAAGAATCACTGAGTCATTTGTTTAAAGAATAATAAAGTTTATATAAAGTTTTTATGCAAGAAATGAGGTTAAGTTTATTATTCTGATCATTACATTTATAATCACTATAAGAATAAAATGAAATTGCAATGCATATCTATTAGACGGAAAATAAGGTTATCATAGTAAGAACTCTAAAGATCAATCTATCTATCTGGGGAAAATCTAATAGTTCTAAAATAAAAAATTTATCAGGAATAAAAAAGTTCTCCTAAAGCAGCATCTTATACTCAACTGGAAATAAAAAATAGCAGCAGCAGCATCAGCTCGTCAGCATCAGCAACCGCAACTTCACCCATCTACAGCATCTAACTTCTCCAGCAACTCCCGCAGCATCTGCCTCAGCAACTCCCGCAGCAACTAACCCCTCCCATCAAGAGTAGGTCTTCTTATACCCTAATTCTAGCTTACTGAATAAAAATGTTGCATCTTCATGGCGTGATTCTTTCTCATTGGTCAAAACTCAGGCCCATATACATTTTTTTTTGTGTTTAAAAGCTTTATTAAAGAATTATAAGAAATGCAAAGACCAGCAATACAGAGTAAACATATTGAAAAAGAAATATCAAAACAGTGGCTAGATTAAGAAACAAAGGAGAAAGCTATTTTTGATTTTACAAGGAATAAAGGAAAAAGGGGGAGGGAGAAGGAAAAGAGGGGGAAGAGAATATTTTGCAACTTGACAAAATTAAATAAAATAATGCATATTTACATAGGAATGTAAGTAGTATTACTAGTATACTTAATAAATACAACAAACCAAGAAAGGTAAGGAACAATAAGCAGAGAAAATGTACATTCAGGGAGGTTTAAAATTTTCAGAATGGGAACGAGAGTTATCTGCTAATACTAGATTATCCAAGTATTGAGTCAGGGGTAACCAAAAAAGATCTCTATTAACTTTTGGTCTACAGGAGGAAGCGAAAGCAATATCAAGACGATGAAAGTGGCAGAGACTATTCCACCAGTGTTGAAGAGAAAGCTTTGTGAAGTTTTTCCAGTTGAGAGTGATGTGTTGAAAGGCTAGTGCAAGCATAAGGTCGAAAAGACCATGTGTGTAAGGGGAAGATTTAAGGAGTCATATAGACTACCAGAGAAAAAGAAGAGGGAGAGAATAAGGGATGGTAATGGTGAAAATACGAGAAATATAGGACCAGACCTTTTCCCAAAAGAGAGAGACCGAAGGGCAAAGAAAAAGAAGATGTATAAGATCAGCAGTAGAAGTACCACAGGTCCAGCAGTTAGTATCAGTAGAGTGGGAAAATCTAGCAATAGATATAGGGGTAAAATAGAGTCTGTGATAGAGGAAAAACATAGATTGAGTGAGAGAAGCAGAGCGAGAGATTTTGAGAGAGCGGGACCAAAGTTTGTCCCAGAAGATGATAGACCATTCACATCCCAGATCAGATTCCCATGAAAGTTCCAATTTAGTTTTAGTACGTTCTGGATTAGGAGCTGAATAATATTTATAAATGAGAGAAGCTTTAGGTAGAGATAGAAGGATCGTGTGAAGAGAGTTTAGAGTAGAAGGAGGAGGGGAAGAGGGGAGAGAATAGAAAGTGTCGAGAATGACCGACATTAGAGTGGTGAATTTCTGTAGGAAGGAGCGAGGACAATGAAATGAAGCTTGAAATTGGGGAAAAGAGCACGGAGACGAACCATCAAAAAGATGTTTAACCCAGATTATACCCTTTAATCTCCAGGATTTCCAAAAGATGGATCTGTTATTAATAGTAATAATGGAATTGTGCCAAATTGGAGAATCTAAAAGGATTCTCTTGAAATGCGTTCCGGTTGTGTCAAAGGTCTTAGTAAGGTACAAGTATGTTTGAACAAAGGCATAAAAGTATGGGGAGATTTAGCAGAGAAGGCCAAAACTTCCCTTAAGGTGAAGGGTAATAATAGAGCACGCTCAATAGTAAGCCAAAGGGGAGTGAAAGAAGAGGGGTTGGAAAGAAGCCATCTCGAGGCCTGACGGAGACAAAATGATTTATGGTAAAGGCGAAAATCAGGAAAGTTCACACCTCCATTAGATTTTGTCTTACGAAGAAAGGATAAGGAGATCCTGGCTTTTTTATTGTTCCAGAGGAATTTAGAAAGGCGAGAATCTATTTGTTTAAAGTAGGAGACAGGAATATGGACGGGAAGCATGGAGAGAGAGTAAATTAAAATAGAGGAGATCATCATCTTAATGGAATCCAATCGACCCCACCAAGAGAGAAACAAAGGATTCCAAGAGGAAAGTAAATTGTCAATTCGAGAGAAGACCGCCTTCATATTCAATTTAACAGAAGCGGTGATGGAGTTCGAAAACCATACACCTAAGTATTTTATTTTAGAGCTGTTCCATGCAAATCCAGTGGTAGAAAAAGAATGAGGAAGACAAAATTTGGTAAGAGGGAGAATTTCTGTTTTATCTGAATTGATTTTATAACCAGAAACAAGAGAGAAGGAAGCAAATTTGTGTAATAGAGGAGGGATAGAGATTTCGGGAGTGGAGACAAAAAGTAGGATGTCATCTGCGTAAGCTGAGAGTTTTAGATGTTGGTCACCGTAAAGGAAGCCAGATATAGAATCATTATTGCGTATTGAGGATAAGAAGGGTTCAAGAGCTAAGATAAAGAGAAGAGGAGAAAGAGGACAACCTTGACGGACTCCGCGCTGGAGAGGAAAATAGGATGAAATACAGCCATTAACTAATACAGAGGCTCTGGGGGCTGAGTATAATAAAGAAATAAGTGAAATGAATTGAGGGCCAAAACCATGCCATTTTAAGGATGCGAATAGAAAGGACCAGTCGACTCTATCAAATGCTTTTTCCGCATCGACAGAAATGGCCGCCAGAGATGTAGAGAGAGAAGGGATTTTGTTTAAGACATTAAGAAAAAGTCTGGAGTTATCTGATGTCAATCTACCCTTGACGAAGCCGCATTGTTCTTTACCCACTAGATGAGGCATAAGCGGGTCTAAACGTAAGGCAAGAATTTTGGCAAAAAGCTTATAGTCTACATTAACCAAAGAAATTGGGCGGTAGTTTTTACAGAACATAGGGTCTCGGCCTTCTTTATGTATCAGACAAATTGTGGCTTCTTGAAAAGTACCTTCCGTCTTGCCGGTAAGGTAGAATGATTGAAAAAGGGTTAATAGTTTAGGAAGTAATAGATTAGAAAAATGTAAGTAAAATTCGACTGAGAAGCCATCCGGACCAGGAGTTTTCCCTTTCTTTAAAGTACATAAAGCAGTGGATAGTTCATTAAGGGACAGATGAGCTTCAAGGTCAGAAAGGTTAAGATGAAAATTAGATGGGGTTGGAAGTTTGTCAAAATAAGACTGAATAAGAGAACTGGAAGGAGGAGATTCTGGGGTATAGAGGTCTTTATAGAAGATTTTAAATTCGTTAAGAATATCTTGATCTTTATGAACGAGAGAGCCATCTGAAGAATAAATGGAATCAATCAAAGTACGTTCTTTACGGGTCTTGAGGTAGTTTGCCAAAAGTTTTCCTGCTTTATTTCTACCTCCGTAATAGCGAGCACTAGTACGCAGAAGAATTGAAGATGCATTGTCAGTCGTAGATTTATTAAAAGCCAGTTTAGCGCGCATCAGAGCCGGTAAGACCGAGTCCGCGGGTGAAGTATAGAACTTATGTTCTAGAGCTTTAATATGCGCCAGTGTGGCCTTACGTTGATGAAGAAAGCGCTTCTTCTTTTCGAAACAAAATCTATAATAAAACCTCTTGCGGTCGCCTTAAAGGAGTCCCATAATATATGAGGTGAGGAAGCAGAGTCTTTATTTAGGGCAAAAAATTCATTGGTAAAGATAGTGAAAGCGGAGGAGAAGAGAGGGTCAAAAAGGAGGGAGTTATTAAAACGCCAGCGGGAAGACTTGGGATGTGGAGGGAGTAAATCCAGGTCGGTTACAATTGGGGCATGATCAGAAATGACAATAGGCTCGATAGAGGAGGAGAGCAAGTTCTGAGATAAAGGTTGAGAGAGAAAAATATAGTCCAGACGGGAAAGAGAATTATGAGGAGGGGAAAAAAAGGAAAAGTCAAGAGTGTCGGGATGGGAAAGTCTCCAAGAGTCCACGAGGTGTGTTTGGGAGATAGTGTCAAGAAAATGTTTATGAGTCTTATGCGGAATGAAGCGCACCTGGGATTGACGGTCAAGAAAAGGATCCATGATTTGATTGCAATCGCCTCCTAAGATAAAGAGATTATCTCTGAATTGAATACATTTCTGTGTAATTAAAGGCCAAAAGGAACAATCAGGGTGGGTAGGGCCATAGATATTAAAAACAGTTAACAAAATATTATTAATTAACAATTGAGCCAACAACCATCTGCCTTCTGAATCAGTTTCCTGTGACATAACTTTACAATTCAATTTTTTGTGGCATAAAATTACAACACCATTTTTCTTGTTAGAAGTAGGGGAGACTAAAACTGAGCCCACCCAGCCTTTCTTCAGTTTTAACGCCTCGGCTTCAGTAAGATGAGTTTCTTGCAAAAGAACTAAATCAGGGTTATAAGAGGCAAGATGGGATAAAATTCTCTGCCTTTTGATTGGATTAACAAAACCTTTCACATTCCAGGAAATAACTCTAAATGTAACATCATTTGAAGTGTATAAAGAATAAAATATGCAACAATAAACAAATGGAGTAAAAGACAAAAGAGAAGATAAAAAGAAAATAGAAAACCCAGTGGGGTAAATAGAAAGAGAGTAGTACGAAGAATGGAAGAAAGAAGGAGAAGTAAAAAGAGGGAAAGAGGGAGGTAAACAAGAAAAGACAGTACATGTCAGAATAAAATGACGACTGCAATACGTACCTTAAGGGGTAAAGGAGAAAACGAAAGGCGGCAAGGGACAATGGAAACAGCACACCCAACGAGGAGCAACACAACACACCAGGACATCAATATGATAAAGTACACACAGGAGCAAGCATGTAGAAGAGGAATAAAATCTAACAAAATAGATTATATCTGCAAATGGAGACAAAGAAATATATGAGAAATAAGAGAACAAACAATTCCATACAATAACGTAATATAGTCATATAACCAGGTATAGAATAAGAAGGAAAAAGAATAATAATACACAACAAGGAAGAAGGCTAAGTAGAAAATGAGAGGCTGATACATAAATAGAGAAAGGAAGATGAACAAGGAGGAGAAGGAAAAGGGGAGGCATAGAATGGAACATAAGGCATAGTATTATAGAAAAATAAGGAAGACATATATAATCTGAAGAAATTACGGTGACCTGTAAAAGAAAGGAGGTTAGAGCAATATCTTCAATGCATTAGGACCATAAAAGGAAAACAAAACTCAAGTTCCAGATGAGGAAGGAGTAGTTTCCATCGACGTAGCAGAACATGACTGGATAAATCTGCGAAGGTCAGCAGGGTCCTCAAAAGTAGAAGTCTTATTGAGATGAGTAACCTTAAATAAGCAAGGGTGAAATAGGCCATAACGTGCACCCAAGGAGCGAAGAGCAGGACGAAGATCCAGAAATTCCTTTCGGCGTTTGGCAGTCAATGTAGAGACATCTTGGGAGATAAATACTTTGGTACCTAACCAGGAGAGGTTCTTTTGGCTTTGGCAGCATTAAGTACCAACAGAAGGTCAGTGAACTGCAGAAACAATATTATAATCCCACGAGGATTTGAAGGAGCCGATGTCGATGAGAGACGAGGGCCCAATCTATGAGCACGCTGGATGTTCAATTTAGTCGTAGAAGGGAGATCCAAAAACTGTGGTAGAAAAGACGCAAAGTATGTGACAGGATCATCACCCTCAAGGCCTTCAGGAAGGCCATAAATGCGTAAGTTATTGCGTCGATTTCTATTTTCCAAATCCTCAGTGACTCTCTTTAGTTGTGAAACTTCCTTCTCCAGCACGGAAATTTTTGAAGATGAGGACCGCACGTCGTCAAGATGTTGTTCCACCACATTGATACGGGACTCCATAGAAGACCACTTGTCATCCAACGATTGGAGTCTGGAGTTTGTTTCCTCAATAAATGGGCGTAGTGAGCGCAACTCCTCCCAGACCATGTCTAAAGAGATTGGAGAGGAAGACTTAGGTGGAGAAGGAGAATCCTGCTTAGGTCTCTTATTGGTAGTTGAGGGTAACGACATTTTGGATGCCATGTTGTTAGGATTTTCTGTGAGGGAGGAGCAGTTCTCTTGTGGCAAAAGATCCGATGAGCAGGAGAATTTGTTGAAGGTCGGAACGTTTGCTCCACTGGTGGCAGCAGAAAGATGCACCTCCACTGCTTTGTTATGATGGAGTAGGCGTCTACTTCTACCCATGAAGCGTGGTAAAATTAGTGAGGAGAAGATACGGTATTGCGTAGAAGAAAAAACACAGTACCTCAAAAGAGTTCTCCCTTAAAAAACAAGCGTCAGGGAAAGAAAATGCCTATATTGTGCTGAAAATATCCAAAAAACTGCCAAGAAAGTCAGCATATAGTGATTTGTGAGGAAAAAAGACCAAAGAAAAAGTCATACAAAATGGCGGCCATCACCAATATGAGAGAGTCACCTGTATGGAGTCAACCCAGATAATTTCCAGCCTCCGCGTAAAAAACATATTTTCTGAAGGTGTCCATCTTCCGATTCACAAATCTGTCATTCTTTGTGAAAAACGAGCAGTAGAACCGCTCTAAAATCGCGGTGAAGGTCCGGCGCGAAGCGGAGCTCTAGCGGCGGGCGGCCATTTTAGGTCGCGATGCACGCGCCAGGCCCATATACATTTTAATCAAACTTCCTGGTCTTAACCAGTTCCTTGTGGAATGTCCATGCAAGCATCGTTTCCCACAGTTTATGTCATTGCTCATCCGTTTCGATCAGTCCAATTTGTATCTTTTTCTGCTACATTTTGGGTTTAACAGTTCCGTCCATTGATTCAGTTGGACTTCTCACGCTTCTTGCTGATCATCTTGGCACACATCTGTTCAGAAAGGTCACAACAGCCTTGACCATACTTCCATCTTAGCCTCTCAGCACCAGCACGTGATCATCCCTTTCCACAGCCTCTCTCCTCTATCACATGGTCCCCCGCTCATGCGTACTCTAGCAACTGGCGGCCATTTTATATCGCTGCTCGACAGGCCTAAGCGCACTATTTTCAAAGATAAACAAAATATTGTTAAAACAAAGAAATATAAACCCTTTCGTTTCCCTCCCGTCTTTCTACGTACCCCAATTAGGTATTACCTAGCAAAAACAACATATAAAGCTGTCCCTTACTTACCATCGCTTTATTTTGCAACCACACGTTTTATTTAAAAGCACAGATCATGCGTTTATTATTTAATTAGTACGCAAATATTATGTTATGTTAGACACGTAAACAATTATAAGTTGATTAATTTGCACACGGAATAGCGTGTTACCTTTATCCCTTAACATGTAACATACATTGTTGGTTATTTACTTAAACGAACATGTTTATTAATTATTTTACGAAAATATTAGGAGGTTAACATTTTTTCATTTACTCTGCTCCATCACAGGCACACCTTTCTATTCTTTTTTGCATAAAATATTTTGTCGTATTTGCCTATTTGGAGCCTTCACATTCGGTGATAGGCTCACCTGTTACAAATATTCACTTTTTGCCTATTTGAAGTCTTCACATTCGGTGATAGGCTCACCTTTTACAAATATTTACTGTAACTGTTAGCCTGCAACTTCGGTGACAGGCTCGCCCCCTAACAAAGTACTCTGCAGTATTGTTTATAACACCTAACGTGTTTAAGATTATATCTTAAAACTTTATTTATTTTTCAGTTATTACAGGTGCAGTGTTCAATTTTATTGTTTTTTTCACTTTTACATTTTATTGCATGTACAATATTTAATATTGTTTTACTCAATCCATTTGCTTTCATGGTCACTTCTCAGCAAATTTGCACAGCCGCCTCCTTTCTTGCAGCATCCAGGTAAACCTAGCATCCCCTGGCGACAATGGATAAAAGTATTTGAAAATCATGTTGTAGCAATCGATGCAGTCAAGTTTTCACCTGCTCTCAAAGTTGCAAATCTTTATGGTTGCTTGGGACTCGCTGCACAACATGTTTTCGAAAATCTACCCTCTTTTCCTCCACCTCTAGGAGAGGCTTGCGATTTGGAACACTGGGATGCCTACAAAGAGGCGTTAGCTCGCTTGGCAGAACATTATGATCAAGAGCCGAATATAATGTTAGAGAGACACAACTTTTTCAGGAGAAAACAGCGTGCAGATGAGACTGTAGATGAATACATTTCGGAACTACGAGTCTTAGCCTCCACTTGTGAGTTTGAAGCGAATCCTGACATCTACATACGCGACCAATTTGTTTTCTCTTGTTTCTCAAGGAAAATTCAAGAACGCCTCCTTAGTTGCAGGAAACCCACACTCCTGGAAACAATTGACATTGCCAAGAGCATTGAGAGATCCATTATCAACTCAAAATCACTTCAAAGTGAACAATCTGTCAACTTGGTTAAGACCTCTGGAAATGAAACCGGGGACTACATCAATGCTGTGAACTTAACCAGACCTACTAAACAATTTATGAGAAAGGGTAACACAAGTTGCTATAGATGTGGGTTGAAGTCACATCTTAGCAATAATCCTACGTGTCCTGCTGTAGGCAAAAGATGTGTATTGTGTAAAACAAATAGGCCACTTTCAAGGTGTCGGTAGATCTGCTAAACGTACTACTAGAGTTAACAGTGTAGAATTTTCTGAGGCTCTTGATGGTTGCACAGAGCAATTACATGACGTACTCTTAACAGTAGAATGCAATTTTGTATTCAACAGTAATAATGTCAGAGGTCCCTTGGGGATTGCATTGTTTGGGAAAATAGAAATCCCAATAATGGCAGACTCTGGTTCGCCTATAACGATATTATCGGATGTCATGTTTTTTGATAAATGGCAGGGTTCTATTACTTTAACCCATACAGATGTTAACCCTAAAGCATTTGGCAAATTTGATATAGAAATGTTGGGTTACTTCAATTCAAGGTTGGAATGTTTGGGAAGATCAATTTTTACAAATGTTTATGTTGCGGTCAAAGGACGTAACATAATTGGATGGCAAGATCTTGCAAAAATGGGATTGTATCTCATTCCAGGCTCAGAGAATCCCATTGCTCTGGGTGATATTCCTCAGGGTTATACCGGAGTTGGGTCCTCGGAGGACGAACAACACAAAGTGGATTGCCTAGGTCTTGAAGACAGCACCCTAGATGTCAAAAAGGTTTTAGATCGGTTTCCTAGTTTATTCTCAAACAAATTAGACACTGTTAAAGGTTTCCAGCATCAAATTCGACTTAAGGAAGATGCCCAACCCATTGTTCACAAGGTACGTCCTTTGCCCCTTAGTGCGAGAGATGAACTAAAGTCAGTCCTTAAGTCATTGTGTGATGAAGGGGTTATTGCACCGTGCGACTCCTCAGAATGGGTGTCTCCCATTGTTATCGACAGGAAAAAATCTGGGGAGGTCAGGTTGTGTGCTGACTTGCGCACTTTGAATAAAAACATTTTGATTGACTATCATCCCCTCCCTAAAATTCACGAACTTCTTGCCAGTCGGGGGGGGGAGAGGCAAAGTTTTTTTCAATCATTGACCTCCGCTCAGCCTATTACCAGATACCTTAAACAACTGATTCTCAGGAGTTTACCACATTCGTCACACCCTTCGGGTCTACAAGTATCTTAGATTACCTTCTGGCCTGGCCTCCGAGGCTAGTGTCTTTCAAAAAATGATGGATAATCTTTTTGGAGACATGCCGAGGGCCCAGGCTTATCAGGATGATATTCTGGTGTTCGTAGATAATTGGGAAACACACTTGAACAATTTGACCAGAGTCTTGAGCAAATTGGACGAAGCAGGTATGACCATTAGGACTGACAAGTGTCAATTTGGTACGCAGCAATTGGATTACTTGGGTCACACTTTGTCCTCAGAGGGCATCAAACCCAAGTTGTCTCTCATTAAGGCAATCAGTCATGCTGTTCCTCCCAAAGACAAAGATAACCTTCGGTCATTTTTGGGACTAGCAGAATATTACGCACGATTTGTTAAGGGTTATGCTCAAACTGTTGAACCATTGCGTGCCCTACTGCGCAAGGGTTCAAAGTTTGTCTGGTCTGAAGAAGTCTCGTCTTCTTTTGACCAAGAAAAGAAATTGATTGTTGAGGCACCTGCTTTGCATGCTTTTCAGGATGGTTGTAAATGTTTCATCATGGTAGATGCTAGTCTCACTGGGTTGGGTGCAGTCCTAGGTCAATGGGTATCTGGAAAGGAACACACCTTAGCCCCGTGGCATTTAATGAACGCCGCTGCAAGGACGCGCAGCGGACGCGCGCAGCGGGCGCAGCGGACGCGCCGAAGGCGCGCCTAAGGCAAGCCCGTCTGCGCCCGTCCGCGCCTGGACGGCGCCAGGAGTCAGGGATGCTGCCTCTCTTAAGCCACAAAGATTAGCCTACTCCCGTGAAGCATTATCTGCCTTACATAGAGTGGGTGCTTGTGGGACTCATAGCTGGGCCCCAGATGACTGCCTGACCTCTTGTGGACATTGTACCTTCAGGTTGAATCCTCTTGGGCACCCCATACCCTCAGGTCCTAGGACCGTGATACATACTATCTTGAGTATCAACTGCCGATCCCTGTCTAAACACCACGCTGAGGTATTCGACCTCCTCCTGGATCGATCACCTGAGGTTCTCTTTCTAACGGAAACTTGGCTTTCCGAGGCCTCTGTGGCTATACCGGCACTCGCCCTCCCCTCAGGATATGCTATATGCAGTCTAAATAGATCAGGGGGGAAAGGGGGTGGCATTGCGATCGTCTGTAAATCAGTTCACTCCTGTAGCTTGATCCCCCAAGACCTACCGGACTGTGAAAGTGCGCTCTTCAAAATTACATTGAGTGCAAACTTCACTTTTTCTGGCCTCCTCATCTATCGCCCACCTGGTCCATCTAAAATCTTCCGAGAGGCCCTGGTGAATACAATTACAGTACTAGCTCTCCAGACTGCCAATTTCAATATTATTGGTGACCTGAACCTTCACTTAGAGATGCTAGAATCACCGGACATTCTCAGTTTCTTAGGGGACTTGGCAGCCTGCCAACTGACTCAACTGGTCTCCGGCGCTACGCATAACGCCGGACATCTTCTTGACCCCATCTTTTCTAACCTTGAGTCACTGGAAGTCCTAGTACCTCTTCCCATGATCTGGACAGATCACTTCCTCATCTCAATGCTGATTACGTTACCTGCCACAAAGTCCCAGCCGAACCAGCACCCGTCACTGAAACGGCCTTGGCATAAACTTGACCAGGAGTCTTTTCTCACAGCCTTGAGCACTAAAGCCGCTAGATAAAGCCATCAATATGGAAGAGGCTGATGTGCTCTTTCATAGGTGGGTAACTCAAGCACTGGACACTTGCATTCCTTTTAAACTCACTCACTCTAAAGGTGCTCGGGCTAATGCCTGGTTCAACGAGGACTTGACCCTAGCCAGGAAGAACTGCAAGGTCCTGGAAAGAACATGGAGGCGATCATATGCCCCTCAGGCTAAATCACAGTACAGAACAGCCATTAAATCCAACCATAAATTAGTGCGCAAAACTAGGGCAGCCCACTTTTCCAGCCTGATCACCACAAGTACTAATCGCAGTAAAACTATATTTTCTCTTTTAAAGGACTTGGTCACTTCTCCCTCGGCATCAGGCAGTATTATATCCTCTAACCAACAGTGTGAAGAGCTGGCGAACTTCTTCCTGGAGAAGGTTGAAGGTATCTACCATAATTTCGACCATGGTGCAATTCCCAGCATCACCGAGAGGAATATGCACATGGGTCCTGAGATCGTCCCTCTTACATCACTACCCACGATCTTTCTTAAAGACTTGGAGGGACTAGTGGCCACAATTAAATCAGGATCTCCAGACGATCCCTTAAGACCGGATGCCTTCAGGAAAGTTCAACAGGGCCTCCTACCTGAGTGTCTGGAGTTGCTCAATCTATCCCTTGCTTCGGCGGTGGTCCCAAAATCTTGGAAGCATGCAAAAGTAGTTCCTCTACTTAAAAAACCAATACTGGACTCCTCTAAGCCAGAAAACTATCGTCCAATTTCATTGCTTCCATTTCTTTCCAAAATCCTGGAAGCTCATGTAAATTCAACGCTAACTCACTTTCTGGAAGCCAATCACTTACTTGATAGCTCCCAGAATGGTTTCCGACCACGATACAGTACCGAGTCTGCACTGTTGACGGTTGTTGAGCAACTAAGATCCGCCTTGGATGTCGGCAGAACCTCTGCTTTGGTTCTGCTGGATCCGAGTGCGGCGTTTGACACGATCTCCGACGAAATTCTGCTCCACCGTTTGGAGGAGATAGGGATCGGCAATAAAGCCTTATCATGGTTCTCTTCCTTTTTGGCTGACCGGACCTTCCAAGTGATAGCTCCACCTTTTGCTTCCCGTGTTCACCCTCTTCGCTGTGGGGTTCCCCAGGGCTCGGCATTGAGCCCCACGCTTTTTAATATAGACATGAGCCCATTGGCACGGTTGGCTAAAGCGCGAGGAATCTCCCTAGTGTCGTACGCAGATGACACCCAACTGGTGATCACCCTAACAACCCCAGCCAGGACAGAGCGAAATTTAAAGAAAATATAGTTGCCATCGCAGAGTGGATGACAGCTAACTTCCTGCAGTTGAACTCTGCTAAATCTGAGATTCTTCTGATTGGCAAAGACTCCCATCTCTGGAATAATGACTGGTGGCCTCCGGCCCTTGGAGCTCCTCCAGCCCCCACACCTGCAGTGAAAAATCTGGGTTTTATGCTTGATAAGGATCTCAGCTTTGAGACGCATGCCAAATCAGTGGCCGGGAAATGTTTTGGGCTACTGCGTGGCCTTAAACCGATACTTGGTCTATTTGACGCCCAAACGCGTCAGCTGATCATCCAAGCCTCTATACTGGCCCGATTAGACTACTCCAATGTGCTCCTTCTGGGCTCCAATAAATCCGTGCTGAACCGACTACAGCGGGTCCAGAACGCTGCAGCACGTGCCATTTTTGCCCTCCCCAAGTACAGCCATGTTTCCAACCTCCTCCATCGCCTACACTGGCTGCCCCTTGAACATCGAGTGCGTTTTAAGGCGCTCTGCATCATGCACAAAATTCTGACAGGTATCGGCCCAGATATTCTGAGCGACCTGTGCGCCCTTTATTCTCCATCGCGAGTGTTGCGTTCGGCAAACCAGATCCTTGCACGAATCCCACGTATACGAAGGACCAGATCTGGTGGGCGCTCTTTCAGGCGACTGGCTCCCGCCTTATGGAATTCTCTCCCTCTTCATATCCGCAGCAATTCTGATCACCAGGCCTTCAGACGGCTTGTGAAGACCTGGCTTTTCTCTCAACTTTAATTTCTTGCTTGCTCCCCATTCAGTCTTGCTTCAGCGCTGGGACGCCTCATTGCCGAGGCAGCCATGCGCTTTACAAGTATTCTAATCTAATCTAATCATAGCCTTTTCATCAAGAATGCTTAAACAGTCTGAGACACATTACAGTACTATAGAACGTGAGGCCCTCGCTTGCGTATGGGCAATTGACAAATTCAAAAATTACATTTGGGGGCGTTAATTTGAACTTTTTACTGACCATAAACCCCTTACACATATACTCAGTAGTACAGGGCTTGGTAAAGCTTCAGCCAAACTGGTTAGATTGCTTTCGAAGTTGCAAGTTTCACTTTTCTATTAAGCATATTTCTGGTGGAAACAATTTCAGTGCTGACTGTCTCTCACGCATGGCCTTACATGATGACTCTGAAGTTGAGGATTTCGAGGATACTGAATGTGTTGTGGCAGCCTTAGATGCCATCAAGGAATTCCCCAGCATCACAGAACAATTATGGATGAAAGCTTATGGCAAGGATAAAATTCTCAAACAAGTCATGGAATACATTGTAAAGGGTTGGCCGGAGAATAGGAATCTTAGCGGTGAGTTGAAAGCTTTTGCCATGGTGGCATCTGAGTTGTCCCTCGTCAATGGCATGGTCATGCGACATGAATCCTTTGTTCCCCCAGCAAGTCTCAGGGAAGACATCATTAAATCTGCACACCATGGTCATTTAGGTGTTACCAAAACCTCTCAACTAATTAAGTTGTATTATTGTTGGCCCTCTTTGGAATCTCAGTTCAAATTTTGTATTGAATCATGCGCTGAATGTCTATTGTCAGATAAGAAATGGAAGTTGATGAGTACACCTTTGCATCCCGTCCCCTTTCCTGACAGGCCATGGGCAAGGTTGGTTTAGATTTTTCTGGGCCTTATGATGTTTTGCCTCATGATCTTAAATTTCTCATCTTGATGGCTGACTATCATTCTAAATGGGTTTATCATATGTTTTGTGATGCAGCTAGTACCACTAATGCCATTAAGTTCTTGAGGAAGGTTTTTGCAGTTGGGGGCTCGCCTTCTGTTATTGTAACCGACAATGGTACTCATTTTGTCTCCCATAAGATGTGCACATTTTTAGCAAAGAATGATGTTAGACAGTATAAGGTTGCTTTGTTTTCTCCATCGTCTAATGGATTGGTTGAGAGGGCAAACAGGTTAGTTAAGGACGCTATTCAGGCAGCTCTTTCCTCTGGTCAGGATGTACAGGATTTTGTTGAGGCCAAATTATGGTCTTATAACATCTCACCTCATAGCACCACAGGTGTCCCACCTTTTACTCTCTTGAGAGGAAGGAATGTTCACACAAATTAGTGTCCAAAATGGTTGCAGAACAAACATGACAAGCATAGCCAAGTTGACAAAGATGTGGTGTCTCGAGTGTTGCAGAAGCAGAGTCTCATGAAATCAATGCATGATGCGGGTAAAAGTTTTAGCAATATGGATCTAAAGGTAATCGATTGGGTTCTTATCAAAAACCCTAAAAAGGTTTCTAAGGGTATGTCTAAATTCTCCGTTCCAGTTCAGGTTACAGATGTGAGCAAGGGATCAGCGCTACTTGGTTGTAAGGGGTGGTGGAATAAAAGATCGCTGGTGCATCTCTCTGACTCACAAGTTAGTTCTTTGCTTAAGTTGTCCAAACAGGAGGTTGAACATTGTGACTGGACTAGCTGGTATCGTGATCGTTCATCTACTGTGCCACTTTCTGAAAAAGAAGGTAATGCTGGGGAAACTGCTGTCTCTCTGTGCTTAACCCCACACGTCAGTCAGCACAACAGTCCCGCCTCAAAGGCTGCTGCATCGAGTGATGCTGTATCATTTCAAACTGGTGAGTTGGGTACCCGACTAAGAAGATTACCTACCAGATTTAATGATTATGTTTTGTCATGAATTTGTAACTTAGACTTACCTTAAGTACCTGCGCGTTTACTCACAAGTTATGCTCACCATTGTTGAAACATGTTCAATGTTTTTCTCATTTGTACATATTGTTACTTTTCATTCATTTCTGTGTTTTGTTCTTTTTGAGAAGGGAAAAGTTGTAGTATGTGGCGTCTCGTGGAGGCATCTCGCGCTGTCCCCAGCACGTGGATGTCTCCGGGTCTATTAACATGAAGGCATTGTTCAAATGTGCTTCCACGATCGGGCTCAGAATGATGCGTGCCAGGACTCTGTTAACGTTGGTCAGTTGACGGAGATCCTGGTGCGCAGCGGGAGCGCTCGGTCGTGGGTGCTGGTTCTTTAAGAATAAATCTCCAAGTTGCCATACCTTCTCGCTTCCTGCATCTTTATTTACTTCATAGGTCTCGAATTTACGAGAGTTTAAGCTCTTGGCATTGTAAATGACAATGCCTTTTATTTATCTGTTTTATAAACAACACATAAATAAAAGGCATTGCCATTTACAATACCAATAGCTCAAACTCTCATAAATGCGAGACCTATTGCATTGCAAATGCTTGTTTGAAAAAAAGGATGCTTGAAGGCCGAGTGGAAGAAACAACCTCTAATCCTCTCCAAAACATTCCTTTGCAAAGGGATGCACTCCCACTCCAAGTACACTCACACCGTGGCACAGACTCTAGGATGACACAGATTTTACTCATAAAAATAAAACTGAGGAACCAATATAAATCTCCCCTTACACCACACACTAGCACCCTAAACTCATTTCAGGAATGTCACAGCTCACGTGATACCCTGCAAGCCTTACCTAACCAGCCCAGCAGATTAAGCTCCCAAGCGCCTGCATTCACGTTTCAAACAGAGGGTACTCTAAACCGTTTTTGTCTTATGGACAGGACAGCACAGCTTTCCTGGCTGTCAGAACAACGTACTTGTTCTCAGGTCCCGTTACCACCACCAATATGCTATCGATGTATTTCCATGCAATGACACATAACTAGGACGTGACGCGCGTGTCACGTGATGTTTACGTCGTTGCTGAGGGTCATTCATCTAATGGGAACTAGTCTCTACCTTCTTGGGGGTTTCTGTTGTGTTGGGTCCGGGTGCAGTGACTACTCCTACGTTGGTGAGTACTGCGGAGATCATCACACTTGAAAGAAGTGGGGGGCGCAAGGAGGTTGGGGATATTTTGCCAGGTAATTGCGGCAGCCGCATGAGGTGTTCAATGTGTCTTTGCACGTACTCTCTACACCTTGCCAATGCTGACGGCACATTGTGTACGTTCATTCGCAGCGCGGGGTATGTTTTACCTCTGTAATCAGCGTACAAACAGCCGTTGCGCAGCGTGAAGTGCACCGACTACCTTGCTTTGTGTACACCAGACCACAGAATATAATTAGCAGCTACATCCTAAGTTGCCAAATGTCCTCTATGTTATCTGTGACACCTTTAACTGGGTTTGATTTTTAAGGCAACGACCACTTGCATATCGCGTCATTTAAGACACTATAATAGTGAAAACGAAACTAAAGTCCTACAACAAAAAGAGTTAGCTGTGAAAGCCAGGATGTAGTAAATATTTAATATTTGCATGGCACAATTTTACATTTGTGGAGCCATATCACGGAGGGTGTGCACCTAAACCATGCAGACCTACCACTGCGCACTGTGTGACCATTGCTGCGTCCAGGGCTTTAAGTGGGATGAAAAAAAGTGAGGGTGTTAGTCTCTAAAAGGGTCGTGGCCTATGTAGATAAGGGCGTGGCATAAACACATGATTTACATTTACACGCTTTCCATATGTGCCACACAACGGGTATTTTGATGCCTCGCTGAGCTTTTTGTGATTGCATCCAGATATATAACACAACATCTAACACCAGCCAGGACCATTGGCTTTGTCAGTTGTTGTTAGCTGTTTAAGATAAACGAGTAACAACAATTATGGAATATTTGGAATAATTTGGAAATAATTAATATTGAATCTGTTTTCAATCCGAAATTAAGAGCCTGTGAATTAAACATTACTGTGGCCTGTGGAAGAGGTACTGGTCTTCAGATCGTCTCGTTCACTCTTGTCATATTTACTCTTAGACATTATTGCATTTTCCTCCACATATCCTCCATCTGCATATTTCATACATCCTCTCTTTCCTCTTCTGCACCCACTTTTCACTCTCTCTTCACTGCACTTCCTCGCATGGCTTTCACTTCAGTACCCCAAAACATATAACGCAGCTACTCACTTGTAAGCACTGCATTTTTTACTTTCGCCAAGTCAGTATTTTGACAACTTTGTACCTCCTTCACACCCATTTGCACAGAATCACAATCGTGCGTTCTGTACAGAGGTCAAGGGTTGAATGACCATGTATTCTGAACACCTTTCTTACTGACTGACTCGCACTGTGAGAAACAGGCCTTCAACTTCACCCCCAGAGCTCTCAGTTGTGTCCCGTTTTATAACACCGGGAGGGACTCAGTTCAAAGTGTGCAGTATACAAGAGTAATATGCTACACAAAAAATACAGAAACACAACATCCTGGAATTAGCATACACTCTAAAGGAATGCAAGATTAAGTAAAACATTACATTAGACAGGAATTAAATCACTGACATGGATACCTTAATATTTTTTTACATTAATTGCTCAGAAATCCATAAATTTGTGTCTGAAATCTGAGGCCATGAATATTGTGCCCGACCCTTTTCAATGCCTATTTTTCATTCCTACCAGGTCTTAGACCCGTAGGGACCCAGCCTACTTATAGCCATTTAACTTTGTGTGTTGCCATTATGGCTGTGCCCATACGCTGCCAAGGCAGCATGGTGGCATGCACAGCAGGTCACTGCACCTGGTGACCTGCCTTCTCATCCTCTGCACACGCTTGATAGTTGTCGGTGGACACCTGCTTTCAGAACCCTGTTCAGAGGGCCACGAGTGAAGCAGGGGTTACTGGACCCAACTGTGGGGGTTGAGGCCTTTTGCTTATGATGTCCCAGGGTCTGACCTACTATGGATCCTGAGTAACTGTCCAAGTACCCCTTCAGCACTAGACTCTCAGTGGTAGCACAAGTCGAGTAGTCCAAGTCTTCTTGGGGACTGGAGAGGGTGACTAAACAGAAAGGAAGGTTGAACAAGGGCTCACAGCTCGAAATACGTGCAGCAGCAGCAATAAATGATTGTTCAGTCAAATAGTTGCTCTTGTGATAAAGGAAGTATTTATCTACGACAACAAAGTAAAATATGACCTTCATAAACAATACACACAGTCCCCAGAGGTCAGGGCTCTAGTGTTTCATAGGTGGATCCCTGAGTCCCACTCCCCTCAAGCTAGCGGTGGCGGTTATTCCCCATTCTCTTCAGGCGACATTCAGGTTAAACGCTTCTAGTAGTCCAAGTTTCATGAGTCCCACTCCGACTCTGTATTAGTGAAGTGTTCCAGCGCCAAAGCGCTATCTGGCAAGTAAGTTCCCCCTGGTCCGACTGGCCTGAAATCAGTCTTACCTGCATCAGCAGGATCGGAACAACCAGGGTCTCTGAGCATTAGACCTCCGTGGATGCTCAAGCTACAGAGATTGTTTCCAGTAAGTCTTTCACATGCGACCCAGGTGGGCTGCGATCGTCTGTCCTCGAGGAGGTCCTCGCATGCAGCGGCCGAGGGGTGTGGTTCTCGGTGTTCCTCCAAGCTGGGTACGACTTTTGGCTCTTCCCATGGGTAGTGGGGGGTGCAAAGATCTTGGCGCTGGTCCTCAGTCACGGCCCAGGCCCGCTAGGGTCACCAAGGCAGCCTCTATCCGATGACGATCTCGACCACACTTCTTGCTTAGTCTAGGGGTCACCATAGCGCCACAGAATTAAAGGCTACGGCCTGCTCTGCATGGCAGTACTCTTCATGGCGGGCCCACCTGGCATACAGGATCGCCACCTTTCCCTGCACATGGGCGATGACCCATTCTATACAGCAACAAACACAGCTTACTTCACAGGGCCCTCCTCTGTCATATAAGGGTCGCCGAGTTTCCTTCCATATGAGCAACAACTCGATTGGTGTAGAAGCCGTCTCATCACACCTTGCTACGGGGATTCACTCGCCAGGATTCCCCACTGGACCTAGCTCTTTCAAACACTTGCGTGTTCCTTACCGGGTATACAGGACGTGGCTGGTGCTGGTGCTCCATGGCAGGTGGTCTTGGATTCCCTGCACGATGTCCCCTCATCTAGCTGGGAGACCAGCAGACCATGGCCCCCAGTCCTGGTCACAGGCAGAAGTCTTGCAGAGCTTCTCCTCCTTGCACAGCCTGACTGGCTGCTTGACAGTTGACACATTTTGGGGTTTGAACCTCCCCTTCTTATAGTCCATTTCCAGACACCAAATGTGATTTAGATTCAGAGTCTCTGAAGTTTATGTTGGGGGTCTGCTTCCTTTTGAAGTGCCCTCTTCTCTCCTCTGTTCTCTCTTCCTCCTGAAAGCAGTCCATCAAAGCAAGAGTGACTCCAAATCTGATAGCCCCACAGCACAGGCCATGGGAGTGACTAGAGGTTTAATCAAACCTGGATGTTGGCCACAGTGATGTGTGTATCAAAAGGTTACCCCAGGGACTTAGCCCTACTCTTTATGATTCTCTTATCATCACCATCTCCTTCCTGAGATGCACCCAGGCTCTTTCCTTGTGACCTCTCTGAATCAAAGAGCACACTTTGAAGTGTACCAGAGAGCCTGGCTCTCCCTTCCTCCAGTGTGTCCCACCGAGCTTACAGGAATGCAACACATCCAAATCTGTCTGGGGTAGTTCTATACCTTCTCTCATCATGTTTCGCCATGCAGCCCTGGGTCGCCCAAAATTGAACCCATAGTTTTCCATGATTGAACTATTCACAGGCACACATATACCCAGCATGTGCATACATGCACTTCACAGCACTACATTCTTCATGTATCGTACCATTAGCAGGCACATATACACCCAGCACATGCATATAACTTACATGCACTGCACATCACTACAACCTTTATGCATTGTACCACTCAATACACCCATCACATGCGTATAACACACATGCACTACATAGTACTCCATCATCCCTGTATTGTACCATTCACAGGCACACATACAACCCTCACATGTAGAATACTCATGCACAGTGCAGCACTACACATTAAACCAATATAGACCAAGGGTAAGTTAAGCACATAGCAGCAGAACTTTAAATGAGTGAGCCTGTAGGCCTCACTTCAGTGACACAGGCAAAAAGGACCTGTTCACTCCGACTGACCACTACATGGTATGCTGCTACCACAGCATTTGTGCTGCTTAGCTTTGGGCGCCCCTTCTGGTCCAACAAGACCACAGTCCTTAAGATTGTTTTTTTAAAAACCAAAATCACATACCTTTCACCTAAGAAAAGGTACATTTCTGATACAGTTGTTTAATGCCTTCAAAGGAAAAGTGTCAACTCTTTTTTTGGTTCATGTAAAAACACTTATAACTCAGGATCTGTACTTCTACCTTGTTCAACTAATGTAAGCTTGTTAATCTATACTGCATCTTTTTGTCTTAGAATTTAAATTCTTTTGCCACCTTTTTGGTGTTGTTTCACACAAGTGATTCCTAAAAATATCTGCCAATTTCCTTTATTTTGTGTGTGTTTCTTGTTAAAGCCTATCATCACTAGGTATTTTGTGTCCTTATTTTTAAAAGCTCTTTCATTTTTTCAATGTTTTTTGTTTGTCATTTTTTCAGTCATTGTTATTAGCAAAACCTAAATTTTCTGCTGACCAAAAGTACATACTCATGCCCTTGTTATTAAATACACATGAAATTGACAGACTTAAAGAAAACAGCATTTGGCTGTTAAAATGTTAAACTATTAGGTATTGCTGAGAGGTATTCCCCTCTGTATAAAACTCCATGAAAAATGAACAACAGTATGCAGAACTGAATGGAGGGGCATGGCACAGTGAAACACTTGACACACAAAAAGAAATTTAAAAAGGAGCAATGGGGATTACCTATTAAATCAGAATAACAGCAAAACATTCTTGTACTAATTTTGCTACAATTGCGACAATACAGGGGAATGCCTTGGTAATAATAAAAGACATTCGCCTTATTGTCATGCCATATTTTGAGTTTGGCAGAGCTTCACACCACCACCACTGTAATATCCAACAGTTCCATATAGAAAACCTGAAAATCCTCCCATCTATGATCTCTATTGTATCAGCTCATTGTAATCTGGAAACAGTTGTATATTCCAACCTTCTGCCCGAAGAGACAGTTTCATAGATTATACTTTTGTGACGTAGGTTGCAAGAAATCTACACTATTCAGGACAATCAAGATAGTAAGTAGTACCATTGTCTGAATCTGCCCCTGAGGGCTCACAGAGTACCAGCTCGAAAGCATTGTTCAAAGCCTCCATGTTATTGTTCAAAAGGACAATTGCTCTGATGGCAATCATAACACTCTCTATGCTCCTTTACCTGTTTCTCCACCCTCCATGCCGTGCTCTCCAGACCATGCACCTCAATATTCACCTTAAGCTCAACCATTCAAGCCCTTGGACACTTTTTTGTTTAACCTCACCTCCTTTGTATTGGTGGATTTACCCACTTTATCCAGTATCTTCAAAGTAGAGTCCAAGACTCCCATCATTTTCGTCTGGCCACTAGCTAGATTACCCATGGTAGGTTAATTCTCATTGGCCCGAGTCCCGTCCCTCTTACAAGGTTAAAAATATTCCTATTTGAGTTTCCTCTGTCCTTTGTTTGCCGTTATTCTCAATAGTTATGATTAGCCATATCCATTCCAATACTCATCCCATCTTGAGGCCAGCTGATGTGTGCTGCTTCCCTGCGGGTCTGTCCCCTACCAGGCCAAGTACCTAGTTGCAAGGTAGCAAAGGCCATCACGATTCTCGCTGGCTCACTAGGTCTGTCTGGAGTCTTACAGTCACCCTGCTGCCTCTGCACCAAGGAGAAATGCCACCACACCACAGAACCTGAAGGCAGCCCCAGCTGCTATCTTCAGCACTACTGTGAACCTTCTGAGCTTTCGAACTGAATCACTTGGAAACATTGTGTTGGAGGCTACTTGGGAAAACTGTGCCTTTTAAAGATAGTCAGTGGGAAACAATTCATGGTAGTAAATCATTTGTGATGCATTTAAAGAGGAACCTTTCTTGTTCACTTCATGTTGACATTTCAACATATACATTTGAGTTTTTAATTATTTTCTTGTTATCATGTTCATCATTATATTAATTTTTATTGCATTGTTCACATTGGGGTCATTTAATAATTAATTTTTTGGGGGCGTTTTACATAGCACAAACTCGACCCGAAGGTATCAGAGCGCCTTACATGAGCACCAGTTGCGTTACAGACAGACATATTCATTTTTGTTAGGCACAGGGAGATTAAGTGATTTGCCCAGAATCACAGGACGTTGAGCGTCCCTGCCTAGACTCGAACCAGGTTCCCCAGCTTCGAGGTCGACCGCCCTAGCCGTTAGGCCACATCCTCTCCCCTATTTATAGCATAATATCTAACAATTGAGGTTATTCACATGCTTGGTTTAGAACACTGGAGCATGGCGTACACATATTTCACTTATTTTTAATTCACAGCATTTACAAATGGATGGGTTTCACCTGCGGAGTTTACCAAGGGTTTAATTAGGATGAGCTGGGTTCATGGCAAAAGTTTGTTGGTTTCACGATCGTTTACCTAAATGGTCATACTGCC
Source organism: Calotriton arnoldi (assembly GCA_963921515.1). Taxonomy (NCBI): domain Eukaryota; kingdom Metazoa; phylum Chordata; class Amphibia; order Caudata; family Salamandridae; genus Calotriton; species Calotriton arnoldi. Next base: position 5,134,927 of record CAWUFW010000192.1, on the reverse strand, counting down.
GGAAGTGGCGTTGAAAATATTGGAGACTAATTGTAAGTTGATGTTGGGATTTTGCACAATTGTTTTGGTACATGTGGTCATGTAGCAGTGCATTTGTATTCACGGTGTTATCACACACACATTGAGCACTCTTCTGTTTATTTTCATAAATTCATTTTTGTATAATATGATGCATGGATTTGGGGGCACAAATGGTTGCAGAATTTCTTGGTGGTGGTTTCAGCACAATCATTTTAAAGGGTGTTTGTTACACATGGTTTAATGACTGATTTATCTTTAAGTTTCATGAGTAGATTCATTGTTGCTGTTCTGTTTTCTTATACTATAGTTACCCCTGAAGAAGGGCGTTAAGCCTGAGATGCATTGGGTGTACAGTTGCACGGTTACCCAGGATGAAACATGATGTTGTACGCGCTGTATAAAAAAGCCTGGATGGGCATTTCTTAAGCATTCAAAGTCTGGAATCACATCACTTCTATAATGGATTTAAACATCACATAAGAATTTTGAATAAATATGGTTTAAAAAAGGATTGCTATGTTGAAAATTATACTCTCGTTTCCTAATTGCTATGACTTATGGGCTGTGTGGCTTGAGTCTTGTACATGCCGGCGCACCAATTACTTTTGCAAGTGCACCCTCTTGCCAGGCCGAAACCTTCCCTTTTATTGCATGTAAGGCACCCCTAATGTAGGCTCCATGCAGCCCCATGGCAGGGTGCAGTGTATTTAAAAGGTAGGACATGTACTGTTCTGTTTTACATGTCCTAATAGTGAAATTCTGCTAATTTCGTTTTTCACGATCTCTCCCTTAGGATAAAATGGGAATTTCCTTGTAATATCTTTTAAGTGTAATTTCCCATTGGGAGCGGATAGAGATTTGGAGTTTGGGGTCTCTAAACCCACAATTTAATAATACATCTTTTGGTGAAGTTCGTTTTTAATTTGCTTGTTTGAAAATGACACTTTTAGAAAGGGAATACAACAACACACCTTGCCTGTACTGATCCTTATTCCAAGAAGCAAATCATCCAGGTGACAGCAAACAAATTATTGTCAACCTCCTCGAGAATTATTCAAAAAATAAATATTTTTTATTATTTTTCATTTTCAAAGAACATTTTGTTTTTCACATAATATCATGGTTCAACAATTTTGTACATTACACCACAAGACCAAACAATTGAATAACTACAAATCAAAACACAATAATAAATGACATCAAAAGGCAACTGACTCACATACAAAACATGTAACAAAGAACATATACACTGTCATCTTTTTTCGAGAATTCTTTACATTGGTTGATCAATCTATAAAAGCCAACAAAAATAGTGTGAGTTATTCAACGGAAAAATTTCTGCACTGTGCCAATATATGGACGTTTGTTTCATTATTCATTTAGCCAGGCAGAAAATATCTTATTATTAATCACACTTGTTTAGCAAGAACAACAAAAAAAGATTGACGCGTTTCGAACCCCATAGGTTTGTAGCCGGGGGTTCTCCTCAGGACCATTCACTACAAGACAATAATGAATAAAGATAGATTAAGAGCCTAACTCCTTCTGTATATGAGCTAAGACAAGCGAAAGCACTTTTAATACCCTTGAGTCAACAGTTTACGGGCGGCTAGCTTACCTATTTGGCGAAATCAGCCGATTTCGCTTATAGACTCAATCAATTGTTGACTAACACGGGTAACTGCAACAATATAGAAGAAAAAGAAAAGAAAAACCGTCTAGGGAATCAGTTGAAACGTCATTTCCCAAAAAGCGGAACACTCATAATCTATTACTTACTTGGTGTGGATAAAATCAATAGGACCTCTTGAAGACTTGAATGAAGAGGGTGAGCCCTGGAATGGGAGGTGAAGAGTTTTTAATGCAAACCAAAGGTACATTTGGCTGCTGGTTCATTAACAGTATGATGGAATGTGCCATACCTTTCATTGGTTTCTTTTAGTTGTGAATGTAGGCGGTCTCGTGGCAGGAACAATTTCCTACAAGAGACAAGAATCATGCAAACGATGTTTGTAAATGCGTGTTACGCATAAACATTGAAATGCGATAATGCTAAAATCATGGAGCGTGAACTAGTGGAAACATATTCGGGGCTAATTAAAGGGCTCTCAGGTTTAATAGAGGATCTGCCACTTTAAAACAAATCGTAGTTTAGCATGTTGAGACAATTTCCGTCCTTAGGTCTTGTTTGTGAGTCTGCATGTACCTTTTTTCAGAGCTGGCGTCTCCGATTCTTTTGTGCATGTCCGGGCTCGGTCACGGAAAAAGATCTTTAAATTACGTGATCAGACGCTTGTATTTACGCTTCCGGGTTTCTCGATTGTGACGGAAGCAGCTGTGCGAGACTTCCCATAATTCCGTTGTTTGGCCGCAATGTAATTGGCTGGGCTCTCAAAACATGACTCCGGTGCTGTATGGGAAATGGAGTTGATGGCGCGTGTGTCAATTTGAATAAAACTTTATTGAGTCTTAAAATTCAAATTTGCGCATATGTGTTGCCTCATTTCGCGTCTACCATCTTAAATCTTGCATATTCATTGGTTATGCATTGAAGCAAACCAAAATAGGAAGACTTTGAAAAAAATGGTTGGTGTCCCCAATGAATTTTTTTGTGAAAAAATTCTGACGTGAAGATTAACAGAAATGCAGTAACAGTGGGTTTAATGCAAACTCTACTACACGGCGCTTGTCTAAAAACCTCATAAATCATTATCTGAAGCTCATATATTGTTGGTTTTGTTTATTGGTTAATGAAAGGAACTCATTGTTGCATGAACACATTATGGACTTCTGTTCTTTGCTACGAAATTAGACTTCTCTGTTTGTCATCCTCGTTGTTGTTTTATCATCAGGGCGCAATCTATATGATTAAACAGAGAATCTATTAGACCAACATTGAAAGTTTATTAAATGAAGATGGCAATGTATTGTTTTGTTGTTAACAAAAACAATCATAATCTGTAGATCTCAGAAAGTTCATTAAGGCCATCCACGGCCGTATTAAATTTGACTATGAGTAAGGCTTCACGGCGGATCAATTTTTGCTCTAAATCGCCTCCACGGGGATCCTGATCTACCTTCGATATTATAATCCAGATTAAATCTGTTTCTTGGTGGTTATGGCTTCGCCAATGATTGACCAAAGGGGCTGTCTGCACATTCTTTCTGATACGCGATTTATGTTGTGTGATTCTGTGGCGAACCTCCTGATTGGTCTTTCCGATGTAAAGTTTAGGACAGGGGCATAGGATGCCATAAACTACATTTTTCGTCTTACAATTTGTATAGGCATCATGTTTCCAATTTACGTTTTTGTGGCAAAAGAACAAGCCTTCAATGGTTTTATCACAACATGTACCAGTACCACATTTATAATGACCTAAAATTGGAGGTAATCCCAATTGTTCACGTAAGGTGCTCTTCGGTGAGGTCCTTGGAAGTGCTGCTCTTACAATTTGATTTGAGATGCTTCTATCCTTTTTCGTCGCAAACAATGGATAGCTTGCAAGAGATGGATCAAGATTTTCGAGGAGATGCCAATTTTGTTTTATAACTTTCTTCAACAAGTTTGAATTTGGGCAGAAGGTTGTGACACAGGCAATTTTATTAGTTTGTGGCAGCTCTTTTTTCTGTAATAGAGTCTCACGTGGTGTCCACCACGCTCTCTTCATGGTATTTTTTAACAATTTCTTGGGATAGCCGCGGTCCATCAATCTTTCCAATAAATTCTTAGCATGACACATTTATTCATCTTTGTAGAAGCAATTGCGCCTGATCCTCAAAAATTGCCCGAAGGGCAAATTTTCTCTTAAGCTCCGCGGATGATTGCTCGTAAAATGTAGAGCTTTATTCCTGTCTATGGGCTTCTTGTATAGCGTAGTCACCAACTTATTATCTGAAGGATAAACCTCCACATCAAGGAATGCCATTCTTTCCATTGCATAGTTTAGGCTGAATTTGATGTCAGTTGATCTTAAATTTAGCCATCTATGGAATTGGATTAGCTGTTGTTCGTTGCCGGTCCAAACCAAGAATATATCGTCGATGTAAAGGACGTAGTTGGAGATGAATTCTAGAAAGGGATTGTTATTATAAATAAACTTTTCTTCGAACTTGGCCATAAACAATACTGCTAGCTCTGGGGCAAAGGGACACCCCATTGCTACTCCTTTTACCTGGAAGTAAAAGTCATTTCCAAATTTAGAATCAATCTTTTTATTGAACAGGGACCACATTCGTTGTACACAGCCTTCTGCCTACATCTCTAAGCCGGCAGGGCGAAATCAAGCACAATATACAGCGTGTAGGCACACAACCCGGAGGTCGGCCGCGGTTATGCACTGCAAGTGCTATACTTCCCAATTTTCAAGAATGTAAAAAAAAAAACCTACAATAACACAAAAAACGAAAACATCATCAACCAGAGCCCCCACCCCCCCTCCCAGTACCCCCCACCCACCTTTCTCCGCATTAGCCCTTGCCACCAATACATGCACACTCCCAATGTCCCCCTCTAGCGTATGTTAGCGTCACACTGTCACTTGTGGGGAGGAGCCCAGGGGATCTAAAGGTATCAGCCGTAGAATCTGGAGGTACTTAGGACATGTCACCTCTCTCAGGTCTCTCGTAAGCAAAGTCAAAAAGGGCTTCCACAATGTCGGGAACTCCTGCCCCTTCCCTTCTACAGTCATCGACATACGTTCCATGGCCAGTAACTGCCATAATCTATACACCCAATCCATGACGTCCGGCGACGCAGCCGTTCCCCACGACGCCAATATAACTTGTCTAGCAGCTAGTAGCCCCAGCGCTCTCTGCCTGCCCTGCAGGGATCGTAACGGGAACACTTTCGCGCGCGGTAAGCCAAGGAGCGTGTATTCTGGGGTGCGGGGTAGCGCAATCTGAAACGCAGCATCTATATCATCTAGCACCGCCGTCCAATAGCGGTGTAATTTCGGGCAGTGCCATAATAAATGGGCCAAAGTCCCTGTCAACCCACATCCCCTCCAGCATTGATCAGTTTTGTTTTTGTCCCAGGCATGCACCCGGGCTGGTGTGTAATACCAATAGGAAACCACTTTAAACGCGGACTCCGCACCCGCCGTGCTGCGTGCAGTGTGATGGGCCCTATACCGGATGTGCTCCCACTCCTTGGGGGTTAGAGGTCTTCCCAACTCTGTCTCCCAACGTAACTGGGCTTTCGTTCTGTGCTCTGAGGGACGCATCATAAGCCTAGCATAGAGCTCCGAAATCAGTCGGCGATCGTCTGATTTACACACCACCCACCGCTCGAACGATGAAAGGGGCCTGGCCATGGAGGCAAAATTACCAGGCCTGGTAACCCAATGGCAGACTTGCGCATAAGCAAAGGCGTCCTTAGCCGGGAGGTCATAGTCGTCTCGTAACTGCTTAAAGGGAATTACCCCTTCCGTGTCGAAGAGGGATCCCACTCTTTTACAACCGCCCTCGCGCCACCTATGGAACAGACAGACGCCATCCCCGGTGGGAAGTCCGGGTTATCTACAATGGGGGACATGGGTGAGGCATAGGTCATCCATCCTTTTGGAACAGCCACTTTATCCCAGACTTTAAGGGTGGGCGAGGTCACCGGTGAAGAATATAACCCACATGCTCTGTGTTTTCGAGGCAACCAAAGTTCCCTCCAGAGATTTGAACCCGCCACGGCATGATCCATGAAATTCCAGTGCTTACTCGACAGTGGTCTATTCCACTCCAAAAGGTATCGTAGGCAGGATGCTTGGTAGTAACACCCTATGAGCGGTAGTCCCAGGCCTCCCTGCGATTTTGCACCCGTCATTTGTACCAACGAAAGCCGGGGCTTCCGTCCTTCCCAGACGAATCTGTTGATGAGGGATTGTAACCTTTTCAGCGCTCCAGGTGGCGGCGTTAACGGGAGCATCTGGAACAAATGGAGGTTGCGCGGAAGAACCGTCATTTTTACCACCGCTATCCTGCCGAACCATGCTAAGCGAAGGCGCGACCAAGCGTCCAGCGCTTTGGCCGTATGCTCCAAGAGTAAGGTGTAGTTTAGTGAGACCGTCCGGGCAATGGTCGGGGTCAACCGGAACCCCAGATATTTTATGTCGGACTGCGTCCATTGAAAGGGAAAGCTCCGCTGCAGAGCGTCCACTTCAGCCGAGGGGAGCGAGAGATTAAGAATCACTGACTTACTCAGATTCACCGTAAATCCGGAGGTTGCGCCAAAGGCCGCGAGCTCCGCCATCATAGCGGGAAGTGTCGTCCGAGCTTGGGTAAGCGAGAGGATCACATCATCGGCATACATACTGATTTTATGCACATCTGCCCCAAATTTTAGGCCTGAAATCTGAGCATTAGAGCGGATCCGTTGCGCGAAGGGCTCCATATAAAGCGCGAATAGGAGCGGGGACAAGGGGCAGCCCTGGCGCGTCCCGTGGGCGATATGAAAGAATGCCGACCTGTCGCCATTAACTCGCACAAATGCTCTCGGGGCGTGGTAAATGCACCCAATCCATTTCAGGAAGTTATTCCCGAGCCCAAAGCCACGGAGTACCGCAAACAGATAATCCCACCCTACGCGGTCAAAGGCCTTTTCCGCGTCAATGGACAACAGAAAGGCCGGTTTGAGGGACCGCTGCGTACTATCAATGAGGTGTAGCAGCCGTTTGGCATTATCCCCGCCTTGTCTAGTGGGGATAAACCCCGACTGGTCCGGGTCAATAATGTCCGCCATAAGTGGGTTGAGGCGCGCCGCCAGAATTTCTGCAAAGAGTTTCGCGTCAATGTTAAGAAGCGAAATTGGCCTGTAAGACCCGCACTCTGTCGCCTCCTTGCCCGGCTTTAAAATCACGGAGATCGCCGCCTTCGCCATGGACGGTGTCACCGCTCCCGTCAGGAGGAAAGAGTTAAACAATTTTGTTAAAAAGGGAGCCAGCTCCGCGCAAAATGCTTTATAAAATAAGGCCGGTCATTTCCAAATTTAAAGTAGTTTTTTCGTAGTGCAAAATTCGCCAGACGTAGAATAAACTCTGTTGGTACTCTTTCCGGTTTGCTTCTTTCATTCAAGAAAATTTCAATGGCTGCTAACCCATCATCTTGTGGTATCTGAGTATAAAGTGCGACCACATCTAAAGTGACTAAGATATGGTTGCCCGTTTCAAAAAACATGCATTCAACTTTGTTGATAAAATCTGTAGTATCCCGAAGGTAGGATGGGACCTCTATTAGAAATGGTTTTAACAAATGATCCACATATTTAGAGACTGGTTCTAATAGGGAATCGCATCCCGGCACTATTGGCCTTCCTGGAGGGTTTAATTCATTTTTATGAATTTTGGGGAGGACATATAAGTCCGGAGTCCTCGGATGTTTATGATGTAGATATTCAAATTCTTTCTTACCCAAAATTCCTTGGTCATATCTTTCTTGAAGAATGTTTGTGAGTTCTCCCTGGAGTTCCATTGTCGGATCTTTATTTATTTTGCGATAGCACTCTTGATCATCCAACTGTCGCATCACTTCAGCCGTATAGTCTGGGGTACTCAAGATGACAATTGAGCCCCCTTTGTCCGCCTGTTTTATAACAATTGACGTGTCATTTTTAAGGTCTATGGTTGCATCCTTCTCAGATTTAGAAATGTTATGTTTAACGAACTTTTTGGTTTTCTCCATATGGGTAATTGCTGAGTACAGACTTTTCAAACGTTAATACCTCCTTTGGTATTTTATTTGCCGGTGGGCAGAAGGTAGACTTTTTTCTAAGTCCTGTAACTTCATTATTTGCTGGCATTGAATTTTCAGAAAAAAAGGTTCTCAATTGTATCATTCTACAGAATTCTATTATTTCTGACTTCATTTTAACAAAATCCGTATTTTTTGTGGGGACAAACGATAACCCTTTCTGGAGGACACTTTCTTCGGCCTTTGTAAGAGGGCGATTCGATAGATTAAAAATGGGTGAGGACACTAGTTTTTGTAGTTTTGTCTCCTGGTTGACATCTCCCAAGGCTGATTGGTGTATCTGCTCATTCCTCGTGGTTTCTGTTGGCCTCTGCCTAAAAAAGAAGAAGAAGGTCCTTGTTGTTGTTGATTATTGCCCCGACGATTTGAGTTAAACCGTCCTTCACTGTTATCTGTTTTAGCACCTGATGAAGAAGAGGTGTCTGAAAATGAAATACATTTATTTCTTGATCGACCTTGGTAGTCCGGTAGGAATCTCCGTGATTCAGGTTTAGAATAAAAATCTATTTGGAGGTACGGATAGATATTTTCCAAAGAGAAGTTTTTTTTATCTTTCTCAAATTTGCTGACTTTTTGATTTAAGGTGTAGTCTTTGAATTCCAAAATTTCTTTTTCAATTTTAGCCAATAAACTTTTTGCATCTGTTATTGATTGGTTATCATTAATTTCTTTTTCTAGAGCTGAAATCTCTTCCAGTTGTTGTTTGGAGATCCTTTGTGCCGTTTCTACTGTAAGGACCATCAGGTCTCTACTGAATTTGGTTTCTATGCAGCTATATCCTTTCTTATACAGGGGTCTTCTGTAAAAATAACAGGGCTGTTACGGATCTTGAGTCATCCAGGAATAGTGCCCGCCTTCAAATGTTCTAATAAGAAATGACCATGTAGAGCTGTCCTAATCTGCTTTTTCTTCAATCTAGTTAATTTATCCGATTCGTTTTGAGTCTTAGCAGCCGCGCTTAACGAAACTGATGCAAACAAGGGGGGAGCATTGATTAATCTTTGAATGTGGTCTTCGCTATATGCGAAAGTATCATGTTCTGTCATAGTCCAGGTCAAACAAAAAAATGAAAAAATAATAAAATAATAATGACAACACAACACAATTCTATATATACCTATAAGCCAAAGAGAACATATCTCATCTCAATTTTGTTGCATAGCACATATATGGATCTGTCTAGATCCAAAATGGCTATCAACTAACCCTTCTTATAGAGATGACTATATTTGAAAAGTCAAGGTACCTCGCGAGTCGGCACTCGCTAACAAACTGTCAAACAAAACCGGGTCTGGCTCTAATCAGCAAGGCTGAGCCTCTAAACAGAATACAACAACACACCTTGCCTGTACTGATCCGTATTCCAAGAAGCAAATCATCCAGGTGACAGCAATCAAATTATTGTCAACCTCCTCGAGAATTATTCAAAAAATAAATATTTTTTATTATTTTTCATTTTCAAAGAACATTTTGTTTTTCACATAATATCATGGTTCAACAATTTTGTACATTACACCACAAGACCAAACAATTGAATAACTACAAATCAAAACACAAATAATAAATGACATCAAAAGACAACTGACTCACATACAAAACATGTAACAAAGAACATATACACTAAGTCATCTTTTTTCGAGAATTCTTTACATTGGTTGATCAATCTATAAAAACCAACAAAAACAGTGTGAGTTATTCAACGGAAAAATGTCTGCACTGTGCCAATATATGGACGTTTGTTTCATTATTCATTTAGCCAGGCAGAAAACATCTTATTATTAATCACACTTGTTTAGCAAGAACAACAAAAAAAGGTCGACGCGTTTCGAACCCCATAGGTTTGTAGCCGGGGGTTCTCCTCAGGACCATTCACTACAAGACAATAATAAATAAAGAAAGATTAAGAGCCAAACTCCTTCTGTATATGAGCTAAGACAAGCAAAAGCACTTTTAATACCCTTGAGTCAACAGTTTCCGGGCGGCTAGCTTACCTATTTGGCGAAATCAGCTTATAGACTCAATCAATTGTTGACTAACACGGGTAACTGCAACAACATAGAAGAAAAAGAAAAGAAAAACCGTCTAAGGAACCAGTTTGATTGAGTCTATAAGCGAAATCGGCTGATTTAGCCAAATAGGTAAGCTAGTATGGGGTTCGAAACGCGTCGACCTTTTTTTGTGGAGCCCGTTACTTTCATCGCGGATGGGCCGCGATACCGCTGCTGCTGCTGGGGATGCCAGATTCCTGTCGGGCCACACCATCGCTGCTGCTGGGGACTACATCCCCCATCATCTTTCGCAGCGCGCACGCCGCTTGAAGCGCCAGGAGGCGTTTAAGAAGGGGCCAGGGCTCCCGCAGCGCGGGACGCGCGCGGGCGTGCCTGGGACGCGCCCGTCAGAGGCCAGAAGAGGCCGGGCTGGGACACCCTCCTGAGAGGTGTTGCCGAAGTAGCTGTGCTGTTGGATTTAGGTGAGTGCTATTAGACATTGCGACATGGGGAAACGCACCACCACACCAAGCTCTCGTCCCACCACCACCACTACCATAGACAGCATGTTAGAAAGGGCAGTCAACATCGTCTCTACAGAAATTGAGTTAACAGAAAGGCGACTATCTCTGGGTCTGCTAGCACCTCATCCCACTATGATGGAAGGGGAGGAGCAGGAGGACTGTACTGGCCCTCCCCTAACGCCAAACATAATTGTTAACACCATCAGACACTCACTAACTCAGAGAGGTGGTTGTGAGGCAGTAAACAATGAGGGCAATAAGGACAATGAAGTCTCTATGGAAAATCAAACTATGACCCCTGCAAAGGACATTGTTCCAAATAAAGATGTCTCCCCAGATCCAACAACTACAGGGGCTAAAAGAAAAAGAACTTTGGCTAAACCAATCAGTTCCAAGAGGAAACAACCATCACGCTTAAAACCACAATGCACAGCCCTGAGCTCATGGATACAAGGAACGGCTGCCCCGGTTGCCCCGGCGACCACAATAAATACGGAGCCTAATAATGTCATAATTGACACCATTGTTGATCTGACCCCACCAGAAACTGTAACTCACTCTATTTTCACGCAAACTGAGTATACAATAGCCCCGACAACTCGTACCAGACCTGGTGACATTTTAACTGACACCATAGTGGACATGGTATATGAACGTATGAAAAACTTGGTGGATAAAAATGTTAACGCTCTTTTGAAACGTCTAGATCGTTTGGAGACTTTGATAAATAAATCAAATACACATACATATATACCCAAAGTCACAACCAAATCAGGGGGGGTTCAGAATCCAAAACCTTCAGGCGTAGAGAACTTAAACACGCAACAGCGAACCGCGAATTCTACATCCTCCCCTTTTAAAAATGCCAGTGTAATGTGCGGTAAAACAAAAGAAAGTTTACCTCTTAAATCTATCCCCAGTGAGAAAACCTCCTTAGGCACAGTGCACACTAACAACAGCAACACTTTTTTAGTCAATTCTCCTGTCATTAACGACCCCACAATTTTGGCCACCTTGCGGCCCAATTCCTTGAGCGCCACCTCCATCACAGATAACCATGATATAGGGCCGCCTCTAGAGCCCAGGAGTGATGTCCTTAACCTACCACCCGCAGCATGTCCCTATGTCCTAGTCTTAGCGGGCGTTCCCCCTTTAAGAAAAAACCAAACTGAAACTTGGGACCAATTGCGGAATAAAAGCTTTGATTGGGTAGTTAAACATAAAGGCTTTAGGGTGGCAAATATCGGTGAAATATTAATGGTGCGTAGGGTGGGCTGGGTAGGACCCTCACAAAAGAACATCAAAGGGGACTGCGTTATTAATTTTAGACGACCGCTACTGGTAAAATCGTTACTGTCAGTACAGGAATCTAACAATAATTTCCCAACCCTCATTTGGTCGCTGCCCCTAGGTTTTTTCTATAAACCAATTCCGGGCCCAAACATCTTTGTTATCCCCCCACACACCATGCATAACGGGTTCTCTGCTTTGTCTGGCTTAGACAGCCTGAATTGACTGTCTCCCTCTTCAACACCAGCTGCACCTGCTATTACTGGACCCTTATCAGATCCTCCTGTTGTTGCTACCCCTGAACTAGATGATTCAAATCTGCAGGTGCTTAGCTGGAATGTTGCAGGCCTAGCTTCTAAGCTATGCACTACAGACTGGGTTAATACAGTCCGAAAATATGACATCTTAATGTTCCAGGAAACATGGTGCACAAAGGAACTATTTTTAGAAGGTTTCGCATGTCTTAATAGTATTGTACCGAGTCCTAAAGTAGGCCGCCCATCAGGTGGACTCTCAACCTGGATTAACATCTCAGCAGGTGGGAGCATAAAGTCTCTTGTGACAAATAATGATAAATTTCAAGCTACGATTTATACGCGAGGGGTGGCAATTTGTTTTATTAATTTTTATAACAATGATTTTATAACATCACCTAATACAAATTTTATTTTGTTTGAGTTTATTGTTAATTTACAAAACCAGAATGTGTATGATAAACTGATTGGAATCTGTCTGGGCGGTGATTTTAACGCCAGACTCCCAAAGGAAAATGGCCCAACTACTATTCCTTTGGCTTTTGAACCTTTATGTAAAAGAGGGATGGAACTATTAGATCACTTGTCCATCTGCAACTTACTTAATGTGATGGAAATAGCGGATGTACATCAAAACAAAAATCGTCTAGTACCCACTTATAGGGGTCGTGGCAGCGCCTCCACCATCGACTATGTTTTTATATCTGCCTCATTGGAGGATTTTTTAGTAAAGGCAGAGGTCTTGCGCACCACGCAGGGCGATCATAACCCAATTTTAGCAACAATCAGATTTTTCCCTAGACCGAGCCTTGTCAAAGAGCCTGGGGCAAGTAATTTGGTGGCCTCGACTGACAAACTAAGAGTAATTTGGAAAGACATTGATAACAAAGCCTTATTTGCCAATATGATAAAACTACACTCACAGCTCATTGAAACTTGTTTGTCAATTAGCGATTCTAACCCAAAGATTATTGAGGGGTTTAGTAGCCTATGCGCTGGTATTAAACAAATGATTTCCAGACCAGCGTTGGACACCAGCAAGAAACCTAGATGGTTTAATGGCACTTGCTCGCGAGCAAACAGAGAACTGCGTGTAGCACTTGCGGCTACACCCAGGGATATAACTCTTGTTAAGTTATTACGCTCCCGTTATAAAGAAGCAGCCAGGCAACGGAAAGACGAGCTTCTAAAAGAACGCTGGGACAATCTTGCCTCTGCCGCTACACTCAACGACGGAAACGGTTTCTGGGCAGCAGTCAAAGCCATGAGATCTATGGGCCTTACCCTTACCCCCCTAAGTTGCAATATAACCAGTGAATCATGGGAAGTAAATTTTTCTAGGATCTACACAGCCCCGCCCCAGACTGAGGACATATTAAATAGCCCTTCAGCTAGTAGGGTTTTTATATCGGTGTCAGAAGTTGAGGATGCCATACACCAAAGCGTAGGCAACAAAGCCCCAGGGCCGGAAGGGCTTTCTATCGATCTTATTAAACACGAACCGGACTTCTGGGCACCCCTTTTACTCAATGTTTTTAATAATTTAACAAGTACTTTTATCCCAAGCACCTGGTCTACTAGTATCATTGTGCCCATTTTTAGGTCTCGCCTATGCAGCGCGCAAGCGCTGCATAGGCAAAAAGACCTTTAGCAATCGCTTCGGCTTTTCAGCCAAAAACGTGCACGCGTTCCATTGCCTTCAATGGCAACGCGTGCACGTTTGGCGATTCACTTGCGGGAGCGAGCGGCGCCATATGGTAGCAATTATCGCTCCTGGCGCTGCTCGCTCCCGCAATTGAAACGCTTTCACTTTTGCCGACACTTTAAAAAAAACTTTTAGTCCCAGCAGCACATCCACTGCAAGCGCGGCAGACAGGTGCCAGCACTGCAACCAGCGTTAACGACATAGAAAACAGGAGAGTTGTTCTAGAACAGCAGACATCCTTTGCGAGGGGTCACCGTAAACATCAATACCGAGTTCTGCAGGCCCCATCTGGATTCTTGTGTCCAGATTATTTCCGGCAGCAACACCGGATTCGCCATTTCACCATGTCCATTCTCGGAGTCTTGCCATAAATTTTGCTCCCCGTTCTTTGGGCCTCGTATAGAGCACTGCGCCCATTTCTGGAAACACCTCGTTTTGAGTTGCGTGTACAGTGCTCGAGGCCACGTCTCCAGAAGAAAAGGGTCCTAAAGTAGAACTGCCAATATACTGCAAGCTCTGCCCCGGAAGTGTTACACAGAGACCCCTGCCAGGCCTCATCATTCAGAGCAGAGGGGAGAGGCAGGCCTGAGCTGCACGAGTACCGAGGGAGAGGGAAGTACATCTAAAGCAGCTCCATGTTAGAATGGGGAGATGGGACAGACTGAAAGACTGCAACTGCCGCTGTACAGTAGAAGAGAGAGCACAGAGGTCTGAGAGGGAGAGTGGAGGAGCGAGAGGGATTAAAAACTCCCAGTGCTATCAATACAGTAGAGAAGATGAACACATCCCCAGTCAGATCACTGCAAATAAACTCCAAAAATTCACAAGAGCATGCTCTTTTGGGTACAAAGTGCGAAAAAAAGACATGCACGTATTCACAGAGACATTGGTAAATGACTCAAACTGCCTTTAGGCTGGGACTGTACGGGCAGAAAGTAACGGAATTAGTTTAAAAATGCCTGGAAGACTCTGAGCAGTAATGGCAATGTGAGAAGAGTATGAAATGAGGCAAAGCATTTGGTGGTATAGTACAGAGGGGCTTGGCATCTAGGGATTCTTCAAGTATGTTTGTTTTGGTCTTGCTGGACAGCGCGATTAATATAAATATACATCAAATGGGCTTATGAGGAGTAATTACCTCTCACCTCATTCTATAGGTTATTTGGTGCATAATTTTATCTCCTTAGGAGTGCTTCCATTGCACTGCACAAGAGGGATAGCTATTTCCAAGGGTGAAAGTGGATAGTTACTACATCTTGATGTAGTGTTCTTTAAAGAGGGGTGTCTTCAGCATCTTCCTAAACTGGAGCTGGCTTGGGCCAGCCCTGCTGGATCCTGGGATGTTATTCCAGACACTGGATGCATGGAGTCAGAAGGCCTGTTCCTTCTTTTTTTCTTTTATGCACTTCTTCGTTTAGAGCCTGATGACGGCCTTGCTATGGGAGTGCTGAAAGCCACCAGACGGACAGCTTGCAGCCAGACTGGCTGGGGTGTTGGTCATGATAGCTCCGTCGATGAAGCAGCTGGTTTTGAAGATTGTGAGGCCAGTGGAGTTCTGTCAGGATGTGGGTGACGTGGTTGTTTTCTTCAGGCTCTTGAAGAGTTGTGCTGCTGCATGTAGGATGCCCTTAGGGAGGTCAAGTATGAACAAGCATTGGCATAGCCAATAGGTCTCGCTTTTGGGACCTTATAAGTATTTAGTTATGCAGCACAATATCCTTGGTGCAACAACATCAACTGTTGCATGGCTAAACACTTATAAGGTCCCAAAAGCGAGACCTATTGGCTATGCCAAGAAGTAAATTGGGAACAGTAGAACAGTGCCTTAATTTAAATCTGATTGTTGGCAAGTATACGATAGCACAGAAGTCACCTATTTATTTAGCCTTTATGGACCTCACCTCCGCTTTTGATTTTGTCAACAGGTCACGCTTGTGGTCGGTCCTTTTAAACTACGGGTTGGACGAGGCCTTAGTTTATTTTTTGGCATACTTGCACAGGGACCTGAAGGCACGGGTAAGGATTAGTAATGACGGGGAAGTCTCAGGGGACATCATTATTGGTAGAGGGGTCAGACAGGGATGCGTACTGGCCCCTCTCGTATTCATTCTTTACATAAACGAATTACATAATGTTCTCTCAGAACTCACTAATGATGTACCAAGAATTAACGGTAATGTACTCCCCGCCCTTTTATATGCGGATGATGCGGTCCTAATGGGCCGCACTCCGAATGCACTACGCACTTTAGTTGGGGGTTTTGTAGCCTTTATGGCAGACCTAGACCTCTGTACTAATTTTAAGAAATCCTTTATAATGACCTGTGGCCCAAGAAAACACTGTATTAACTCAATAACCTTAGATTCTGAATGTTTATTACGCACTCGCACTTTCCCATATTTGGGTTTAGTCTTCTCTGATAGTGGGTCCTGGGCAGCTCATGCTGCCCATAGTAGAAGTAAGTTCCTAAAAGCGACTAATTCAATCCTGAGCCTTCCTCAACCAAAACAAGCAGAGGTAGTCTTACCCATAATTAAGATCTATAAATCGCAGTGCATTCCCACCGTCACATATGGTGCTGAAGTCTGGGGTTTTATAAGTTGTGGTGGGATCCAAAGAGAGGAGAACAGATTTTGTAGGAAACTTTTAGGGGCTCAAATCTCCTCCCCAAACTTTGTGTGTCATAAGGAACTAAACTTGCTTTTTATAGAAGATTTTATTAGGTCACGTCCAGCTATATTTTGGCAAAAAATTTGGCAAAACCCTGCAGCGACCCTGACAAGGGAGATTATTGTAGACTGCCTTAACTGCGACAAGGGAGTGCGGATACCCTGGCTTTCCGCTGTTAGAAAAAGTCTAATCAGTGTGAACCTAGAGCATATCTTTTTAAACCCATCGGATCTAGAGGGTATGAATAAAAGAATCCTTATGGCTGCATTGTATGAGTTTTAAAACAACGCAAGACACGTTACAGAGCGCTCTAAACCATCAGTTGTTAGGTACATGTCACTATTGGAGTCAAATAGCCTCCAAACGCATATGCCACCCAAATATCTCTTGAAGAACATTGGACGGTGGGGGAGAAGCCCCTTTTTCGTCTTAGGGATGGCACTTTAAAATACTCACTTTGCTTTCCCTTGGGATTTAATACCAATCTTGAGCAAATGCCCTGCCCATGTGGCACCGGCAGCAATCAAACGATGGTACACTTCTTACTCTTTTGTACTTTTTATGAAAAATACACAAAACAATACTTGATTCCGTATTTTAAGGCATTTGCTAACATTGATTATAGAACAGCATACTTGGAAATCACCAGACTTGAGAGCGATGATCTGATTTTTCGTGTCAGCTCTTTTCTGAGAGCGGCAGTCCGCTCACGCATTTCCATGAGTAATCCTTAATGCGTTGATTGCACTTGAATACATAATACTGCTCTATTGTATACACTTACCTTTATTTTATAGTTGGAATACTAATTAAAGTGCCACTTGCGGTCCGGAACATCTTATAAGTTCAAAATTTAACCGCACTTATATTATGCTGCTAAAACTGTTTACAACTGATTGCACTTTATCTTAATATGCTGCTATATGTTCGTCCAACCTTTTTATGTGCTAACATTTCAACTTTGCTATTTGCCCGTTCATTGAAAATTTTAACCATGATATTGCTGTTTGTACATTATGTCCCTTTTTAACATTTGCACACAATTGTAGTTTTTTTTTTTTTCCATTTCGAAAGTTCTTTTTAATTGTTGCTTTTTATATGGCGTTTTTAAATAAGAAACGGTATTTCTGCTGAACTGTGCTTTTATGGATATTTGTATCCGAATAAAGATTATTGAATTGAATTGAATTGAATTGAAAAACAAAATGTTCTTTGAAAATGAAAAATAATAAAAAATATTTATTTTTTGAATAATTCTTGAGGAGGTTGACAATAATTTGTTTGCTGTCACCTGGATGATTTGCTTCTTGGAATAAGGATCAGTACAGGCAAGGTGTGTTGTTGTATTCTGTTTAGAGGCTCAGCCTTGCTGATTAGAGCCAGACCCTGTTTTGTTTGACACTTTTAGAAAGGGGGCATTTTCTTGCTTATCCAGTCTGTGCCTTTGCCTACCTGTAGAATCCACGTCTGGGTTGGCTGACAGTTGGCTCTTGTGCATTTACGCTAGACAGTCACACAAAGGGTGCTGAGGTGTGCCTTGCATATCCTGATGGGCAATCACCAGACTGATGGGCCTTCCTGAACTAGAGTGGTGGGAGGAGTTGTCTCTGATGCCTGAATAGGGCTGTGCCTGTCCTCACACAAAGCTGTCTCCACCCCTCTGTAGTGTGTCTGGAGCCAGTTCAGAGAAAGGAAGGGTATTGTGCACTTCAAAGACTTTTCTTTGAAGTTTGCCTACTTCAGAGGCAGAATGAGGTAGAAGTATTGGACCTCTGACACTCTCAAATCAGATCACTTCTGGACTGAGGACATTCTGCCAGGAAGAAGAGCTGGATGCTGTAGGAGGGACTGCCACTCTGCCTGTTGCTTTGTTGTGCTGGCCTGCTGCTTGATGCTTCTGTCCTGGGAGTGAAAAGACTGGACTTTGCTTTCTGTATCTTGCTTCCAAGGTTCTCCAAGGGCTGATGTGTGCTTGCCTCCTGTTAAGAAGCCGCAGGGCCATCATCGACTTCCTACCAGTGTCTAGGATCTTCTGCTGAGAGTCCTGACTTGCCAAGTGGTGCCAATTTCAGTCCCTGGGCCTTTGGAAGTGGAATCTGGTGAATTGTAGGAGAAAATCCACGCTGTGACTCCCGGCGTCTGTTTTATCGAAGCATCGCTACAAACTTCTACGCATCACCGCTGCCAACATCGGAGCGTGGTCCCAGATCGGCGAATTGACCACAGCTTTCATTGCAGGCCCCAGCTTTCTGTTGCAGCGTGTCAGAAAAACCGCCGCAGCGTGAGTTTCAAACACCGCACCAATGAAGCCTGTGACGCACCACTCCATCTCCAAAGCAGCGCCTACTTCCTTGCTGTGGAATCGACATAGCACATCTGGATTTTCGACGTATCGTCCCTTGGCAAACGATTTCTTCATGGACGTTGCCCAGCAGGAAGTAACCGAGTCCGCGTGTCCGGAGATTGACACATCACCTCCCCTTTCAGTAAGGAACCGATGCATCACCTCGCCTGGGAGTAAGTAACTGATGTATCGCTTTGTTTTTCTGGTGCTTCACCTCCCCTGCACTTCGCACCGTCTTTTGATTCTGACGCATCCAAGGTATTTTGTGCTAAAAGTGACACATCCATAGATTTCTATGGACTGAACTGATTTAACCTTTGAAAAGTGATATCTTTACTTGTGTATGTTGGATTTTTTGTCATTTTGGTGTTGTTTTATTCAGATAAATATCGGTTATTTTTCTAAACTGGTGTGGACTCCTTTTGTAGTGTTACTTTGTGTGTGTATGTACAAATGCTTTACTTATTGTCACTGAAATAAGCCTGACCGCTCCATCTCCAAAGCAGTACCTGCTTCCTCGCTGTGGAATCAACATAGCGCATCTGGATTTTCGACGCATTGTCCCTTGGTGCTGATTTATGGATCTACGTTGCCCAGCAGTAAGGAACCGAGTACGCGTGTCCGGAGATCGACTCATCACCTCCCCTTTCAGTAAGGAACCGATGCATCACCTCCCCTGGGAGTAAGGAACCGATGCATCGCTTTGTTTTTCTGGTGCCTCACCTCCTCTGCGCCTCTCACCGTCTTTTGATTTTGACGCATCCAAGGTACTTTGTGCTAAAAGTGACACATCCATAGATTTCTATGGACTGAACTGATTTAACTTTTGAAAAGTGATATTGTTACTTGTGTATGTTGGGTTTTTGTCATTTTGGTCTTGTTTAATCAGATAAATATCGGTTATTTTTCTAAACTGGTGTGGACTCCTTTTGTAGTGTTACTGTGTGTGTATATGTACAAATGCTTTACACACTGCTGCTGAGATAAGCCTGACTGCTCGTGCCAAGTTACCAAGGGGGTGTGCAGGGGTTATCTTAGCTGTGTGACTTCCTTACCCTGACTAGAGAGAGGGTCCCTACTTGAATAGGGTGCAAACCACTGCCAAATAGAGACCCCATTTCTAACATTTAAGGGCAGAAACTGATACTATGTCTGTTTGCTCCTGCTGGATGGAAACTAACATGAACTAACCTGGAAACAAGAAAGGCTGTAGACTCACTTTTGCCGAACTGAAAGCCACAAGATGAATCAAACATGAGCAGAAATACAAGGCCCAGTTACGGGATGTTCCTAAAAGTTAAGTGATGGTTGCTTGTGTAAACATGTGTGGAACAATAGGGTTGCTGCACATTCCTTTCTTGGTATTCAACATCTCACTCCCTCACTATATGTGATGCCTCATGCCAGGATGTTCATATCAGAGTGATTGAATAGTCTGTTTATAAAAGCTGCCAGATAATCTAGTTTTGTCACAAACTCACACTGTTTGGCGAGTTTTTGTATTTTAATGCAGTTGTAAAACATATATATTCACAATAATCTCCTCTACTTTATGATCCAATATGCATCTTAAATATATACACTAATAAAAACCACAAACATTATTTTATGAATATACACCTAAAAAAATACATATGTATGGCAGAATATATCTCCTCAAATATGAAGCTTTGAGTGAGCCATGAAACTTTAAATACTGAAGGGAAATGGCTTACAGTTAGGATAGAATTATTCTGTTCAATTGATTAGTTCTCCAAAGTGTAAACTAATATTATTCATTCTGCTCCTAAATTGATTACCTGTGCAATTTCAATAATATTACAAATACATTTGTTCATAAGTATCACCTTTATGTGTGATGCTATAGTAAATTCCAAAAGTGTGGTACAAAACAACAAAGATTGTCATTTTTCTTAGTTCATTTAAGACCTTGCATTGGAATTTACTATAAATGATATGCGACCCACTAGTGGTTATCATGATTTTGCTGCTTGTCACTAAAACAGTGCAATGAGAAAGAACTTAACTGAGTTCTGATAGCCTTCATTTAGGAGTGATGAAATGCGAACATGTGTTGTCCTGTACTGAAAAGATTCACATTATTCTGATGTAATTTATCAACAGCAAAGCTGCGTAGCGCAACGCTTCTCAGTTTAATAATAGTTTTGGACTCCATTCTCAGCAAGCACCTTTCTCTATTACCCTGTCTCACTTGCATTCATATTTGTGCCTTGATCACCTATCTCAAACTCACAGCATCACTTTTGTGCTACAGGACCTAAAAAAGACACACAGCTATTTGAGCAAGTAGGTCCTCTTATAGAGAGAATGTAAACTAGTTTTATCCAACGGATTCTAGTCCTACGGTTGTGGCTGTTGAAAACAGAACTGTTATGTATAGCTTCCATAAGAAGCTCTTAGTACAAACACAGTTTAGAACCCAGTTATTGTTATTCACTGCTCTGACATCAGACCCAAGAGAGGCAGTGATCACCAGATATTTCTTGGACTTTGAGAGGGAAAGGGAAGGTTAGTGTTGAGAGTGTGGGGGGAGTGTGGAAGGACACCAGGTTTTTAAATATCCAGTCCGGGGCGGGAAGGATACTGCATGTAGTGGTACTGGAGTGTGGCAGGACGTCAGAAATGTATTATTAATATTTGTGCAGGTTGTGATTACCAGAGAGTGGTGGGAGATTTGTGGCAGGACGCCTATTATTTTTAACTTAGAAAGTACAGCACGGGGGGCTGCGTAAGAAGCTAAAACTATGTTTTGCTGGTTCCCCTATGACTACTTGGAATGCGGGGGGAGGTGGGCTATACACCGTATCAAATTATAGATGCTTTGTTGTTGATTACATTGAGATTTTCACCTCGGGACTCCATGGGACATCACAGACCACTTGACATTTGATCTTGTTGTCTGTCTTATGTTACTTAGAACTCTGTGTTGTAAAACAACCCCGTTTGAAGTGCTTGGAAAACAAGAAGGAGAGTTTGAGACTAAGGCAAACTGCTCTCTACCTGAACCAGAAGCTGTTTGTTTGGTTAACTTAAAGAGAAAAGGGGTACAAATCTTCAAAACTTTGAAGTTGCTCTCCCAAGGTGGTGTTTTGGCACTTGGTTAAGGACTTGAAAAAAAGGGGAATTAGTCAAATGTAAACAATGATATGGGTTCTGTTATCTATGTTCTTTCTCCTGCTTCCCATCGACCTTTTCCTTCTAAGTGGGATTGGAGTTGCGATGTTGGTAAAGAGAGCATGAAAAGTGAAATGGTGTTGAATTGAATGATTTCAGAGGTGGCACAAATTAAAAGAGTGTCATAAATGTATTTCAGTTTTAATTCCCAGCATGCTGCATGTTAAATAAAGACATTTATCTCTCTTAGGTGCCTCACTACAGGTTATGCTACATCATTCTGTTTATTGGCCCTACATGTTTATCTACTCTGGTTTTAGGCACCTGATTGTATAGAACATTTGTAATTCAGCTTACCAGAACAGATAAGAACAAACACCACAAATGTGGTGTTGGCAGTTTTTGCATATTTCAAATTCAACCATCAGTCTTATTATGCTCAATTAATGTTTCATATGAATGAAATCCTTTGGTTTAACTGGTATCCATGTATTCTAAATTTAAGGATTATTCAAAACACTTGCAGCTAACTTGTACTTTAGATTGGGTAGTCTTTAAAAATCATTTACTTCTAGGGAATATTGTAGACCTTAACGAGTTTGTGTTTGATTAATTTTTGTATGTTGTGATATAATAGACGGGTTTGATGTGCATATTTTTAGGGATTGAGGGGGATAACTAGCATTCTTGAACATGATGGGAAGTGGCTTCATGTTATCCCCTTTAAACCTTTGGTTTCAGGGGGATCATGGAAGGAAACTGCTGTGACCCTCCTCAAAGTATGTTTGTCCAATGTATTTCAAAAACAAATATTGGTATGCTAAAACATGAAAACAGATATGAGCAAATGATGTGTGTGTGTTAGCTTATAAAAACCAGCCCTATTAGTGTTGCCTCTTTTTGTTTACTAAGTAATTCATGATTCCTTTTATGGGAAATATCATTCCTCTGTGGAGCAGTATTCCACCAATCCTAGAAAAATCCTCAACTCATCCTAATCTTGTGGTTTAAAGCTTTAAGGGCCACTTCCAACAAGCATCCGCTTTTTGCTGAGTTAACATGGCCAAGTGTGTTACTTCCGCTTCCCTTAATTGAAGCTTCCATTTCTTTATGGTTCTTAGGCTTCCAGTACCCTCATAACTTTTCCTGCTCAGCTCAGACATTCCTCCTGTATAAATGTGTCATCTTGATGGCAACATCCATAACTTAACTCTCTCATTTCTGCATAACTCTTCAAAAGACTTGCTGCTGAAGCCAGTACAAAAGGAATTTGTCAAAACTTGAAAGCCTTACCTGTCATTAATGAGAAGCACCCATCAGACAATTGAGTGCTTTGATCTTGAAGGGATGAAATGAGCCCACAATGAGCACTCCCAATGTCCCTTAGACTAGGCAATTCATGCAAATCTGTATGTACATTATGTCTTCTAGCATGCCGAAAGGAGTATGGGATTTGAGAGACAAAAAATAGTGAGCTGAATCATTTCCGTATTGGTTTGGCATGGGGAACTCCTAAACTCTGACTTGGTTTTTCCAATTGGAATAAGACCCCTCAGTTGCACGTGAAAATAATAATAAAGTTAGTTTTTAAATCTCTAGATAGTTCTGTTACTAGGATGACTAATCTGTGATGTGCCTTATATCATAATTCGAAATCCTATAAATTATACAAACAAAACTAATTAATGTACTTGACTCAGTTGGTATCTGCAAATACTAATATTTAGTGCTTTTTTGCAAACTAGTATCACCGTCAATCAAATGTTAAAATATTGTTTGCCAATTAATTCAGATTTTGCGAATCCACTCTTGAAAGTTCCCAAAGAATAATAAGCATAGTCTTCAGTAATAGCTGAAAAAACTGTTGTTTCACTCTTTTTACCGTGCAGGAAAAGTCTCTCAATTAAATTTTGTAACTTAACAGAAAGACAGTTCTCAACTGGTTCTTATGGTGGAATACATGCATATCCTTCACATTACATTGCAAAATCCACTAGTCAGGAGATTACTGCTGGTTCAGAAAGAGTTCAAGGAATTCTTGCTGCCAATATCCGTAGTTAAAATAACCAGGGTTCAGGGATGTCCATCGAAAACGCCATGTGCACTAGAGCTCACATCCCTTAAATTGCCTGACTCTAAGATGTCGCTTCTTTTCTCAAGATATGTATTTCCCAGTAATAGAGGTAAGCACTCTAGATACTTGGGAGTCGTTCCAGAAATCTGCTCCCCACACCATGTCCCCAGTCAATCATCATTCAGAATTAATGGATGGCGATCACATGCCAAAGAACTAGGCATGTCTACAAACACTCAAATTGCTGAGCATTTTCATGACACTACGAGAGCAATAAAAATGTCAAAGGGTGCCAGCCTCCATGAAGATTTATTTGATTTATTTGACAATATTCCAAGGATGCATCTAAACCACTGACAGCATGGGCCTTCTCCAACATAGCACGCTTTTCTGGTATGTGTGCTGATTCCTATCAATCCATTTTTTTTATTGTGGTTGTCCCCAGGACCCCTTCCTCCTCACCAGGATCACTGGTCGTAGCTGTTCTGATTATTCTTTTCCTAGTACACATCGCTCCAGTGACCGGTTAAGTATAGCTTCCAGTGACTCTTGACAGGTGCAGTACCAACCACACAAATAAATTCGGATAAATCAAACTCAATCTTTCATCCCTGCGTTAAATTGACTGCCATTAAATTGGAAAATAATTATAGTGGTTATTTTCAGTACTTAGCAATGGCAAAACTGCATTATGGAAGACTATATAGAAAAGCAAGACTTCAATATTATTACAGCTACTAATGGGACCACTCTTCCCTTAAGGACTAGTAATGAGTGAAAACCTTAAACATTTCACGTTTATCAAAAAATACTTTGGCCTGTCTCAGAAATATGTCAAATCCCGCTAAAGTATCGCTGCTTTTCACTGCCACTGACAGCCACCATTGGCTTTATTATAGTTGGATTCAATTCAGTTCTATAAACCAACCCTTCTGATGATACCAACCAATGCAGTGTGAACATTGTTTTGCTAGGTATGTTTTTTGTAGTATCCTGTGTATCCCCATTCCCTGTATGCCTGAGCTGGTGCCTGGAATGCTAAGAGTAAATGATGTAATGGAATGTTGGTGTGGAGTGGAAGCCAAGAGATGAGGAGTATTGGAGGGATGATTGAGCCCTGACAGGGAAACATCCTTTAGTACGAAGCCAGAATCACGCTGTGCCTTTACAGCGCTGGCAATAGAATGAAAGCGTAATTACCACGCATTCATTTAGCACACAAGTCATTACAATGACTTGCTTTGGGAGGGGGGGGGCGCATTGGTGGAGTGGTGTTGGATTTAAGGTCCAACACCTTCCCTACTGTTAGGCACACTGGAGTTGGAATAGTAAATGATACTAATCCAAAGTCCTGCGCTCCCCTAAGGCAAGTCGTTGTAACGACTTGTGTGCAAAAAGAACGCTTCGTAACAATGCGTTCATTCTAATGCCGGCATTAAAAAGGCACGCGTGAAAAACACTGCAAATAATGTCAATGTCGCGTAGGAGCGCAAATTCTGACCCGCGACTCACAAAACATGCATACTCAAACAGACATAAGGTAAATAGTCGTCCATCCACCAAGAGAAAAGGAAAAACAGTACTTAGCTTGGCTGCGAGCACCGAAGAGAGAGGATTTCCAGGACAGAGACGAGGGACTATATGGTGAATCCCTGCTCCTGATCGGAGGATGGGTCTTGCTGGACTATGTTGCCTGTTGTTTGTTTTTACCAATTTCCCTGTGGGTCCTAGGAAATGTGGTATGGTTTAGTACTTTAAAATGGCTTCTGTATAATTATAGTGGAGAAAGTAAAGCATAATCCGAGCCTCCAATCCTGACATAGAATCACCGGTTTGACAAGCTAAGTTCAAAATTTATTAAGCAAGGAACTTATCAAACTACCAGGAAAGTGACAAAGATATGGTATACAGAGACCTTGAGAAAAGCTAAGTTACACCAAAATAAGGAAATGTGAATGTTGAACAGGCTAAGTTCAGAAGGTAAGAGACTTTAGGAAAAAATAAAAAAGCAGTCTGGGAAGCAAAAAGGGCTTAATTGGAAAGAAACCGAGTAGAACAGTTTGGGGTATGTTCAAATAAAAACCAAAGGAAGTTGTGGGTCAATATAAATAGAAAAGAAAACAGGCTACTCAGTGAAAAAGGCAGTAGAGTAGACTTTAACGCATGGCTCACCCTTATCATTGCACTTTATATGAGAAGTATTTCCCCCGCTCTGGGACACTTATCAGCAAATGATGGGCTCTCTGATAGCACCATTCCTTGCCTACCTTGGTTGGTCAGGGAAATTGTTCAAATAAGTAGATCTGATGCCTCCCCCTGTCTAAATGGTCCATCTGCTGCCATTTTTAAATACAACA
The DNA here is from genome assembly GCA_963921515.1 of Calotriton arnoldi. Taxonomy (NCBI): domain Eukaryota; kingdom Metazoa; phylum Chordata; class Amphibia; order Caudata; family Salamandridae; genus Calotriton; species Calotriton arnoldi. The sequence goes on along the minus strand of CAWUFW010000192.1, from coordinate 5,108,825 downwards.
ATGCCTATTGGGCACATTTTATTCTCTGCTTTCTTCACACTGTTTACAAACAAAGATCTTACTTGACACCTAGCAGGGTTCTATACTACATCTGTTGTACGAAAAGGCAAACTTTGGATCCTGGAAGCTATAGCCCTACAGCTCTATTGGACGTTGAAGCGGAATACTTTGCAAACAGTTCCATGGAAAGAATTAGAGTACTGGGCTGCCGCTTCAAAGTTAATTCCGTTTAACCAGACTTGTTTTTAGCCCGCCTCAGGCACATCTGATAATATTTTGCCTCTCTCCATTATATATGAAAAAGCCATACAAAGCAAAACTCTTCTATATTCATGTTTTGATGATTTCAAAGCTTCATTTGATTGAGTAAACAAAAACCATTGTGGCAAAAACGAAACCAATGGGCCATTCATCCGCTATTACCTTTTGCCATCCAGATGCTCTGCACAAGCACCTGACTCAGTTTTAAGCGATCCTTAAACAAGAGCATCTTGTCAAAGATATACACGAATAGAAGCCTCAAAGAAGGGTACAAGCTTGCTCCTTTTCTTTTTAATCTATAAATAGTTGATCTGTGTGCCAAACTCGATACTGTGAATTCACACTACTCTAAAATTGGTAAGTAGTATGTAATTTATCTGCAGTAAGCTGACAATATTGCTATTCTAAAGAGCACTGCAGTTGACTTCCAGATGTTAATACCAGCTTTGAATTCCTTTTGTAAAGCTGATTATTTGAGTATTAACCTTGATACGACTATAGCATAATCTCTGGCGTAAAACTACACAAACATTGCTCTTGGTACTTAGACAAATACATAGTTGACAGAGCTACCCTCTACAATTTCTTAGGCTTATGGGTCAATGAAAGAGGCAGTTTTCATCAGCACCTCTCATCTCTAAAAACAAAATCAAATTCATTATATTTTCCTCTGAGCTACAAAGCACAGTCAGTTTAAAATCCTTCTCTCGAGCCAGTACTTGCAGTCTCTAAAACTGAGCTAATTCCTTGACTTGTTTATGGTAGTGTAAGACCTATAGACCTCTATTCAGGCTCCCACACTCCACTTCCCTGTGCCGATCAGAATGGTGTACGGCCTATTCACTCAAACATATTTAATGAAATCTTCTTTTACACAGATCTGTTCTAAACTCAAGAACGCCCAAAAATGCACCTTGAAATACTATATATGGGAAGAGATTAACAAAGATAAAAGTCAGAAAGGAAGCCCCTTGAGTCATTATTTGGATTCTGTCTGGAAATCTATGAGCTCTGGATATTACTGTTGTTGTTTACAACAAAGCAATGGCAAACAAAGCCACAAAATTAATTTCATTCCACGAAAATCAAACTGCCTTTAGCAAAAGAACTGATACTTGGATGGTCATCCACTCATATAAACATGAACACCCAAACAAATACCTTGTATATACATATCTTGTATATTACAGGCAAAAACGAATTCATCTGAGATTTGAGCTCTCTCCAGACGCAGACCTCCTTCCAAGATTGTCCTGTCCCCAAGTACCGGAACCTGTAGCCTTTCTGATTACGGATCAGAAACATTTGTTCACATATTGTGCACTTGCTGAGCCCTTAATGCAGAGCACAGGAAATTGTCTTGTGACCCTTTTACCAATTTAATGCCTGCAAATGTCACCAATCAGTAACATTCTACTTAAGGGGTAAACATCTTCAATTTATGACTAGATTTATAAAACATTATGAATATCACGAAGCCAGTGCTACAACACAAGGACAAATAATACCTTACTCCTTTTTACCCTCTGTGATTAACAAAACTTTTATCTTCTGTATTGACAGGTCCAGGGAGGTCATTGTTAAACATTAATTTATTCTAGCTTTTGGGTAACCAAATTCATAAAAATACATGCATTCTGTGGTGGCACTGTTATAAAGTTAATTAATAGTTTATGCTTTTCGCCGCCCTTGTGATTAACCCTTTTTATACCTTCTGGATTTGTAAATCCAGGGTGATTACTGTTTTATATTCTTACAAAGATTAATTGTTTACATATTAAGCAAATCTCTTTAGTGCTTTTTTGTGTTACTGATAAAATATAAGATGTTTTATCTTTGTTGGTTTCATCCATATTGCTCATTGTGAAATGATTTTAATTAACTGTATAAATTAACGCAATTTGGGATGCGACTTCTGTCCATTTTCCACACTCTGTAGTAAACACTATGGAAGTATTTAAATTGTATAAGACATAAATGGGGCAATATAGTCAGATCGCGAGAGGTCATCTTGGCCTCTCTCCATGCCGCTTCCACCAGATTTCCCAGGTCTCATTAATGGCAGACTCAGAATCAGCAAGGGACCAGAGTTTTTTTAATCTCTTATGATATGTAGAATCAGTAAACTCCTTTTCCACCCAGGGGCTTAATGGTTAGTGTGGGCTCCAGTGGGTTGAAGTCAGGGAGGGCTGTCAAGTCCGGCTAGTATGCCTTCAACGCATAGCTTAATTGCAAGTAGTGATAGAATTTCAACTTATGTAATGCAAATTCCTTTGTTAAGTCCCTGACAACTTTATATAGATGTCTTCCCATACATACCCAAGCTGTGAGATCCCAATAAATCCAAAGTTCGGAATTCCTAGAGTCTAGTCGTGTGTGTGAACCAAGTCTTGTGGCTTACTGGGGTCTCTGGTGTAAATGTAGTATCCACTTTTCCCATGTCATGGCTTGGTGCCAATATTTAAGAGAGCTTATGGTAACTGAGGGAAGTGTATAGGGGTACGATCCATATAGCAGATACAGTACTTCCAACCCATCAAGGAGGTCATTCTGAGTTTTTAGGTGGGTCCACCCTCTCACCAAACATCCAATCATTAATAGGGATCTTCTGGCCTGCCAAATAATAAAGTCTATTGTCAGACATTCCCAAGCCCATCATGCAATGACTAGATGCACTTACTGAAAGATACCCTTGTTGGGGTATTAGCAGGGCTTAATTTGAACTGGTGGTTGCCAGTGGGGGCCGTTGGCACTTATTTTTCAGCATGTATTGTTTATCGAGACGATAGAGGGAAAACATGCATAAAGCCGGAAGAAAAGAAAAACTGAAAACCATCACAAAAGTAGACAGCAGAAACCTGCAAAAGTAAGATAAAGGGGCAGAGTGACTCCGGTAGTGAATTACAAGGCATGAAGTGGACTGCACTTCCTTGGTATTTAACCCATCAACATTTAAATGTATCAGTCTCAGACTTCTGAGCAGAGTTTTGGACACCGGCACTCATTCTTTTACAAATTAAGCGCTGGGTGCCAGCCCATAGGAAATAATAAATAGAGGCCTGCAGTCGTATGAAGAAGCCGGGTGGATCTCACAGTAGTAGTTTTTCAGTATGTATAATAATCTTGGTAATGCAGTCATCTTGAATAGAGTTCCCCTTCCTATGATGGATAGTAGGAGCTTGTCCCGTACAAGCATGTCTCTTCCAATCCGATTCACAATGGTGACCATATTTAAATTCTGTACACCTGGGGTTCATCGTGACAAACTCACCCAAGCATTTAAAGTGGCAACCTTCAGTAGGTGGCTTTACATGCCAAATGTTCCATGCATCAGATGTGGCATACATAGATTTTTCCCAATGAACTTTGCATCCAGAAGCATCCCCATAAACTTGCAGAATTTGCATGATTCTCGGTACAGACCAGCCTGGTTTTTGAATGAAAAGGATCATGTTGACATCGTATAGATAGCCCCTGACTTTGAGGCCCTCCGTCTACATGAATCCCCAGACCTGGGCATCAAAACCTAATTGACTGTGCTAAAGGCTCAGTTACACCTGTTCCCAGGTTGAGGCATATAATATCTTAACATATCTGTGAAAGAGGGGACCAAAGTTAATTTTTTTCCAGAACATTGGTGTAGAAAGGTCCCACTGTCTGAGTCAAATGCCTTTTCAAAACATTCCATCACCAACTCGCTGGGACCTGAGAGTTTGTGCATCCTTCCAAAGGCCAGTTACAGTCACATAAGACAGTGATGCTTGCTGCATCCTGGCAGAAAGCTGTTAGATTTTTATAAACCAGGATGTGCACCACCTTACCCAGTCACATGGCTTGAATTTTCAGTAAGTTCTTGGTATTAATAAGTGAGATTGGTCTTCCCTGAAGACATCTTGCCTGTATCTTTCTGGACCTTTTTAGTTGTCAAAAAGATATCCAGAGCTTGTTGTGTGCCTGCCTCAGGGCCTGAATCACTAGATCCAGACTAAAGCCGAGCAGACTATAAGAGTCTGCAAAGACCACAGGAATAGCAGTAAACCCGAGACGCAATACACTTCAGGGTCTTGGGCAGATGAGACCCCCCCCACCCCCCTCTTCGTTCTAATGCCGGCATTGAAAAGGCATGCGTGCAAAACACTGCAAATAATGTCAATGTCGCGTAGGAGCGCAAATGCTGTCCCGCGACTAACAAAACATGCATACTCAGACATTACGGTCAATAGTCGTCCATCCACCAAGAGAAAAGTAAAAACAGTACTTCGCTTGGCTGTGAGCACCGAAGAGAGAGGATTTCCAGGACAGAGACAAGGGACTATATGGTGAATCCTTGCTCCTGATTGGATGATGGGTCTTGCTGGACTATGTTGCCTGTTGTTCGTTTTTACCAATTTCCCTGTGGTTCCTAGGAAATGTGGTTTGGTTTAGTACTTTAAAATGGCTGCTGTATAATTAAAGTGGCGAAAGTAAAGCATAATCCAAGCCTCCAATCCTAACATAGAATCACCGGTTTGACAAGCTAAGTTCAAAATTTATCAAGCAAGGGACTTATCAAACTACCAGGAAAGTGACAAAGATATGGTATACAGAGACCTTGAGAAAAGCTAAGTTACACCAAAATAAGGAAATCTGGTTGTTGAACAGACTAAGTTCAGAAGGTAAAAGACTTTAGGAAAAAATAAAAAAGCAGTCTGGGACGCAAAAAGGACTTAATTGGAAAGAAACCGAGTGGAACAGTTTGAGGTATGTTCAAATAAAAACCACAGGAAGTTGGTGGTCAATATAAATAAAAAAGAAAACAGGCTGCTCAGTGAAAAAGGCAGTAGAGTAGACTTTAATGCATGGCTCACCCTTATGATGAGACCCCCCCCAGCTGCCATTTCACAGTTAATCAGCCAGTATAGCAATTTGCTTGATTTGTCACCAGATTCATAAATGCGAGTTAAGAGGCCATCCAAGCCACCATGGCATTATCCAGCATGACCTTTTTTTGTGACATCTAGCTGCTTTTAATTGGTGGTGTTTTGCCATGTTATATGCATTCAATAGTGTATGTTCCATGGTATGGATAATCTGCTCAAGAGATGAAACTTCATGCTCCCTGTCTCTGACCCTGCCATGAAACAAAGCTGAAAAGTCTTTGTCCAAAGTCACCATGGATTTAGGGACCAAATCTTCCGGGGACCCCCAATGAGGCGCGCACATGCAGTTACACTGGAGATTGATCCTATATACCTTAAAGGGATAATATGTGCACCAGTAAAATGTCAGTTTCTTATATTAAATGGACATGTGCAGAGTAGCCTTTAACAAACAGGAGCACCATCTCCCCTTGTTTCATTATTCATATTCCACAACCTCCTGCTGATCCCTAGCCAGAGGAGTAATGGTGGCCATGAGTTTGAGCCAGACTATGTCACTGATGCCTACACTGCTTGTTGAATTTAATCTGCAAACTGAACGAAACTACACCACCCTATTCTCCCCAACCTCACACTTCTAACCCTGACTTATTTGTCGTCTATCAGCATACCCTGCACAACAATAGTAACATCCCTAACCAAATCAGTGACCTATTGGTCCATCAGGCTCCAGACTTTGCCTCAGAGGATATGAAATTCTCACCCCAGACCTGCATCTAAGCATCATGCTGTACCCAAAGGGGTCTATAGTCCCCGTCTATGTTGCTACAGCCAAGCCGCAGAAACCCATAAAGAGAAGGATGTCGGACATTTCCAGGTAGTTGACGCCTCTCAAGAAGACCGTAAGTAAAGCAGAGTCACAAAGATTAATAGTACTGTACTTATGATCCGGATAGTCCCCTTTCATCTAGTATTAGCATGGGTCTTTTCCCCCTCTGCACACTGGGGCCCTGAAGACTGGTTTCTTCACCATTGCTTCATCTTTTGAGGTTTATCCACCTCAGAGGATGTCACATCCAGTCACCAGCTTTCATCTGTCATCGCTGTCTCCTCCATGTTCGGCTGTCCTTCGGAGGTTGGGTGGTCACCCACCGCAGAGATGTGGGGACTGTGGCCTCTGCCTCCACATCCCTGACGTCTCTCCTCCTGTCTTGCTTCGCCTTTCAGATAATACAGAATCTCCCACATGGTGGCTCAAAAAACACAGCGAAGCAGGTGACATGAAACACAACAAACACCTTTAGAAAAGGGTTTTATTTTACAAAATGCAAAGACTCTCTTTTTAGAATAAGGCTTGGGGTTTATTTATGCAATGCTCTCTGACAGAAAGGCTTTCCCAGATGCCAAATGCACAATATTCAAATATATATAGAGATATATATGTTTATATGCAAGCAATAAGAACACACTTGGTAAATGCAACAGTTAAATGCATGAATAATACCATGAATAAACAAGCAGCAAATAATATGAGATAACACTCAAGAAAATATTATAGGACGTCCTGCAAGAGATAAGAAAGATATATATATATATATATATATATATATATATATATATATATATATATATATATATATATATATATATATACTGAATCTCAAAGAAAACACCTCAAATGATCAAAGCCACTGGCCACACATCACAATGGCAATAATCAAAACTCAAACACCTCAAATGATCAAAGCCACTGGCCACACATCACAATGGCAATAATCAAAACTCAAACACCTCAAATGATCAAAGCCACTGGCCACACATCACAATGGCAATAATCAAAACTCAAACACCTCAAATGATCAAAGCCACTGGCCACACATCACAAAGGCAATAATCAAAACTCAACACTTCACCTGGTGCAAACACTGCATCTTAGCCCACTCCTGACCGGGGGATTAACAGCCGGGTATAAGAGCCTCAGCAACCAGGGTTCCGCTGTACCGAAGTAGACTCGTCCGTCCCCATTCGGATTCCAAAATCCCGGTTTCTAAGTCAACAACCCTCAGCTTTATAATCTCAAAACACACACTAGAAGGTTCGAGAATCATCCTCCCCGCACAAGGAAACTTACTAGGACTGGCCAGCTTCCAAGCAAGCATTCCATGGCAGGAAGGAGTTCCCACGTCCCCTCTACATTCTCGCATGTTCCAGCCTTTATCTTGACGAAGCTCACGAAAGCCTTCCAGGGTACATTAAACAATCTCTCACAAAAACAATCCTTGAACGTGATTAACCCAAACAACTTGCAAGCGTGGCTGTGCACGCAGGCAAAGCTCAAGCCAGGCAGAGTCAGAATTCAGGATGACATGAGGCCATGTCAAAGCCAATAGTAAGAACTTAATAATACTACCAATGTACAGCACAGTGCACATTTGTTCACCACTGCTCATAACACTGCACTTCGAGACCAAAAAGTACATTCCACACCTCACTCTCTCTCTCTCATGCTTTCAAATGCACATCCCACACGTTCTGTTCTTGGCAAGGCTGTTCTACTCCGTGACAGCTCCCACTGAAAGACTGCAAGATTACAAGAAAGAAACCTTTAAGAGAAACAAGGCATATGCAGGATGTTGTACATTCAGGCTAGGATAATATAACACACCAAAGTCATTTAAAATAATGGAAGTCAAAGGTCATCACAGGGTGTCAGACCACAAGAGTGCCTCTAGCACTACACCTCCTCTGCTCGATCCAGCCCCAGGTGCTCTCTAGTGTATTGAAGAAATACGACTTGTACATAAAGAATCACTTTGAACCTGGCAGGGTACAGCAGCATGTAAGACAGCTACATTGCCCTAAGCCTTTGCTCGACTGCCTGGAACAACTTCCACTGTAGCTGAACAAAGGATTCATAATCTGAAAAGTCCATAACATTCGTAGAGTTAATCGCTAGATTTGTTTTATGGCGTGCTGCTCGGACAATGAGGTCTCTGTACCTATAATTCAGTATCCTGACAATGAGGAGTCTGAGTGAGGAGCCCCCTGAGGAGGTGTCTGTGTCAGCATATGATGACCCTTCTTGATAATGAAACATTTTTACAGTTCCTATGCAGCGACCCAAGAATTAAGCCATTTGAGTAGGAATAGTTCTTGTTGGAAACCTTCCATTCCTTCTGTTACCCCCACAAAGCTCAAGTTGTTCCTGTAGGGTCTGCCTTTTCCATCTTCTGTCCATGTCTCCAAGAATCCAGTGACCCTGCACAAACGGATGTACTCTTCCCAAAAGTGTGGACTGTAATCCACCTCTCTGTCATTAATTCACCATCTTCCTCAAATCTTAAAATTGCTAATTGCCTGAAGTATCAGTTCAGGTGACATGACCCGTGTCGCTTTTTCCAGGCACTCCCACTAATGAAGTACAGTTGAGGATAAATCCATAGGCAGTCACAAGGTCTCAGACGTTCAACAACTCATATCAAAAGAAGAACATGATAAATTGAACTCAGTGTAGACTAAAATTAGGTCATTATTAAAATTTCATTTCTTTAATGGAAATTTAAAAAAAAACATTTCTAAACAATAATTATGCCCGTGAATAATTCCGAACATATTTGACATAAGGATTAGCACACAATGATTTTGTCAGAATCTACACATAAATAAACAGACTAATACCATCTAATAATGTGATAAACTAAATTAGACAATTACAAGAATTATATAATGATATATCAAAGACAAAGGAACATAATCAAAATTCGTAGTGGCTGTATGATGGATCTTCAACGCGTTTTTCGGCGCAACAGTGCACCTTCATCAGGAAAGCCACAAGATATTCTAGATTAGCTGCTGTCGATGCGAAAATAGATGGGAATACTAAAAAGGCAGCTGCCAGATCGTTGGAAAGTTGTTTCCAAATCCTAATATAGGGAGTGCCAATGCATGTGTCTCTAATGCTGAACTCTGTCAATAGTAGATCACTGTGCGTATAGTTCTCTGATCTAAAAACTATAATGCATGTGGAGAATGAAAATCAATTCAAAGAAGAATGTTTTTCGCTCCAAGTAAATGAAACCATGTCGTTTCTGAGATAGATGAGTACCTCTGCTTTGGTACTGGAGATTTATAAAATAGCTTGAAACATGCCGAGACCGCGTTAGCGTGTCAGGACTTCACGATTGTGCAAAGCGTCTGATGCCTGCTGTATGTGCGTAGTCATCAAACAAAGGTGATCTTGCTCAGGAACCGGAAGAGGTAACCTGCTAATGAAGCCTGGGTAAGTGATGGTGCTCCCCTAATGTTTTTTTTGTCAATTTATGTCCTGCTGCATAGCCATGAGCCTCTGATCCTTACCCATAGCTCCATGCTAGTGCAAAGTCACCTTCAGAGAGCTTTAGACACTGTGTAAGTGAGCATACCTTAGTCAATTGTCTTCCCGCATTGAGATCTCCTGCATAGAAGGGCAAGAAGTGTGGGCTCCAAACAGCCTGTGAAAGCCACTAATGGCATGAGTGTGCCCCCACTGTCCACAATCTCCAACTGTCATGCTGGCATTTGCCATGCATGCTGTACCTAGGATTGTATCATCCAACTTGCTGGCTCTATTTCTTTCCTAGGCTCCGACTGCTTACACTGGACTGGGCTCCGGCTACCACCAGCTCAAATGTTAGGGGACCCGTCCATCTCCAGCAGCAAGACCCGCCTGCCGCTTCCTGCCAACCACACTCGTCGCTGTGGGTGCCAGTGAGGGTCCACTCCCACCTCGACCAGCACAATTTAGGTGCTCACCCCGCACCAATGCTAGTCTTTCCCTTACTATTCCTCTCACTCCTCAATGGCCACACTTATGCATAGCCGAGGCCCCTCCCAGAGCCATAGGGCCACCCCCAAGGGCACGAGCAGCCAAGGACCCCAGTGTCAGTCAGGCATGCCACGAAGTCCGGATTGGTCCCTGCCACCGTTTACCAGCGGGAAAGATGTCCACCTACTAAAGGATAGAGCAGGTTAACAAGGGCTGATCCAGGGCTCACCTAGATTGCTGCTGCCATCTTCAGGTGTCTACAAAAATCAGTTTTGGATGAAACGTTATCTTTGGTGCAAAGTATGTAGGCTTTTGGCTTCAAATTTAGGACTGAAAATTGTATTGAGCCTCAAAATCACCCTTGATGCAACATCACTGGGAGTGTATGAACAGTTTTAGGTGCAGAGACACAGTTAGGAACAAAAATCACAATGAGATGCACACACAGTTACATGCAAGACCGGCTTGGCACAAAGTCTGATTGAGAGTGGTATCACATTGGGTGCAAAACCATTCTTATCAGAGAGAACATGTAGTAGTACGATACTACATAGAGTGTAAAAGGTTTGAATCTCTGTGACCTTACATTTGATGGATACCACGTCACGGTATAAAATCGTCCTTGGTGTAACATCAGCAGAAGTCTGGAGTAGCTTTAGGAACGCAAATCACAATTTGATGCAAAATCATGTTTAAGTGCAAAATTACTCTTAGGTGCAAAATAAGCAGCACTGTTGTATCAAATTTTGGAGCACGACCACATTTAATGCAAAGCCATACCAACAAGCGCAATCACCATTGGTGACACATAACCAAAATTATGGAAACAGTTGTAGTAGCAGAGTTCACATGTGGGAACAAAAACACATATTTTAAAAAAATTCTTTCTTTTGAAGATTTTCAATAATACACTAAGAAGAGCAATAACAATGCACATTATACAACCGTCACACTATCCCATGTCCTCACAAGTGATCAGCAGCAAAGTAAAATTGATACAGTCTTACCCCTCCCGAAGCCCACTCACCAACCAAAGGTTTACCACTTTACATGTGAATAGATATCTGTGTGTGTATGTATGTATATTTATATATATATATATATATATCTATCTTTCTATTCTACTTGGTTTTTGTAGAGCGCATGGCTACCTTGTCAAGGCTTCCAGCGCTAACTCACCAACTCAGAACAAGACCGCATAAGCGACCTATTTAGAACAGATATGTTTTCAATAGTTTTCTGAACTTTACTTCTGACTGTTCAGATTTCAAGGATAGAGGGAGGCCATTCCACAGTTTCAGTACACAACAAGAAAAAGACCGGCCACCGTATCTTGCTCTTCTGATCACAGGAACTTTCAGCAGTCCATGAGAAAGTGACCGCAGTGGAAGCATAAGACGAGCTAAATTTTTTAGATAATCGGAGGGCTGTTGCCATGAATTATCTTGTGGGCTATACACAGGGCTTTGAATTGAATTCTTTTTGTACAGGCAGCCAGTGTAGGGCCGGCAACACCGGGCCCACTGACTGATATTTGGGTATTTTGCATAAAATTCTAGCGGCGCATTCTGGACTATACCTGTAATCTTTTAATAACCTACCTAGGACTTCTAATGTACAGGGTGTTACCGTAGTCTAGCCTAGAACAGACCAGACTCTGCACCACCACTCTCTTAGTAGGCGGATGAAGCCATTTAAGGCATTTCTTCAAAGCTCTGAGAATGCCAAAGCCAACTCCTGAAAGTTTGCGGGCCTGAGTTTCCGTATTAAGCCTGTCATCAATCCAGAATCCCAAGTTCTTTAAGGCCTGTATTGGTTTGGGACAATCACCAAACTGCTCTGGCCATTCAATGTCTAACCATTTTGAGGGATTTTTCCCATATCATGACTTCTGTCTTTTTCTCATTAAATGTAAGCAAATTAACAGCCATCCATTCAGTGACCTTTGTTAAGCATTGAACAAGCTGGGCCTGGGTATGATTGAGAATGGTATTGATTGTAAACACACAAGGGGGAGAGTGTGTATGGATCTCTAGATTAGAGGTGGCACGTGTCCGGTGAAAAAATACTGCCCTCACTCACAAAATTGTGACATGCTTCATCAACGGGCTTGCTTCAATACACCCCTGCGCAGACCAACGCCTGGGGAGGAGCAAAAGGGAAGGGAAGACAATACAAACACATATAAATAATAATATACGTAATGGATCCTGGGATCACCGAAAGAAAAAGTGCAGTGAGAATTAAAACTAGTTCAGTGGTATCTTTTGTAAATAATTTTATTCCTAGCTCCACCGACTAGGATTAAAAACATAAAGGATGGTGGTGACAGGAAAGTATTAAGAGTTCCTACACCCCTCCTTACTGCCAGATTGTCGACATGTTTCAGCTGCTTTGTAAGTGCCTACAATTTCAGGTCATCACAGCCTTCATCAGGACCTTTCAGATCCCAGAAATTTGAATCCCCTCAGAACCCCCAGTATTGGGTCTCCGAAACCAATTGTTCGCAGATTGAGGGGCCCAATTAGTAACTCACTCCAGAAAATCTGTGGTTAGAGAAAAGGGTGAAAAAGGGTGGGGTCAGTCGTACCGGGGTAACGGTTGTCAAATCCAACCAGTCTTACTCCATTCACCAACACTCTTTTTATTAGTATATCTGATTCATACCTCTGTGGAGGCGAAGCCACCTCTGTATGCAGACAAAGCAGCCTCGCAATATTGTGCCTTGCTTTTGTCCATAGTTGGACCTCTCACATATGCTCATTAGTATAAATATATACATATATACAGGTCAGAAGAACCGTACTTTGCTCGGGCCTTTGCCCCTCACTCTCTCCTTTCCCTCCTCCATCCGAGGACCAGAACAGTCTCAACTCACCGAGTTTCCAAATAAGCCATGCTTAAACTGGCGAGTTAGAGGAGGAGACCCCATGTAGTCACACTCTGGGGGAAATGAAGAAATAAATAAATAAAGGAGACACCGTTTAACGTGGGATATCATTATGCACATCTTTATGCTTTGGCTGTCCGCGCTTACAATAGCACATTCTGGGTTACAAAAACCCGATCTGGGTTGCTGTGGCAGTAAATCTGCTTGTTGTGGCCTTAATGCCCCGTAGTTTTATGTTGATCTAATGAGGGCAAGAGTAAATCTCGCCCCCTTCGAGCGAGAAATGGTACCGATATATTGACTGAGAACGTTAGCAATATACCAAAACTAACGAGCATTGTATGTGCGTGCCGATCTACCAACACTACATCCTTCCCCTTTGAAGTCTGTTGCTTAAGTACAATAGGTTTGTATATCTGTGCGGGGCGGTCGTGATACGACCGAAGCTTTCATGCGACCCCCTCGCGCTACAAAGTGCCCGTCCCCGCTCCTCCTTACTACTCCAAGGGTGGTGCTCCGCCTCGACCTCTTGTCTCCGGCTCGCTGTGTAGAGATACCGGTGTGCGAGGGACACTTCCCTAAGAGTAAACGGTGCCTGGTCACGTGACGACGTAGTGCAACGTGCACACGTCCACACGTCACGTGACCACGTCACCATGCCAACGCCTACGGACATATTGGAACCAGCCAGTCGGGCTCCAACTGATCTATCCTGTAGTTTTTCTTACCTTTATTGAGTCCTAGGCTGAACAATCTAAAACGGCTTATGTGCATTCTATTCCCCTTTTATTCAGCATGTTAGTAGTATATGCCATTTATCTTCGGCAACCGGTAAAAATCGGTAAACTCAATGGCTACTGATAAAAACGGGTACAAAATACAATGGCTCCCCAATTATTGTGGATATGGAGAGTGTCTGCACCAGTTGCCCTTGCATGGTGTGTGTGGTTATTGTGGCGGTATTCATCCTTAGTGGGTTCATAGTAAAACGGCCCAAAGGATAGAAAAGGGAAAATTTGGTGATAAAAAGAGGTGTTTACAACAGGATTGAATTGAATATTGGAAACTATAACACTATGTGAGATGGTAATGCGGAGATCCCGGTGTCCTGGGGAAGATGAATATGAATGTTTTTCATGATATCAACAGTTAATGGTATTCCATGGAATGTCTTCGTTCAGCCCATTGATGTGGCTCTTTAATCTGTGCACCCATTTTTGTTCCCTGATTAGAAGTGACCTTTTCTTATCCCCCGAGTTTGGGTGAAATCTAGGTTTGTCCAACACGGTCCATGTTAGATCATTCTCTGTATGGGCACTCTCCAAGAAGTGTGTTGTCAATTTCGTATTTGTTTTTTTGCACCTAATGGTGCTTCTGTGTTCTGTTATGCATGTTGTTCTCACCTTTCGTGTAGTCATCCCTACATATTGCTTCCCACAAGGGCAGGTAATCAAGTAGAGGACATGGTCAGAGTTGCAGTTAGTGTGTAACCTTTGTTCCCAAGGAGCTTGCAGACCCAACTTCACCCTCTTGGTGTTACTGGTCAGGTGGCATACCTCGCAAGAACCGCATCTGGTGTGTCCTGTGACAGGGGGAAGCATGCCTTGGTGACATGAAGCCGCTGGTCTTCTCGCAGTCGATCTTGTATGAATTAACATATCTTTCAGATTCGCACTCCTTTTGAATGAGAATAGAGGTTTCTCCAAGCTCAATCCGTTAGAATTAAGAATCCGCCAGTTCTTCAGGATAAGTTTCTTAATGTGGTGCGAGGCCGTATTAAAAGTAGTCACACACACAGTTTTATCCATCTTCTCTTTTTCCACCTGCTCCAAAAGATTGTCCCTGTTGGTGTTCGCTACTCTTTTCCTTGCCTTTTTTACCACTCTTTAGGGGTATCCTCTGTCCTGTAGTTTGTCCGCCAATAGGTCTGCTTCTTGGTGGAAAGTGGTAATGTCCGAACAGTTTCGTCGAAGGCGGAAGAATTGTCCCACCGGTAAGTTCTCCCTCAGTGATTTGGGGTGGAAATTTCCAAAGGCGAGCAGGGCATTTTTGTCTGTTGGTTTGTGAAAGACGCGTGTGGAGAGTCTCCCATTCCTGGGTTCTTTTACAAGGTCTAGAAAGGGCAATTCCGTCTTAGTAATGGTGGAAGTGAAGTGAAGTAGGGGGTTCCTGTTTAGCCATTCTAGAAATTCCTTGACTGAATTCTCGTCACCCCTCCAAATCAATATGACATCATCTATGAATCTCCTCCACAGTTTTATGTTGTTGGACTAGGGGTTGTCCTCTTTGTAGATAGTATTGTTCTCCAATGCTCCCACATACAATCCTGCCAAGCTGGGAGCAAACGTACTCCCCATCGATGCTCCTTGGGTTTGGAGGTACAATCTTCCCTCAAATTCGAAGAAATTCCTCGTTAGGGCTATTTCTGCCAGGCTAAGTATAAATGCTCTGGGGGTTTGATAAGGCCATTCTTCCTCGAACAAGATGTCCTCCACAACTCTTAGTGTCTCCTGTTGCGGGATGTTGGTGTAAAGTGCCTCAATATCCAGACCCAGCAGGAAGTCCTGTTCTGGGTCAAAAGGTGCTTCCTTAATGAGGTTCAACACGTCTCGTGTGTCCTTTAGATAGGCCGGTAGTTTCTGGACCAGGGGTTTAAAAAAGAAATCGCAGAATTGCGATAGAGGTTCCAAGATGGACCCTATCCCCGAGACAATTGGTCTTCTGGGGGGCGGGGGGGATGGGGGAGGCGTGTTGGTTTGTGGATTTTTGGAAGTGTATAAAAGTATGGCGTCACGGGTGCATCTTTAACAAGGAAATCCGCTTCCTGTTTTGAAATCTAGTCATTAGTGAGACCCTCTTCAACAAGAGATGATATATCCTTTGCGATGTCGTTGGTCGGGTCTCTATTCAGGACTTTATAGTTTCTTTCATCCGAGAGGAGGCGTTGGCACTCAGTGGTGTAGGCTGTTCTTTCTTGTAGGACAATGGCGCCCCCTTTGTCTGCTGATTTGATGATTATAGAGTCGTTTTCCTTGAGCCGCTGTAATGCTTCTTTCTTGGTGTTGGAGAGATTCATAAAAGGGTGTCCTTGGTTTCGAAGTCATGGATTACTGCTTGTTCAAAAGCTGCCACCTCTACTGGTAGTGCTGCAATAGGAGGTGTGAAAGAGGATTTAGGGCGTAAAGGTGTGTCCCCCGTGTCTTCATTTTTATCAACCTTCCCCTCAAAAAAGACTGAGTCGAATGTTTCTGAAGAAGGCTGCTAGTTCCTGCCTGATCTTGAAATGGTTCAGCATGTTGGTCGGAACAAAACCTAGCCCTCTATTCAGTAGTCTTTCTTGCGTTGTTGTTAGTGTTGTATTTGATAGGTCGACAATCAGGGAATTTCCCTGCTTGTCCCTGGTGTCAGTTGCTGTGCCATGCTCCTCGTCACGCGTTTGTCCAGATCCTCCCATGTGATCCTCTGTTGTCCTCGTTGCTTCCCTTTGCCGCTGCCTCTGCCTAAAAAAGGAGGGAGTTGTTGTTGGAACTGAGGCTGTGCAAACTGGGGGTTCTGGTATCCCAGTTGTTGGGGGAAACCCATGTTGGGCCAGCCATAGCCCTGGTTGTGGAAGCTCTGGAAGGGTGGTGGAAAGGATGGATGATGGCCTCTCTGTATCTGGTATTGATTGCCATAATAATTTGTGTGTTGTCAGCATAAGATACCAGGTCCAGGCCAAATGACCGAATGATCTCAGCAAGGGGGCAAACATAAAAATTAAAAAGCTTGGGGCTCAGGGAGGGTCCCTGAGGCACCCCGCAGTAAGTGAAAAAACATCATAGGGAAAGACTTTCCCCAGATACCATAAAACGTCTGTCTGCCAAAAAGGCTGACAGCCAATTTAAAGCACAGTCCTAGGTTCCCACTTCTTTTAACAGGGTATGTGAGTAGTGTGAGAAACGGTGTCAAATGCCGCACTTAGATCTAACATGATCAAGGCGGCAGTACCACCCCTATCCAGAATCCACCTTAAGTCTTCAGTGGCTGCAAGTAAAGCAATCTCAGTACTGCTCCCCTTTCTAAAACCCGTTTGCGTGGGGTCCAAGATGTTATTGATTTCTAGATAAGCAGATAAATGTCTATTAACATGCTTTTCTAGAACTTTGCTTGCCACTGGGAGAAAATAAATGGGTCTGTAATTTTTTAGTGAAGAGGGGTTGGCTTTAGGTTTTTTTAGGATAGGTTTAGCTACTGCCTGCTTCAAGGCCATGGGAATCTCACCGCTCTCCAGCGAGAAATTCAGAACATCCATTAACATGGTGGTAAGTATGGTTCTACCTTTTAAAGCACATCTGGAGGAAGAGGGTCTAGTGGAGACCAAGACTTAATAGATTTAAGAATTGCCTCCAGGGACTCAAGATCCAGTGCCGGGAAAGAAGTAAGAGTAGGACCATTTTCTACCTGTCTCTCACTTTTCCTTCCTGCATCCAAAACTGCAGGCAATACTGGAAGCGAGTTGAGAATGTTCAGATTTCTATTTTGAAAGACTTCCGCTAGTCTATTGCACCTCTCTGTCGATGAGGGGCAGTTTGTAGAACTATAAGGGGGCTTCATTAGTGAACTCACTATCTTAAATAGTTCTCTTGTAGAGTTCTGTGAGGTATCTAATTTTTCCTTAAAATAAGTAGTTCTTGCTTCTTTTACCAAATGCTTGTATTCTTTTATAGCTATTCCATAGCAAATTTTACTAGCATCATCATATTTCTTTTTCCATTTCCGTTCCTTTTTAGGTCGAGCCTAGCACAGCGCGCAGGCGTTGCTCTATCGGAGGCTTCTTGTGAGCACTCCAAACTTCTCCGTGTGGGTCGGACTCCTCCCACACATTGGATTGGCCTTTACATGTGTCTTTCAATAATGAAAGCACGCAAATGGCCAAAGGCGGGTGCATGTCCCATCTCTTCTCCAAAGGTTCACTCCCATGGCGTTTTGCTATCGGGAGCGAGCAGCGGCTCGCAGGCTGCCAGCTGCATTCCTCCCTCGTCGTGGATCAGGTTACTAATTAAACACAGCGCGGTCGCTTTCACTTTAGCGGCCGCGCTTGTTGTTTTGTTAGGTTTTTTTATTTATTTACTGTAGGCACCATGTTAAGAAAAGGAAGGCTTGTGTCCGCTTCATTTGCCGCACGTCATCTTTCATTACGGAAGCCGCGCTCTCTTGTTTCTGGTGCTTTTGTGCTCTGCAGCCCCGGAAGGACATTGACGCCTTCGGGGCCGCTTTTTTTTTTTTTTAAACGGGTGCCATCAAGAGCTCGGGGCTCTAGGTAGGTGAGGCAAGATGGCGTCTGAGTAGCGCTGCATCTGCACAGCTCGGCCGGTCAGACCCTCAAAAGATGTCTAAAGCCTTCGATATGCCCGCATACCGCTTGAAAATACCGGTAAAAGATTAATACATGGATCAGCTTCATTACCTGCAAATTGTGGTAACCTTCGCCAACCGAAACGAACAATTTGAACTCCACGAGGCGTTGAAGCAACCTCCTCTGTCATCATCGGTGTCGGCTCGCTTTGATCCAGCATCTCCGCGCTCTCAGCCCTGCGGCGGGTTCCCCCCGCGACGCGGTCTCTGAGGAAGATACTCTCGGCAATCTACAGAGCCCTGCCAACATCGAAGGAAGTTCCTTGGCCACCCAAGAGTGGCGGTGGCTCCTGGTCTGCAGCTTACGCGTGGAGGATACATTGTATCAAAGGACTCGAAGCCAGACAAGTAAGGATGGCAGGGCGGGGGGCGAAACCGCTTAAAGGGAGAAATATGCAGCTATCTACCCCCGCGAAATCGGCAGAAACGCCTTATTACGTGCGGGGCTAAGAATAAGGGTAAAGAGCAGCTTGAAAAAAGCGAACTCACAGACAATAATGACAGAACAATTATACAAAAAAAACGCAAATTAAAAATCCTAGAGTCTCAGACAACTGTCAAGTCACTCAGAACTGTCAACCACTTATATCCAATATATTTGGCCCAAGTGAGGGAAAAGTACATAGGCAGCCGATGGCCGGAACAGTTTGTGAAGGGGGTCCAAACGAGCAAACTGAAGCTACTAATGCTGCTGTTGCCCCCGTAGCGGTACTGGAGGTATCTGTTTGCCCTATCTTACAGTCAACCCTAGCTCCTAGCCTCGAATTGGCTCCTGAAGAGACCAGTATTAAAACCTCCACTTCTGGCTCCCAAGATGACCTACAAAAGTACAATGCTAGCGCTGGAGGAAAGTCAGGAGCAACCAGCAATGAAGTTGCTGCCTCCAATAAAACCAAAGAAATTGAAAAGGCTCATCGCCCCCGCCTAAAACACCTGACAATATGGAAAAATTCTATTCATTAACGGACGAATCTGAAATCTCAGACGTAAGCATATCCGCCTCCAACGAAGGGGAGGGGCATAACTGGAATAGCAGCTCGGACTCAGAATTATCCATGAAAGCCCATGCACAGAAAAAGTCTCTGAGGAAAAAGGGTAGCCGGCACAAGAGGTGTGAGACCCCCGATCGAGGAAGCGTGGCGGACCTCAGATGGGACTATTCTGCCTCACAATTATCAACTCTGTCCGACCCAACGGTATGTTCAGGGGGCAACCGCACAATCACAGGCAGCACAGGGGATGGAGGCTTTGGACCTAAGAACGAGCCTGCTCTTGCAGTGGTGCTACATTCAATTAAGAGTTTTCAAGAGGAGGTCAAACTAGACAACCGAAGATCACGCCTCGCCACGCAAAAACTACAAGGTGCTGTGAGGAAAGTGTGCAGAACGTGTGTCGAAATCGCAGATAGAATGTCCTCAGTGGAAGTACGAACTGTAAATCTTGAGAAGGATGTGGCCACTTTGAAGACACAAGGAGATGAACATGATGGTATAGTCAAAGACCTAATGTTGAAAGTTGAGGAGCAGGAGAATAGACTACGGCGCAATAACCTACGCGTTCTTGGCATCCCGGAGGGAGTGGAAGGGAACGATCCCAGGACCTTCATGATCACGCTCCTTAAGGGAGCCTTCCCGGAACTACACACCTGGGACTGGGACAAGGAGATACAGCGAGCACACCGTTTCCCACTAACACCATCCAAACGCCCTTCATCCACTCCTCAATACCCACGAGCAATGCTCCTATACTTTGGAAACTTCCTCCTTCGTCAACTACTCTACGATCTGGCTAGGCCAACAACCAAGAAAGAATTCAATGGTATCACCTTCTTTACAAGGCCCGATTTCGCCCATGCCACTGTCGAGCACAGATGGAGGCTGAGACAGCTTTTTGCCCCCTTCCAACAACTTGGGGCCGATGTCTATTTACAGAATCCAGCCTGCTTAAAGGTCGTATTCAATGGGACCACGCGAAGTTTTATATCTGAAATTCAGGCCCAGGCTTACCTACAAGAGATCACTGGTCGAAAAGGAGAGAAAAACTAGGGCCTAAAGACTCAAAAACTGTGTCTTAATGTAGACTTATTACACTGTCTATAGTCTTTGGCTTTTTCAATCTTTCTTTTCCCTATAGTCATGTGTCAGTCTGCTCAAGAATCTTGAAATGGCTTGTAATGGCGAAAAAAAATTTGACCATTAGTAATGGCAGTTGAAAGCCCTGTACAAGAAATATCTAGCTGTTTGGGCTTTTTTTCTCTCTCTTTTCACTGAGGGTGTTTTAAATGAGGGGGGGAGGACCGGTGGGGAAAGCGGGGTCACGATTGCTCAGATGCCATTGTCCTGGCTCGAGCAGCGCCAGGTAACCTCAGCGGTAGGTGGTGGGAGGTGGGAGGGCGAGAGCGGGGGGGGTGCAGGTTCATGGGGGGGGAAGGGGTTGACACATTGGGATCAAGCTTTGTGGACGTTTGTTTTTCTTTAGACAAAGTTGCTTACCTATTGTAAATGAGTAAACTGCGTATAGCCACAATTAATATTTGCGGCCTCAATGATCTCAAAAAAAGGCGAAACACCGCAGCGGGGCTCCGCTTATTGAAGGCCGATGTTATCTGTATGCAGGAAACGCATATCGAAAGAGCTCCGATATATCTATTGGAAGCACTTGGGTACACATTGGTGGGGGCTACGACACAAAATTCACGGACACGCGGGTTAGCAATTTTGACCTCTAATCGCTCTTTACAATTCACGCGAACGTCAGTGGATCAGTATGGGAGGTGGGTAATCACTGAATGCCGTAGAAATAATGGAGACCTACTCACTATATGTACAATCTACGGAAGTACCTTAGATGACCCAGCAGTATTTCATTATATAAATAATGAACTAGCTGCCTGGCCACTACCTATAATTATCTGCGGGGATTTTAATATAAATTTGCCTGCCAATCAAAATATAAGCCTGGATAATGACTGGATATATAGTGGCCGGAAACCAAAGGTATATAGAGCATTGAAGACAATATGCCGCGAGCAGGCACTGTCCGATATTTGGAATTGGCAGAATCCCTCGGATCCTGGGTTCACCTATTTTTCTTACCCGCACAACAAACACGAAAGATTAGATTTGATACTAGTGTCTCATACTCTTCTTCATGTTTGCTCAATTGAGAAAGCCCCACATATACTGGCCGATCATAACCCCCTTATTGTAGAGCTTAAAGGGAAAGTGTCAAAAAATGCGGGTGCGACTTATTGGAGTTTCGAACGAACTCTTCTTTCTAATGTAGAATGCTGTGAACACATGAGGGTATGGATTCCCCAATTTCTCAAGGAGAACATAGGGAGTGCAGGGGTCGAAGGGGTTTGTTTTACGTTGAAAGCAGGAATACGTGGGGAGACACTTAGCTTCTCACTATCCCTGAACAAGAAAAAGCGTTTCTCGTTAAATGATATGCAAGGCAGATTGGCCGCTGCTGAAGAAGAATTGATTACAGTGCTCCAGAATGGGGGTGACTCCGCAGAAGCACTGGCAAAAGTGATGGTAGCCAAGTCAGCAATTATGGAGACAATAGCAACAAGCATTGGCATAGCCAATAGGTCTCGCCTTTGGGACCTTATAAGTGTTTAGTCATGCAACAGTTGAGGTTGTTGCACCAAGGATATTGTGCTGCATATCTAAATACTTATAAGGTCCCAAAAGCGAGACCTATTGGCTATGCCAATGCTTGTTTCCACTTTTAATTGCTCGGAAAACCATGGGAAACAACTTTGCACTGGTGCAATGTGTATTGCAGAAAAGGTCGCATAAGCAACTGCAAGGCCTTTTCTAAAACAAACTTGCCACAGGAGCATAACAGCAGGCATAAACTATCTCTGCACTCCCGGGGCAATGTTCCTACAACTGGTACAGACCACGAGGCAACACCTACTAAATGCACATTGTAGCTTTAAGACAAAAACGTATTACTCTCTTCCATGTGTGCGTAACAATACATTACTATAAAACAATGATACTTAAGAAACTAGGACGGAGAAAAAAAAATATTTTAAGGACACAATTAAAATTTACGGTGGCCAAGGTGTGATAGTTTAGGTTTGGCTTCAACGGGTGATGGGACGAATCAGGTAGCTTTGTAAAAGGTAAAACAGACATCACACGCCTCAGAGTTCATTCCTTCAAAGCGAGCAAAACACGTCGAGTCATCTGAAGAGAGCTGCTTAGCTCTGGCACTCACATCAGCCCACATTACAATAAAAAGCGGTACATTTGCTTGTGACAGTTCTGCATTCCTTCTGCAAAGCTATAGACGCGATGTGACACTCGCCCTGGGCAGCATTTACCACCGAATCGAGCAGATCCATTCGCTTGCACAGGAGTGGAGCTCAAAGTCTCATCATTCTAACATCTACAAACCACGCCCCTTCCCCTAATTCTATATCACTGGAAAGGATATAAATTAGCGCAAGTAAGAATGCTCTTCCAGCCACATCAAAGCCACAGACCACCATGCGTCAGCGCACTCACCTCTTGCCATCAGTGCCGCGCCAGTCTTGTGACATTAAGAGTGGATGGAAGATTCACACAGGCACATCTCAGTGGCCGAGGAGCCGCGCGCCTGACTCATACACAGGAGGAGCAACACAATGTGCAATTAGATGACGGAGCACTTCAACATTCCAGGAACGGGGAGAAAACGTGCCGGAGCGACCAAGGTGAAAGTATGTAATTCATACCGAGTTACAGTTTATTGCTACGATAATGCATCCCACATTTTAAGAGACGATCCTATAACTGAATACGACAATTTGCTTAAAATAACAGAGGCATTGATGTGAGAATAGCTGTTATGCGGCCAGACGTGTTAGTACGTTTCCACTACATTAGTACTACTTTCCGAATCCGGGCGGGTACGTGCCTAGTACCAACAAGAGGAAGATCAAAGGCAAGGGAGAGAGAAAACAAGGAGCAGCTAAACACGCGAGTGGTGCGCTGCACTAATTAACAAGCAGCAGCTGTTTTCGAGAGTGGTGCGTGCGTGCGCAGTCTTCACTTTTCAAGCACTGCACTCGTGCTTGTGGCGCGCCGCTGCTCGCTCCCGCAAGGTGGATGCCGCCACAAGCACGAGTGTGTGCTTGAAAATGAGCAGAGCGACGGCTAAAGGCCCTCCTAAGTAGCGCATGCGCGCTGCGTAGGCGAGACCTCAAAAGGGCCGCAGATAGACTAGCAGCGTGGAGGGAGGAAGCATACGAGTGTAGCGAGCAGGTTGGGCATCACCTCGCAACCAGAGCTAGACAAAAAGCCACTCAGAATATAATAGCAGAAATTAACGACCTGTGCGAGGGAGAATCACAGACCCAGAGGGAATTCGTAATGTGTTTTACTCATACTACCAAGACCTGTATCACGAGGTTTCACCAGGAGATTTGGGAGATGTTACGACATATCTTAATCAGACTCCAATGGAACAATTTTCCCAGGAGGATCAGCAGCAACTGGAGGAACTCCCCCAATGGTTGGATATAATGCTATTTATTAACAGTCTCCCAAGTGGTAAGGCCACCGGCCTAGATAATATACCCCTAGAATTTTACAAGAAATTCTCGACCCAATTGAAAGATTGTATGCTACAACTATTTATACATGTATTTAAGGGGGGAAGACCACCTGAATCCTGGACGCAGGCCAAAATCATAGTCTTTCTTAAAAAACATAAAACACCATTGGAACTTGGCTCTTATCGCCCTATAACACTGATAAATACCGATAATAAGATTTATTCTAAAATCCTTGCCACTCGCCTAGCCTTTGTAATCCACAAGGTAGTCTCTATACGACAACATGGATTCATACCAGGGCGTGGTACGACGGACCACATCAGAAGGGTCATTTCACTTTTCGATGCTGCAAACATTTCTAGAGACCCAATAACACTAATTTTGCTGGATGCAGAAAAAGCCTTTGACAGGGTCTCCTGGTCTTTCTTATGGGACACCCTGTCAAGGGTTGGAATAGGTAAGGGACTTTTACAGGCTTTTAAAATGCTTTATTTTCAGCCTAGTGCAAGACTCTTTGTAAATGGTGTACTTACAGACACTTTTAAAATAACTAGAGGTACCCGACAGGGTTGCCCAAGCTCGCTGCTTCTATTTGCAATCTATATAGATCCTTTCCTACGCCAATTGGAAAACAACAAGGTTATTAGGCCTATCGTAACTCATGGCTGGGAAACCAAAGTTTTGGCATATGCCGCGATATCGCTCTAGTGACTCCCAACCCTGAAATGGCTATAGTCGAGATTGAGGTAGAGGCGGCGAGATTTGGGCTACTTTCAGGATATTCCCTCAATCGCAGTAAAACCCAAATCGTGTGCAATAATAACGCAACGATTAACGACACCAGAGTAGTAGAAAAGGCAACATATCTCGGAGTCGATATTACTGCTAATATCGACAACATTGTGAATGTTAACATTGATCCCTTAGTCACCAAAATGAAACCCGAGCTGGTGAGATTACATAATTTACATCTATCGATTATTGGCAGATGTAATATCATTAAAATGCTATTCTTCCCTAAGTTTTTATATCTGTTGCAGGCAATCCCGTTAGAGTTTACTACTAATTGCCTAAAAAGAATTGAAGATTTATTTTCCCGCTTTATCAGGGCATATAAATATCTCTCTTTACCAAGGGAAAGGGGAGGATTGGCCCTACCAAATATAAGACTGTACTATTGGGCCACTACTCTTTTATTTAATCTAGCCCTTATATGAGAAAAGCCAAGACATAGTACTACTGAAGAAGTACCAGCCCCAATAGAACTTATAATGGGGGTAGACGCATGGGGTTGGGTTTGGCAATTTTTGAATGACAGTCATTACAAGAAAGTCAGTTTCAAAACTTTGCAAGGGGGGCACAGAATCATGAGGTCAGTTCGGAAATTGTTAGGTCTGGGTCGCCTCAACTACTATACACCACTCTGTAATAACCCCAATTTACCGGAAATTTTCAAAGATCCAATTATCAAAAGATGGCATGATGCGGGTTTGACTAAGCTCTGTGATTTTTATTCTCCAACTGGTATAGCCTCTTTCAAAAATCTTAAAGAGCAGTATGAATTAGATCGGAGGGATTTCTATAAATATTTGCAAATCCGGGATTTTCTAAACAAGAAAGGTGGCCGTCCAATAGGTTTTGCCAACAATAATATAATAGATAATTTAAGAAAGAATAAAGTTTTATCTATTGGAGTTGTGTATAATTTTTTCAACTCATTAATGCCGGATGACATGGAAGCTCGAGCATTAAAGTGGAAAGCGGAGATAGGAATCCCTGAAAATCTATTTTTTCATTCAGCTGAATTAGCACAGAATATTTTAATTCCGGCCCGGCTCCAGGCTCAATATTATAAATCTTGCTTTTCGCTATATTACACCCCAAAAAAGATTGCCAAATGGGGGACTGGGAGAGGAACCCTTTGCCCCTGGTGTGCATTATTTCAGGCAGATCTAAGTCATATCTTTGCCTCCTGTGACGCCTTAAGTAAATTAAAACAAGAGATCTCCAACTTCCTCAAGGAGGTGCTAGAGGCTGACTGTTTCCTCTCTCCGACCTTGATTGGACTTGGGGTGGACCAGGAAATGCAGGGGAAGCCAGGAGAAGAATTTGTGTTTATCGGCATGGCGATACTTCGCTTATGCCTCGCTTCTGCCTGGCTGGATCCAAATCCCCCCGGGTTTCACCAGTGGCTTTCTCGTCTACTAGCAAACTATAATTTCGAAAAAGCCATGTATGCAAAAAGGGGACTGCGTTCCCGAACTAAAGGCTTAAAAATCTGGGCACCGCTGACCAGATGGATTGAGAAGAATGGGTAAGCTGCAAAGCCCATCTTTTAAAAAAAAAATGTGTTTATTGGTATTTAAAAAACAAAATGCGATATACATTTTATACAACCGCTAACAAACCTGGTGTACCAGTTCGAGTGATATTATAATTCAAAAACACACATCTGTCGTCCATTATCATTTGCCCAGCACAGCAATGCGGAACCATATCCCCAGAAATAGTATACATGAAACAATAATCATACAGAGGTGATGGCATCTGAATAGAATAGCAGTGTCCAGAGTGCACTGTGCAATTTCCATCCTATACACATAACATCTCCCCATGCCATACTAATTATACATCCCCAGTTTGGACATTGGTGAGGCCAGCAGCCTCATTTACACTCGTCTTCTCCCGAACCCATGTAATAAATGGTTTCCATATCTCTCTGGGCCGAGAGGTGGGTGGCATCAATTCCCAGAAAGTGGTTAACTGAACGTGCCCGTATGTAACCTCTCTAATCCATTCCGTGATCGTAGGCTTCCGCTTCCTCCCCCAGTGCACTGCAATTTGGCGTTTGGCGAACAGCAGCAATAATGCATGTAATTTATGTTTTTTTATGTGTGTTTCCTTAACATACCCTAGCAATCCCAAGAGCGGGGACGGGGGCAGGGACATACCCAGGATTTGATTAATGGACGTGAAAATCTGGGACCAGTATTCAGCAAGTACTGGACACTCCCATGCCATGTGGAGAAAGGAGGCCGACGCCACCCCACACCGCCAGCAGCAGTCATCATCTCTTAGCCCCATTCTACGTAAACCAATGGGTGTTCTGTAATATCTATGCAGGAATTTGAAGTGCATTAACCGAAGCCTGTAGTTCGGAGATAGCTCAGTTAGCTGAGTGCAACAGTATGCCCATTGATCGTCAGATAGCGGGGGCGATAACTCTGCGTTCCATCTCAACAAAGCATTGGGCCTCGTCACTGGGGCGTCGGTTTGCATACGCGTGTATAATCTGGTTATAAGCCTGCGTGGTGATGGTGATTGAAGTATGTTCTCCAGGGCTGACAAGGAGGGCAGGGGCGCTGGGAAATCACTGTGCAGTGCGCGGCAGGCAGCCCTTAGTTTGTGATAGAGAAATGTTTCCCCGAATGGTACCCTCTGTCCCTCCTCCGCCACCGGGGGGTCTCTAAAGGTATCCCCTGGATAGAGGTCCGCAAATGTGTGAAGTTTCATCTTCTGCGCAACCTTTGTACTAATCTCATCCTTGACATTTGGTAGCATTGGATTTTGGGCTAAGGGAATTGAAGGGGCATACAATATCTGGGCTCCCGCCCGCCTCCGCAACCCATCCCATACCCATCTTACAGTTTCGGGAGTGTCTATATCGTCTGTGGGTCGTCGATACGTCTGATACACCGCTACTTGTAAGGGAACCGGTGCTACTGCATCCCTCTCCACAGCCACATGAGGCTGAAAGGGTGTCGGGTGGACCCAATGATGTAAGAATTGTGCTTGTGCGCAAAGTGCATATAATTTCATATCCGGGGCTCCCAGGCCTCCCTGCCTCAGCGGGAGAGACAATAGTTCCCACGAGACCCGCGCCTGTCCGCCTGCCAACACTAGAGAGATTAACAATGATCGCAGTGTTCTAAAGAATGGTTGAGTAAGTATGATTGGTAAATTTACAAAGAGAATCAGAAATTTAGGCAGTACAACCATTTTTACCAACACAATCTTCCCCGCTAATGATAACGGAAGCTTAGCCCACAGAGCAACCTTCTCTTCCAGCCACGTGATGGCCCTACCATATTTAAGTTCCTAATTTCTTGTAAGTCTCGGCTTATCCATATTCCCAAATATTTCACTCTCTCATCTTCCCACTGCAGCGGGAACTCGGAAGTTACAGCCTTGGTGTTGTCTGTCAGGGGGAAAACCATTGATTTAGCCCAATTTATAGATATACCCGCCAGCCCACCAAATTTGATGAACTCCCTCAGTACGGCATCTTAGTTCTGTGCGGGGTTCAAAATATACAAGGTGACATCATCCGCATAGAGCGATATCAGGAGACTTCGAGAGCCAAACCCTATCCCCTTGTCCGTGTGGTGTTGTAGGATGCGTGCAGGCAGTGGCTCCATTGCAATCGCAAATAATAGGGGGGACAGAGGACACCCCTGACGCGTGCCCCGTGTAATCGGAAATGGAGCAGATACGAGACCATTCACACGTAATCTAGCTGTGGGCTCGGTGTATAATAGCCTAATCAATTTGATAAAAAGGGGGCTAAACCCTATCCTCTCCAATATTCTAAAGAGATAGGGCCATTCAAGTGAATCAAAGGCTTTGGTCGCGTCTAAAAACACCACCGCAGCCTGCACATCCGGTTGTAAATAATGTATGCAAAGCCCATCTTTATTTCTTTAACTCAAAAACTAAAGATAACAGAGTGAGGCTAACTCTTTGTGGGTGGGTTGGGAGGGAGGGCTGGGTTTCCTGGGTAGTTTAAAAATAAAAAAGTGGGGGAAATGTAGTACATAACTTTCTTTTTCTTTTCACTTTTGTGTTCTTTTTTCCAGCTTTCTAGTGATAATGAATTGTAATTATTTCATATATTATTGTTAAATTATGCATTAATAATAATAAATAAAAAAAAATAAAAGAAAGGAGCTCGGGGCTCTAGGAGGACAGCTTCTCTCTGAAAGGGGAGCTCAAGTGGCTTCTAATGTTGTGGTTGGTTAAGTAACCGTGACAATGTACTAGGCTTTCCGTATCCTAAGCAGGCGAAACGGATTAAAAAACATACTAATGTGATTTGAAAATACCGTGACGAGGGTGCAGTACAGGGGTCAGTCCTCGGACACCTAAGCGGTTGCTTCACACTTTGACTCTTTTACACTTTGACTCTCCGCAGGCAGCAGCCCTACGTCCCACCCTCTCCCTGAATAGGTCGGGCTTTGGGCGGGGCCTGTAGGGCGTCACCTTCCTCTTCCTCCGCTCTGGCTTCCTCTATTCTTCCCGTCCCGTGCACAAAAATGCAGTGTAGTGCCCATGCTCGTTCCGGGGTTGTGCTTGGACGTTGCACATGATCTCTCGGTTGGCGTGGGCGGCTTGGTGCCGGGGGATGGCTGGCTTGTTGCCGAGGACCCCCCGGGGATGTATGGGGCCCCAGAACCCGGGTGTGGTAAATCCCTTGCGAGCACTGAACGGCAGCAGTGGCAGGGTGAGTAGTGTGGAACCCTGGCTATATTTATTGTTTTGTCGCATACAGTAACCGCAATTGCAGTGTCAGTTCTGTATACAGAAGACTTGGGGCTACAACCGTGCATTTCTGAATGATCTTGGCAAAGTGCTCTTTGGCAATGCTTTAAGTGGGATGAAAAAGTTGGGGCTCTTTAAAAGGGACGTGGCAAAAAAAAAAAACATAATTACAATTGGCACATATGCGTCCATCGCTCCGCAGAGAGGCCAAGATTTGGATGGGCATGTAGTATGTACACTTCTGTGACCCACTGACTGGTACCATGAGAAGCCTCAGCTTCAGAGCTCTCAATCCTGCACCATTATAAACACCCATGCTAACCCGAAATGACTCAGACACATGGCGAGTCAGTATTCACTATGGGAGAGAGTCATGTGTTGCATGAACAAATACAAAAACACATCTTGGAAAGAAAGCAAATATTCTTAGGTGATTTACGGGAGAGGTGTGGCGCAGCGGCAAGGGCGGCTGACTCCGGATAGCAGTGCTCACGGTTCGATCGCCGGCTGCAACTCTGCTCAGCACCCTGTGACTCTGGGCATCAGCTCACATAATCTCCCCGATGACCCCCAGCGCCTTGAGACCCTGAGGGGTGAGTAGTTCCCGCTTTACAAATAATGGATTTATTTATTATCCTTGTGTCACACTCGTGGTACTCGGTGGCCCCGTAAATAACAAGGATTTGTTCTGTTTACCTCTCGGGGATTAAAGCGGCCAGAAGCAGCGTCCGCAGGGTGCTCTCGGATGACTCCGGCAGACGCGTGAACGCTCTGCCCTTTTTCACTGCCTCTCTCATGTCTCGTTAGGCCCCTCCTCACATTCCGTCCATTGCCCCTCTACCCCCCTCTTCACATTCCGACCACTGTTCTCCTCCTCACATTTCGTCCATTGCCCCCTCCTCACATTCCGTCTATTGCCCCCCTCTAGCCCCCTCCTCACATTCCGTCCATTGCCCCCTCCTCTCTGCAGCTGTTTCACGGTCCGGACACTGCATCACATTGTCCGTTAAGTCTGTGGCTGGACTTCAGCGTGGGAAACCCCTGGATGTTTCAGACCCGTCCATTCACGTGCAGACTGAGGGGTGGGGGGAGAGGGGGGCGAGTATGCGGGAATGCATTCAGGGGCGGAGGCGTTTAATGTGTGGCATGAGAAGTGGACATAGTATCACGTTAGTATAACTTTTCAACATGATGCACAACAGCCACACTGCTCTACAACATAGCTTGAAGACATTGCATGCGTGGTAAAAGCATCTACGTGGGAAAGGCATGCTCTGGCTAAACACTTATAAAGTCCCAAAGGCGAGACCTATTGGCTATGCCAATGCTTGTTCTTAGTATCTTTTTTCCTTATGGAAACCTCCACAGAGTACCAGGGGCCTTCTTTTTAGCTTGACTGCCTTTAAGAGCTTTATAAGGGACCAGCGTATCCAGACATTTGTTCCACCAGCTATCCAACTGGTTATACCGCTCCGTAGTGTCACCTGTCCAAGTGGATACAGATTGTACCTTCACCCACTCCCCGTTATCCAATCTTGACCAGGGTCTTCTAGGCTTATGTTACAGAGGCCTCTTCAAACTCATATTAGTCACTTCAAGCTTAATTGGGATTAAAAATGATCTGACCAAGGAATAGGGATAGCGTCTTCAGTACTGAGATATATATATATATTATCTCCTACTGGCAGTCACCGGTAGGTTTTTATAGTTAGGACCCAGTTTCTATAGGAAAAGTGATTTTTGATTTGCCTATATGTTTAGTGTCGTTTGACGAATCTTCATGAAATTTTCTGAAACAAGTGCCCCGGTGATTCTTGTTGTGCATGGAAAGTTTCGGGGCGATCCGTCAAGCGGGGGGCGAGAAAGAAGGGAGGATTAAAAAAAAAAAAGCGTTTCCCATGTTAATTTCCATAGGGACTTTAGACACGGCTACAGCTCAAACTACTGAACTGAATTACAACAAATTTGGCAGAGGGGTAAATATTGGTCCAGGGAAGTGTCTTTTTTGTGATTTGGTGTAAATCCGTTAAGTAGTTTTGGAAATGTTAAGGAAAATACAAATTTGTGTATATAGGGACGCAGATCATCTGAGGATCCGACAGTCCCCATGCTCAAATCTGATTGATTGCCAACACTTCAAACAAGGAGGTGTTGGCAGCCATCTTGGACCTCGGCCTGAGCCGAATCACACAAAAAACGTAGAAAAAAAACACAAAAGGGGGCAGGGTAGGATTACACTGAACCCCTAGGCCTCTTGGGCGAGGGGGGTGGCAGAGGGACCCCCGGGGCAGCGCCTACTAGAACAGAGGAGGAGGAGGGGGGGCCGTGCTGCCCCCCTCCTGGAGCCATAGATGGCCCTGGGGACCACCACCCCCCCATGGCCTGCCGGCGCCTGCTATGTCTTGGGGTGCCCACCCCTGGGACATAGCTGTTTGCCGTGGCTTGGCTGGAGCTGTCACAGCAAATGCTCCGCTTCCAGCAAGCGAGAGCTGACAAAATGCTCTTGCTTGCTGGAAGCAGAGCATTCATCTGTTTCTTTGCCCGCTGTCAAGCGGGCAGGGAAACAGACGAGCTGCTTTCAAACACAGGGAGCTGCATGTTTAGCAGCTCCCTGTCTCTGAAAGCAGTGACGGTGGGTAGGAGGCGGGTAGCTGGCAGGGACCGCAGGGGCCTTCAGGCTCCCCCGAGGTCCCAGTACAGACTGGGTGCCCTGGGGGCACCCAGAGAAACATGGCCAGGCCCCGGGGTATGGGGTCCATTGCCTCCCTCTCATAAAAAAAATAGTAAAATTAAAGGCCAGGCCCTGGGGGATGAGGTCCCTGGGGCCAAAGTCGGCTGGGGCAGGGGGGGCCACGCGGCCACCCTCCCATATAAAAATAAATAAAATTCAAGGCCGGGGATGGGTCAGGGAGATGGGGCGGGCTGCTGGTGAGACCACAGATCATGTTGTAAACTTTTAAAAACTAGAAGTATATAAATTGCTTAGAAGCCTCACCCGTTTGGCCCCACCCCGTATACATTAGCGGTATGCAATGTCTTCTCACCCTTTTCCCACAGGATGATGGACAGCTTACTAAGGGGCCCTACCAGCGCGTTACCCGCCAATTTTGAAGGCACGTTTGTCATGCCTAGGAATACGATCGCATCTCCACCGAACAAAGAAGCAGTTACTTCTGCAAAGTACAAATCATCCAAGTGTGTTTTCTCTGCAGTTCCACTTTGTAAAGTTATTTTTGAAGGCGCTCGAGGAACAATCACGTTGGCAAAGTTACAGTCACACAAGGTCACTGGAGACATTTTCTAGGTGTCCTTTGCGCATTTGTAGTGTAGGTGATGCACTGTACATTTACCCAATGAGGTAGCACTTACGTATTAGCCAGTAGAAAGTACTCCAGTTGGGTAGAGGTGTTGCACAAACCACTGGCCTCTTCTTGGATAAATACGCATCGCAGGATTCATTCTGGCACGATGCTCATTTCACAGAAATAAAACCTCAACTGGAAGCACTTACAGATATAAACAAAGCAGGTGCCCGAGTTGAGGCTCCACTTCTGTAAAGTTCTAATCATCCTAACTTCGCGGGGCATGGCCAAGGCACAACAAGTGTGTTTTCTCTGCATTTCCACTGTGAAAAGGTATCCGTAATCCTTGATGGAGGTGTTTGCATCCTTGCTTTTCTTGAGCGCAAAATCTCTGTGTCTGTGATGAGGGGGTTCTTTCTTGACATCTGCTGCTGAGACCAGAGATCATGTTCTAAACTTTTAAAAACTAGAAGTATGTAAATTTCCTAAAAGCCCTGCCCGTTTGGCCCCGCCCCATTTATATTAGCGGTACGTAAGGTCTTCTCTTTTTTTGCTAGGGATAATGGACAGCTTACTAAAAGGCCCCACCTGTGCTTTTCCCGCCGATTTTTGGAGACACGTTCCTCATGCCTAGGAATACAATTGCATCTCCACCAAACAAAGAAGCACTTACTTCTGCAAAGTACAAATCATCCAAGTGTGTTTTCTCTGCACTTACACTTTGTAAAGTTATCTGGTGAAGACGCTCGAGGAACAATCAGATTGACAAAGTCACAGAAACATAAGGTCACTGGAGACATTTCCTCGGCGTCCTTTACGCAGCTGTAGTGTAGGAGATGCACTATACACTTACCCAGTGAGGTAGGACTTACTAATTAGCCAGTAGAAGTACCCCACTTGGATAGAGGTGTTGCACAAAACGGTGGCCTCTCCTTGGATAAATATGCAGGAATAATTCTGGCACGATGCTCATTTCATAGAAATTAAATCTCTACTAATTACAGTTATGAAATAAATTTTTACAAAACTTAGAAATTCACTGACAAAATCAAAGGTTACAGGGACGTTATAGTTAGGAAATAGAGTTTTAAAAAACCTTAGAAATTCACTGGAAAAAAAAAGGTTACAGGGGCGTTATAGTTAGGCTGACATTTCATTCATACAAAACCAGAGAAATTTACCAGTTATAGTTACCTGAGCTAACTATAACCTATAACTTATGACCTCACATATTAAATAAGTCATGACATGGTCAGTGACATCACTGATGACATCTCAAATTACATCACTGATGACATCATT
Source organism: Calotriton arnoldi (assembly GCA_963921515.1). Lineage (NCBI taxonomy): Eukaryota > Metazoa > Chordata > Amphibia > Caudata > Salamandridae > Calotriton > Calotriton arnoldi. Next base: position 5,074,921 of record CAWUFW010000192.1, on the reverse strand, counting down.
CACAGAACCACTGACACACCCATTTACACCCCATACACTATCTCATACACCCACTTTCACACAACCACTGACATACCCATTCACAGACCCATACAAACACTCATACATCTACTCACTAATCCATGGAGCCACTCACACATCAATTCAACCATACAGTCACTAACGCAACCACTAACTCACATATACAGCCACTCATGCACCTACTCACTGACCACTATTCCCACTCACACATCCGGTCATGCAGACACTTAACATACCCACCCACTCACTCACCCAGTCACTCACACACCCATACACACCCACTCATACATATACTAACACAAGTACTCTCTCACCTATACAGTCACTGAGACAAGCTCATCTCTCCCATGCAACCTCACACTCACCCATACAGCCACTCACATACCCATTTACACACCCACTCACTTACTCATACTAACACATGTACTCTCTCACCTCTACAGTCACTGAGACAAGCACATACTCTCCTATGTGCACAGATCCTCCTTGGATCCTCCTCTGATCCTCATGGATTCTGGGAGGATCTGGGAATCCAGACCCCAATTAAAATCACTCACTCACAGATCCACACACCTACTCACACACTCACTCAGACTCCCACAGACACTCCCACACCCACTCAGACAGGCTGACATTTCACTCGTACAAAACCAGAGAAAATTCATCAGTTATAGTTACCTGAGCTAACTATAACTCATGCCCCCGCAATGCGCTGCTTATGACCTCACATATTACATCACTCGTGACATGGTCAGTGATATCACTGAAGACATCGCTGATGACATCTCAAATGACACTGATGACATCTCAAATGACATCTCTGATGACATCATCTACAGAACCACTAACACACCCACTAACACCCCATACACTATCTCATACACCCATTCCCACTGACATACCTGTTCACAGACCCATACACTCAAACATCTACTCACTAATCCATGGAGCCACTCACACATAATTCACCCATACAGCCACTAACTCACCCACTAACTCACATATGCAGGCGCTCACACACCTATTCACTGACCAATGTGCCTACTCACACATCCAGTCATGCAGACATACAGACATGTGCATATCCACTCATACATCCATAGAGTCTCTCACACAGTAAATCAGTCACCCATACAGCTACTCACACACCTACCCTCTCACTATACAGTCACTCAAATAGCCACTCACTCATCCATGCTATTACTCACACACCTACTCACTCATACATATACTAACACATGTACTCACTCACCTATACAGTCACTGAGACCAGCATATACTCTCTAATACAACCTCACTCAGTCACTTACCCATACAGCACACACTCATACAGACACTCACACACACACCAACTCACTCACCCATACACCCACTTACACACCCATTCATGCACCTGTACAGCCACTCATATACCCTGTCACTCACCCATACAGACACTTATGCACCTCCTCAGTCACCCATTCAGCCACTCATGCAGCCTCGCATTTATAGTCACTGACAGACCCACGCACTCACCCATACGGTCACTCATTCACCCTCTCATTCACTATTACAGCCACTTACACACCCACTCTCTCACCCACACAAAAACTCACACACCCACTCACTCATGTATACAGTCTCTCACATACCCACTCACTCTTCTATACACCACCTACACACCCACCCACCCACTCACTCATACAGGCACTCACACAACCACTTACCTTAGTATATATGTTTAACACTTTTAGAAAACACTCACAATCACTGGATGATGTCATCAGTGATGTCATTTGAGATGTCATCAGTGATGTCACTGACCATGTCATGAGTGATGTAATATGTGAGGTCATAAGCAGTACATTGCGGGCGTAAGTTATAGTTAGCTCAGGTAACTATAACTGCTGAATTTCTCTGGTTTTGTACGAGTGAAATGTGAGCCTAACATTTTCCTCAACATGATCGGTGTCAGGTAGGTTTGATGTAAAAATTGTAACTTGGTCAACTTAAAACGAGTGTTCCCTGAGACAGTTCTAACCTAACATCTTCTGTGGTAGGGGATGTCAGCGGAGCATTGGTCAAGCACGTCCAAATCTCTTTGGCTGTGCTAGACAGCTTGGCGTATTGAGAACCTGCCTAGGGCCTACTCCAAAAGATTAGGGGTGGGTGTAACTCATTTAGTTCCGTGTAGTGTAATCAAATGGAATTACCCAAGAATTCCCTGAGATATAGCGCTATTTCTTTGTGCAAAAATGCAAAACTTTCCAAAATGGAAGCGAGGATGCATTTTGCTCTAAGAAATAGTGTTAAGTACAACAGAACACGAATAGCGAGCGTGAGTAGCCACTCACGTTCGCTAAATGTGCTCGTGGGGTAGGATGTTTCCCCAAATTACTCCCGATAGCACTATTTTCTTAGCGCAAAATGCACCCTTGCCTCCAAAATGGACGTGAGGATGCACTTTGCACTATGAAATAGCTGTAAATGCAGTAGAACTCTTGCTAAGTGTGCTCTTGTGGTAGGCCTTTATCCCATACTACATGAGCAGGAGGAATCGCATAATTTTGAGTCATTCCACGTCAAAGATTACGCAGATTTACCAAAATTCTCTAATTACTCCGGTATAATTGAAATTCCGCCCAGGCCTACAAAACATTTCTGAAACATGGTTTCCCCAGGGTACAGGTCCCCTAACAGCTCGCAGCCCCCCTCCCGCCAACATAACAGAGATATTTGTAGCAATGCGTTGAAATGGTCTCAAATTGCAAATTGGAAGGTTCCTTGCAAAGGGCAGCCTTTTAACGACCTTAGTAACTATTCTCTCTACACCCTGGATGTCTAAAGGACTATAGAGGAGACCCTGTTGTCGAGCCCAGGGCCTCTTAAATTATACTGGTAGGGTTTCATCTCCATACAGCCCCTTTAACAGTGGTTTCTCCAAGTTATCATTGTGTGCCATCCAGTGCGCAGCATGTTGAATATGGGTCCCGTAATAATACAACACGGGGTCCGGGAGGCTGAGACCTCTCCCCTGATCCAGCTTTAGGACACCCTACTGCATTTCCCAGCCCACACCAATGTGTTCAACAGACTATTCAACTGCTTAAAGGTGGCAGGTCCCAAGGGGCAGAGAGAATTTTAAAGAGTATGTAGGCAGTCCGTAAGGAGTATGATATTTGCAACAGCCACCCAACCCATGACTGTGAGAGGAAGTGAGGTCCAGAAGCTTATGAATTTTTGCAGCCCCTTGTGGACTCTACCCATGTAGTACTTCTACTGTTTCTCCTCTGTTAGCGCTACCATACCCCCTAAATACTGGAACTTATCATTTTTTTCCTAGATTCCCAACTTTGGCAGCAGATCCTGCGGAAGATGTGCCAATGACCCTAATGGAAATAGCTTAGTCTTGTGTGTGTTTACATTTAAGCCTGTGACCAAAAACATATAGAGGTGTAAAAATCACCTTGGATGCATTGTCACAGGGCTTTGAAAAAACTTGTTGAAGCAAAAATCTCAGTTTGGTATAAGACCACTTTTAAGTGAAACATCACTTGCCCCAAAATCACTTTTTAGGTGCAAAATTGCCCTCGGTGCAACATCAAGAGGCATCTGAAAATGCAAACATTACAGTTATTAAAATACATTTCTTTGCATTATGTCTATACTAGATGTCTATCCAGATCAGATCAATTTACTGTTTGTCTTCAGATAAACAGAGCAGGACAGCATTACTACACAGTACGTTAAACCATTGCTATCTGATAGAGACTTCAAGCCGCAGATTCCCTACCTAAGAATTATCTCCAAGCATCAGATTGGATCTGAAACTTTTCAATCAGTACCCCTGCGTGCCGGAAGGTAGTGTCGTTCGGCTCCATGTCAACGTCATGCGTGCCAGAAGTGATGTGCGTGGTGCCTATGTAGGCCCCACCCTACTGCGCTGACATCAATTCTTTTCGTTCTGCACCAATTAGCGCTGTTCCGTGAGGAGCTACCACTCAGTCACTTTTTGACTGGTTTTTTTCTCAACCTTCTGTCAACACTTTTTTGAGAATTCTTCTCCTAGTGTGAAAAGGATGTCCCCTAAGAAACCTTTGGGTTTCAATCCATGTGGTGCCTGTCACAGGCATATGTCTGTGAGAGATCCACACTTGGTTTTTCTGTGGTGCTATGAGAGGGAGCGACTCCAAGACCTGCAAGGGCTGCTGCGGCATTTCCCCCTGAAGGTGCTGAGGGAGCTTTCCCTCAAGCTCCTCACCACCGGACGTCAGTCGACCCCGCAACTTTCATGATCCTGGTCACGCGGAGGGTCCGGGACTGCTCGCAGATCTGCACCCGACAGTCACCCAAATCCTCGGGACGAGGCGCAAAATCGTTGGCACTCCAGGACTTGCTCCTCTGCAGAGCCTGTGCCAGAGTTCGCTCTGCGCCTCTCTGACTTCCTCAGAGTTGGGGCGACACCCGCCCAACTAAAAGAGTTCTATGAGACGATGCACCTCATATTAAGACGGCTCAGCCCCTCTAGAGTGCCTTCGGGCCCCATGCGTTTGGAAGGGGCCCTCACTGTATTCCTGCCTGCAGGTTCACCCTCGGCGCCAGTTGGCCTCCTCAAATCTGGTGGCAGATGAGGAACGGCGCTGACTGCAACCTTCCTCAGCGCCCTCTCCTGTACCAATGCTCCCAGCGCCGCTGACACCCCACGGTTGCGCCATCCCTATCGGCATTCCTTACTCCAACACGGAGCTGAGTGGGTGTTGTCTAGCGCCGACCGGGATCATGCCCGCTGAGTTGGAGCCAGTTCCTTTTTCATTTGACTGGCCTGGAGATTGATACTAGTATCCCCTACTTGACAAAGAGGACAATGGTATGAGGAACTGGCGGATACCAGTGAGTTAGACACCTCACCGGATAGTGGTTTGGTCTCTCCCCGCTACCTTTGATACAGAGGATGGTGCCCTATTCACTATGCTGGTGCGAAGGGCAGCTGAGGTCTTGGACCTTCATTTGCCCTCAGTGGCAGTCAAAACGAACGTCTTGACATAGGTGCTTCAGGCGGGATTTGCATCCCTCCGAACATTTACTCCCATTTAATGAGGCCCTTACTGATGTCCTACTTGGGGCCTGGTCCAAGCCCTGCTCGGGGGCTCCTGTGCATACGGCAGTTGCCCACTGCCAGCGCCTCACTCAAGGGTACACCAAATTCCTCACCCAGCACCCCACCCAAGAGAGCTTGGTGATCCGGGCCTCCACTTCCAGAGTCAAGCCTTGAGCGTTCCCTACCACTCCACTGGATAGGGAATCCAAGAGGCTGGATACCTTTGGTAAGAGAATGTTCTCATCCGCCAGCCTAGCACTGCAGTCAGTGAACACAGAGTGCCTCTTGGGCAGATAAAACAATACTATCTGGGACCCTGCTGCGCAAGTGCTGCCCATGGTCTTGGAGGAGGCCCGAGCCATACTATCGCAGGCAATTGCAGACAGCAGAAGCAGCGAAGTTCACCATCAGATGTGGACTACATACTACAGACTCACTGGGCAAAGTAAGTAAGTAATTTATTGTACAAGTTAATAAAAACCTTTACAAAATCGCTCAACGGCGAAATATCATCAAAATAAAACTGCAGTTACATCATTTATGGAGTCCAACAATAAAAAGAGCTATGGTACAGCTTATGTTAACTACACAGCGTTTTCCGTTCAACTGGCTTGTGCTGTGCTCCTGCGGAGTAACAGTTCGTCCGATATCCCCTTAAGACAATCTCGTAAGGACCCTGTGACATATATACATGAGTAAAAGGTGCCTTTGGATTACATGTGTTTTAAAATAACAAGGATATTGACATCATATAGCAGCCTCGTCGTTAGAATTTATAATAAGGGTGCTGCAAATCCATAAAGTGTCTAGTGCCCAATATTTAACAAGAGATTATTTTTAATGTATTAAAAGGAAGGCTTTTTGCATCATGCGTTTCCTAATAAAGAGAGCCAATTCCGGGAAATGGTGAGCCCAGGTTCAAAAACTGCTTATTGTGCACCCGGTCTCTTCATTTTTTCCTCTACCGTCCCCATGAATTGTACGAACCGGTACGCCAGCTGTAGATTTCCTCCTCCAAGGCAAGCCTTCACTGCTTGTCTGCAGGATCTTATCCGCCTGGTGTTGAAGATTGTTTTCAAAAGCAGTCGTTGTTCAGGATCCAGATCACGGCAGATGCATAATAGATGCGTGAGGCTCTCTTCTGCTTTCCCGCAAAGACGGCACTTAGACAGGGCAGAGAGATATTTTCGTTGGTGGCTGTTAGGCACCATGTCTGGCTGAGAACCTCTGGCTTTTCAGGGGATGTCCAAGGATAGAAGAGCTACGCCAGGTTCTTGGGCCTATACATGGCCCCTCGCCAGCCCAAGTCCACCTTCTGCCCCCTTTGTGGCTACGGAAGGGACTCACAACTCCCACCTAGCCACCAGGGCCAGCAAGCTTCTCAGCCTTTTTCACAGCCGAGGACACAGTTCCCACAGAACACAGGGGCCACTAGCCAGAGGTCGACCCAGTCCACCACTCCCCGGCAGCTGCAGCCTTCAAACCCCTTTAGTGGTGTGAGTTTCTAAGGCCCTTAGAAGAGTGATGCTTGCACTGTAATCAGTTTGCAGAGCAGGGAGCATCAGTAAGGAACCTGCAGCTAGATAGTCTCTACCAGCTACAGCGTTACCGAAGGTAAGTAACTTGTTCATTAGCATCATCTTCATCATCAAGCAAGACCTTTGACCTCCTGGTCAGGATTCTGCTCTCCCCTCGCGCAGCTCCGTCCTAGTACCTCTACCCCCAGCGCTGCCTGGACTTGCAGGTAGGTGTTCGAGGCCCTCCTCCACCCGCAGGCTCCTGCCTGCGCTTTATCCCTGGTGCAGCCTGCTCTTCTGCTGGGCTGCTCTCTCTACCGCTTTCTGTATTTCTTTTTCTGTTCTCTTATCTGTGTATTCTGTGCTTTCTCTTGTGCTCTGCCTTATTTGTTCCTCCTTTCTGTCTTTTCCCCTTTTTTCACTTGCCTATTTTCTCTTTGCTTTTTCACTTTCCTTTCTGCTGTTTTCCTTCCCGCCGCTGCCCCAGCAGCCCCTCCCTCCGCGTGTTCCCGCTCACGCCTCCCAGCTGCTCTCCCTCCCCTTGACCCCTAATTAATGGCGGTCGCGCACAGTGGGCGTGCCGCTGGCGTGCCAAAGGCGCGCTCAAAGGCATGCCCGTCTGCGACCCGACCGCGACCAGCACCAGGGACCATGGTCCTCCGACCCCCCACCACTACGACTCAGCAACCCTCCACGCACTCAACCCCAGAAGAAACAACAACTGCCAGCTGTCGACGCTGAACACCACCCAAGGCCAGTTCTCCTGCCGACACTGCTGCCGCACCTTCACTCACCTCCGGACCCCTACAGCTACCATCAACCCACCGGAGACCAGCGAACCCAAACCCTGAGCTGCATTCTCCTCAACGTACGCTCCCTACACAGACATGCAGTAAAAATCTGGGACCTCCTCAACACCCTGTCGCCCGACGTCGCCTTCCTCACAGAGACCTGGACCAACGCCAGCTCCGCACCCGATATTGCAACCGCCATCCCCGACAGGTACAAGATCCAGAGGAAGGACCGCCCCAACCACCCTGGAGGTGGACTTGCCATTGTACACAAAAACTCCCTCCGACTCACTACAGCCAGCACGAACGACTCCTCGTCCCCCATGGAACACCTCCTTTTCCAGATCCAGATCAACCCCAGAACGACTCTATGTGACACCCTTGCCTACTGACCTCCCGGATCACTTGCCACATTCACCACTACCATCGCAGACCTCATTGCGCCCCACGCCCTCGCATCCACGGACTACGCACTTCTTGGGGACCTGAATTTCCACCTCGACAACCTCAGCGACCCCAATTCCACCGCCCTCCTGGACAACCTCGCCAACATCGGACTGAAACAGCTCGTCACCACCCCCACCCACAAGACAGGACACACCCTCAACCCCATCTTCGCAGGGGGTAACAACATTCGCTTCATCCACACCACGCAACCCCTCTGGACGGACCACCACTGTGTCCACTTCTCCTTCTCGAAACCAACCGCACACAAGTCTACACCACGCCCCCGCGCTGGAACTGGAGCAAGATCACCGAAGAGCACCTAAACTCCGCGCTCAACCGCGCTCCTCCACCCACCACAACCGACCCCAACTCTACGGCCAACGAACTCCACAGATGGATCACCAGAACTCCGACAGACAACGCACCACAAAAGCCACCTGGTTCACCACGGACCTCCGAAAATCCAAGCGCATGTGCCGACAACTCGAGAAAGTTTGGAGGAACAGCAAAACCCTAGAAGCACGCACTGCCTACAAGAACGCAATGACAGAACACCACTAACTCATCAGAACCACCAAGAAGAACCGTCTCCAACTTCCGCAACTCTAAGGAACTCTTCAGCATCATACAAGAATTCACCAAACCCCCCAGTGAATCCTCCGACGTCCCCCCCTCCCAGGACCTCTGCAACAAACCCGGCTCCTACTTCCATCACAAGATCAGGACTCTCTACAACAACTTCGACGAATGGAACCAAGGCACCGACACTACACCTACAATCGGCAACGCCACCCAGCCTACTATCACTGCCTGGACCCCTGTCACCACAGAAGACACCGCTAAGACCATGAGAAGCATACACTCGGGAGCCCCCACCGACCCCTGCCCGCCGCACATCTTCCACAGAGCTGCCTCCGCTATAGCACCCAAACTACGACATACCATCAACTGCACCCTCGAAACAGGCACGTTCCCCAACAACTGGAAATGTGCAGAAGTCAAGCCCCTCCTCAAGAAGCCCTCCGCAGACCCGAAACCTCAAGAACTACAGACCCATCTCTCTCCTCCCCTTCGCAGCCAAAGTCACAGAGAAGATTGTCAACAACCAGCTCACGAACTTCATAGAATCCAACTCGATCCTCGACACTTCCCAATCTGGATCCCGCAGCAACCACAGAACCGAGACCGCCCTCCTAGCTGCCGCGGACAACATCTGCACCCTCCTCGACCAAGGCCACACGGCTGCCCTCATCCTACTAGACCTCTCAGCAGCCTTCGACACTGTCTCCCACCTTACACTAACCGCCAGACTCCAAGACGCCGGCATACAGGGAACTGCCCTAGACTGGATCCATTCCTTCCTCGCCAGCCGAACTCAAAGAATCAGACTGCTGCCCTTCCTCTCCGAACCCACAGAGATCAGCTGCGGAGTACCCCAAGGATCCTCACTCAGCCCCACGCTCTTCAACATCTACATGGCCCCCCTCGCTACCATCGGCAGAAAACACGGACTCAGCATAGTATCCTACGCAGATGACACCCAGCTCATCCTCTCCCTCACCAAGGAACACAACATCACCGGACACAGTTTCCAGGAAGGAATGAAAGACGTTGCATCCTGGATGAGAAGCAGCTGCCTGAAGCTCAACTCGGAGAAAACGGAAGTCCTCGTCTTCCAATCCACCCCCTCCGCATGGGACAACACCTGGTGGCCCACCACCCTCGGCAACCCTCCCACACCCACAGACCACACCCACAACCTTGGCATCATACTCTACTCCTCCCTCACCATGAACCAACAGTTCACCGCCGTATCTTCCACGTGCTTCAATACCCTCTGCACCCTCCGCAAGACTTTCAAATGGATCCCCCCGAATCCAGAGAGACCATCACCCACGCACTCCTAACCAGCAGACTGGACTACGGGAACGCCCTCTACGCCAGAATCAACAAATCTCTACTCCTCAAACTCCAGACCATCCATAATGCCGCAGCCAGACTTGTCCTTGGCATCCCATGACACGACCACATCACCCTGCACCTACAAGACCTCCACTGGCTTCCTGTAGAAAAGAGAGTGACCTTCAAGCTGCTCACTTACTCCTTCAAATCCTTTCACAACACCGGACCCCAATACCTCAACGAAAGAATCTCCTTCTACGCACCGAAGAGTAACCTCCGCTCCGCTGACCTTGCCCTTAGCGAAATCCCAAGCATCCGCAGAGCCAGAGCGGGAGGAAGAGCCTTCTCCTACATCGTGGCCAAGACCTGGAACGAACTCCTCCTCAGCATCAGACGAACCCCCACACTGCAAGCATTCAGGAAGAGCCTCAAGACCTGGCTCTTCGGATGAGACGGAGCTGTTCGAAACCCCCCTCTCCCCCCAGCGCCTTGAGACCCTCACGGGTGAGTAGTGCGCTTCACAAATCCCTGATTGATTGATTGATCATACATATCACCTTCTCATCCATTTCCATTGTATCTATGGTATTGCTTCACTCATAACAAGTTTTCTGCACAATAGAAATATGAACCTTTAACTGTTTGCGGAGCCCTAACACTGATATTTTATTCAAGGGGGTGACTCAAATCTACATCACTCAGCTCAAACATTGCCTTTTACTGGGCTAATCAGTCCTAGTCTTATCTTAAGGAGGAGTATGTACTGCCAAGTTGTTATCCTCTTCCTTTATTAGATCAAACATCGCATCCCATGCTCTTGCAAATTCTAATTTGCCCCTCCCTCTTTTGGGCTCTTGGAGTAGTAATCTACTTTCATAGCCGGCTCATTCAATTAGTTACGTTTTCCAAGTTTCTTAACTTGGGCCTGCATTCACTTTCCATTTCATTGTTGCATTCCTTTTAGCCAATACCAAGGCCAGATCTATAAATTTTGTTGTGAGATTGCATTTTTGGGGCCGAAGGTACATGCTTAAGAAAAATATTTTCTGAGTAGTCATTATGTGTCTATCTCTGATCTCATTTAGAAAAGCAGTGACATCTATCCAATATGCAGCAATGTTGGGACAATCTCAAAACATAGGGTACATACAGATCTACCCCCAGTATTTCACATCTAGGGCACGCAGCTTGTGCATTTGGGAAGTATTTCTTAATTTTGCCCGGGGTGAAGTAAGCCTTTTGAATGTAATAAAATAAATCAGTTTAAAGGTGCATTATGGGAAATTTTGGGAGCATTTTCCATCACTTTTGCCCAGTCTTCTTCTCCAATTGGTTTGTAAATATCTTCTGCCCATTTATCCCTGACTGAATCCATAGGGGTAATAATAGTGGTGCTCAATGTCCGGAGTAACAGCTTTATAGCTGTGTGTGGGCCAGTGGTGAAATACATTGTTTTGAGCTCCTTGAGTACAGTAGGTTTGCCCATTCTAGTGTTTCAGGCATCTCGGACTGACACCACTGTAGCACCATGCAACAAGAATTGACCAGCGGGTAAACCAAAGACAGCCATTAAGTCCTCATATCTTAGGAGTTCCCCGTCCATAAACAGATTATCAATCTTTGCAATCCCACAGTCCATCGATACATCTAATTTCTTCAGCAATCCTTGTAGGGCAAAGCATTCAGGCAATCAAATGATATATTTGGCGAGTAGGGTGCTAATGTTTGTGTTTGTTGTAAGCTCCTGACGCAACAGTATTTATTCGCCTTTAAATGGGTCCTTTACATCAAAATGTTTCGTTTTGGGACCCAGCAGGAGTTACGTCAACAGTTGCAATGTTGGCCCAGGGCGCACTGCCTCCTCTTCCCCATTGATCTGTACTGTTACCTTTCTTGTCACCCACTGCTGCTGTACTTCTAAATAATAAGTCTCAAAATCAGGGGCAACAAGCGCTCCTTTTATGGGGAGCTACACTTTGGACAATTCCACCCAGTCTACCTGAACCCTACATTAGGTTCGTGAGCAGGGCATCCATGTCACGGAACCACCTATTGAGCACTACCACCATCAATGTAGCAAAGTAATATAAAAATCTTGGTAACACAGCCGTCCTAGCAATTGCCATTTTCCTAGCCAGCCACACCGGGAGTGATCGCCAGAATGCCATCCTTGTTCTCATTGCTGCCATGGCAGCCCAAATGTTCTCTCAACTATATCTGTTTGTGATTTGTGCATATGAAAGCCCCAGGTATTTTATAGATTTTGCTTCACATGTGAGATTGTTGGCCACTTTTATTGGGGCACCTCCCATTTGGAACAGTCTCACCGGGAACACACTAGATTTTTGCCAGTTAATGTGCAACCCTGCTAAGTCCCCAAATATGTTCAGTAACTGAATTGCCTGTCCCTTATCTGTCTTGCTTGTATAGAAATAGCAGTACGTCATCTATGTATATGGAGTGTTGTATCTCCTGTTAGTATACCATTGTATGTAGTCCTTCTCTCGCCTTGCATGCCAGTGGTGCAATCACCAGGGCAAATAAAAGAGGACACAACAGGCACCCCACCCCGTCTTGTGCCCCTTTCTACTGTATATGCTTCAGAGATAACCCGTCCTGTTTTTAGGTCTCGCCTGAGCCAGCGCATGCGCTGCTCTGGCGAGACATTTAGTGAGTGGGCTTCAAAAAGCCGACCACAGCTTTTTGTGAGGCCTAGAGCGTGCGGTTACGCGCACAGTTACGCGCAGAGGCGCCATCTGGCTTTCCTCTCGCGCCTCGCCCTTCCTCTCCGTCTTGCTCGCGCTTTCATCTGGCTTTCCTCTCGGCCTTTAGCCGTCGCTCTCCCTCAGAGCCTCCTCTCCGCCCCCTCCCCTGCTGCTCTTTCACACCAGCCACCTCACGTGCTCTCCTCTCTGCCCTCCGTCGCAAGCTCACTCCTGTACCTTAATCTTCTTGCTGTCCCTCAGTGCCACCTCGTTTGCACCCTCCCACGTTGCTCTTCCACACCACCCACTCACGTGCCCTCCCTCGCCAGCCCCCTCTTGTGCGTTGATCTTCGTTCTCTCCCCAAAGCCTCTTTGTTTGCCCCTTTTCTTCTCTCGCCAGCCTCCGCATGCGTCTTCCTCTGCCCTCATTAGCTCTCCCTCACCTGCCTCCTCCCGTGCCCTCTACCCCTTCCCTCTCGCTCGAGCTGCTTGAAATGCCTCCTCTCCTTCCCCATGCTCTGTCACAAGCCTTTGCTCCCCCGCAGTGTCCTCTCTACCAGCCTCCTCCTTTCCCCAGCGCTCACTCCCCCCCTGCGCCTCGCTAGCCTCCTCCTATGCAACCCCCCCGCTCTCACCATCCTCTCCCATGTTGTACTCTTTCCTCCCACTGCTCTCCCTCACTAGCCGCTCCTTTTCCATTTACCTCGTCCACTGGCTTTCTTCAGTATCCTTTTCCCGCATCCCTCCTTTTGCACCAACCCAGAACTCTTCGTATCTCCCCCTCCCCAGCCGTCTACTTTAACCTCCACCCCGCCTCTTGTGCACTCTCCCCTTTGTGACTCCCCCTAGCAACCCTCCTGACCAGACCGTGTCAGTACCCATCTTTATCTCTCGCCTCAAACCGCTCTCCCTCACAAACTTCGTTGGGACCTCCTGCCCTCCACCTGCTCTCTCATGTGCCCCCCTCGCCTCCGTCACGTTCCCCGTGGTAGAACCATCTATTTGCTAACTCCGCCCACCTCAACACGCCCTCACCTTCACGCCCCTTCACTCTATAACCAGGTGTTCATTTTCATCGTTTTACCAGTAGTCTCTCCCCTGGTCTCCTCCACCAGACCCTTGTGGCCCTCTTTACCCCTAGCCTCTTTGACACCTGTCGTGCCCTCCTCCACTCCATTTCTTCAGCCCCCTCCTCTTTTGGACACTCGCATTCAGGGGTGGATTCCGCCGAATATTTTCTGTCCCATTTTATTTTCATTCTTCCCCTTTTCTCTCCCTCCCATCTGTCCCCTTCACCAATTTAGCTCCCTCCTGATTTCTTTACATGCACCTGTCTTTTGTTATCTCTGTCTCTTGTTATCTCTGTCTCTTTGCTCCTCTCACTTTTCTCGCCCCTCGATTTTTACCATTCCTCCCCTCTTTCAATAATGTCTCCATTGTCTCTTAACTCACTCCTCCCGACCCCTTACCGTCCCCACTTCCTTCATCTCCCGTTGTACCTTCCCCTCTCACTCCTCCACATTTTGTACCATTCCCTCCTCAATCTTTGCCTTTATTTGCGTCTATCCTTGAGTCCCCCCACCCACACTCTTTTGCCTCCTCACTCAGCTTCTCAGCTCTTTTCTATATCTTTGTACCCTCCTCTATACCCCCCTCTCTTCTTTAGCTCTCTGTGGCTCTCCCTCCACCACCCATTCTGTTACCACCTCCTCTGTGTTTATCCCACTTTATTTCTTTCTCGCTCTCTAGCCTTCTCCGCCTGTGTGCCCTGCTCTTTACACCAACACCCTTTACGCCCCATCATGCTCCCCCTTTTTTACAGCCTACACCTGTCCGGTTTCCTCTTGTCGCACTCCCTCCTTGTCGTAGGGATTCTGCACACACACAGAGCTATGCACAGGATAATAGGACCTCGGAATATAGTGGTGAGCCAAACATAAACCTTAGCACCTAAAACCCCAACCCAACTAGCCTTAGCGTCCCATTAGCAACAATGTACCAATGATTTAGACAACCCAGAACACGGTATCTCTCTCTCTCTCTCAGGACTCGCAGTAGTAAGAACACCCTTTCGTCACTCACTCATACCTGTCCACAACTGGCGTAAGGAGAGACACAGTATAGGTTAAAATGTTTATTTCAACATACGTGCTCTAAGATACAGTACACGTGACAGTACTATCAGCATAATGCATAAGAATAATATAATCAGCATAGTTACAACTCCATAGAATACTAACGGGGAAAGCATTTCATAAAGCAGTGGATAGAGGGCTGAATGACCTTATCACCCTCCCCGTGCTAATAGCTTGTTTATTATAACAATAGAAGACCTCTGGGCTTTGACAAGCGAACCCCCATACCTCAGTCTCTAGATGCAGGCACTACATCAGCAGACAATCACAGCTCTTCTCTCTGGAAAGGATTTCTTCAAGTCCCTCTCAAGAGGAAAAAACGCAATAATAAAAGCCCACCAATTTCTCCATTGCAGCTGTACATAGTGTTATGTCTAGGTGCGAGGGACTGGCCATATCAGCAAGAACTAGGGACGTGTTGTTCGACCTTGTATCTGTTGTTCAGACTGAGCCCAAAAGGAACAGGAAAAAAGGTGAAAAACAGAAAATGCAGACAGTTGTATAATAACTTGGCAGGAGCAGAGGGCGACAGAACAACGGCTAAGAGGAACGTGCGCAAAAGTCATCATGGCAGCCAGGCCTATGCCAACGTATCCAGGCAGGCCAGGAGGCCACAAACCACAAAACATCCTTTGCCTGCATTCTCTCTCCTCCTTTCTCGCAAACCTTCTCCAGCAGTTTCACATCCGTATTCTCTCACTTCCACCTCTTTTCTCGGTTTGATTTCCCTTTACATCTTCAATTAATGCCCCCATACGCCTTCCCCTCACCCTCACTCCTCCTGCCCACTCATGTTAACTCAGTCTTTACTTCCGCCCACAAATTCCTACCTTGGCCCTGCCTTTCCTCTCTTGACCCATCTCGGCTTCCCTACAACCCCCTAAGGTATCTCTCACCCCCACAGCCATAGATTCTTTCCTCACCCACTTCACAACCCTTAACTTCCCCGAAACCGCTCCGCACTACCCGATTATCCCTCACCCTGAAAATGTATTCTAACCCTCTTCCATATCTTCCCTCCCACACCCCCTTTCGCTGCCCTCCCGTACTCATTTGTCTCCGACACCAAAATTCTTTGAGTCCTATCTTGCCTCCACAGCCCTCAGTGGGTCCCCATCTCACTTCCACGCCCCTCATACGCTCCTTCCCTCGTGCATTCATGCCCTCCTTTTACTACCCGCCACATCCTCACCGTGATACTTCACCTCCCTCATTCATCGTCTCCTCCTTTACCACCGCACCACATCGTTCGTAGCCATGCCCATTCCTTCCTTCACTCACCTTCACCCCCTTTACTCTTCATTCCTTGTTCCTTCCACTGCGTTCGCACAACGAGCATGAAAATGCTCATACAAAAAAAAAACATAAGTGGACAAGGATGTATCAGTTTGCTAATGTCCACATTTATGGAATAAATGTATCCCACAATTTACAGCGTAAGCTACACTTTTTTTCTCACGACTATTGTCACACTTCGAGCGGTGTGAAGATAGTAAAATATTTAAATAGGATTTGCAGACAAAGGAGTGGAAAGTAGGTGGAAAATGAGCAAAACCTGTTTAAAAGATAAATTTTTTAACAAGCATTGGCATAGCCAATAGGTCTCGCCTTTGGGACCTTATAAGTGTTTAGCCATGCAACACTTGATGTTGTTGCACCAAGGATATTGTGCTGGATAACTTCAGCACAATATCCTTGGTGCAACAACATCAACTGTTGCATGGCTAAACACTTATAAGGTACAAGGTTTAGCCATGCAACAGCTGATGTTGTTGCACCAAGGATATTGTGCTGCAAAACTAAATACTTATAAGGTCCCAAAAGCGAGACCTATTGGCTATGCCAATGCTTGTTACCCTAGCCACGGGTGTAGTATACAAAAAGTTAGTCCGATGCCCAAAGCCTTGGCCTAAGAACAATTAATCCATAACAGCATATAGGTATCTCCGTTACAAAATCGCAAATGCCTTTTCAACATCTATCGTCAACACCAGGGCATCCTCATGAAGATTGTGGTGTCGTCTAATATAGCAATGAGACTCAGTATGTTCATTGCCGTATTTCGACCAGGAATAAACCCAGTTTGATCCGTATGTATTAGGTATTGCATATTGGACAATAACCTCATAGCAAGCACCGTTCTTATTATTTTATAATCTAGATTCGACATAGACAGAGGCCTATATGCCATCACATCTTCCTACTACCTGGCTTATATAATGGGACTTCCAAAGCTTATCTAGTTGACTGTGGTAAGACCTGGGCTGCTCTAGCTGTTTGGTATGCTGCGAATAGTTTTGGGGCCAGCTGGTCTGTATACATCACATAGACTTCTACTGGTAGGCCATCAGACCCCAGGAGTTTCCCATGTGTCAGTCTCTTTAATGCTGCTGTTATTTGCTCAAAAGTAATTTCCACTCCTTGCTGTTTCTCCTCATCTTGGGACAATCTTGGCACTGGGATATCTTCTAGAAAACCTTGAGGTCCTCTACTGGTTTCCTACACCTGCTTGCATAAAGCATTTTGTAGTAGTGTGTAAAGGTATCATTTGTCCCCAATTGTGTGTGTACTCTACTACTTTGTTCAGTTTTAAGACCTAGGAATTATGTATTCCTTTTAGTTGGACTCGCAAGCCAAGCCAGTAGTGTTTTAGCCTTATCCTGTTCCTCATGTGCCTGTAGCCTGTACTCCTTGTAATCAATACAGCATAGCCTTACTACTTGTTTAGCTAATTTTTCTTTTTTTAAATGAAAAATAAAAAATTCCTTTAGTAATGCCAGTCGCCCGGGTTGTCTGTTTTCTACCACTCCCCTCCAGGCTTGCTCTGAATCTCAACTTCTTGAACTAGGGTTGATCGTATGCCCACTGAACCAGCAATACACTGTCCCCTGGATTACTTCCTTAAAAGCCTTTCATTCTATGAAGGCTGAGAAGGCTGTGTCCTTGTTTTCTACAAAATAGCCCTATATCGCCTTTCCAGAGTTCTGCTTAAAAGCCTGATCGTCCAGCGATTCAACTATTAGTCTTCATCTCTGTATTGCGGTTCTAACTTTATCCCATGCCAGTGTCATGAGAAGAGGGTTATGATCTGACAGAGTCCTAGCAAAGTATTCACAATGTGTCACCTCCGCATGCATGTTGGATGTGCACAGGAATGTGTCCAGTCGGAAATGGAGATTGCGTAAGGCCTGAGTAATATGAATTATATCTGACTGTATGATTCAATTAGACCCCAATGCAATTTCCATTCGCTAAACATTTTCGCAAGTTTAATTAAGTGAGAATCTGGACGGGGCGGATGCGATCTGTCCAATATTGTATCAGATACTCAGTTGAGGTCTCCCCCAGTTATTAAGGATTGTGGCATTAAGGCTGCTATGTACTTAGAAACCATGTGCAGAAGCCCCACCTGATCTGTATTAGGAGTATACAAATTCACAGTGGTTAAATCTCTTTTATTAAGCCTCCCACTTACAATAATATGTTGGCCGTCATTGTCTTTAATTACAGAGGTCACCTGGAAAGGGATCCCTGGTTTAATCTAAATGAGGGCCTCTGCGCAAAAGCAGAATATTTGGTAAAATAGATTTGCCCTCAGCATTGTTTCTGTAATGCTGTCACCTGAGATTTAGTCAAATGGGTCTCCTGCAACCGGGCTAATTGTATTCCTCTTGTCTTTATATAGACCTGAAATGTACCTTTGATACATGTTATTGAGGTCCGTACATTTCACATCAGGATCCTAAAGTTAGATATTACTCCATTCATGCCAAAGGGTCCCTTCCTCAGCCCCACTTGTGCGATGCGTGTCCCCCATCGTGAACTGGTATCCCCGTTCCTTCACCCCAGCACACAGTCAGCACAACAGTCTCTATCACCATAATAACATAAACAACCCCAACTGTCCTCCATCCAATCTTAACCTTAAATAACTTTGGAGTACATTGGTGTACCACTACTAAGTAATTAAACAAAGGAGGTAGTGCTGCTAACATTTCACTCCTGTGCCACTATCTGGCTATGTTGAATTTAATATATTGTATCACAGCTAGTCCCACTGTAATATTTATTACTGCGCTTACAGCTGTCTACGTATGTGGATTCCCATCAGTAGCACAAAAAAACGAATTGTAAATATCAACTAAACATGATCATCCACTGATCTCGGAGTATACCTGAGGATGCCTATTTTGCTGCCAGAGTCCAATGTTGAGTCTTTCTCCAAGACAGTGCCAGTATTTTTTCCAGCTCCTTCACTGGTGGACTCATTCCGTAGCTTGGCAGCAGCTTCAACTGATTTTACTCTTATCATGTTGGGCGTGATCTTTGAGGGATAACCTCATCATGCCGCCCTACCTTCACTTTTTGCACTTTATTGAGGCTGAGGTTTCAAGCGTTCCTTCCCGGCATTATCTTTCTGAAGTTGAATCTCTATCCACTCCCACACCTCGTACAGGTGCATGAAGAACTTGGTTCCATTGTCCGTTGTTACTCTCAGCTTCGCTGGGAATATCATAGCATATTTCGGGGCCTTCATGCCTGTTTTTTTTACTTTAATGAAGAATGTGCTGCTTTGTTACACTGCGGCCAGAAAGTCCGGGAACAGCATCACTCTGCTTTATTCAACAGACTCTCTCCCTTTTCAGGCACTTGTTGCAGTATTTGTTCTTGGTCCTGATACTGCAAAAAGCAAGTGATAACGAGTATTGCTGGGGGGGAGGGGATCTAGATGGAAACCTCTGAGACCTCTCAAGAGGGGAAAAGGGGGTTACGTGTTTTGGAGCTAACATTTGCACCAGCCAAGACTCCAAGAAGGGAATATGCATTTGGCTTTGATGCGCTCAGGGAGGCCTATTTCTCTAATGGTGTTCCTCCTGGCTCATCCCTTGGTGTTCTGGACCCTATACTTGAGAAGATGCATTCTTTCCGTCAGATCTTTCAATTGTCACTACCGATCCTCAGTGGCCGGGGCAAGAGTAGCCACTACTTGTTTGGTTCTGCCATTTTTGCGGTGATCATCAGGGAATAGTGCTATGTCGACCACCATTGTATCTATTTTACGCTCGAGAGAGAGTCTCATATCGAGAGAGTCTTGCATCTTTTATGGCAGCCAAAGTGGAATCCAGTTTGTCCTTCTGATCTTCACCATTACTCAGTGTTGCGGGGGGCGCGGGGTAGAAGTGCCCTTCCAGCCATCTACTTCTGTCTCAGTGCTTGACATTCTGCCTCCCATCTTTCGACTTGGTGTCTCCCCATGTCCTCTGGCTTGCAGTGTAGATGCTGATGTTGCTCAAACTCTGTGACAAAGGGCAGTTGTTTTCTTATGCTCTAGGTCCCAATGTATTCAGTGTAGCCCTGCTCAGACTTGGACACGGGTCAATTTACACCCTGTCACTGGTCCTCTCCAACTACATAAAGCAGGTTGCCACAATAATAGTAGTCCACACTTCGTTCCTCTTTGCCCAAGATGTAAAGTGCCACACTCCCATCAGCCATTCCAGCTCCCTTCAGGCCACATGGGGCCCCATTACACATTGATTTTCACAGATCTGTGACAGGTGCCATTACAGAAGGACCAAACATAAATCACTGTTCCCTGCACCGTGCTCATCAACTACCATATGGCAGCCCAACAAAGATCATCTGTGTCTCACACTATCCCCAAATATTAGAGGGATCTTCCCTTCTGCCCAAGCTGCTTTAGTTGATTCACCACACACTCTTTTATTGCCACAGTCTCAGCGCTCTGTCAGATAAGTTCATTGTTCATCCAACAGCAGCATAATAAGTGAACAGGAGGAACAACACCAGCACAGGAACTCTCCCCAATCATTCCCTGGTCCTTGCAAGGAGGCCACACTGGATGTCAGCACGCCCGCAACGGTTTCTAGTTCTGAGTCCCTGAATCAGGTGGAAATGTTCGACAATTCACTTTTGTCTGCCCTTTAGTCAGTTGCACTATCGGGCAGAGTAAATGCTGAATGCCTGCCAATGAATTCCCCAGCTACCAGGAAGGACCTCTGCTTTAGGCTGCACCGCCATGTAGATCATTGTATGGCAGTCGCCATCTTGGGACATATCTCACAGTGTCTCCAAACAGGAGCAACAAAGTCCATTTTCTGCACCTCGTGGGGGTTTGGTTAAGTACAGTCTCGTCAAGTTATTCCTGCTCCTACCCGCTCGATTCCTAAACCAGGAGGCTCAAACTCTCCATCAGGATGGTGCCAGATGGTGGTGGCCGACCGGTAATCTCAGTGGCTGCTTTCTTTTCGGTTGGTGTCAGGCCATATCCCTCTTGAGCAAAAAACCCATTTTGGTGATAAAAAAACATTTGGAGCACAGGTGCACCTCCAGTGTAGTGCATGGATGGTCCACTTCGCCATTCATGCACTGCAGTTAGAAGCACTCTTAAAACAGATGGGCTAATAGTGAATAGCAAATATCTAACAGACTAAAACATTTCTCGGGTCTGATCCAAAATGTGACTAACACTTTCTTTGGACAGTGGATGAAAGGGGCTGGTCCAAACGAACCAATGACTGAAAGGGAGTGAGTTTGCATATCTTCTTGGTGTTGATAACATGAGATACAGCACACCACTAAATCTATTTGTTGCCAAACCTCAAAAGGCAGAGCAAAAGACAAAAGTTAGCTTTATGTACCCACTATAATTGTCAATTAGTGTAACATTAATTACAAATGAACACACTGTTTTGCTTATTGTAAGAAATTGGGTTGTTGGTTGACTGGGGTGTGAGTCCGGGTCAAGCAGCAACCACAGTTCTTGTCAAGGTGAGGCACAAGCCAACCCTAAATTAACCTGTGCTGAACCCTCAAGTAGCTTGGCTCAGGCTTAACTTAGATGTGATGTGTAAGGTATTAGTGCAACACTTCAAACAGTAATAAAGTAAAAACGCGACACAAAAAGTATCCCACACTAAGTTAAAACAAGCATTGGCATAGCCAATAGGTCTCGCCTTTGGGACCTTATAAGTGTTTAGCAATGCAGTACATTATCCCCCACTGGCATGCCCACACACTGCGAGCCTTAAATAATATAGCGCCACATACCTCGGAAGAGCGCCAAGAAGTATGTTTTTTGCCTCCCTCTGCTCCAATTATACAACTGCCAACATCGGAGGACTCGGGATGCAAAATAAGTAACTATAAAATGTATGTAGAAAGAAAAGCGTGTGTTCCGCAGAGAAGCACCTAGAAGCGAGTCGAGAGGCATCCAAGTGTCGAATGCATTCCCTATGGACTGCTGTGGTAGTACTGGGCCCTTCAGAGGAGTACCGTAACTACGATACTACGTGCCATAGTAGGCGCAAGGGAAATGCAATATTGAAATAAGTCCGGGTAAAAAAATGTGCATTAAGAACCTGCGTTGGTAAAACGATTTGCCGGTGACCCGCTCCCTCCCCCAACAAAGTCCTCATAAACAATCCAAGAGCCCCCCGCCATCTATCGGGGAGGGTGCGGTTTTATTGTGAACCCCGGACAGCCCCTCTGTTTTCTTTGTGAAGCCGCTCATGCGTGCACGGAAATAGGATGGGCTGAAGGCGAGTTTAGAGCTCCCTACTGAGAAGTGGTGTGATCAGCAGTTCGTAGATCTGTTTGATCAACAAACATATTTTTGCTGCTTAAAGTCTACAGATTATGCTGCAGATGAATGATTATTTGGTAAATCAACATTTTTGTGGACCACGGTGTGGCCGCGAAATCCCAGATTTCCAGTGGCCCTGCCTTTGTTAAACATAGAAGGTGCCCGAGGTGTTGTGCCCTCCACTATGAACTCCCCGACTTTTAAAAGTGCTGAGAGTGTGTCAAACAAGAACCCCCTCCGAAGTGTATTATGGCTGTGCTGTTCTGCGCGCTGTCAATGAGAGGGCGCGCAGTGGAATCCTGGTTTTAGTTAAGGCTTTTGGATAATTTTTATACACAAAACAAATCACACAAATCCGGCTCATGCGACTCAGTTGGATTCAAATCTTCACTCCTGTCCGTGAAACGTTTGCCCTGTGTGTGTTGTTTGTGTACTGTGCACATGTTGAATGTGTCAGTTGTGTTGTCTTTGAGTCAGTGGCGTAACGCAAAATGATGCCCCCGCAGAATGTGATGAAGGGCCAGAGTCTCCCATAGCTCACAGAAATACATTGGTCTTGGTCTGAAAGGCCCCCCGGGAAGCTTTTGGGCCCCCCCTGAACTTCTGAAGCCCACCCCTGCTCCGTACGGGATGTAGGGGCCTGCGTCACGCACCTTCTCTGGTGCTGTACATGCACCCTGTGCGCATGTTTTGTCTGCATGTTGCGCCGGTGCCCCTGTGCGCGTGTATTTGTTGACCCTGTATGTAATATGTGAGCCCCTGTGCTCATGTCTTTTATGTGTGCACAAGCGACGCTCCCTCTGAGACCACCTCATGGGAGGTTTTGTTCCCTATGTTGCTCTTGCCAGACACAGCGGCCTAGCAAGGTTGCCAGGTCATGGTGCAAGGAAAGGCAATGGGCTCCGTTATCTCTAGTTGGTTAGCCACAACCGAGGTGGTTGGGGGGGTACACCCTGGTGCCACTAAACCTACTGCACTCTTTGTAGGTCCTGGAACAATGGAGAGAGGCTGGGAGACTCGCAGCGCCCACCCCAGACTAAGTCACACAGGAACGCGGTGCCACCGGGCAGTGCCTGACACGCGAGGTCACCCACCACTGGGGCCAAGCTCCGAGCTCAATAGCGATATCTAATGTGTGTGACCACAGTATCTACCCGCTTCATTTCATTTGTGAACAATAGGTTTAGAAACGCCGTTTAGAGGGAGCTTTAAAAAAGACGTACTTGACCGAGCGGCTGATATGATTGAAACCAGCCGTTGTAGAAAGCCCCATTAAATAAACGTAAGCCAGTCGTAGACGAACATGTTCGAGATCACATCAACAACAGTTTTTTATTATGCATTAATTAAAATAAATTACAAACAAAAAACACTTTTTTGAAAGCTTTTTGGAAACTTCAGGACTGGCGCAGCTATATGGGATGAGTAGGCTGCTACGCACCAGTACAAGGAAATAATTAGTAATGTAGGCAAGATGGGGGCGAGATGGGTGTAAGAGAAGTGACACGAAATGTTTGGGTCAAACAATTCCCACTCGATGGAAAAAATCAGACCGATGCAAGTGCATGTTACATATATGGGGCACTTAGAGGGCAGTGGTGAAGCAAACTGATTCGGCCCGCTATGCTTAAAAAATGAATTACATACGTACAAACAAACTTTCGCAGGCGGCGTAAATGGACGTAAAACAGACCAATTCATAGGCAGAAAATATACACATACTGAACGCAAATATAAATAATGCACATGTCCGTACTCCCAAAAACTGCACATAAATACAAGTGATGTACAGCTGGACACCCACGAAAACTCAACACAGACACAAATGCTCAATTGAGAATTTTATAGAGCGCTCGATTACCCTAAAAAGTAGTGTCATAGTACTAACTCGAGCCTGCAACACTTTGTGGTGACAGATGGGCATCAAAATCACCAGTAAAACAAGCGCGGCCGCGAAAGTGAAAGCGACCGAGCTGTGTTAATTAGTAACATGATCCAGGAATGCAGCTGGCACCCTGCGCTACCCTGCTCGCTCCCGAGACCCAAACGCCATGGGAGTGAACATTTAGAGAAAAGGCGGGACATGCACCCGTCTTTGGCCATTTGCGTGCTTTCATTATTGAAAGCCACACGGAATGTGTGGGAGTTGACAGACCCACACGGAGAAGTCTCGGGGAAGTTTGGAGTGCTCACAAGAAGCCTCCCATAGAGCAGCGCATGCGCGCAGCGCTAGGCTCCACCTAAAAATCGAGCTTTCTTTATTAAATAAAGAAGACCAAAATGACAAATATCTCTTCAGTAGAACTGGAGTTATGACTTTTTAAAGATTTTGGTGAAAATACAGCCAAAAAGCACTAAACACCAACTGTGGATATGTGGTTCAGGCTGACCACGGTGGAGCATGGGCCAACTACAGGAACCCAGTTAGGCCCGCTGAGCAAAGTACCTTAAATCCTGGCTTGCCGAGCATTGCGAGGACCTGTGTTGAAAATGCATTGCACAGCCGAAGTAATGCATCGGTTCTGAGATGCGGTGAGGCTGCGATGCGAGAGCCTGCGTTGTTGAGTATCCCGTCGACAGGGCTTGCAATGCAAAGTCCGGCATCAAGGTTGGGGCTGTGCTGTCGGGGCAATGCCTCGTTTCCGAAGAGCTGCGATGCGGAGTTCGGCGTCATCATCGAGGCTGCTGTAGACGAGGGATGCGGGGGCTCGCGTTGAGGATGCACCGTGCAGTGGCAGTTCCGATGGACTGCAACAGCCATGCAGGTCTTTGCAACTGGTCCAATCCACGCAGCAGCGGTGATGGGTCGGTACTTCTCAGGTTGGCGCTGTGCAGCAGAGGAGATGTTGCTTCTGCTGGATCCAGAGGCTGGTAGAGCATTTTGAACTCACTCCCAAATGTCCAAGACTGGGGTGGCACAACTTGGCAGGGTGGACTCAGATGACACCGTTGAGGTGCAGGTGCAAGGCTGTTGAGGCTTCAGATCAGGAAGTTAACCAACTAGATTTTAGAGTCACTCTGGGTTCAAGAGATGCAGGTCCAGTCCTTCTCACCCAGTCAAGAAGGCAGCAGGTCAGAACAGCAGGGCAGCAGTTTCTTCAGAGCAGCAGTCCAGCAGAGTGGCAGACCTTTCAGCAAAATAGCAGTCCTTCTTCCTGGCAGAGTATCCAAAGGTCCAGAACTATACTGAATAGTTGGTGTCTGAGGTCCAGTATTTATACCCAGTTCTGCCTTTGAAGTGGGGTAGAAGCTTCTAGGAGCTTTACCTTTGAAGTGCACAGGTGCCCTGCCTCCCCTGCACTGGCTCCAGACTAACTACAGGGGCTATGCATCACTATCTGTAGAGGCAGGACACAGCCTATTCAAGTGCAATTAGGGCTGTGCTCAAGTCCTCCCTCCCATCCTGCCAGTGATGGCCCATCCAGGCACAGCTAAGCTCTCTATTGTGTGTGGCTGCCTAGGAGGAATAGACAAATCCTAACTTTCAACTACACACAGTCATGTGACCCAGAGACAGGCTACAGGTACTAAATGGCTATGGCAGGAAAATGCCAACTTTCTAAAAGTAAAAAAGTATGTGTAAGCATGCACTCCTTCCCTTCAGTTTGTTTCATTGCTATTCAAAAATTTTTGTCATATAGGTGCGTGCGATCAGTTGCTGTGAAACGCCCCACATCACAGATCATACCAAAGGTTATTACAAAGGGCACAGCACTCGCGCACCCACTGTCGCACTGCGGTATGGGAAAACATCCCTCACAGTAAAACACGAAGGAGCAAGTGTTTTACGCGAGTGCTGTGCCCTTTGTAATAACTTTATAAAAGTGCCATTTTCAAAATTGTAATTTTAAATCCGACTTCACGAGTTATGATTTTAAATTAGGATTCTAGAGACCCCAAACATGAAATGAATACCTATTCTCATTTGGAAATTACACTTATAGAATGTAATAAGGTTTAAATTGTCTCCAGTTGAATGCGACTAAAACAGAGTTACTGTTGGTGGGGAGGGACAGGAGCCTCTGGAGTGAACAATGGTGGCCTAACGTACTTGGTAGTACCCCACCCCTAAGTTGGTGGTAAAAAACTTGGGGGTATGGATGGATGCTACCCTTAGCTTTCAAGAACATACCAAGAGTTGCGGGTACCTGTTTTGGCCTCCTGCGGGGACTTAGGCCCCTGCTGAAGTTTTTGGATTCATCACGCGCCAACTGATTGTTCAATCAGCCATTCTATCCAGACTAGATTATGCTAATTCGCTCCTGTTGGGAGCTAATCAGGCTGAGGTATTGCGACTGCAGCGTGTTCAAAACGCTGCCGCCAGAGCCCTGTTAGGGCTCCCACGTAACTGTCCTTCTACTGGGGCCATCCGGAGGTTACATTGGCTTCCAGTGGCCAAACGGATCCAATTTAAGGCTCTTTGCTTATCTTTTAAGATCTTGAAACTTGCCTCGCCCAGTCTCCTGGCTAACTTACTAGCCCCGTATGCCCCCACTCGCCAGCTGCGCTCCCTGGGACAGCATTTGGTAATTGTCCCCCGTGTGAAGCGCCTTCGGGTCGGAGGTCGATCTTTCCGTTACTTAGCTGCCAAGCTATGGAATTCTCTGCCTCCTCAGATTCGCAGCTTGGATCGCATGGTGGACTTCAGGAAAGCAATTAAAACTTTCCTTTTTCCCTCTGCTTAGTCCTTTTTGTCCTCCGTATATTCCTTACGCCTACCTGTTGTGTTCTTAGCCCTGTTCCTTCTGACGCTGGCAGCGCCGGGACGCCTCTTTGCTGGGGCAGCTGTGCGCTATATAAACTCAGATAACATAACATAAGGTAACTCCAATGTTATCTTATGGGTGAGGTAGGCCTTGCAGTAGCGAAAAACAAATATAAGAGTTTTTCACTACCAGGACATGTAAAACTTAAAAGTACTTGTCCTACGTTTTAAAAACATTGCACCCTGCCCTCTGGGCTGTCCCTGGCCTACCCTAGGAGTGAAAGTTGGCGCCTGGCAAAAGGTTTATTTTGCCAGGTCGACAAGGCAGTTTAAAACTGCACACACAGGCTACAAAGGCAGGCCTGAGACATGTTTAAAGTGCTACTTAAGTGGGTTGCACAGTCAGTGCTGCAGGCTCACTAGTAGCATTTCATTTACAGCGCCTGGGAACATGGAGTACCACTGTACTAGGGACTTACATGTACATTAAATATGCCAATTGGTGATAAACCAATGTTAACATGTTTTAAAGAGTGAGCACATGCACTTTAGCACTGCTTAGCAGTGGGTTAGCAGTGGGAAAGGGCCCAGAGTTCTAAGGCCAGCAAAAAAGAAATCAGCAAAAATAAGAGGAGGAAGGCAACAAGTTTGGGGAAAGACCAGCCTAAGACTGACAAGTCTAACACTTATAATAAAAACAAAAGTGAAGGTTTGCTTTCAGTGTGAAACCAAATAACAACCATTACTTGACTGTTACATATATACTTTTTTTAGGTCGAACCTGAGTCAGCGCGCATGCGCTGCTCTGCGAGACTTGTTGTCATGGAGTATGGAGGAGAAGCCCCGCCCACTTCCGCCCATATTTGTCATTGGCTTGTGTTATTGTCCTTCATAAATACTGGCTTCTGATTCCTTAGTAGGCTTGTTAGTCCCTCCTTAGTACCGCCTTGTCTTCAATTGTAACCTCCCATGGCGACTGGCCCCTTTACTTCGGTTGTTACACGGTAGGTGTTTTAAAGTCTGTGAGCACTCTTTTCTTTAATGAGTTTCTCTACGTGCAGGCACGACGTGCGCTAATTCAGCTGGTTTAACATAGCACGGCACGCCACTGATAGTGGCAGCCGTGCCTTTGCTTTACTTGTTTCACTCCTCTGTCATTTCCGTTGGCTCGGAGCAGTCCCCTTCATCATAATTTTGATCGCCATTTTGCGCGGTTCGTGCTTAATAGCTTTTCAAGTAAATGCTGGTCTGGGTTATTTATTAACACGATTGCACGTACACTGTCAAAGAGAATGCTGAGTTCGCTCAAAGGGCCCATGTGTTGACAACAGTGAGTGACCAGCAATGCCACCACGTCTTTCAGAAGAAACACTAACCTAGTTAGCCGGAGGCTGAAGGCGGTTTCCAGTCACAACGATTAAGTCGAACAGGGTTAATTAGAAGATGCGTGGGTGAATGCGGCAGCTAACATGCGTATCCGGGTTCGCGGGAGATTGTGTTTTCATATGCATGTGTTTCAAGGAATACCTGCAAAGCACGCAGATGATTTGGGGTGAATGACACCCAATTCAGAGAGAATAAAATACAGGACGGCAGTATACTGTTAGCAAGCCACCCTCAATGCTGAATCATCAGGTAGTTTAAGTGGAAATATGTTCTATCTTCAAATTCAGATAGATGTTATTTTTTTTCAGAAAAGTAACAGCTCCTGAGAGGCTTCTTGTCAAGCAATTGAAGGTTTATTTTTATTTTTCCTTGCAATAGTCGAACTTTCTGCTCGAACGACCATCTGTTTATTTGCCCTTCACTTGGTCAGGGCTAGTTGCTCATAGCAAAGGAATGCTTTGTAAAACCAAAACACGCAGGAAGTGGGTCCGAAGGCACTTACCTTATCAGCATCACAAGCCCTCAGTTTTATTGAGCCTTGCCCCACGGTTGGATAGATTTGAGGAGCAAAATGTCCTCGAGAGTTGCTAGAAAAACAAGCACTTGCAATAGGTCTCGCGTTTGCGAGATTTTGAGCTATTGGCATTGTAAATGACAATGCCTTTTTATTTATGTGTTTAAAAACCTGCAATAATAAAAGGCAATGTCAGTTACAATACCAATAGGTGAAAATTTCGAAAATGCGAGACCTATTGCATTGTAAATGCGTGTTTTAAATGCACATAAATTCATACCATAAGAATTTGTTAATCGTAAAACAATTGCTGTATAAAGCTATAACAGATTTGAAAAACCGGTATGGCAGTTTTTGCATATGTTCTAATGTTTCACCCACATGACAAAGGTCACTTGGTTCAAGGCAGTTTTTCCTGCATGTTGATTTGAGTAGGAATAAATTGTAAAGTAATAGTAGTCATCATTCGTAGCACAATGTGTGTGGTACTTTCAGGAACCCTTCGCTTCCATGTTTCTTTTTCTCAAATCGCTCCACCAATCAATCCCATGGAGCATATCTCAGGTTGCCCAAGCAGTCTATCTGTTCATAAACAGATGGCATTCAAACACCTATTGGGCAATTCACAACTGTATTTATGAGTATAAACCATACAAAAGCAGTACTTATGTGGTACTGCTTTACATGCTCATAAATACAATCCTCTAAGTACCGGCATAGATCTTGAAATTGTACCCAAGGACATAACTTGCTTATAAAAGTCATAAAGTATACCTTTGTGAAACTGGCTACAGCAGAAAATGTCTTGCGACCATAGCCCACGTCAATTTCACCGTTCTTTTGAGCTATTTTCCACTCCGAATAAACTTCTGAAGGAGAAAATGTGTAAAAAAACTATAATTAGAAAGAAATCCGAACCATTAAGAATTATTCAAGATTTGGCTTGAATAAAATATTTTTAATTGGCTTTTGTCCTCTTCGTGGGGGATGTCAGTTATTATACTCATCTATAAATAGGGTAATAAATCAGAACCAAAAAACTATCGTCCAGTATCGCTTTTAGACTCATCTGCAAAAGTGATGAGCAAAGTCCTACTAATGAGACTAGAAGAGTGGGCAAGTGAAAATGCGATACTTTCCCCGGTGCAATTTGGTTTCAGAAATGAGGTGGGGACAATAGAGCAATGTGTAAACCTGGATCTGTTAATAGGTCAAATTCGGCGGCGGGCAGGGCGAGATACGGAGGTACTCCAATGGTGCCTGTACTTTGACAAAAGTGTGACTATGAGGCAGCACCAACCGCCTGATCCGCGTGTTGCAAAATAGTAAAACCCAGTAGAAAAACTACTGGGAAAATAGAAAATACAGGTGAACGCATTAGGCCTCATTCATATGCATGGAATGCGTGCTTTTTTCAAGAGCAGGGATACGTAGCAGTAGATATTTAGCCCTGAAGAAGGCCCCAGACCCATGCGGGCTCACGGTGCGGGCCGAAACATGTTGGCACTTTTAAGAGGGTATAACTGAACCAATACATTCAGAAAACCCCGTTTGTTTCACGTTTTTATCCTATACCCCAGGTACCCGCCTAATAAACATATCGTTTGGGTATACCTGAAGGTATTTTTACTATCACTCATCTGGTTCCCTGCATGGCCAGCTTTTGCTTTATATAAGAACTCCCATAACATCCGCCCAGGTAGTACCATCTTACCTGGGTGTGGAAAGACGCCTATGATGAAGCATGTCACGATAAGTGGGTGAGGCGTCTTCTCCAATATCTTTGGATACCCCATCGCCCAAAGATTAATCGGATGGAGACCAACAAACCCCTGCAGGACCCTTATCACCCTTTCTTCCTCTTTACTTGGCAGTCTTGGTATCCTTTTAGATATCTAGATAGCAGCAGTTGCTTATATGTGATGCGATTGTACCCGGGAGATTGCAACTGACCTGCTTTTCTCTCACTCTCTTTTGTGAACAAGAATAGGTAAAATACACCTGTGCCAAAAAAGGGAGACTATAAACTATGCTTTGCTGATCTTGGTACGCCTTTGATCTTGTCGACCATTCTATTCTTTGGCCGACCCTACTTACCCTTGGTGCACTTAGACCGATTATATGTTTTCTTGCAAGGCTCTATGAGAGCCTGTCAATCAAAGTGCGATTTGGACCTTGGGCGAATGCACGTCGAATTTCGATGTGAAACGGGGCATACGTCAAGGTATCGTCCTTGCACCGCTACTCTTCTCATTGTTTATCAATGAGGTGGACAAGGTTCTACCAGCGGTCCAAGCAGACGCCCCGCAAATCTCCTGGAGCCCCACCCCAGTGCTACTTTGTACAGATGATGCCATTTTACTATCCAGGACCCCGGGGGGCCTACAGCAATTAATTAACAGCTTTGGGGATTTTATCTCCGCAAGGAAATTGGTAATCAATAAATCTAAGACATATCCCATGATATGTGGGCCTAAATCAAAGAAATGCTAAACTTTTTATACTGAGTTACTGTTGACACGTTTTGCTACCTGGGAGTAACCTTTTCAGGTAGTGGGACATGGTCACACGAAATTGCCAGTGATCGATCCAAGATGAACAGAAGTGCTCATGGGAACTTCAGGTTTGCGGCAAAACTGGGCAATCGACCAATTAGAGATGTTAGCCATTTATAAGCCAGAGCTGTTGCCTCTGCTATTTATGGAGCCGGAGTGTGGGGCTACTATTGCAGCAAGGCATTGCAGACCGATGAAAATTACTTTTAAAGCGTCTTTTAAGTCTACCCTCAGCCTTTTACCGAGATTATACATCAGGAGTTAGGGCTACAGTATTTAGCAGATTTAATTTCACTGCATCCCTTGTTGCTATGGAGGTCTATCTGGGCCAAATAGGAGACCATCTTTACAAAGTCAATTATTATGGATTGTCTGTCCTTGGACAAGGCAATGTGTATCCCCTGGCTTAGATATATTAGTAACACATAGAGCAAGTTGTTCGACCTGTCAATCCAGTCTAATCCCGCACAGGTGACTGTTTTAACCCAATTGTCAATTAAGGATAATTTTTTGAATCTCAAAATGGAATCTCTTATGAGATTGGCAGGGGAAAAATCGACTGTTATATTTTATCAAACAATTCCGTCTGAGAAGGGTTTTCAAAGCTATTTAACCGCAGGTTACAAACCCATCACACGTATAAACCCATCACATGTAGACTTGGAATTGTCCCCCATTTAGTTGCTTTTCCTACAATGAAATCCTGTCCTCTAGACTTGACCCCCTGCCCCTGTGACTGGCAGTCTAAGCAAAGCACAATTCACTTTATATTTTTTTGTGATTTTTATTGTAATTTTAGTAGTCATTATTTAAAACCTCTTTTTTTAATACAAAACGTGAGAACGTATATAGCTGCTATGAAACTTTTCGATTGATCTTAATGATATTGGGGTTTGTATTAATGTCACTTCGTTTATTTTAAAAGCAATAAATATACGGAAAAGCATTCACTTTTAAATGATAATATGCTGTAATTGATAAGAACCTCGTCTTATATAATCTGATATCAAATTTTTAATATGATTCTTTCTTTTATTGTAATGTGCTTTTATTGTTGTAATTGCTTTTATGGTTGTGCACACTGAATAAAGCTTGATTGAATTTTTTGACATCATCCCTTTATAATATGGGTTGTGAAAACACTGCACCTAGTGCAGTAAAAGTAACCAAATGTATATGTGTGTTTGTATTATAGATATACGTGTGTGTGTGTATGTGTGTATGTATATATATATATATATATATTTCATTGTCCGTTATAGCATTACTGTAGTTAAGGTTGAGTTCGAGTTTCCATAGGAAAGGCATGTTTTGTTTTCTTAATAACTGGGGCTGTTTTAAGAATGTGCACGCAACATCCCCCCACACAAAAAAGTTTACCCACATCACAAGTTTCATGTAGATCCACTCTGTCATCTAAGAAGAAGTCCCTAAAGTGCAGTTTTTCATCTTGATTCCAATAGGGTAATTTGTTCTTGGATACAGAAAAAGCAGCTATACATAATTGCACCAAACCTACCCCAAAGTTAGAACTTTACTCAAGGATTGTACGTTTTTTTGTTTGGTGTAAATCGGGTCAGTACTATTTGAGAAATTAACATTTTAGGAGGTTCTCAGGGAAGGCATGAAGTGGTCAAATTTTTGAGACATCTTGACAGAGCTGTATTTTTAGAAAAATGTATTTTTGATTTTCCCATACCTTTTGCACTGTTTGACAAATTTTCATGAAATTTTGGAAATGCTTAGCATGTTTTTCTACTCTTTGTAGTTTTTAGTTTCTGCAGATTCGTCAAGGGTGCCATTTTTAGAAGGGGCCATCGAAAATGTGTTAATTTGCTAATAACTATGGCGTCATTTGACGAATCCACAAGAAGTTTTCAGATATTTAGCATGTTGATTCCTCCTGTGGATTAAGCAAATTTTCTGGAGATCCATCACGGGTGGGGCAATGTTGAAAGGGAGTGGCAAAAACAATTTCATGTGCTTATAATTTCAGTGCTCTGTAATAAATTTGCAGGACATTTGACAGGCTCTTAACACGTTAAGCCCAGTGCATGAATCTCAGGTTTTATGCCAATCTGAGAGGTGTTGTGGGGTGGGGTCTAAATAATTGGTTAGCAAGTACTTGCAACATTGGTGCAGTTTTGCAGTGTTTGAAGGATCATGCCTTCAAGCGCAGAGACCCCTTTTTCATTTCAGTTTAAAGACATGTGTTATTGAACATGTAACAAGTGATGAATTGCTATGTCATCAAATGAACGTTTCTGACGTGCTTTTATTCTGTAAATGTATAATGAATATGTCTGCTGGGCAAGATCAATCAAAAACACATTCAGTGATAATTTACTGACTATTTAGCTTAGAAATTATTCCAGGAATGTCATAAATCATATGAGTGTTTCCCTCCATAATTCTATTATTTTATCTATTTTAATCACTTACTTTAAGGCTTCTTCC
The DNA here is from genome assembly GCA_963921515.1 of Calotriton arnoldi. Lineage (NCBI taxonomy): Eukaryota > Metazoa > Chordata > Amphibia > Caudata > Salamandridae > Calotriton > Calotriton arnoldi. Next base: position 5,041,103 of record CAWUFW010000192.1, on the reverse strand, counting down.
TGTTAGTTTTAGGTTCTTAAACATATATAGGACAGGTTCCATTTTACCTATAGTCTCCATTTTAGTAGGCCTATCCAGTTTATTTACCTTTGGCCTCGAATCCATCCTAGGTAATGGAAGTCGCCATCATAGGCTGCCATTTTTCCTCAAATTATGCAGAATGAAAATTGCTCCTAACTAACATCTAGGAAAGTTTCAGTTCTATTAAGGACATGGGGGCGAGGATCGTGCTTTCTTCCTTCACTTTTTTATTATAGCAGCCATTTATCATTATTCAACTTTTTCAACAATAAACTGAAAAAACTACAAATCCCATGACCCTCTGGGAATGGTTCAACTAAACAGTCCAATCATGACACATATCAGTCCCAACAACATTCAACCAGGTCGCCTATAGTCCTCCCTATACGTTGTGTCCCCCCTCTTTCGTCACACAAGCTTCAGAACTGTCCTCACTGGTCCTGTTTATGCTCTCCGATCCTATGAACACAGAGAGTCATCGGAGTGGTTCTCTCCTAAAACAAACCAGTTGCGCCAGAACACCTTCAACTGAAAAATACAAATACCATTAACAGTGTATCTGAGAAACTCAAGACATTACTTCACACTATATCTAAAACCATAAATACCTACCAGTGATAAGGTGGGTCCTCGCCTCCGTTTCTTTAACAGAATTGAATCTTCCCTACACATTAGTTAGGCACTATTTTCATTCTATTTCAGGACCAGAGGTGAGGATTATGCTCGTTCAAAGCTTGCTCACCACCAAATGAGCCATATCCAGAACTGGCTTAAAGTAGAAGCTCTTAAAGGTAGATTCTGAGGATCAATCTGCTGCGTTCATGATGTCCTCCAGGCGTGCTCCAAAAAGAAAGCTTTAGAGGCCATAGCCCCCCACCCGAATGGGCTCCATAAGCTGTTAGGTCAATACCAACTTCCTGCATCACCCAACGTACTCACCGAGCAATTGTGGGAAAAGAAACTGCCTTATGCAGTTTACGCAATGCAATAACAAGTTGTCTCTCACTGGGAAGTCTGAATTCCTCAGACTTCTCCTCATATGCCTTGAGACATTGTACGATGCATAATTTCAAAGAATCCTGAAAGGCAGGATAGGAAATAGTCCTGGTATTGGACTTTGTCTTCCTACCAATGGTAAACGACACCCCAGATGGGGAAAAAATTCTGCCCGTTATATCTAAAGCTCTGACATCCGAAACCTGCCCACAGGATACCAGGCATAACAGCATGGCCAGTTTTGCTGAAAGCTCCTTACGTGAAAAGAACTTTTTTGGCTGTCAAGACAAAAAGACATAGAGAACTCGGTTGACATCCCATAGTACCGACTGGCGCGGTGCCGGAGGGAGAGAGAACCGAATCCCTCTAAGAAGACAGCACACAAAAGGGTGTCCTCCCACCGGGGATCCGTCCACTGGGATGTGACCCGCCGAGATAGCGGAATGGAATGTGTTAATAGATCGGTAGGCCAAACCTTCAGTAGCCAGATTCGCTAAGAAATTGAGGATCTGATCTACGTCAGCAACCATGGGATCCACACTCCTTCGCAGGCACCAAATTGTCCATCTACTCCAAGCTGGCCTGTACCTCTTGATGGTACTATCCGCCCATGCTCTAGACAAGAGGTCCTCAGCCTGTTTAGAAAGGCCTGGGACCGACCAGCGTCCCTTGTAATCAGCCAAGCCTTCCAGCTTAGAGAGCCCTCAAACACCAGCCGGTGTGGGAGCTGATCCGGATTGAGAAGATGAGGAAACAGGGGGGGAGGGGGGGGGGAATTGGAAAATCCCTGGAAAGTTCCAGAAGAACTGGAAACCATAATTGAGACCTCCACGTCGGCGTAATAATCTCCACGTCCGCTCGCTGCCTCCGGATCGTGGCTGAAGCCCGAGTGATCATTGCGAACGGGGGGAAATGCATAACCCTGCTCTGGGGCACAGTCTTGCATGAAGGCATCCGTTGCCTCCGATTGTGGATCCGGCCTCCAGCTAAAGAACATGGTGATCCAGCTGCGATGCAAATAGGTCCACTGAGAACGGACCCCATTGTTCTTAGAGGTTGGCATACACCTCTGGATGAAGCTTCCACAGGCTTGAGTCCCGAAGATAACGGGAGTGGCAATCCGCCACCTGATTCGCCTGTCCCGGCAGGTACTCCACTGTTACTGAGACCTTATGTTCCAGGCAATATTGCCAAAAATTGGTTGCCATGTCGGAGAGGACCTTGGAACATGTGCCCCACCCCCAGATGATTGATGTGTCGGACTGCCGATTCATTGTCCATCTTGAGCAGAACACATGGTTGAATCCTGTCATCGGGCCGCGATTGAGCCGGCGAGGAGTTCCAGGTAATTTATATGCAAGGTCTGCTCCTGAGGGGACCAAGAGCCCCTGGTGGATAAATCTCTAGATTGTATGCCCCAGCCTGATCTGCTGGTGTCAAACCCGATGACATGATCTGGGCAGGCCCCAAAAAAAATCTCTCTCCCATTCCATGCTTCCATGTCAGAAAGCCACCTGGAGGTTTCCTCTTTGCTTCAACCGAGAGGGATAGCATTTGGGAGTATATGAGTCCTTTGCTTGAGTTGCTGGCGGCCCCGGGAAGATGGCGTTGATGGAAGAGGATAGTAACCCGACAAGGCGTGCGATCTTACGCAACGACGTGCAAGGTTTCGCCAGAGTTTTCCTGAGTTCGTGTCTGATCTTCGTGATCTTCCGAGATGGAAGACTCGGGGAGAATGTGGTCGAGTCGATGACAAAGTCCAAGAAGGTCGTCCTCTGGTAAGAAACCAGGAGGGACTTTGACTCATTGACCACGAATCCCATGCTCACCAGATGGTCTGTCATCATCTGCAGCTGGAGCGACAACTGACGCGGGCACTGGGCCAAGATAAGCATGTCATCCAGGTATATAATGAGGTGCATCCTCTGCGCCCGAAGGTGTTCCACCACTGGTTTGCGAACCTTGGTGAAACACCAAGGGCCGGAGGGGAGCCTGAATGGAAGGCTGGAAAACTCGAATGCCTGCTGGCGTGAGACAAACTGAAAAAACCTTTGATGAGGAGGGAAGAGTGGGACGTAAGGGTAGGCGTCCTTGAGATCCAAACGGACCATCCATTGGGCCGGTCGCAGCACGTCCCGCAGGAGGTGGATGCCCTCAATTTTAAAATGGCTGTAAACCAGCCATTTGCTGAACTCCCATAGATTGATCATGGGGCGTCGACTCCCGTCAGCCTTGTCGACTAGAAAAAGTTTGCTGACAAAACCATGAGGCTGGATAACCGTTGCACGAATAGTGACCTTTTCCAAGAGTGATTTAAGATCTGCGTTTATGAGCGTGGCTTCCTGGAAAGAGAATTGGATCGGCCGAGGGCCAGTGGTTTGAAGCGAGGTACCATAGAGCTCTATTTGGAAACCTTGCACAGTCTCCAGGACCCACGCGTCTGATATGATGGTCCTCCACATGTGGAGGAAAAGCGCTAGTCTGCCCCCCACCTGAACCAAAGAAGAAATAATTAATACTCACCAGAATTGGTGGGGTTGGATTGCCCCTTGAAGCCTCTGCCTCGAAATCGCTGACCCCCTGTGGGGTAAAAGTTAGTGAAGTGCTGCTGGTCTTGATAATAGCCTCGTCTGGAGCCTTGCCCTCTGGAAATGGGCTTGAGACACGAACCAAGCGGCCTCTACCACGGTTAGCCCTGTGGAAAACTCCAGTGAGGAAAACCCTCTTAATGGACGTTTGAGCCTTATCTAATGAAGTGAATGTATTGACAGATTTACCTAGCTCTTTATTAAGGGGCTCTCCAAACAGCCTTCCTTGGGCCACCGACCTGGCCTCCAAGTTGGTGAGGTCCCCAAGCTTCGGGTCCACCTTCATCAAGATGGAGCGCCGACGCTGCATGGATAAAGCGCAGTTGGCATTACCTAGAAAGATTATTGCCTTCTGCGCCCATCCGGAAAGCACCTGTGGGGAAATCGGGGCACTCAAAGACTTGGCATCCTCCGCGATGTTGAACATTTTGGTGAGCGGGCCAACAACGTCCAAGAGCTTGTCCTGGCATGCTCTCCAAGATCCCGCCTCCTCATCTGAGGGTGAATCCTCGTTCTGATCAGGAGAGAGGGGAGGAGGGGGCTCCAGCAGTTCAGTTGGGTCAGCAGGAGGCAAGGCTGTGAGGTTCTGGGCCATGAAGGCCTGTTTCAGGTGAGCGGACGCATCATGATCAATGCCCTCCTCACAGGGGCGTTTCGCCAGAAATGGGTCTGAATCCTGCAGGACTGGGGGTGCCTTAAAGGGTCCTGGAGGCTGTTGTGCTGCCTGGGATTGCTTGGCGCATTCACGCGCAATTATTTGCGCAAAGCGCTCCTCCATGGTACCCATGACTTCATCAACTGCCCCGTAAATGAAGGCATCAACAGACTCATAGAAGTCGTCACCCCAGGGTAGGTCATCCAAGGGGTCATACATGTCATCTTCAACCTCCATAAGGAAGGCATAGGGCATAGTTCAGGCAAGCAAAAGGCAGGACTATGCTTATCTAGGCGCATACAGCGCTATATGGCCCTTTCTAGGGCAAATGTGGGTAGTCAGATGGCTGCAGATAAAGGAGTGGGGAGGGCTCAGTTAAGGGTCTTAGGGTGGGCAGAGCCTCACAGATATGGGTCCAAAGCTCGGGAACACGTAACCCCCGGTGCCAGAATCAATGGGGAATATATGTGGCTGGGAGCGTGTTCCCTCTAAGGGGCTCGCATGGCCACACAACTTAGTACAGACCCCAGTGGGCGTTATATGCACTTACAGTACCGACCCATAGAAGGGCGTCTGGGTGGTTAACCCTTTGTATTACATACAGACCCCAGATCTTGCTGGGGCATTACTCTCCAGGCAAGGCTCCATGTCAGTAGTTACCGACGTGCGATTCCTGCTCTGTCTGAGGTGAAATTGGTAGGAATCGCGGGTCGGGAGCCGAGTGCCGACCAGCCTAGAGCGCCACGAGGCAGGCAGAGAACCTCATTGTGGAGCCGCAGCAAAGCAGCGGCCGTGAAGGAGCGCTAAACGCGTTCCAGCGGTCATAACACAATCAGGCTGCACAAGTTCTTAATATATTGCGGTAAACATCGTTAAAGTATAAATTTTATAAAACAACACTCACACTGTTGAAGAAACGAAAGGGAAAACGTGACTCATCTGTGTGCGAGTAGCAAAGAAAGAGCGGTACACAACGTGGAGGAAGGACTACAGGTGACCTGTAGAAGTGTGATTGGATGTTGTTGGGATTGATATGTGTCATGATTGGACTGTTTTGTTGAACCATTCCCAGTGGTTCATGGGATTTGTTAGTTTTTTCGCTTTATTGTTGAAAAAGTTGAATAATGATAAATGGCTGCAATAATAAAGCGAAGGAAGAAAGCACAATCCTTGCCTCCTGTCCTGAAATAGAGTCTTCAACATGTCTGCCTTTGATGCAGATGTCATCTGTGCCTATTTTTCCAAGAACTGTGAAAGTGTCAAGTCATTCAGATATAGATTTCAACGAAACCCCCAGTGCGAAATCAGTCTGGGACAGGTGCCTTTTTCAAGTTCATACAGCATCCAATGCCAAAATAGTGTAGTCTGAATTAAAGTCCTCTCACCTTATATGTCCATAAGGAAACGTCTGGGACGCATACCTTGACGCACATAATCTATGCCCGACATTTCTCAACTTATGTCAGAAATTCGAATCTCTGAAAAGATTCAGTTTATAAGGACTGTCACTTGACCACATAGTTACGGGAAAAACTTCACCCAGATCTCAGATCCAGATTAGCACAGCACCAGATTCCATCTCCACTGAAGAACCCTCAAGCAAGACTCCCCCAGGCTTGCAAAGTATTCCATTCTGCCTTCATGAACTGGTGCCAGGATTGTGTTCTCTCATAGACACAATCTCCTAGCTTGGCTATGTGCTCAAAATAGCTGACAAGCTATTCCAAACAGATAACAAACCCTGTTGTCTAGGTAAGCGCACCACCTCCAAACCCAAGCTTAATATTTATTCATCTGCTAGAACTAGCATAGTGCTTAGAGATAGCACAGTGAGGGTGTAGTGCAATAAATTGTGATGTTACGATTTTTCCCTGTTTTCACTGTTATTGAAAAGCTTAGCTGCTTTTTATTATCTTCTGTGATGTTACCAATATTAGTGCTCTAGATCCCTGCATTTTATAATATCTTTTTTAACATAAATATGTTGAAATACATATTCAGTTCTAGTGATCTTGAGTGTGTAAACACTTAATGAACGATTGTTTGGATTACCACTGCTCCCTGTTAGTAACCCAAAAGCATTGACACCACCTCATTTATGTATTGGGTGGCGTTCTGCGGGGCTTCAATAACCTGTTTTTCACATTCAGCGCTGGTGCATTGGACTAAGTACAGTTGTTTCACCCGTGGGTATGAAAACAAACCTTGTAGAGCTGAGCCAGAGACTCAGTTTACGCAACAACAGATCTGCACAACACTTTTCAGACACCATGTTTAGCCTACTGGTGATATTGAGTTTCAAGCAAACCCATCAAGAGGGTGATTGCACTTAAAGGGGTGGTCAAACAAGCAGCAATTACCATCTTAATTTCCATAGGAATCTTTGATGTCCTTTACAGAAAGAAACCATGGAGGAAATTATAGCAAACTTGAAATGTAACTAAAACTTTACTTGGGGACATGCCTTTGCGTGGCTTGGATTAAATATGTTCGGTAGTTGTCAAGAAATTATCATTACAGTAAGAAGTCAGAGCGCTTGCAACGCTAAATTATCCTTACAGTAAGAAGTCCGAGGGCTTGCAACGCTTAAACGTTAGGGATTGCTGAACTATTAGCATATGGACAATCCTCGAGCCCAGTTTTGCCCACTTTCAGTAGACCTACATTTAAAAATAAAAGCCTCCAGTGGAAAAATAAACTTTTAGCTCCTATTGTCCGTTTGATGTCTGCGGTACCAAAGTTCGTTATGCAAACGCATAAAAATTGGGTGCATGAATAAAATATCCAGCCAGGCTTATAGGCCAGGCCCTGTGGCCAAACCATACTACATATACTTGAAGTCTGCTGCAGGTTAGCTAATTATTAGCAAATTAACACTTTTTTTGTCTCCCCAGAACTGTGACCCGTTGATTAATTTGCATGAAACTCCATTTAGTAAGGGCAAAGTAAACATGCTAAAATTGTCTCAAATTTCATGCTGTCCGTGATACGGCACCAGAGATATTAGTAAAGAAACAATTTTTTGACCCTGCTTCATGTTTGCCCTTTCGTTAGATCTGCCCGCAACTTGAGGTTCCTCCATTGGGCTCAACTTATCATGCCAATTTATTACCAAGCGCCAAAGTTATTTACAAATGAACACTTTATTGAGTCCACCTATTTACCTATGTCCTTCCTTGATGGACTTGCGTGAAACACAATATATGAAGAGAATGCTGTATATAAGTGCCTCCAAGATGTCATGCAGATTTTGGCTAAGGCACCAAAGTTATTACCATATCACAGATTTTGTAACCCTCCACCCTTTAATTGTGCTCCTCTTTCATTGATCTACAATCCATACACTTGGCATACTAAAAGAAAAATAATAAACATTCCAAAGATTTGCCGAATTTCATGCTGATTCATGAAACAGTATCACAGTAATTACTTCAGTGAACACTTGTTGGACCCCACCCATGAAAAATGTACGAAAATGTGAGTGCACTAATAGTGAGCTGAACATGTTTCTGTGCAGTTTGTCATACGTTTAGTAAAGTTGCAAATACGTTAGGTTATGGCTTAAGCAAGTAAAACCAATTACATTTGCCAGTTCTGTTTAACAATGCACAGGACATAACTCAGTCATCCACTATGTTGCTCTCCAGTTCGGTCTTCTGTCCATGGGGGTCAACGAGAGTTATTTCATGTGCTGTGTGCATTCTTAAAAAGAACTATCATAGGGAACCGTGTAATATGGGAAATATTTCACTGTTGCTTATGAAAAATGGATTTCTATGTATATATACTTATATGCATAGTGTAATATTAAATGTATTCCCATTGTTGAGTGTGGGGAGTGGCCATGACTCAATTGACTCAACCACCTGTTGCAGGCAACCTTCGTCCGTGCGGGTGGGGGGTTAAGGGGTGGGTTTGCCAGCAAGGGTATCATACTAAAATCTTAATTTACGTTAAAAATAATAAAAAATCAATTTACTGAAAAAAACTAACGTTAATGTGGAGTTAGCAAGATTTTGACTTATGTTAAACCTCGGAAATTCACTGAAAAAGCTCTACTGTTTAAAAAACACAAACAAAAAAAATTCGCCAATTATACATAACTGACACAAGTATAATTTGCACAGCTGTAATGCACTGCTTATGACCTCCCATATTAGATTACTAATGACATCTGAAATCTATGGTGGTGCAAGTTATTTTTTATGTCTAGCATCTTACTCCTGCAACAAGAGACTCAGTGCACATGAGCCAAGAGCTGCTTAGATGGTGTTAGGGGGATGTAGACGCACACGCTGCCAGACTGGGACATCCCCCGGGGATGTTTCCCCCTTGGCCCTCCTTTCCTTCAAGTTCTGTGTACTCCTCCCTTCTCCTCGCTGTCTGAGGAGCCTCCTCGGTAGAACTCAACAACTAGAACAGCACTTGACACTGGGTAGGTTTTTGTTTAAGGTTATGTTGTTCCTATGTCACTCTTTATTTGGTAGAGACAGGTCTGACTTTACACATTTGTCAAATGTACAGTATGTTGATATCCTACTCTTCTGGCAATCTGAAACGTAAACCCTGTAACAAAAATGTAGATATTATGCTAGTACAGATGTACAACAAAGGCAACTGCACAGTGTAACAGAACTTTTATGTCATCTATACTGCCATGCAAACTACTATATGTGAATGAATGCGTTTGGTGCTTTTCGGAAAAAATAAAGAAAGTTTTAAAATAAAAATACTTATGTATTTAGTATTTTAGTTTCTGTTGTCTTTGATCGTTAGTTGAGTCACTGGGCAGTGTAGAGGGTCTGTATTAGAATGTGCACAACACTTACCTGTGTATAACAAAGTTGACCAATTCTGCCCCATGCTCTTAGAGGTTTATCTTGTTGGCTGTTTTGTTTTACTTTGTAGGACATTATAGATGACTCTACGGTTGTAGTCCGCATTCAAGTAGTCTAAAGAATGTTATTTAACAGCCAGTGCGGATAAAATGAATACTCCAAACAAAACTTTCTTGGTCCAATTATTTATTTAGTAGAGATTTCTATGTATACTTGTGGATGTATCCTTCTCTGAGATCCTAGTTTTCTTTGTGGTCTAATTTATCCTTTGGAATGAACCTTAGCACCTTGAATGCAGCCTCACACGCTTACTTGATATAGATGTAAAAAAGATTTCTAGAGTCTTCTTTGCTCACACTAAGGAAAGGAGACATTATGCCAGGTTGTTGGACTTTTTTTGGACAGTGTTTTTAATTTAATTTCCCATTTGCAAAACGGGTTTATATTCCGCAAGGCCTTTATTCAACGATATACACATTCAAAGCTATGCATAAATCATTGAAATCAAGTGAGCTACAACATTGCCTGTGAGAAAAAAACTATTAAGCTTACACCTGGTCTATACAGCAGCATGTGTCTGGTGTCTCTGTAAGAGCTGATGTGAAATTGGCCAAACTGCTCTTCTTCAGATATTCACTAGCTTCAGCATGTCTTGCTACTGCCTCTAGCTGTCACTCACTTACTCCAGTTTTGGAACTTTCATAGATTTACATGCTTCAATTATTCCCCGTCGTCCTGATGGGAGTCCCTGGTATATCAAAATAGCAATACAAAGTTAACGTAAACTAGAAAATAGGTCTATGCCTATTTCAGTTTTGTAACATATCCCTAAAAAAACCTCAAAAAAGTCCACTCATAGGTCTTACAGGCGTAGTCCAAATCTCCTCACAGAAGTGAAAAGGAGAGGAAAGGACATCATTCAGGGGGTAGTAAAACAAATAGGGCAATTTCAAGGCATGCAAGCTTTCAAAAATCCTTCATCTGTTACCCCTGCGGAAAAACCGGCGACAAAAGCTTTATCGGCGACCAAGTCTTCGTTGACGACGACATTGACGTCTAAAAAAATCCTCATTGACGTGGGGCAATGTCCTCCATTCTTCCAAAGCCAAGGAGCAGTCACCATCGAGTTCCGCTCCACCGACGAAACCATTGTTGTCGAGGGTTTCACAGTCATCGCCGGCTTTTCTTTCACCGACATCTGCATCGTCGATGGTAGCGACGACTACGACGATTACAGCGTTGACGGCATTGACAATGACAGTGTCTATGTTGCTGCTGGTATTGACAACGATGACACTGGCTCCGTCGACGACACCGTTGATGACCTCGTTGATGAGGGAAAAATCACCTACGGAAAAGATCAGAAGTAGACATCTGACACCAGAGGTCACATCGCCCTAGCAAAGTAATACCTTTGCTTCCTTCACATCTCTTGGAGGAACAGGATTCCGATGCAGATGATGGGCCTTTTGGATATGCCCGTAGCCCTTCGCAGTTGCACCTAAAAATGTCAAGAGGATGACTACGAAGAGGAGTATGAAGAACAATACTATTATATGCCTTAACAGAGTACCACCAACAGTATCAAGAGGAGATGGTTTGCATGCTATCTTCATTACTCTCTGACTTACAGTTCATGCTTTCGGACTATAAGAAAAGGTTTCCGTCAGCTTCTGCTCCTCCTGAACGTGCTTCATTACCACCTCGACAATTGTCGGTTCTTTCCAATCCACAACAGGGTCCAATGTTACAATCTACAGTTCCTCCATGATCACCACCGCCTCCCGCTCAGCAGGATCCGGTGACTACAGATGATGACCATGAGGAGAAGGAGCTTCCAGAGCCACACAAGGAATGGGACGATTATCCTATTCCCACACCGTCTTCCCCGTCTCCGGTTCCTATCGATTCACCACCCGAGGACATCAGTGGTTTTCACAATTTGCTGGAAAGGGAGGCAAAGAGGTTTGACTTGCCAAGGCCGATTTCCCAAACGGAAAGCTTTCTTTATGACTTTAGAGAACACTTATCTACTTATGGGAGGAAGGCCTCAAAGTCATGTATACCCCAGCCACGGTGACTCCGGTTCTTCCCAGGTTAGAGAAGAAATATACATTTCCAGAAGATCCTCCTGCCTGCCTGGTGGGCCACCCGAAGCCTGAATCTGTGATCTCTCAGGCTGCACAGAGGAAGTCTAAAAACCTGTCTGCTCTGATTACAACACCTCCGGATAAAGAAGGCAGACGCCTTGATAATGCAGGCAAATGTTTCTCCTCAATGTCAGGTCTTATGGTCAGGGCAGCTATTGCTCTAGCGATCTTGGGGTGCTACGATCTTCAGATGCTGTGCGATCTAGCTCCATACATTGATCAGCTTCCAGATGACATTAAGACAGAAGCCAAAGAGATCCTCCAGGAAGGTGAGCGGGCATCCTTGGAGGTTATAGACTGTGCAATGGACATTGCTACAACAGCCTTTAGTTCGCTGGGAGGAGCTGCAGTCTTGTGTCGCCAAGGTTGGCTCAGAGCTGCATCTTTCCGTCCGTAAGTTCAGAACAAACTACTTGATCTTCCCCTTGATGGAGAGGTCCTTTTCGGGAAACATATTGATGAGGCTCTCCAAGATATGAAGAAAGACACTGGCACGGCCAAGTCGTTGGGGACGCTTCAGTACCATAAGGTACCCTTTCGTGGAGTGCGAGGAAGAGGTCTTCCATCGTATAGAGGTGGATACCAACAATATAGGTATCCCTCTTACACTTCCTCTTCTCAATCATATCGACATCAGTGCACCCAGCATCAGTCCCAATCTGCAGCATATTCTAGATCTGCACCTAGGGGAAGAGCGGGGCGACAGTGGAAGGGTTCCTCGCGTCGCCAATGATGACTTTGAGGCTCCGGCTATCCCTTCCACCCATTCTTAGGTCACCTTGGGGGAAAGGTTCTCTACATAACGGGTGGCGGAGTGAGCTAAAGAATGATGATGGATTAAACCCAGATCAGTTGACTGGGGGTGAGTGCTTGCAATGTTCAACACTCCATCCATCATCCCCTTTGGTTTTGCTTTGTTCGCCCTAAGTTGGCAGGGTATGCCCAGACGTGGGTCCCTTGCTCACTTTGCCACTGGATTCAAGCTAGCCTGGCTGATGACGGCTGTTAGCCAGAAACCGGTCCCAGGATGCTTGTTTCCGGTCCAGGGAAGACATGGCTTAGCAGTTCGCGCTGGACTGTTCCCATGAGGCACAGGGTCAGACTGATTTGCATATGGCCATGTCTGAACTGGGGTGGCGGAGTGAGCTAAAGAATGATGATGGATTAAACCCAGATCAGTTGACTGGGGGTGAGTGCTTGCAATGTTCAACACTCCGTCCATCATCCCCTTTGGTTTTGCTTTGTTCGCCCTAAGTTGGCAGGGTATGCCCAGACGTGGGTCCCTTGCTCACTTTGCCTCTGGATTCAAGCTAGCCTGGCTGATGACGGCTGTTAGCCAGAAACCGGTCCCAGGATGCTTGTTTCCGGTCCAGGGAAGACATGGCTTAGCAGTTCGCGCTGGACTGTTCCCATGAGGCACAGGGTCAGACTGATTTGCATATGGCCATGTCTGAACTGGGGTGGCGGAGTGAGCTAAAGAATGATGATGGATTAAACCCAGATCAGTTGACTGGGGGTGAGTGCTTGCAATGTTCAACACTCCGTCCATCATCCCCTTTGGTTTTGCTTTGTTCGCCCTAAGTTGGCAGGGTATGCCCAGACGTGGGTCCCTTGCTCACTTTGCCACTGGATTCAAGCTAGCCTGGCTGATGACGGCTGTTAGCCAGAAACCGGTCCCAGGATGCTTGTTTCCGGTCCAGGGAAGACATGGCTTAGCAGTTCGCGCTGGACTGTTCCCATGAGGCACAGGGTCAGACTGATTTGCATATGGCCATGTCTGAACTGGGGTGGCGGAGTGAGCTAAAGAATGATGATGGATTAAACCCAGATCAGTTGACTGGGGGTGAGTGCTTGCAATGTTCAACACTCCGTCCATCATCCCCTTTGGTTTTGCTTTGTTCGCCCTAAGTTGGCAGGGTATGCCCAGACGTGGGTCCCTTGCTCACTTTGCCACTGGATTCAAGCTAGCCTGGCTGATGACGGCTGTTAGCCAGAAACCGGTCCCAGGATGCTTGTTTCCGGTCCAGGGAAGACATGGCTTAGCAGTTCGCGCTGGACTGTTCCCATGAGGCACAGGGTCAGACTGATTTGCATATGGCCATGTCTGAACTGGGGTGGCGGAGTGAGCTAAAGAATGATGATGGATTAAACCCAGATCAGTTGACTGGGGGTGAGTGCTTGCAATGTTCAACACTCCGTCCATCATCCCCTTTGGTTTTGCTTTGTTCGCCCTAAGTTGGCAGGGTATGCCCAGACGTGGGTCCCTTGCTCACTTTGCCACTGGATTCAAGCTAGCCTGGCTGATGACGGCTGTTAGCCAGAAACCGGTCCCAGGATGCTTGTTTCCGGTCCAGGGAAGACATGGCTTAGCAGTTCGCGCTGGACTGTTCCCATGAGGCACAGGGTCAGACTGATTTGCATATGGCCATGTCTGAACTGGGGTGGCGGAGTGAGCTAAAGAATGATGATGGATTAAACCCAGATCAGTTGACTGGGGGTGAGTGCTTGCAATGTTCAACACTCCGTCCATCATCCCCTTTGGTTTTTCTCTACATAACTCCAACATTGGCGAAGCAAAACAACGGACCAGTGGGTTCTCATCCTTATTCAGTTTGGCCATACTCTGAAGTTTCTTCAAATTCCACCATGCACTCCGCCCCACTTACAAGCAGTGAAACATCTACATCTGCTGTGTTTGGAGGCTCTTTTGATGCTCCAAAAAGGGGCAAAAGAAACAGTTCCTACATCCCAGAGAGGGAAAGGGTTCTACTCCCGTTTCTTTTTGGTACGGAAGACTTTCAAAAAATGGCAGCCTATCCTGGACTTAAGGTCTTTCAACACCTATTTCAAGAAACAGCCCTTCCGCATGGTCACATTGCAAGACATCTTATTGCTTCTAAACCCAGGAGATTGCATGGCCACTTTCGACCTACACGACGCATACTTCCACATCCCCATCCACCCATCACACAGGATGTATCTCCAATTTGCTATAGCCAGGAGCCACTACCAGTTCTGCCATTTGGCCTAAAATCAGTGCCAAGAATACTTACCAAGTGTTTGGCTCTGGTGGCAGCCTTTCTGAGAGGACAACAACATCAGGTGTTTCCCTACTTGGACGACTGGCTGATCAAAGCACCATCAATACCAGCAGCCCAGTCATCCAGGGCGGCTTGCACAAGGCTGTTCTCCAGTCTAGACTGCACCTTGAACAAAGAGAAATCAATTTTACATCCTTCACAAACATCACCTTTTTGGGGGCGATCCTGGACAGACCTCTCAACAAAGCCTTTCCATCTCTCGAAAGGCTGACCAAATTAATATCCATGACTCAGCTTATCCTAAGAAAAAAGTCACTTTCAGTTCGCCGTTACAAGTCTATCCTGGGAACAATGTTATCTTGAATCCCTCTTATTCCCTTCTGTCGTCTGAGGATGCATCCCCTTCAGGAACAGCTAGACTTGCAATGGCGTCAAGCGGAAGGGTCTTTCGAGGATGTGATTACAATAATGCCAGCAATGGTCCAGGCTATCTCTTGGTGGACCCAGCAGAGAAATATCTCAATAGGTCTCTCTTTTCTCGCCACCCCTGCTCCGCTCATAATCGCCACTGATGCTTCTCTAGACGGATGGGGGCTTTTCTGCAGGTTCTCCAGGTCAGTGGCCGTTGGCAACAGCAACATTGCCTTCTCCACATCAACTTACTGGAGCTCAGAGTGGCACGTTTAGCCCTACAAGCATTCCTGCCGAAGATAAAGAATTTGTTGGTTCTAATCAGACCAGACAACACAACTGCGATGCATTATGTCAACAAGCAGGGGGGCACCAGATCTCATCCCCTATCTCAGGAGGCACAGTGCATCTGGGAATGGGCTATCCAAAACAGAGTATCATTAAGAGCGCAACACCTTCCGGGAGAGCAGAACACAACAACGGACACGCTAAGCAGGCTCAAGGTCTCATGCCCCGAATGGGAATTGCATCAAGGAACAGTCGACAACATCTTTCTCCAGTGGGGCAAGCCAATCCTAGAACTGTTTCGACTCCGGAGAACAAGAAATGCCGGTACTTCACAAGTTGTCATCACCATCCGTGATCTTGGGGGGAATGTGTTTTTGATGGCATGGTCAGGCACTTTTGCCTACGCTTTTCCACCCATTCCCCTCCTGCCAAGGTTACTGATGAAGATGAAAGCAGAATGCTGCAGGATCATCCTCATAGCCCCATCTTGGCCACGCCAGTATTGGTACACAGAACTCCTACAACTCTCTGAGGCACAACCTATTCTCTTGGATCCCATTCCATCGCTTCTAAAGATGTCCCGGGGACAAGTGTTACATCCGGATCCCAAATCGCTTCAATTAGCAGCATGGCTCCAGAACACAGGGAGTTTGACCATCTAAACCTCCCTTCTGAATGCAAGGAAATTCTTTCCAATGTCCGGGCACAGAGCACTAACAAAACCTATAAGATGAAATTCTAGTGATTTTGCCTGTGGTGCCAGGAAATCTGACGTACATCCTTTCTCTTCCTCACCGCATGAGATCCTCCCTTACATAGTTCTTTTGTCAAAATCTGGACTGGCTCACGCATCCATTAAGATCCATCTTGCTGCTATATCTCGTTTTGGAAGGACATCTTCAGGACCCTCTTTATTGTCAGCGAGAATCCTCAAACAATTCATGAAAGGGCTATTTAGGATTTTTCCATCTGTCAGACTTCTCCACTGCTCTGGCGTATTAGCTTGGTCCTGTCGCAACTCATGAGGCACCCTTTCGAGCCTATCCATAAAGCGGATCTCAAGTACCTGTCATTGAAAGTTGCCCTGCTTCTAGCGTTGACTTCGGCTAGATGAGTCTGTGAAATGTAGGCTCTTACTATCCAGGAACAATTTCTTCAATTCAGGGATGACAGAGTGGTTTTGCGTACCAATCCCAAGTTCATCCCTAAAGTTCCTTTGGGCTTTCGCTTGAATGAGCCTCTTGTCCTCAAAACCTTCTTTCCGCAACCTGCAACGTCAGCGGAGAGGGCTCTCCATTAACTGGATGTACAGCGTTGTCCTAAACTCTATCTTCAAAGGACTAAAGCCTTCTGGAAATCACCTCAGCTCTTTGTTGCCTATAGTGCCCCTCAAAAGGCTATCCTCTCTCCATGCAGAGTATTGCACACTGGATTTCAAGCGCTATTCAGTATTGCCATCAGTCTGCAGGAAAACCCCTCTGGGCGTGAGTTCGTGCCCATTCTACTAGAGCAGACTCTGCCTCAACTGCCCTATTTGCCGGAGTACCCATCCAGGACATCTACAGAATGCTACCTGGAAGAGTACCCACACCTTTACCAAACACTACTGCTAGGACTCCACAGTTCGCAGTGACACGGCAGTGGGCCAGGCGGTGCTGAGAAACCTGTTTAAATGATGGTGAGCTTTCTCCCTCACACACATTTTTGCTTCACTAATTTACTCCTTTTCCTCTTAACCGTATTATTTCTGATTATTGCTATGATTTATATCTCTTCCATTGGTTTCAAATTGAGAAGATCAGGATTAAAAGCATGTCTGAAAATGTAAATGCTATCATATAATCTAAGGACCAAAAAATGTGCTACAAACTGCTAGCTACTCGGTTTCAAGCATGTGAATCTATGAAAGTTCCAATACTGGAGTAAGAAAATAAGTTACTTATCTGTAACTATAGTTCTCCATTATTTAAATCTTTTATAGATTCACATGCCCTACTCCCCTGAGAATCTCACCTTTAAAGCCTTTGCAGGTTTAATCTTCCACTAGTGCTATGAAAATCTGAAGGTCTGAGGATCTCAGAAGTGTTCTGATTGGATGAAACCTACGTTTGGTCTCTTTTACAAAACAATAGGGATATGTTACAAAACTGAAATGGGCCTATTTTCTAGTTTATCTTTGCATTGCTATTTTGATATACTGGGGACTCCCATCTCGATGACTGGGAATGATTCAAGCATTTGAATCTATGAAAGATTCCAATACTGGAGAACTATAGTTACAGTAAGTAACTTATTTTCTTCCCCTTCATAATTAATTCCATGTCATTGCAATTGAGTTTTTTTCACTTCAAATCTTCAGACCACAATAATTCATTAAACAACATCTCTCACTCTGCAGGTAGGTGTGACTCAGAAGAGGTTACACTTCCAGTAACTATTTTAGTACAGAGCTGTGTAAAGGCCATCCTAGAAGATAGACGTTCTTGTACCGAGAACACCTCTACAAACCTGAAGTTTTGTAGTAATTGGTGCATTAAATCTCATATGAAGTTAATTTTCCCCTTACGTGTGTGAGTGGCATGGTTGCTTTATTTAGTTGAGTGAATCAGATTTAGCTATTGTTTGTTTCTGAAAATTAAGCTGGTTTAATAGTTAGAGGTAAGAGTTGTCCTACAGATAAAAAAACACTTTATAGTAATCAAATCTTGTTTGTTTAACTAGATTGGCACAGCTTGCACCAGAAGTACTTGGAGAGAGACCACAGTGCCACTTGGATCATTTAATCTGTGTGTACGATGGAATGCTTTGATGTGTGGCAGAAACTGAGTGCCTTTTGAAAGTGAGTAATTCTTATTTCTCGTTTAAATTGTTCTTTCTTTTACCTGCTCATCATCACTGTTTGATTTTATTTTTCCGCTTTACAATGAATATTTTTGTACTCCGTCATTTTTCTCCCAGGTCGTTATTTTTCTCCCAGGTTGTGATAAAGGAAACAGAGGAGCTACTGTACTGGTCTTACATAATAAGGTGAAGGTGACATGAGGTTTATAAGGAGCACAGTACTACCTTTTGGCACTTTTTAAAACATATCCTCTTAGTGAATTTTCCAAATATTTCTTCCCACTCTTGTTTCTGCAGCTGTAACATTCAATTTTTTCTGCTCTCGCTCAACGTTGACTTCCTCTACCACACTCTTATCCTGTGTAGGATTTCTGATTGGTTGAACAACATTGTTTTTGCTAATAATTACTAAGAGAACAGTTTTAGAGTAAACAGATTATTTTCATCAAGTGACACCTTAGCTAATTATCTTCCTTCTCAGTGAATCTGTAACATGAGTTCTTCCATGCTTAAGTCAGTATAATATGGGGGACTATTCAGGCAGCTGGTAAACATGATGTTGACACAGTTCAGTCCTTATCATCCATTATCCCTATGGAGTTAAGATGCATAGAATTCTCTTTCATCCATGAGGAAATGGTGCATTAAACATCCTACTGTACATTTCTCCCAGGTTGCCCCAAAAAATGTAACACTTCAATTATGCACTGTTTAAGTTAAGTATTGGGGGTAGAATTGGAACCTTCGCCTAAGTGGTTCCTACTAAATGTGCGGGAGGCAACCAACTTAAACAGCAAAGAAAAAACCTGGGTAAAACTGGGAATGGTAATTGCTAATCGCAATATTGCAAGACAGTGGGGAGCACCCGACGCACCAACACAACAAGTCTGGATGGAAGACCTAGATTGGTGCATGATAGCGGAGCAGGTGGTATATGAAAGTAGGGGCTGTCCTGGAAAATGGGAGCAGATATGGGGGAAGTGGAACTTGTATAGGGGAAGCCTATGTATGACCCCCTTGATGGGAGCCCGTAATCTTACGAGTCAGTAACAGATAGACACACTGTGAAAGTGCCAAGAAACGAAATAACAATAGTAACTGATGTAAATTTTGTGTTTATTGATTTTCCTAATGTCAGTCAGACAGTGCTCAATGCTGTTACATATACTGTAATAATCCTTGTGATGTCTTCAATAAAAAGAGTTAAAACATTTTTTACACTTAGGTCAAACAAAGTTAAAGCCAAAATGAGCTCTTACAATGATGCCCAGTTCATTCTTTCTATTTTTCCATAGACGTTTACGCCTAGGGTAACTTGTTCCTTAACTGAAGGCAGTGCTTATATTGTCCAAAAACGTTGTCTCCAATCCAGGTTCTACTCCAGAAATGGAATGGAAGTCCTGAAAAGCAATAGAAATGGTCTTACCTTACATTCTGGATATCATTTGTAGTGCTACGGATCAGGAAAGCTGGGCCTCCTTCATCCTCTTGGACCTCCCTGCATTATTCAACACAGTGGGCAATTCAGTTTTGGGCAGGGGTCCCAGAAACTGAACTTAATTGTTGTCTCTTTCCAGAGTCTGTGTACGTATAGTATTTACTTCAATACCCACTTTCCACCTCTTCCCCTCTATTGAGGCCCATCGCCTGGTCCCTGAGGGCTCCTCACTTTGAAATGTGTGTTTAACATTTACATGAGATAACTTCTCACATTGACTGTGGGATAACGGTTGAGATATCAGTCTTATGCTCAGATCATGATTAAGATAGATCAATGGGAATTCTGAAAATTAAGTTTCACAATAAGCTTAAACAGATAAAACATAATACAAATATTTTTTTCACTCCCTTTCCTTCCTAGTTAACCCCTCTAGTCAAGGCTCAGTTTCCATTATTGGTAATTTTTATGTTTGGAGCTAATTTCATTTTCCAGCTTTTTTAAATAGCTACATATTCCAGTTGTGAAAGTGAAAATAACTAGGAGTTCTATTAGATCAACCTTTACAGATAAAGTAAATTATGCTATTAAACATATTTACAACCTCAACAAAGCTTTATTCGATTTCTTTCAAGAGAATCATAAAAGCACAGGATATCATGCATCATTATAATCAATACAACTTTAAGAACATTTTTAAAAATGACAATAAAAAATTTGAGCTTGCTTTCAATGTACATGAACGAGAAGTTACATATTATAAAAATTAATATTAAGATGGTTTTTTAGATTTTATTTTCTTAAACGGATAATGACCTTGTAAAATGTTCGTTCTCTAAAAATTGCAGGGCTATAAATGCTGGGCGACGTTGTCTAAGGCAGAGTAACTTTAAGATCGGTAAAATCCACCTTTTTCTTTGTACAAAATAAAATTTACAAAATAAAACGACATGTACAGTTGATTGTTGGGAGACATCATCACATGGACACCTGCTCATGTCTCTAGACCAATCGTTCATAATAGGGAAGCTTGTTAATCTGTGAATGATCCCTAGTCTGAATCTGGTCAATAGGAATCTATCATATCCGCCGTGTGTGTTTTTGAGATACGGCTGGATACTATAAGTGGTTAGAATCATTTGATTCGCCAATACAGTTGGCTTCACTATTTCTGCGGAAAGTCAAATTGAGTCCAATAGTGTCAAGAAACACAAAAATTACCCTGCACACGCCTGTAGTTTACAAACAAATTAATGACAATGTAAAAAAGCTCTTCATCCACTGCTCGATTTGTATCCAGGGTTTATTGTTCCTCTCGTGAGCACTTTCATTCAAAGCCTTAGCCTAGCCAACACGTGTTTCGTCAAAAAAGTAAACAGCGACTTCTTCAGGGCTAAGAAAAATACAGGATAGATATTAGGAACATAGTGGGTATAAGTCAATTAAAGTCATTGGCAGACACCCACTGTGACATGTTATCAAAAGAGCATGGTTCAAGTAACCCACTTGAACCTGTGGAAACCCATGCTATTACATACAGAACATCGTACGGGTCCATAATTATATGCCCGAATAGAGAACTAACAATAAAGCGTCACATTTTAATTAGAGTGCATTGGTGATCATGCAGTATGTCAATTGCGTTACTTTCTTCAGAAGAAACATCTGTGCCGTAATCAAATGAAATGACTTTCATGGGTTTGCAATAGTGACTGTTCAAAAGACTAATACAGGTAACGGGCCCCCCTTAATGTTGCCAGTTATTTAAAGAATTACAAAATAATAAAAATAAGGGTACCTAAACTCCTGTGATTCTGGTCCTAGGAAAAAAACCTTAGTCTCGGTTGTAATTCCGTCACGAGGGGTATCTAAGTGCTGTTGTCTCCACGTGTAGAGACCAATCTTATATTCCTTGTGTCTCGTTAGTAACAATCTCTGTCCAAGTATAGAGCTCATTGCCAATCGCTGCCATGTAAGGGTTCTAAAGGTAAAGACTGAGGACAAAAATTTAGCTCGTAATCTACTTGTCACCCCTTGTTAGGAAGACTAATCCTAACCTCCAATCTGATGGGGTATTCTTTGCCCCACGTACCTCTATCCGTTGCAGTTGTCATCACAAGTGAGCGTGTATGTTTCTTCAATGACAACTGTTCCCCTTCTTAAGTGTTGTGGCAGTAGGCCAACAACAATACTGCAGCCGCCGGTCACCCGATCCTAAAAGTCATCGGGGTCAAAGGAGAGGTAAAGGAAATATTTTAGAAGTTTTTAGAAGCTTAATAGCACGTGAAGCGGCGCACCCGTAAGGGCTAGTCCACTCCGTAAGGACGTCTAGAAACGGGGCCATGAGTAAATCAGCCCCCTGGAAATACGCTTACCGGTAACCGCGTGTGAATGGGACGGTATCACTTTACCACTAGTAAACTCTCCTTAAGTAGTGAGAGTATGGAAACAAAGGAAGGACTGGCACCGGCACTTGGATGATTTCTAGTGCCCGGCTGATTAAAGAATAACGTGTCAGCTATCTTTGGGTGTAAGAGGAGTGTGATAACCTCCGTATAGTTTGTATTCAAAAGCATTGGTACAGTCTGTGCGAGGCTTGTGTCGGGGATTCCAATACTCCACTCTTGTTAGCTGGTGCTCTTATCTATTTAACCACTGTATGGGTCGGTCAATCAATTACTGGTGTATATGAAAGTCAGTGAGTTACCGGTATAGTATGGCCCTTTCATGAATACTAAGGTAATGGCCATCTTTGAGTAGATTCATACTGTAGTCACTTCAGTGTAACTCACATCCAAAGCAGTATACACAATCAATCAATCAATCAGGGAATTGTAAGTGTGCTACTCACTCGTGAGGGTCTCAAGGCGCTGAGGGGGGGTTCGCAGATCTGTTTAGCCGAAGAGCCAGGCCTTGAGGGTCTTCCTGAAGGTGTTCAGGGAGGGGGCACGTCTGATGTCTGCTGGTAGCTTGTTCCAGGTCTTGGCTGCAATGTGAAAGAAGGATCTTCCGCCTGCTCTGGCTCTGTGGATGCGCGGGGTTTCGGCCAGTGCGAGGTTGGAAGATTGGAGGTTTCTTTTGGGTACGTGGAAGTTGATTCTGTCGTTGAGGTATTTGGGTTCGTTGTTGTGTAGGCATTTGTAGGTGTGAGTGAGGATTTTGAAAGTGACTCTTTTCTCCACGGGGAGCCAGTGGAGACTTCGTAGGTGTTGCCTGATGTGTTCGTGTCGGGGGATGCCGAGGACGAGTCTGTCGGCGATGTCCTGTATTGTCTGGAGTTTGCAGAGTAGGGACTTGTTGATGCCGGCATAGAGTGCGTTTCCATAGTCCAATCTGCTGGTGATGAGTGCGTGGGTGACTGTCTTCCTTGACTCAGGGGGGATCCACTTGAAGGTCTTGCAGAGGATGCGGAGGGTGTTGAAGCAGCTGGAGGTGACGGCGTTGACCTGTCGGTTCATGGTGAGTGATGAGTCGAGTACGATGCCGAGGTTCTTGGTGTAGTCTGAGGGGATCGGTGGGCTTCCGAGGGCGGTCGGCCACCAGGTGCTGTCCCATGCAGAAGGGGTGGTACCGAGGACGAGGACTTCTGTCTTCTCGGGGTTGAGCTTCAGGCAGCTGTTGGTCATCCAGACTGCGACGTCTTGCATTCCTTTCTGGAAGTTGAGTTTGGCAGTGGTGGGGTCTTTGGTGAGGGAGAGATGAGCTGGGTGTCGTCGGCGTAGGATACGATGTTGAGGCCGTGTTGTCGGATGATGGCTGCGAGGGGGGCCATGTAGATGTTGAAGAGGGTGGGGCTCAGTGATGAACCCTGTGGGACTCCGCAGGTGATTTTTGTGGGGTCGGAGAGGAAGGGTGGGAGTCTGATCCTTTGGCTTCTTCCGGTGAGGAATGATCGGATCCAGTCCAGAGCTGTTCCTTGTATGCCTGCGTTGTGTAGTCTGGCGACTGTGTGCGGTGGGAGACAGTGTCGAAGGCCGCTGATAGGTCGAGTAGGATGAGGGCTGCGGAGTGGCCTTGGTCCAGGAGGGTGCGGATGTCGTCTGTGGCGGCGAGTAGGGCGGTCTCTGTGCTGTGGTTGCTTCGGAATCAGGATTGGGACGGGTCGAGGACGGCGTTCTCTTCAATGAATCATGTCAGTTTCCTGTTGACTGTTTTCTCTGCAACTTTGGCTGCGAAGGGGAGGAGTGAGATGGGCCGATAGTTCTTGAGGTCGGTGGGGTCAGCTGTGGGCTTCTTGAGCAGGGGTCTGACTTCTGCGCGCTTCCAGTCGTCTGGGAAGGGGCCTGTTTTGAAGGTGGTGTTGATGGTGTATTGTAGTTCGGGTGCGATGGCGGCCGTGGCTCTGTGGTAGATGTGAGGGGGGCAGGGGTCGGTGGGGGCCCCCCGAGTGGATGCTTTTCATGGTCGAGGCGGTGTCTTCGGCCGTGATCGGTGTCCAGTTGGAGATGGTGGGCTGGCTGGTGTTTCTGGGGGGCGGGGGGCCGTCTGTGGTGCCTGGTGGATGGTCGATGAAGTTGTCGTAGAGGTTTTTGATCTTGAGGTGGAAATAGGTTCCAAGCTTGTCCCAGAAGTCTTGGGATGGGGTGATGTCTGTGGCTTCGCTGCGTGGGTTGGTGAATTCTTGAATGACACTGAAAAGTTCCTTGGAGTTGGCCAGGATTTTGTTGTGGATGAAGTTCCTCTAGGTGGCTCTGATCTGGTTGTGGTAGTCCGTCATGGCGTCCTTGTAGGTGGTGTGGTTTTCGGTTGTCTTGGTGTTTCTCCAGTTCTTCTCCAGGCGTCTGCAGGTGCGTCTGGCTTCTTGGAGAGCGGTGGTGAACCAGGTGGCTTTCCTGGGGCGTTGTCTGTCGGGGTTGCGTAGCCGGGCGAGCTCGTCTGCGCAGTTGGAGATCCAGGTGTGGAGTTCTCTGGCTGCGTCGTTTGCGTCAGGTGCCCAGGTGTGGTTGTCTCGGGTGAGGGTGGAGTCAAGTTGCTCATCGGTAACCTTGCTCCAGTTCCTTCGTGGTGGGCGTGGGGCTGGTTTGGGTGCCTTGGGTTTGTTGATGGCGAAGTGTACGCAGTGGTGGTCGGTCCATGGCGGCTGCGTTGTGTGGCTGAATTGGACGCTGTTTCCTGCCGCGAAGATGGGGTTGAGGGTGTGTCCTGCTCTGTGGGTCGGTGTGTTGACGAGTTGTTTAAGTCCGATGCTGGCGAGGTTGTCAATAAGGATAGTGGAATTGGGGTCGCTGGGGTTGTCGAGGTGGAAGTTCAGGTCTCCAATGAGTATGTAGTTTGTTGAGGCGATGGCGTGGGGTGCGATGAAGTCGGTGATGGTGGTGGCGAAGGGTGTTCGGGGGCCGGTGGGTCTGTAAACGAGGGTTCCTCGGAGTGTGGCTTTGGGGGTGGTCTGGATCTGGAAGTGCAGGTGTTCGGCGGAGGGGAAGGTTTCGCTGGAGGTGGTGAGGCGGAGGCTGCTCTTGTGGGCGATGGCGAGGCCCCCTCCTGTGTGGTTGGGGC
Source organism: Calotriton arnoldi (assembly GCA_963921515.1). Classification (NCBI taxonomy): domain Eukaryota; kingdom Metazoa; phylum Chordata; class Amphibia; order Caudata; family Salamandridae; genus Calotriton; species Calotriton arnoldi. Next base: position 5,016,340 of record CAWUFW010000192.1, on the reverse strand, counting down.
GGTCTTTCCTCTGGATCTTGTATCCGTCTGGGATGGCGGTGCTGATGTCGGGGGCGGAGGATGCGTTGGTTCAGGTCTCTGTGAAGAAGGCGATGTCGGGCGAGAGAGATTCGAGTAGGTTCCAGATTTCCATGGCGTGTTTGTGTTCGGAGCGTACGTTGAGGAGGATGCATTTTAGGGTGTCGGCGGTGCTGGCGTCGGCGGTGTTGGAGGCCGGGGTGGCGGTGAGGGTCTGGCGGCAGTGGAGGCAGGAGAACTGGCCGTGGGTCGTGTTCGGCGAGGCCTGTTGGCATTCTCTAAGTCTTCCAGGGTTGAGTGCGAGGAGGGTGGTGGTGTCGTAGCTATGGGTAGTGGGAGGTCCAGGGTTCCTGGCGCTGGGCGCGGTCGGGTCGCGGACGGGCGCAGACGGGCTTGCCTTTGGCGGCGCGCGGCCGCCATTAAGTAGGGGAGGTGGGAGGGAGGAGAGGCTGGGAGGCGGGAGCGGGGGAATTCCGGGGGGGAATTCCAGGGGGAGGGGCCGCAGGGCAGCAGCGGGGAAAGGAACAGGCAGGCACGAGAAAATAAAAACAGTGGTGGAATTAGAGCAAGACACCGATGGGCACAATAACAGTGGCACAACAGGGAAAAAATTAAGAAAAAAAACGGCTGAGAAAGGTTACGGTGGTTGCAGGCAGTCTGGTCCCAGTTGGAGCGGGCAGCAGGCGCAGGAGCAGACAGCAGCCTCGAACCTCCCAAGGAGGAGGTCGGGGTCTGGAGGCAAGAGACGGCACAGCGGAGCTGCGGGGAGAGAGTGGACTAATGTCGAGAATTACAATAGTCTTTGCTAAATGTATGGTGATCCATCAGTTTCACTACTATAAATGTCACTCACTCTGTTACCGTTGTCAAGTAACCCGTCTTGTTGGGTCACCCCAATCCAATCGGACGGCAGCCATCTTTAAGTGCATCAAGAAGTGCCAGTGTGAATTGAGTGACCTGGATTAAAGAACCACTCAGTTCAGGTGAGCAGTAACAATGGGCTACCGTAAAGAATGTCGATCCCCTGTACATAGACTAGCTCAAATATGCGCAAAATTGGGAACATTAAGGGAAAGTGAGATACGGGTACAAAATAGAACAACAAGATGGGGAGAGTTCAGAACTCGGAGAGGATTAGAGATAATACAAAAAGATAATAGCTGATGTATAGAATATGGAGAGACAGTAGCTGGTAATAGCAATTTTTGAACAATAAACAGCACGTGTGAACAGGACCTACAGACACAGTCCTGTTCACGCACATTGCATATTAGTAACATAAAAATGTGAGGGCCAACATCAGCGACATTTAGTAACGGGTGCACCCGATCTGTTGTGTCTATGTCCAGTACCCCTAATGGGGTGAAATTCGAGTGCTTTGACAGTTAAGCACTCAAAAGAGACGTAGTGACTCCAGTGTATTGGCAGTGTTTGACACTAGTATGAGGACAAAATATCAGTCCCCAAGGAAATACTGCAATTCGTGGTCAGTGTTGAGGCCCAGTTCCACACTCTTAAGTCACATAATCCAGGTTGCCTCCCTCCTTCTAAGTGTCAGTTCTCTGTTGCCACTTCTCGCGTCCCTGGGTATGGCGTTGAACCCGTAAAAGGAGAAGGCTCTGTGACTGTCCTGCGCGGGACAATCAGCAATATGCGTGGCTATTGGATATCTAGTATCAGCTTGTTTCACTGCCCTCATGTGTTCCCCAATGTGATCCTTCAGAGCTCTAATAGTGCTGCCGATATATCGGCGTTGGCATTTGCACTCGATCGCATACACCACATATTTGGTGGGGTAGTTGATACTCGTGTCAATCTTGTAGATACGGCCATTGGGGACAGTGAAGTCCCTCTTCTTATCCGCGGCCCATCTGCACGCGGAACATTGCCCACATTTGAAAAAGCCCAGTGTGTGAGGTGTGAGCCAATGTGCGTGTGTGCCTGCCCTAGGGTAACTGGGACTCAGCAGGTTTCTGAGACTCTTACCCTTGCGGTATGTCACCTCCGGTCTGGAGGCGATGAAGGGTTCTAATGTTTTGTCAGCATGAAGTAGGTGCCAATGTCTTCTCAAACTTCGTGTAAGTGTCATGTTTAGCATATTGTAATCCGTTACAAGCCGGATGGTACTTGGGTCCTCCTTCTTTGTCCTATCTTGCAGAGTGTACTGCCTCCCAACCTTGGAGATCTAATTGAAGGCATTGTTCACTGTCCTCTGGCTGTATCCCCTACGTTTAAATCTGTCCTCCATGTCTTTAAGACAGAGTCTGAAGTTGTGGTCTGTGCTACAATTGCGCCTAGCGCTTATAAATTCCCCATACGGGATGGCATCGATCTGGTGCCTTGGGTGCGCGCTTGTCGCATGCAGTATACTATTACAAGCTGTAGCTTTCCTATATAGTTTGCTCTCAATTTTATTGTCAGAGACAAAGAGTTCCACATCAAGAAAGGTTATAGAACACTTGCTGTGGTGGCAAGTTTACCTAATGTTGGCATCATTACTTTTCAAGTAGGCCAGAAAAGCAGACAGCCTCTCAGTACTCCCAGTCCAGATCATGAGGCAGTCGTCAATATACATGCCCCAAAAAAGAATAGAATCGTTCCATTCGCTACCTTTTGTGCCCCATATCTATTCCTCCTCCATCCACCCCATGAATAAATTGGCATACGATGGGGAGAATTACGAGCCCATGGCTACTCCGCGTGTTTGCCTGTACCATGTGTCCTTAAAGAGGAAAACATTGTTCTCAAGAATCATTTTGGTCATTTCCAGAAGCATGCCCTTGTGCTCCCAGAGGCAAGCCGGGCGAGAGTTGAGTATGCGTTCCAGTGCATATAGACCCAAATCATGTTGAATGCTCGTATATAAAGCGGTAACATCCAGGGTCACCAGTGTCATGGTATCCTCCCATGTAATATCAGCCAGTATACTGAGTATATGCTTGGTATCCCTTATGTACGATGGTAAGTTAACCACCATCGGCTGAAGAAATATGTCCACATACTCTGACAGTCTCTCTGTGGGTCTACCTATACCAGACACAATAGGTCTGCCTGGTGGGAAGGGGAGATTCTTGTGTATCTTTGGCAAGGTGTACAAGCATGGGTATCTGGGACGATCAACTTTAAGGTATGTGTATTCATTGAAATCTAGGAGGCAAAGGTCATGCCACCCTTTGAGACTGTGATTAATGTTGTCAGTCAGATTCCATATGGGATTAGAAGGGAGCTTCTCATAGCAGTCAACATCATTTAGTTGTGAGAGGATCTCCCCCCTCATAGTCAGCCTGATTCATGAGCACTACTTTACCACCCTTGTCAGCCTCCCGTATCATGATGCTGTTGTCCACCATCAGTGAGTGTAGTGCTTGCCGTTCTACCTTGGTTAGGTTGTCCACCCTCCCTAAGAATAGTGTGATTCAGTGTGCCTATCCAGGTCTGACATAACCAGTTCATAAAAAATATCGATGTTGTTGCCAGCCGGCATTTGTGGGGTCCATCTGGATTTCGCCTTTAGGCCACTGCTAATGTTCAAGTCCATCTGAACATTGAGATCATTAAGAACCCTATCCATTGTCATTGGGTCCCCCTCACATTCAGATATTGACAGTAACAGCCTTGTATCTAACACATCCTGAATAGTTAAATCATCACATGAGAAATTGAGTTGTGTGCTCAAATTTTTATTTACACAAGGAAAAAGTGCAAAATGTTTTTTCAAGTTAAGGCGTCTTATGAATTTAAACAAATCAACCTTAGCCCTCCATATGTCTCCTCTATCCGTGGGGCAGAAGCTCAGTCCCTTTTGTAAGAGGGATGTCGCTTCAGGGCTAATAACCTTGTCTGTAAGGTTGACCACGGTAAGGCCACCTACTTCTTCTTGTTCCATGATCTTGTTCTCATCCTTTCTTCTTGCCATGCCCCCTCTCTTTCCCCCCCTTGTCCGCCTGTGGTAATAGTGCGCCGATTTTGTTCTCCATTCCCCTTTTTTATCCTGAGTACTTCCCGTAAAAAAGGGTTGTCAGGATGTTCTCGACTCCCTATCCCCTCCCGCTCGCTCTCACTAGTGACTGGCGTGTCCAGCGAGGTAGAGATGGAACTAATGGAAGTAGCTGTCTCCTTTCTCTCTGTCGATATTTTAGGAATTAGGTGATCATATTTCTTGGCGAAGGTAAAGACCCTGCCACAATTGTAATCCTGTTTGTCCCTCTTCAGTTTTTTGGCCTTCCTCTGTTTAACCTCACTCTGGTGTTTAAAGATTACTTCATTTAGAATTGTGTAATTCTTCTCAGTAGCCTCTGGAAGATTTAGATCTTTAATCTCTGTCTTATTAACCTTTCTCTCTGAGTTCTCAATAACCCATCAGTTTGTTAGAGTTAACTGTCAGTTCCCTCTCCCAATCCACTGATAAGTCCTCTAGGTCGTCGTAAGTCGGAATTATTTGTGATCTGAGGCCCTTGGAATTCTCCCTAGTTTGATGTACTGCTTCAATGTGGCCCCATCCCACCATTTGGATAGCTCGTTCTTCTTAAGTTTTTCTAACCTGACGAATTTACTCCTCAGACCCTCGTTGGTCGGCGGGTTCCCACTTCTGGTAGCTGAGTCTACGGTAAGTCCCTTGCTAAGGTTGCTGAAGAGTTCCTTGGCTTCCTTGTCCCTATTCATCACACACAACGTGTGTCCCTAGGATAACTGGGCTGCCCCCTATTATGTACTGTAAATGCTGCACGTCCGGTGGCTGTTCTAATAGGGTGATGGCGCTCCTAGGCAATACGCAGGTATTATTTGGGTGTAGTTTAGTGTGAGTGCGGTGCAAAGGGGTAGAGAGAACCACCCCTCTCCCTAAACTGTGGTAAAGCCACTAACAAGAAACACAAAGATTCCAATAGTGTCAAACAGTTTACTTTAAGATCTTTTCTTGTGACAGCAATCATGGTACTGGGGTCATTATAATATTCAGGATGCCCAAGGTGGTTCATACAATTTTTAACGTATTTTAGCCATGGTATGGTAGAGGCCCGCTCTAGCTTAAGACTATCATTTAAAATGTCCAGATTAAATGTAGTTTTTCTTGTCGTCCAGATCCTGTGCCATAGTAAAACGGGTTCTATTTTTATAAGGTCAGATATATACGGCACCCCTAGCTCAGGATAGCATATGTAGTAAGATGTACTGCTTATTTACTATCAATTATAATGAATAACGTTCATGTTATCCCTGTTATTTTTGGACTCATTTTGGTTGGGATCACTAATCAGTTTATAGCCTGAGTATTGTATTGCCATATATAAAGAGTTCTAAGAAAATGACACAAGAACTTCCTGTAGCCCGGAATAGATAGGCCAATGTGATTTGCTGACTCATATGTACTTGTCGTGTCTTCCTGGAATTCTTTTAATAGACTGATCTAGTCTTTTAGGAACAGAAAAACGTGCATTGGTTTCAAGTAGTAGATCATGCCTTGTTTATTGATGCCTGATTTACAATTGCTGCAATAAGGATGGTTCCCTATGTGTGCGGAACCCATCGATCCATTTGCAAACATCTCAGTGCCATCTTGTCCTCCTGAGTACATCTTGATCAAGGGCAAGAAGGAAAGGCTTTTCCTAACTCAGACCTAAACTGTGAAACAATCTTCATACAGAAATGAGGCTTCTCACCTCAGGTCACCATTTTAATAGTGCTTTTAAAATGTACTTGTTCTCATAATTCTGTATCACTTCATCATCGAGGGTATTATTTTTTTTTTAAAACTCTTTTTATTAACAAAGCTCATGAGACCATACCACATGTATTTACAATAACAGTTCATTATTACGCCGAATACATATATCAACAGGGGGTAAAAGCATGAGAGCCCCGCTCTGGGGAGAACCAATGACATTTCCTCTCACTCATCTCCGGTTGCCCCAGGATTTCTATACTGTTTCCAGGGCGCCCAGACCTTTCCCCATTTTTTGGCACACCCCCTGCTTTTGTACACAACTGCTTCGGCTCGTTGGCACCAGTCTAGGTCACGCTTCCAGTCCTCTAATTGCGGGGGTGCCTGCTGCCCCCAGCATCGGGCGATGTTACGTTTGCCACCCCCGCCGCCAGGACCAGCCAGATTTCCGCGTACCGGGGCCAGGCTTCCTCGCCCTTGATCATTAAAAGCAGCCACTTCGGGTCGATTGGGACCATTTTCCCCATCACTCTGGACAGAGTGTCTGTAACCCCAGCCCAGAATGATGCTATCTCAGGGCATTCCCACAGGATATGGAAGAAAGATCCCTCTTGATTGCACCCCCTCAGGCAAAGCTCCGACTGAGTTCTACCCCATTTGTGAAGGAGTGTGCGGGGATAGTATGTGCGGTGCAGGATTTTCAACTGTATCAGTCGGAATCTGGCACGTATTGCTACCTCTCTAGGACTTTGTGTCGCCTCTTGCCAATTTTCGTCAGTGATACTGCCCAGGTCAATAGACCACGCTTTTCTTAGAGAGATCAGTGGGTCTGGGCTGTTATTAAGCAGCTTCCGGTAAATCGTGGACGTGGGCTTCCCCTCAATAGGATCAAGCAGTAACCGGTCCTCCAATGGGGAGTACTCCGGTATGGATGCGCCCTCGGCACGTGTACCCTGAGTGCGTGGACTAATCTGATGTAGTGGTATTGTTGTGACTGGTGCATATCATATTCCTTCTGCATGTATTCGAACGAGCGGGGGAATCTCCCTTCCAAATGTCTCCCAAATACTCAATCCCTATTGACCGCCACCCCCGAAACCCGTCAAGGCGGTCACCTCCCGGAGCTGGGCTCCCAGCCATAGCGGGGTCTTACCAGTCAACTTACTTTCCCACCCAAGGAATCTATTGGCCTCCTTCCAGCATTGCACCACCACCCTAGTGTGTTCCGGCCATCCCAGCGATGTCTTCCTAGCGTAGAGAAGGGATTCACAGTTGTTGCCGGTCATGACCATCCTGTCCACCCGATATGCTGGCTCATCGCCGTCGGCATATACCCAGTCGTTTACTACCTGTAGTTGCGACGCCCAGTAGTACAATTTTACGTCCGGGATTGCCAGGCCGCCATCGAACACCCCCTTTGCAGTTTGTGAAGCGCACTCGCGGGGGTCCTCCATCCCATAGCAGCGTGCGGACTGCCTGGGCGATCCGTTTAAAAGATTGCGGGGGGACCGGGAATGGCGTGTTTTGTAAAATGTACAGCAGTCTCGGCAGAGTTAACATTTTGAATAGAGCCGCGCGGCCCATAAGCGTAAGCGGGAGGGATCGCCAGTGGCTCACGTCCGTGTCTAGGCGAGACAGTTGGGGCTCGAGGTTCTTGGTCAGGAACTCGACCTTGCTTCGGGTTACATGGATCCCCAAGTATTTAAACCCGTCGGTAGTTATCGGAGCCGAGCAGCAAGATGGGAGTCGCGGGGAGGGCCAGAGAGTGGAAAGACCACCGACTTTGCCCAATTTATGGTGTATCCGGAATAGCTGCCGAACAACTCGAAAATATGCAGTACACGGGCCAGCGAGTGGTACGGCCGAGCCAGGTACAGCACTATATCGTCCGCGTATAGAGACACGCGTTCTTCCCAACCCCCGGTGTAGCAATGCCCCAAATCATGGGGTCCCTCCTTATCCAGTGTGCTAGCGGTTCCAGAGCTAGGGCAAACAGGAGAGGGGATAGGGGGCAACCCTGCCTAGTGCCCCTCCTCAGGGGAAAGGATCTAGACACCGCCCCATTGACTCTTACCCTGGCCACTGGTAGTACATATAACAATTTCACCCAGCTACAAAAGATCGGCCCAAATCCCAACCGCTGTAGGACCATGAATAGGTAAGGCCATTCAATACTGTCGAAGGCCATGGAGGCGTCCAAGGCCACCGCCGCCGCCTGGGTGGACCCCACTCCTTCTGTCAAGTGGAGTACCCCGTACAGCCTTCGTAGGTTATGGCGGGTGCTCCTCCGGGGCATGAACCCGGATTGGTCGATGTGCACTAGGTCTGCTATAACTGACACCAACCGCTCTGCCAGGACTTTGGCCAGGACCTTTGCTACCGCGTTTATTAGTGAGATCGGACGGTATGAGTCACACCGGTCTGGGGGCTTCCCTGCTTTGTGGATTGTCACTATCATGGCTTCCCTCTGGTCTGGGGGGAGCCGCCCCACTTCGCGTGCCTCGGTGAACATCCGCAATAGGGGAGCTCGTATCACCGCCGCCTGGCGTTGGTAGATCTCGATCGGGAGCCCGTTAGGCCCAGCCGCTTTACCGGACTGTAGAGCGTTCAGAGCTATTCCTAGTTCCTCCTCCGTGATATCGGCCTCAAGTCTCTCTCTTGCCTCCGAGGACAGCATGGGCAGCGCGAAGTCGCGCAGGAATTCCTCGCAGTCCGAGTCAGTCCTCGTGCAGACCGGCGAATAAACCCTCTCAAAGTGTGCCGCGAAGGCTTCGGCCATCTCCCCACTGGTGGAACATAAGGTCCCTGAGTCATCTCGCACCCCGACTACCCATGAGCGCTCTCTGTCTCGGCGCTCTAGCCACGCTAGGAGCTTCAGCCCCTTATCCCCAACGTCATACAGCCGATGTTGCGTGGCCAGTGCATATGCCCGCGCTTCTCCCTCCGCCAGTGTCTTAAGGTCCCTCTGCTTCAGTGCCAAGTTGTGTCGCAGTTCCGCAGACTCTGTCAACGCGGGATCACGGGTTAGTGTCTCTACCTCCTGCTCAAGCCGTCGGATCTGTAGGGATTCCTCTTTTTTCTGCCCCCCAATTAATGCTTGCGCCTGCCCCCGCAGAACTGTCTTGTACGCCTCCCATATAGTGACCTGGGAGTCCACTGAACCCCGATTCTCCTCGAAGTATAACTGTGACCCCTCGCGAAGCTTGTCACTGATGGCCGGATCTCGGAGCCGCCAGGGGTCTTTTTTCGGATATGCAGCCCTCTGCACCTCCGGGCCTCGGAGAGTAACGCATACCGGTGAGTGGTCTGAGATCCCACGCGCCATGTGTCTGGTATCCATGAAGTCCCCCATATGCGTGAGTCGGGTAAAGAAGTGATCGATTCTGGAGAAGGACCCGTGCCTAGCCGAATAGAACGTGTATTCCCTAAACTGAGGGTGGTGAGCCCGCCATATATCGCACATGCCGAGGGCGTCGATGAAGCCCGCCAGACCTCGCTCCCCCCGCACACCCGCTGGAGAGTTAGATCGATCTAGGGATGGGTTCATTGCAGCGTTTGTATCTCCTCCCAGGAGGAGAGTACCCGATGGGAGATCCGCTAAGAAGGCACCCAGCTTAGGTAGAAAGGTGGAATGTAGGCCTGGCGGTAGGTAGCAGGAGCAGAGCACCACCGAGCGCCCCTCCCAGGCACCCACCGCCGCTACTAGACATCCGGTGTCATCCTCCCATGTACCAGTTATCACCAGGGGTAGGGCGCTACGCACCAGGATACCCACCCCACGGGCCCCGGAGGTGTACCCTGCGTGTGCAATCATTTTATAGCCAAAGCGGTCTAGGGCCCTACACCTATTCCCCCTCAAATGTGACTCTTGGATCAGGACTACGTCCGGGGCATGCCTCTTAAGGTGTTGTAGCACCAGTGTGCGCTTTATTTTATTGCCCAATCCATTAACGTTCCAGGTCCATACCCGCAGGCTAACTGGGTCCCCCATTTTCCTGAGATAGTAACAGTCGCACTTCTCCCCTTCCACCCCCTGTCTTGTCGCCTGTCATGAACTGCCTCCGTGGATTACTATTGTGGTCTCGAGCTAACACCCCCGTACCCCCAAGAAAAAGAAAAAAACCCTCCCCCCCACACCCCCTCCCTGCATCCCTGCTAGGTGAGTCCCCAACCACCCACCCTTGAAACTGGCAGAGTGCCTGTCGCCCATACAATCAAACACGAACGAAAAACAGGGCTGCGCCGCCTGCAGCCAGCACGAAGATATACTTATTGATTAACTACAACAAGTGCCCATTTGTTCAGAGCTCAGCAGGACCCTCGATATCCAAGTCCCCTCAGGCCGCCCGGGCTGCGCCCCAGAACTGTCCCATTAGGAGTGAGTCTGGCTCAGTGTATCCAACTATTTACAAGGGGCACCAACCCGCTCTCATTGTCTAATAAGGAGCTGCCTCGTCCCCCATTGCCCCGCAGTGTGTCCAATGGAACTCCTCTCCCGCTGAGGCCAGATCTCAGTCTATACTTTGCCCCTTCCCATAGTCACTTATCTGGCCGCTGGTCTGGTCTCTGTCCGTTGGGTCGCCTCCAGTCCTCGGATTCAGCCTCAGTAGACTGCTGGTGCGGGTCGGGACGTTCTTGTCTGCCTCTCCGACCCACAGCTCGCCAGCCCTCGAGCCAGTCACCCGCCTCCTCCGGCGTGTCGAAGAAGTATGCTTTTCCGTCGTCTAGGATCTTGAACCTGGCAGGGAACAGCATCATGTATTTTACCCCCTGTTCGCGGAGGGCTCTCTTCACTCCATCGAAGGAGCGCCTCTGACGCTGGACCCGAAGGGTGAAATCCGGGAAGAAGCGAATGGTGGCATTCTCGATGTGCAGGTCACCGGTTGTGCGTGCAGCCTGCAGGATGGCGTCTCTGTCCCGGAAATTTAGGATGCGGGCGATGATGGTGCGCGGGGGGGCTCCCGGCTTTGGTTTTCCACCCAGTGCCCGGTGTGCCCTCTCCACGGAGAAGAAATTTGACAGTCTTTTGGGCTTCAGGTGTTTAAGAACCAGATCTTCGATGAACCAGTCCGCCGACTGTCCTTCCATTCCCTCCGGGACCCCCACGACGCGTATGTTATTGCGCCGGGCCCTACCTTCTTGGTCTTCAAGGCGGGCATAGATGGTTTCCTGGTTTTTAGTGAGGGAGGCCACCTGCTCCTCTAGCCGCTTAGTTTTGGCCTGAGGCTCCCAATGCCCGTTTCCGCCGCTGAAACCTTCTCCGACATATTTCTGAAGTCGGCTCGTAGGAGGTTCACCTCCTCTGTCACGGAGTCCAATTTTGGCTCAAGGGTGCCTCTAAAGTCTCTGATGGCCCGCATTATATCCTTGAGGGAAGGGTCCGGGTCGCTGTCTATCTCGTGTGGGCCTCCTCCCACCGCTTCGTCCTCGCGACCCATGGCGACCGTATATTTATCGATCTGGTTCGCCTGGCCTGGGCCCGATGATTTGGTGCGGCCCATGTCTGCACACCCACGTCGCGCCTACTGGTGTCCGGCCGGACAGCTAACCCACTGCCTGTCGCTGTCTGCTGCTGCACTCCCGGCTGCGTGATTGCGTGGTCCGAGAGCGTATTCTTTTGCCCACCTTCCCGGGGCGACCGGAGGGTCCAAGCGGCCCCTGTCCTCGACCTCGCTGGCTTCCCCCGGCTTCCAGGAAACAGGGCAGCCCCCGGGCAAGAGACCTCAACAGACCCGCCTCCCCCCGTCGGCCAGGGGGGTCCAGGTAGCACGACGTTTCTCTGATGCACAGGCCTGCACCGCGCTTGCGTGTCTCTTGCTGCCGGTCGTGCGGTGGGCAAGGCAATCCGCCTAATCTCCCGCCTCTCCTCTGGTCTCGGACAGCCTGGTGTCCCCCGCAGCGTCCCTCAGCTCACGCGGTCCGCAGCGCTCTCATCCACTGCGTCCCCACACTTATCAGTCCACTAGGGCGCCGGGAGCAGTCCAATGTAGTCGCGCACCGCAGACGAGCTGTGGGCCGGATCCGCCGTAGTACACGGCTCCACTGTATTCTGGTGTACCTGCTGCAGTGATCGCCGCTGTGCCACTACCCGGTTCTAGGCGCTGCCTGCAGCGTCGCTCTGCTGTTCGGGCCCACGGTGTGAGCGTTTACCGCTGCTCCTCCCTGTGCATCCGTCTCACTGCCGAGTATCGGAGGAAGTTCGAGGGGTCTAGTGCTGACTGTGCGCCGGCCGCCATCTTGGGGTCAGTTCTGCCGCCGTCTGTCACCGGGCACTCCTGCCGTTTGGCGGTGTTGCTTCGGCCCCTGGACCCTTCTGGGTGGAGCGCCACTATTCCGGCGCTCAATGCGGCCGTCTGGGGTCCCGCTACTTGCCGGATTCTGCCGGATGTCTGGGCTAAATCGCCGATCGCAAGCGCAGCGCGATCAACCTGCGGCCATCTTCTGCGGCTGCAAGCCACGCCCCACCATCGAGGGTATTATTGTAGTGTATTCTCTATTAATGTATTGACATCATCAAGAGGGTATTATTGTAGTGTATTCTCTATTAATGTATTGAACAGTCAATCTATTATTTTATCTCGGAGTAAAATATGATGCCCCATTAACAAATTTGTCTATTTTGGGAGGAGAGAGATACCTTTCTTGACACCCATCAGTCTTCATTTTCCTTTACTTGTTTATTTATAATGTCAGTCAGTTAACCTTCAGCCAAAGACAAAGATGCATAAAGCCACTTGCTGTGATTACATCACATGCTTTGGTCTGGTTGAGACCTACAGTAGTGTTTTGGTCACTTGCATGGATTTTCTTGCTACTGCATAATATTTTTAAGAATCCTGCTGAAGTATAAAATCAATGCAAATCGTAATATAGATGTATGACCTTTTCCTGTTCTGTGAAGCATGTTCTTTTTCGTTTGCTGTTAGGATAGATATATCCAGAATTACTTGGTAAAGTATTTGAAAAGGTCAGATCTATCCTTCAGTGGTTCTCCTGCTGAAACCTGGAATGCCTTCAACCATGCTACTGTAGATATTATTGAATGTGAAGTCAGGGCCATTCTGTGGGTAGGAGTTTGGATATTAAAATCAATTATCACTTCACTTTTAGAATGAATATCCTTGTCGTCCCTTTAAGTTAGCTATCTTAGAAGAGACAAAGATCAGGTTTAACATGTGGCCACAGAACAATGGCTGGAGATCTATAATCTCTGTATGAGTAAGAGTGTCTGATCATTTTTTCAGATTAGTGTCTTCTACCTAAAACTGAAGTTCTCTACAAAGAAGTGCTGATTGAAATGCCATTAAGCACATTAGCTCCCTCAGTGGTGTATCAAAACACCCACGTAGGGACGTGATAGAGCATCATCAGCATCATCACAAAAACATTTAAAGCAGTTAACTTACAACTTCGTATCAGCTAATTAACCTAGATATACAAAAAGATTTTCATCACTCTAGTGGATACGCTGCTTTAGACTCAGCAAGTCCTCAACCCTTGGAGTCTACAGACCACTGCTTCTGGAAAATCTGTATTCGAATGGGAGCATGTCTTAGACTTCTTAGTCTATGATCTCACTTAAACAACTTTCAGTAGCTAAAACGTCATGCTAGTATTTGTAATAAAGCAATATATTTAAAACAATGGTACACCATTGAACTGGTTTTAAGCAGCTCAAACTTTTTTACTTTTTCTACCTTTTCTCAGTATACATTTTTTCCAGGAGAACATTATTTCTTGCCAATGTCATGCCATATTAAACTAACCATAGGACACAAAAATGAATTGACTTTAAGGCAACAGAGGGTGTAACTATTTGAGCAGGTCTTGGGCGATAATTATCAAAAGCAGCACTGCAGAAGGTTGTGAGAATGAACATATAAATCATTCAAAACAATGCTTAAACGAAGCTAGGACACTTTGGATGTTGTTTATGTCCAAGGAAATTACATGTACAAAATCAGCAGAGTGAAGCAAACCGAAATGCACACTTGCTCCTCAGGTAAGCAGCATTTTAGTGTGGTCCTAAGCAGCTGCTAACTCTGCATGAACATTTTGTACCCCGAGGAGACTATGGCGTTCTATTCCGTTGCCTTCCCCATACCAAATAAATACACTCAAGGATATCAACTTCACAGTACATGCCTTCTGCCCTAGATGCAAAAGACACACAATTGATGGACGGAATGCAGAACAAATCAAAACATTCACCCCCAGTCAAGAGATCTGGGTTAAATCCATCATTCTTTTGCTCAATATGCCACCCCAGTTTAGACCTGGCCATATGCAAATCAGTCTTGACCCTGTGCCTCATTGGAACAGTCCAGCCCGAACTGCCAAGCAAGGTCCTCCCTGGACTGGAAACAAGCATCCTAGGACCGGTTTCGGGGTTTTACCCCTCATCAGCCTTGATAGCTTGAATCCAGTGGCACAGTGAGCCCAGGACCCACGTCTGGGCATACCCGGCGCACTTAGGGCGAGGAAGCAAAAGACACACAATTGATGGACGGAATGCAGAACAAATCAAAACATTCACCCCCAGTCAAGAGATCTGGGTTAAATCCATCATTCTTTTGCTCACCATGCCACCCCAGTTTAGACCTGGCCATATGCAAATCAGTCTTGACCCTGTGCCTCATGGGAACAGTCCAGCCCGAACTGCCAAGCCAGGTACTCCCTGGACCGGAAACAAGCATCCTAGGACCGGTTTCGGGGTTACACCCCTCATCAGCCAGGATAGCTTGAATCCAGTGGCACAGTGAGCCCGGGACCCACGTCTGGGCATACCCGGCGCACTTAGGGCGAGGAAGCAAAAGACACACAATTGATGGACGGAATGCAGAACAAATCAAAACATTCACCCCCAGTCAAGAGAGCTGGGTTAAATCCATCATTATTTTGCTCGCCATGCCACCCCAGTTTAGACCTGGCCATATGCAAATCAGTCTTGACCCTGTGCCTCATGGGAGCAGTCCAGCCCGAACTGCCAAGCCAGGTCCTCCCTGGACCGGAAACAAGCATCCTAGTGGATACCCTAGTTCCCATGTTACCTACACCAGGGAAGCCGAGTGCATACGTGTGAAGTGGTGTCGGAAACCGCTGTTGAACCCAATGGAGGATTTCAGGAAAGTGCCGCTGTGGAGGAAGGAGAAAGTGTCAGGTGGAATCCGAGGATGGATTCTTGATGAGAGGTACCTGCAAGCAGAGGGGGCAGAGTCTGTGTTTCTCAGGGGTGACCAGGAAGACGAATGCCCTCCGATGTCGGGTGTTGCAGGATGGATGACCGTGACCTTAAGTCTGCAGCTGTGAGGACCAGGCGACGCTGAGGAAGACCAGAAGCTGTGCACGACCTGTCCCACGAAGGATGTCAAGTGCTGAGGGTTCGGTGTCCGGCGGGAGCACCAACAAGCCTTGGCAAAGGCAAGCCATGCAGGAATCAAAGAAGGAGCAACGTTGGGACCAGCAAGGTCCAGGGGACTCACCAAAGGCAGGGGAGTCAGGGCAGGTCCCGGGCAATCAGCGGACCCCAACAGAAACAAGTGTGACCCTCAAGTGGACCCACAGGCCGGAGGCACTGGAGTCGCGAGAGGATCTCAAGCAGCTCACCAAAAGATGCAGGCCATGATGCACACGATACGGTGTGGCTGAAAATTCTGGTCACAGGAGATGCTCGAGGTTGGGGCTACTTGGATCCCGAAGATCTTCTTGGAAAGAAACCAACAAGCCTTTGCAACTGCAAGTTGGACGTGGTGCACAGGGGTTCGGGTATTGCAACCCCCACAAGGGATACTGGCCTCAAAATTGGTGAGAGGGTAGAGCAGGCCTCTGGAGCTGTGGAAACCCACCACCTGTGTTGCAGAGCCCACGTAGTCCGGAGGAGCTCGGGATCTGCAGACCGGTCGACTTAGTTGCGGTGCCTGCAAATGCAGGGGAGTGACTCCTTCACTCCAAGGGAGATTTCTACAGGTGTCTTTGATGCTTCACAGGCCTTGGTAGGTTATTGTACGACGCACAGGCACAGACGATGCAGCAGACTGGAAGGGAGACAAAGTCAGGCCTGAGCGAAGTCCAGAGTGCCCAGACGGTAGAGGTGGTGTCTGATCTGAATCTTATCCCACGACGAATCTAGTGACCTACACCCAGGTAAGCCCTTAAGTACCCTAGGGAAAGGGTTAGGAAGATTCAGGGGACCCTCCCAGGGGAGGGTCTGGACAGGGGAGAGGTTACTCGCATGTCCTTTGTCTAGTTTCGAGCCAGAGCGGGAGCCAACGGCTCCCAGGACTGGTTTGAACTGGACTATGCACAGGGACACCAAATGTGCCCCTAATGCAGACTTCCTGGCACTGGCAAGCGCACCCACCCGGTCCCAATACACTAAATCCTGTCTGGTAGGTGGTCACACCTCCCTGTGACAGGATGCCTATTGTTCTGCCTTCCCCTGCTCAAGCTTGGCTCAGCAGCAGGAGGGCAGAAATATGTCTCTGGTCGGCAGCAACCATTTTATGCTGTCCGAGTCAAGAAGGATGGTACCGGGAACACTGAGAGCCTAACGGAGGGCTCTACCAGTGCTTGGAATCATACCTTGTGGGGGTATGATTCCAACCTGTTTGATACCAATCTTGATAGTATTCGTTGTAGCCGTTTTCGAGATGGTCATCGCGTAATTACGCTGTGCCCCTCTATATAGTATATGGCTGCTTCACTGACAACCCGGGAGAATGGACTTTGTTGGCTGCAGGGGTATTCTGCTCATGCAGGGGCACCCTCTCACTTAGAACCAAGCACCCTGCCTTCAGGATTGCAAAGGCCTGTTAGAGGGGTGACTTATAGGTTTTAAGTGCAGTGATCCTAGGTACAGGAAACCTATATCTTTAGTAAATGGTGTAAGCACCAACTTACACAGGCTTCAATGGCAGGCCTGTAGTTCCATTTTGAATGGTCTCTCATGGGTGACATAATACATGCTTCAGCCCATGGGAGACCTCTGGGGTACCTATGCCCTGGGTACCTTAGTACCATATACTAGGGACTTATAAGGGTACCCCAGTATCCAATCTGGGATGTACCTAAGTACTCAACACAACAGTTTAGGGAGAAAGCAGATAGGCTGGGGTCCTGATTAGTAGGATCCCAGTCAGACTAGTCAAAGTACAGCTTAGCACCAGGCAAAAAGTGGGGGTAACCATGCAGAAGGATCCTACCTTCCTACAGTGGCTGTTTCCAAGACAACTACACCACACCACATTCCGGCAGAAGAACCCAGAAAGACAATCACACCTTCAAGCTTAGTCTTCAGCTTACAATCCATAGATTGGAAACAACCCTACCAGCAAACCAATTTCAATAGTCAGGTAAGTTAAGAAGGGCAGAAATATAGTCGCCAGGGTAAAATATACTTATGTCATTTTATACATAATGTTTCTTGTTCACACTAATGCTAATACCATAACACTCAGCGGTCAGCAGTCAACTGCAACTTGCACCTCTTACACTGACATAAGACATATCTGCTACGTGGATTGTCCATCACCAGTACTGTAATACCAATAAACCAGCCATCACTAAATGAACAGGCATGGTATAACTGAAGAGATCTGTCATACACTATGGGTAAATCTGAGGTCTTTAATCTAGATCAAGACTGCAGGTCCCTAACATCCATACACTATAGGCTCTTTTTTTTACATCTGACATCTTCCAGTGACACTCAGATATGGGATGATAGTAACAATGCACATCCCAGCAGATCGCTCCACTTCTCTCTCCCTCCAACCATGCCAGTTTAGTTCCACAACTAAGCAGGCTATAATCATAAGAAATGTTATAGAGGGACCTGCAGAGCTGTTCAAAGCTGCCAGTGCACTGAAAATGATAAACTGCGCGCCTGTGACTCTCAAATCTCCTCATCCGTCTTTGAACGTGCATTGAATGTAACAAGATAAAAAAGTCATTTTTATTGCTCATTCACCTTCTGAACTCCAGCATGTTTTTTTATATTAGATTGTATGCATTCAAATGTGTATGCAGTTTATTTGAAATTGAGTTTTTGCCTTGGTCAATTGGGTATCAAAGATTAATATGAGCTGGTCTGGCCCTCAAATGCTCCCAGCAGGCTACGGCCCTGGATTCAAACCCCAGAGGCCACCATGCTCCGCTCTCTATCCACTTATGCCACCACGCATCGTCAATACTGCCATTTCACCCTGCGGATGTGGGCAGGCAAGGTTGGTCACAGTCTTAGTGTGCCTCATGGGGGCAGCTGCTCACTCCGTCAAAGGCCCTCGGGGCATCCAGGTATGTTCAAGGCTTCTTACCCATTTAATGTTTGAGAATTGTTTGAGATTGTTTTACCCACAAGAACTCCAATGATTCACTTTATTAGACAAAATTGAGGTTTCCGGGTACCAGGGCTCCTGATGGACACTTAGGAGGGAACCAGCTACTAAATGGTTTCACCCGTATGCTCAGGTAGGATGAACGATTTGCATACCAGAACCACTAGTGACCTCCACCGGAGTTTCATCTGGTTTCGCCCTGCTGAGACGTATTCCACGTTTTGGGTCATATCATACATGCTCATGGTCCACCTACCAAACAGGACAGGAGAGATGGGCAGGTGGTGAGCCCACTGTAAGACTGAGATGGGATTTCTCCTATGCCAGCATGCGCTCAACCTTACATTCATAGCACTGCAGAGTGTCGATTGGTCCTCCAACTTGTGCAAGTGTTAGACTTGTTGGTCAATGTTTGAAGACGGGTCAGGTGGCTAACTAATATTGCTGCAGATCTCTGGCGGCCAACATGACCCAAAACACCTGGCAGGACAATGCAGTCAGGGCGCATTGAGAACATTTCGCCCCAACATCAGCCACACAGAGTACAGGGAAGCAATCTATTCCAGTCTGCACAGACCCCCACCTGTTAATCTCTTGATGGTTTTACACCCTCTTGAAAGATCCCTTCAAAGTTCTTTTCAAGTTTCCCTTATGATACTTTTGGGCTGTCAGTTTTGCACCCACATTTAGCCTTAGATGGAGTTAACCACTGCTTAGCACCATCCATGGGATGAGCCTCGATCAGAAAGACTTGGGCCCCTTGAGCGACACTGGAGAGTTGGTCTTTTGTATACCACATTTCCCATGCCTGTCACAGGGTGGGGATTCAGCACTGAGCTCTTCCATCTTCTCACGCTGTTACTGAGGTAATCCAAGCTAATTTCTTTTCCTCTGCTTAGTGGCATGTTTAAATTGAACTGGTCCCCATGTCTGATGTGTTGTTGTAGTTGGATGTAGAAGCATAGGGAGCTGGACTGATCGCTGGGTGCAAAAGGCCCCCAACTCCAGGAGGGGCCTGGTCAGAAATTCCCACCCTGCTGAATCTGGGAAGCCTGTGCCCTGCCTATGGAACTCTGTTCTATGTACTCTGGGACACCAATGGTGATGCCTGAAAGTGACGGAACCTGCCCAGGTAGTCGGGTTGCGCTCTGAGCGAGGACCCAGTCAGAGCTTCCTTCTATACCAGAGGATGAAAACCTGCTCAACGTATGCAGAATCTGTTCTGGCTGCTTTGTGACATCTTATCCTGCTTGCTGAATCCCAAAAGTAATGAGCTGCACCATGATAACTTCTGAAGCTTTTAGTCTCTCATCTTCAGGACTGTTCACCCCAGAGGGGCTCGACTCTCCATATGTGCGTCATGGATCACATAGTCGCCCTTATTTTTTACACCTTATTGATTGGGAGAACAATCTGGTCAGTAACGAGCTCCATGTAAAACCACCTGTAACATTCTGAGGGACGATGACTGGTCATTCTTGTAACTGTGCACCCCGATTGACTGAAGGAGATGTTTGAAAGAATGTATCAGACCTCATGGATCCTTGGCTGGGCAAAAGCTTTAAATGAGCTCTCATAGGGACTCCCAGAGCAGACCAGCAATCCCATTGTATCATTCATTTCCTGTGTCGCACAACTAGATGCCGCCCTCTGGACATTTCTTTGTACCATGAATTCCAACAGTAGATGTGCTCTATGTTATGTTTGCACTCAGGAGGAAGGCAGGGAATGGATGGACAGCCCAGGCCAGTGGCAGGAATCTGGGCCCTGGAGGCCGGGTCCAAGTTCTGCAGTTGTTTCAGTGGCAGCGTTTTGCTCCTGAGGTGCCTGGATGCCCCTGCCAGACTTATGTTATGCTGCAGTAGGTGCAAGGGCAAATTAGGCTGGCAGATGGAGCCTTGACCTCAGGGCCCCTGGGGGGGCAACATGCCAGGTCTTCCAAAACTCTGACTGGGGCCTGGTTAGAACTGTTCTTGCTGCAAATGAGGAACTAATTCTAATCCCGAGAAACTCTAAACCCAACCTATATACTTTGGGAAATCATGGTCGGTGAATGGAGCCTAGGCCCAGGGTTCGTGCCCCAGGCCAGATCTCTGACTAGGACATGTCACAGCTTACAACGCTGCAGGTATGCAGAGCTCTCTCCAGTTTTTTTGACAACCTGATAAATGGAGCCCATACCTGGGGACCCTCAAGAAAGATGTACTGCAGCTCTGATCTGGCATCCAGTCAGAGTTTTCAACCCTGCAAGAGCTGGGGCGCCACACGATCCCGGTGAACCCCATCCTGGGCACTAAAATGGCTAAAAATATCAATATTAATCTTAATAAAATAAGAACATACATTTTAAAGCTGTACTACGTAGACATATGTTACATTAATCAAACTGGCTGAAAAAGCCCAGGTCTCCATAACATTTTTGATTACTACAATGTTCACAAATTGTTTACAGACTAGAGCATGATTAAAATTCCAAGTCAGATTGTCCCAGAACTATGCATCAGTACTTCAAGTGACTCCTCAGCCATCCTTTTACGCATGTGAAGTTGAAGATAAGGCATTTGGTTTTCAGCAGGCATGGGGGATCAACACAAACCAATACATGCTAGATCTGCAGGCAGCAACAGAGAGCACAGATTCTAAAAGAGAAGAATAGGAGATAGCACAAATGTCATGCACAGGTGGGGCAGCTAATATATTGGCAGTCAGAAGCACCACAGGTTGGACCACACCTGCACACTGAGAGCCTACACACTGCAATTAATCTAAAACTAAATTTTTAGGTCGAAGCTTACCAGATAGCACAGCTGTCTTGTTGCAAAGACCAACTGGGAACATGCTGAAGCTTCCTAGGAATACATTCGATCCATTGCTTACCATTGGCTTGGTGTTTTGTAACTCACATTTGCTTGCTTTATTTCTTTTAGGCTGTCCAGGATGTCTTTGTTCCTCCCATGGAGAATAGCCTGTCTACCACATCTCTGGCTGGCTCCTTGTATTCTTACATGAATGCTCGCTTTCTCAGAACTCTTTTTTTTGTGAGGCAGTTCAGGAAAACTTTGTGTTTTCAGTTGTCTCGTTTGTATGCTAGTTCACAACAGTAAACATGCTGTATTCCTTTGAAAAGGCTTCCTGACGCCTGTCGTTCTGCTTGACTGATTCTTCTTATCTCTGCCACTACATCAGTCTTGCATGCCAATGAGGAACAATATTCTGTCTACAAGTTTGGTCAGTACTCTTTACTAATAGCATAACTTAAATAATCCTCTTTCTCAGTTTCAGGCACATGCAAGGCACTGGAAGTGGGGGGAATGAGAGGTGCTTAAGCACCCCCAAAATAACCATGCTGTATTTCAGAAGTAAATGAGCAATAAACAGTCCATACATTTTTTTTATCCTGTCACATTTGCTGTGCAAAGACAGAGGTCAAATGTTAGGCTCTGTCTTCCATAGTGCTTAGTGTTTACTTTTTTTTCTATGACAGCAAAATGAGAGGATTTATGTGACAATCTTGCAGGGGATGTGAAAGGAAAGGCTTTAGAATGTTATTTAGTTCTAGCACAAACACAATTTAAATGCTAGTAAATTAACTGTACAAACATTTCAGAATATATCTGAATTAGGAAAGCACAAACAAAGCATACTTTGAAGGGTGGTAGAAACAATTTAATACTATAAAAACAAATCAATACACTAGGTGATGCCGATTTCCACACATTATCTCGTTATTGTTTGTGCGCTGTATAGTTTTATCAGTAAACTGTATGTCTGCAAATGTAATAGTCATTTCACTTGAAAATGTGTGGTCTGTAATGGTAATACGCTACCACACCATGCATACTCCACTGTAACAAAACACTCTACTCCACTCTATGCCACTGTACGCCACTTCACTCTACAACACTCTACTCCAATCCATGCCACTCTACTCTACTCCACTCTACGGCACTCCACTCTACGACACTGCATTCTACTTCACTCTATGCCACTCCATTCTGTGACACTCTACTCCACTCTACACCACTCCACTAAACGCCACTCCACTCTACAATACTCTATGCTACTCCACTCCACTTTTCACCCCTCTACGCCACTCTACTTCAATCTATGCCACTCCACACCACTCCACTCCAGTCAATAGGTCTCTAATCTACAACACTGTATTCTACTCTACGCCACTCCACTCCACTTAATGCTCTGCAATGCCACTTTTCCCCACTCCACTCTACACCAGTCCCCTATACGCCACTCCACCCCACTGTACAAGACTGAGCTCCACTCTACGCCACTTTACTCCACAACACACTACTCTACTCAGCGCCACTCCACGCCACTCTACTCCACTCCACTTTATGCAGTCTCGCCATGCCAGTTTACTCCACTCTACACCAGTCCACTCTATGCCACTTCACTACTCTAGCTCACCCCATTCCATACCGCTCCTCTCTGACACTCTGCTCCACTCTACACCACTTTACTCCACGATACTCTACTCTACTCCACGCCACTTCACATTATTTCACTTGATGCTACTCCAGTCTACGCCACTCCACTTTCTGCGACTCCACTTTGATGCTCTACTTAATGCCACTTCACGACAGCCACCCCACTCCACTCTGCGGCAATCTACCTCATGCAATGCCACTCCACTCTGTGCCACTCAACTCTAGACTGTACTCCACGACACTCTACTTCCCTGTACACCACTCCACTTTACCACTACCTATTAGCCATGCTGAACAGCAGCCACACTAGTGTACAGCATGGGTAAAATACATTGGCAAAGCCAGTAGCTCTTGCGAGACCTATTGGCTTTGCCAATGGCTCAGTTTATTTATTTAAGATTTGGTTCTCAAACGAGGTCCACAGAAAATGTCAGCAATTTTCCAATGCAGAATAAAAGCATTTTACAAATACTATATTTAAACTAAAACATTTAATTTCATAGCAGATCAAGAGTAACAGATACCATCCCTGCGAAAGGACCTTAAAAGCTACTAATCCCAGAAGGGCCATACTTAAAGTGCAAAATAGTGCAGGGTCGAAATACCAATTTTCATAAACACAATTCCAATTATACAAGAGAGAATTTTCCCTAAGGGATTCCTACATCAATAGCTTGTGACCCCTATGCTTTGCAATTCCCAATTACCCCCCAGCCCCCAACTCCCAGTACCAGAGTACGAGACCCGCACCTATTCAAACTCATACCTGCAATTTCCCAACAATAGAAGATTTGAGACATTCTAATATAGCTTTAAGAAACATTTTTTAAAAATTGTACATTCCATCTAAAAACATTTCATTTACTACACGCAGTTATCAAAGCACAAGCTTCCACTGTCAAACGTACATTTTTTACATTTTTTTTTTTAGAGTTTATATAGAGCAAACTAGACCCGAGACATCGGGTATCAGAGCGCTTTACATGAGCACCAGTTTCGTTACAGATGGACACATTCATTTTTGTTAGGCACGGGGAGAGTAAGTGATTTGCCCAGAATCATAGGATGTTGAGCGTCGTTGCCGCGACTCGAACCCGGTTCCCCAGATTCGAGGTCAACCGATCTAGTCGCAAGGCTGCATCCTCTACATTATATTTAAAAAATAATGGTTGCAAAAAAATACGACTCTGTTGGTGCAAAGCTGCGCAGGAAGTACATGGTCCATATCTTGCTCGCCCTCATGGCAGAGATCACACACTTTCCTTTTAACCTGGGACTTTTGCCATGCCGCTGTTATGCAATTCTAAGGTAACATATTCAATGAAACTAACATCATGAAGTGCCTGGCTCCCATTATCAATATTCCATTATAAATATTTTTGAGTAGTCCTCACAATACATTAAGAGGTTATTACACCAAAGCTGCTTTTCTTCATTCAAAATCCCAGACAATATTCACCCTCTTATTTTAAAACATTTTTCATCTGACTAGCCGACCAAGAAAAAACAGTTTCCTGCCTAAAATTAATTAAATTCAAAGCAAAAATAAAATTCTTACAAAATACCAGTTTATTCTGCCATTCAAAATGTTCAGTGCGCAATAAGTACCTTTAAGAGTTTTCTTCACTTAAAAAGATCCATTGCCCCCAACGAAGCACTGCAGCTAGGCCATGCACATAAGCTCTAATTATCCCACATTCTAACCGTATTGCTTGAACTGCAGCTAATGTATTTAAGTTACAGAGTTTCCTTAGGACCTGACCTTCCAGTTTATTTAAAAAATCCCATTTCATAAGATCGATAATTTCCACTCTAATACAGCAAAGATGGAGGATCTCTAGCTTTCAAAGTGTCTGCAACCAACAGAATTGTAAAAAGCTTGTAACCCATTCCCCTGAGCAAGTGCCCTCGAAGAAATATGAGATACATGCTACTTATCAAGCAAATTACTCGTGGAAATCTTCCCTAAGTAAACATAAGATTTCGTGACTTCCAATTTATCGTTTCCAATTTTACCAATAATCCTTATAGGGGTTCCCAAGCGTACTTTTCTTAAAAATTACAATTTTGATTTTTGAAACATTAATTAAAAAAAAAAAAAGTCAAACCGCAAACCGATGAAGCAAGGTGGGGTCGCTCTTGCCTCCATTAAGCACTTGAGGTAACTGATGTTTACAAGGAAAAAAGAATAGGGGCCAAAAGACATCACTGCTTTAATCCAATCTATGTCATAATTTTGGATGTTAGACCCTGATCCCCACCCAAATGTACTTGACACCAGGGCAATGAATATAGGGCCGTAATTAAACGTAATAAAATACCCGGTATCCATAGCCTGCGCAATTTTCACCAAAGTGTTGGCCCACCCGATTGAAGGCTGTGATAAATCTATGAAAGCTGCTTAGACTGGTTGCCCTCCTCTAATATCATCTATTTCTGTGATCAGCTGGATCATGGGGACATTTTCTATGGTACCATGATTCCTCCTAAATCCAGCTTGCTCCTTTGGAATTAAGTCCCCCTCTGCCACCCAAGTCTGGAGGTGTTCCAAGATACTTTTTGCAGAAATCATACCAACCACAACTAGCAAATCTCTTTGCCTATAATTATGCAGTTGATTCCTTGGACCCTTTTTAGGTCTCGGCCTGCACCAGCGCTTGCGCTGGTCTGGCCGAGAGTTTTAGTAAGCGGGTTTTGGAAGTGCAAACACTGGCGAGTTCACGATGGCGTGCACGCGCAGCTGGCATCTGGGTTTCCTATCTCTTCCTCATTTCCTCGTCATGGCTCATTAACTCTCTGGACTCTGATGTTTCAATCGCAGCAGCAGATAACATTACCAACTCAGGGCCCTGGACTACAGTCACATGAAAAACAACAGCGATTAGCATTGAAATGCAAGCTTTTTTTTGTCTAGTTAGAAATATTGCTTCGGTGGGTTGATTTCACCTTATATCGCTATTTGTTTTATATTGGGAGTCACAGCCTAATTACCAGTATTTTTGTCTCTCACTGTTTTTAAAAAAAATATTTATTCGCACAAAGCTATATTTAAGGTTACTTTTTCCGCATCACTTCTTCACTCTATTTAAACTCCACACCCCCACTCTTATTGTCTCTCTCCTTCTCTCTCTCTCCCCTCTCTAATTCTCTCTCTACTTAATTAACTCTCCCCTCTCTATCTTTTTTAGCCTTTCATTCTCTCTCACCCCTTTCAAACTCCTTCATTCACTCTCTCTCCCCTTCTTTCTCTCTCTCTATCCCGCTCCACTCTTTATTCTATGTACACCCTTTCTCTCTCTTTCTCTCTCACCACCCTCTCTAATTGGGCATTATATCTTCACTCTATCTCTCACTCGGCAACACCACAGCATCACTCAGCGCAACCACATCATCAATCAGAGCCAGCACAGCATCAATCAGAGCCAGCACAGCATCACTCAGCACCAACACAACATCTCTCAACGCCATCACAGCATCACTCAACGCAACTACAGCATCACTCAGCGCCACCACAGCATCACTCAGCGTCACCACAGCATCGCTCAGTGCCACCACAGCATCGCTCAGTGCCACCACAGCATCGCTCAGCGCCACCACAGCATCGCTCAGTGCCACCACAGCATCGCTCAGCGCCACCACAGCATCGCTCAGCGCCGCCACAGCATAGCTCAGCGCCGCCACTGCATCGCTCAGCGCCGCCACAGCATCACTCAGCGCCGCCACAGCAGCACTCAGCGCTAAGACAATATCACTCAGCACCACCACAGCATCACTCAGCGCCAAGACAATATCACTCAGCACCACCACAGCATCACTCAGCACCACAGCAGTATCACTCAGCAACACCTGAGTATCATTCAGCATCACCTCAGCATCGTCTCCGCAACAGTCACCACCACCACCACTACCACCTCAGCATCACTCAGCACCACCTCAGCCTGCTCTCGGAATCTGGCATCTGTTGATTCTCCCTAGCGTCTGGCCGCTGCTAGTGTTATAATACAGGTACTAGTTCCCAACCTTCACCCTCCGATTGTTTATGCCCCCTCAAAAAAAAAGCTTTAACAAACAACCATTGCAATAGGCAGAAACAAGTTGCCAGCATTGCAAGAACAAAAGAAAACTGAGGAAAATTTTCATTGTAAATACTTTTTTAATATGGTCGTTCAGTTTTACATAATGCCTTCTTGGTCATATATAAAGTAACAAAAATGCTTCTGACACTTTTTTATTATAACTTTTCAGCATGCCGCACAGCAGCCACACTTCTCTACAGCACAGCTTGAAGACATTGGCAAAGTCAGTAGCTCTGGCTAAACACTTATAAGGCCTCAAAGGCGAGACCTATTGGCTATGCCAATGCTTGTTAGATTTTGCCTACACAGCGCTTGCTGGACCAAGTACTGGTTCCAGTGGCCAGTGTCCTCCCACTGCAGGCACTCTTTTTTAGGTCTCGGCCTGCACCAGCGCTTGCGCTGGTCTGGCCGAGAGTTTTAGTAAGCGGGTTTTGGAAGTGCAAACCCACTGGCTTTCGGCTGGCGACCAGCTTGCGTTCACGAAGGCGTGCACGCGCGCAGCTGCCATCTGGGTTTCCTATCTCTTCCTCATTTCCTCGTCATGGCTCATTAACTCTCTGGACTCTGATGTTTCAATCGTAGCAGCAGCTCACATTACCAACTGACGGCCCTGGACTACAGTCACATGAAAAACAACAGCGATTAGCATTGAAATGCAAGCTTTTTTGTCTAGTTAGAAATATTGCTTCGGTGGGTTGATTTCACCTTATATCGCTATTTGTTTTATATTGGGAGTCACAGCCTAATTACCAGTATTTTTGTCTCACTCTGTTTTTTTTTTTTATATTTATTTGCGCAAAGCACAAAGCTATATTTAAGGTTACTTTTTCCGCGTCACTTCTTCACTCTATTTAAACTCCACACCCCCACTCTTATTGTCTCTCTCCTTCTCTCTCTCTCCCTCTCTAATTCTCTCTCTACTTAATTAACTCTCCCCTCTATCTTTTTAGCCTTTCATTCTCTCACCCCTTTATCTGTTTCTCTTTCAAACTCCTTCATTCACTCTCTCTCCCCTTCTTTCTCTCTCTCTATCCCGCTCCACTCTTTATTCTATGTACACCCTTTCTCTCTCCTTCTCTCTCACCACCCTCTCTAATTGGGCATTATATCTTCACTCTATCTCTCACTCGGCAACACCACAGCATCACTCAGCATCACCACAGCATCACTCAGCATCACCACAGCATCACTCAGCGCAACCACAGCATCAATCAGAGCCAGCACAGCATCAATCAGAGCCAGCACAGCATCACTCAGCACCAACACAACATCTCTCAACGCCATCATAGCATCACTCAATGCCATCACAGCATCACTCAGTGCAACCACAGCATCACTCAGTGCAACTACAGCATTACTCAGCATCACCACAGCATCACTCAGTGCAACCACAGCATTACTCAGCACAACCACAGCATCACTTAGCGCCACCACAGCATTACTCAGCAGCACCACAGCATTACTCAGCAGCACCACAACATCACTCCGCGCCACCACAGCATCACTCAGCACCACCATAGCATCACTCAGCACCACCATAGCATCACTCAGCACCACCATAGCATCACTCAGCATCACCACAGCATCACTCAGTGCACCCACAGCATTACTCAGCACAACCACAGCATCACTTAGCGCCACAACAGCATCACTTAGCGCCACCACAGCATTACTCAGCAGCACCACAACATCACTCAGGGCCAACACTGCATCACTCAGCACCACCACAGGATGACTCAGCACCACCACAGGATGACTCGGCACCACCACAGGATGACTCGGCACCACCACAGGATGACTCAGCACCACCACAGCATCGCTCAGCACCACCACAGCATCGCTCAGCGCCACCACAGCATCGCTCAGCGCCACCACAGCATCGCTAAGCGCCACCACAGCATCACTCAGCGCCACCACAGCATCACTCAGGGCCACCAGAGCATCACTCAGGGCCACCAGAGCATCACTCAGGGCCACCAGAGCATCACTCAGTGCCACCACAGCATCACTCAGGGCCACCACAGTATCACTCGGCGCCACCACAGTATCACTCGGCGCCACCACAGTATCACTCGGCGCCACCACAGCATCACTCGGCGCCACCACAGCATCACTCGGCGCTACCACAGCATCGCTCGGCTTCACCACAGCATCGCTCAGCGCCACCACAGCATCGCTCAGCACCACCACAGCATCGCTCAGCGTCGCCACTGCATCGCTCAGCGCCGCCACTGCATCGCTCAGCGCCGCCACTGCATCGCTCAGCGACGCCACTGCATCGCTCAGCGCCGCAACAGCATCGCTCAGCGCCACCACAGCATCGCTCAGCGCCACCACAGCATCCCTCAGCGCGACCACAGCATCACTCAGAACTACCACAGCATCACCACAGCATCACTCAGTGCCACAACAATATCACTCAGCACCACCACAGCATCACTCAGCGCCACCACAGCATCACTCAGCGCCACCACAGCATCACTCAGCGCCACCACAGCATCACTCAGCGCCACCACAGCATCACTCAGCACCGTCACAGCATCACTCAGCGCCACCACAGCATCGCTCAGCGCCGCCACAGCATCGCTCAGCGTCGCCACAGCATCGCTCAGCGCCGCACAGCATCGCTCGGCGCCGCCACAGCATCGCTCGGCGCCGCCACAGCATCGCTCGGCGCTGCCACAGCATCGCTCGGCGCTGCCACAGCATCGCTCGGGGCCGCCACAGCATCGCTCGGGGCCACCACAGCATCACTCAGGGCCACCACAGCATCACTCAGGGTCACCACAGCATCACTCAGGGCCACCACAGCATCACTCAGGGCCACCACAGCATCACTCAGGGCCACCACAGCATCACTCAGCACCAAGACAATATCACTCAGCACCACCACAGCATCACTCAGCGCCAAGACAATATCACTCCGCACCACCACAGCATCACTCAGCACCACAGCAGTATCACTCAGCAAGACCTGAGAATCATTCAGCATCACCTCAGCATCGTCTCCGCAACAGTCACCACCACCACCACTACCACCTCAGCATCACTCAGCACCACCTCAGCCTGCTCTCGGAATCTGGCATCTGTTGATTCTCCCCTAGCGTCTGGCCGCTGCTAGTGTTATAATACAGGTACTAGTTTCCAACCTTCACCCTCCGATTGTTTATGCCCCCTCAAAAAAAAAAGCTTTAACAAACAACCATTGCAATAGGCAGAAACAAGTTGCCAGCATTGCCAGAACAAAAGAAAACTGAGGAAATTTTTTATTGTAAATACTTTTTTAATATGGTCGTTCAGTTTTACATAATGCCTTCTTGGTCATATATAAAGTAACAAAAATGCTTCTGACACTTTATTATTATAACTTTTCAGCATGCTGCACAGCAGCCACACTTCTCTACAGCACAGCTTGAAGACATTGGCAAAGTCAATAGCTCTGGCTAAACACTTATAAGGCCCCAAAGGCGAGACCTATTGGCTATGCCAATGCTTGTTTTTAAGGCCTTTAATGTTCTGTGCCCGTAATCTGGAGCTGAAAGGTGTGCTGTTAATTTTCAGTTTCTCTCTGTGTAGTTGGAGCAGCTGTGTGATGAGCTGGGGATGTAGAGAGGCGCCGGCATGCCCGTCTGAAGGTCTAGTGCGGTGACGAACCCAGAAAGAGGCATGTTCATCCTGCAGGCTAGTGCGGTTTTCGGATTTATTTATGTACACACATTTTTTGAAAGCCCTTCCTGCAGCAGAATTTGATTAGGAAGGCTGTGGTTACTTGCTGTTGCAGATGGCCGTTCGAAACCACATCGTGTTGGCCTATGCGAGCCAGGGGCTCTATCAGAACTCCCCCCTCATCCAGCTTCACAACCCCCATGGCTCTCATCGGTTCCACGCAGACACATTTAATGACACATTTAATATCACAACTCTATCCTTTTGGATGCTTCCAGGAGCAGCTGTGAGTGCAGCCAATGGTGTCAGGCACACTGTATCTACCTCACACTGTGAGATTCTTCTCTCCTACCTTATGATGTGGTATTAGGACTCAAAGCTATCATACCTTTGAAGCTTTTTCTCATTCTTGTATTTTGACTCAACTCACAGAAGCCTCAGAAAGGGCATTTTCCAAGTCCGGACATCCCTCAAAGTCTCAGTTCTGTCTTTACCATTTCCTACCCTGTTATATTCATACGTCTCACTCTACTCTCGCCACTTTTTTTCTTCCTCCCACTATCCTTATGTACTCTGCCACCTCTCACATTGTGCCACTAGCCTCTCAACATCCTTCCCACTCATTCCTCCCTCACTCCCCTTTTACTTTGCTCTCCCCGAACCACAAGTGTCTCTTTGACTCTGTAACATCCCACCTCTCCTGCCCTTTTCGTCCTCTGCTCACCCTATCTCTTTCCTAGCTCCCCCATCCCCAACGCCTCTTCTCCCTCTGTGCCACTTTTTAGGTTTCGCCTGCACAGCGCTTGCGCTGTGCTTGCAAAATCTCTTTAAAATAAATAGCAAGCATTGGCAAAGCCAGTGGTTTCGCCTATTCGGGATCTATCTGTTTTGTCAATGTTTTTTAGACATGCACTGCTGTGCAACATGGCTGAAAGTTAAGAAAATAATAGCACCATGAGGCGGCCAGTGCTGGCTGTTTCATAGCACCTTTTTTCTTTACTCTAAGGCCTGTTGCACTTCAGTCCACGTTGTAGTGTAGTTCCTATTTCCCTAATAGGCTCTGCGCATTGGAATAATATAACCTATAGGTTTGACATAGGACTAAGGTCGGTATGACCCTATCAATTATATTAAACTTAATTACCTGTGCCAGCTAGCTCAGAGGCCACTAGAAACTCCTTGAGAACAAGAAGGGAGTAGTTTCTGGCAACCGAAAAACATGACAACTTTGTTTCCCTTTAGAAAAGGAACATGTCTCAGAATCGTGGAAACAATAGATAACAGTTTCACTCATTCAATCGTGCATGCTTAGTTTCTGCAGAGTTACACAGAAAGGAAAGACGGGCGTTTCAATAAAAAGGGTTTTATTGAACAGTCTTGTTTCTTGTGTAAGAGATATGTGCTGTTACGATCACAAGACAGTATAGTATGCAAGATAAATAATGTACAGCGTAAGCAGTAGAAATAAATAATACTGCGCTAGCATTATCTTTAGCATATATTCACGTACATAAATAACATGAGCTAAGAATGCTAGTACTCAAACGATGCGTCTCTAAGCTAGTTCTACCCCAGTGTACCTAACCGAGTCTAGGTATAGGGAAGAGTAGAAGTAGGTGGAGTCAGTGCTTAATTTGTGCCGGTGCTTAGCACCGGCACTTACTTTTGAGGGCCGGGTCTACACCAGTCTGCACGACTGCACGTCGTCACATATGATGACATGATGTTATTATAATTAATACTGACTGCTCAGTGACTCGCAGTCGGCGCAGAGTGGTTCTGGGTCTCCTGACTCCCAGTGTGCTTCGGTTCAGTTAGTCAGTGTGAGCCGAACAGTACTGGAGCAAGTCAGCCGGAGTAAAGCAATTGCTGCACTCATCATTAATCATAATAATGATACTCACTCATGGCGGCCGCGTGTCGCGCGGGCGCAGCCCTTAGTTCAGTGGACTGTTGTGTTGCTGGTGGTGGGCGGGACTCAGGAGCAGTACTGGGCGGGAGTCAGACAATGATTGGGTTGGATTTGGTTGTGCGCGCTGCGTGCAGATTTTTTTCCGCTTGCCACGCCCCGGCACACCCGCACCCCACGAGTTAGAGCCAGTCCGACCACGTTGAGGGCAGGCAGCACCACCACCAGGCGGCCTATCCGTTAATAAAGTGCCCCGCAGCTCCGGCCGACCACGACGAGTGTCACCTTAAGTACTAAGTAGCAGTCAGTCAGACATCATCACGCCATGCCACATGCGACATGCAGCCCAGCCCCAGTCAGTGGTGGCGTGTCAGGCACCGGGGTAGCTCCGGCAGTCCGGCTCCATTCGATGACGCACTGTTCCTGGCCCTGCCCCGGCCCACGGTACACATTTATTTAATTCATCATTTATATCACACAGTTGTTAAAGAAGGGAAGGCCCTGCCCCTTGAAGTTTCGTTGTATCCTCAAATTCGATGATGATGCATGCTCGCTGCATGCTCCTGAGTCCTGCCTGGGCTCAGCTGGCTTGGCCTAGTAGCGGCCACCGGCCGTGCGTACACATTATAGCCCCGGCCGCCCACGGTACGCATACGCATTAATATATCACAATAGGGCCGCCGCCGGCCGGGGTTAAGTTGTTAAAGAAGGCCCTGCCTGCCCCAAGTGGGACTCACTACAGGTAACTCGTGATCTCTAAAGGGGCTGGTGATAGGAGTTAGGGCCAGGTAATAAATTACTGAGGGAACCTGACCCTCATTCCTAAATAGGTCCAACACGGAATGGGCTGGCTCTTTGGATCCCGGAGATGCTGTTCCAGTTGGTGGCCGCACCCGTTAACGGCCATCTCATAATGAGAGTCAATATTTTTCTTCCACCCTTGGAACATGAGTACTTGGGTCCTCAATTACCAATATTTGCAACACAATGAAACAACCAAACTTTCTACTTGTGCTGCATCAAAGGAAGAAATTAAAAATGCACCATATTCGGTGCTTAATTTGTGCCTGTGGTTTCTGGTGCTTAGCACCAGCACTTATTTCTCAGGGCTAGGTCTATATTGTGATCTTAATCACACAGGTCTCCCCGGTGAAGAGCTGATATTGCACATGACTGTGCGAAAAATATTTCAAATCGGGCGCCACAGCCGCACAACTTAATATGAGGCACACTCTGCCTCTCTAGGGAGAGGTGGGAAGAGGTGGTGGGAGGTGGCACTGTCCAAGAGCGCACAGCTAAGCAGTGCCCAATAAGGCTGCCTCCCCAAGACACATGCTTCGGAAGGTGGTTTCCACTGTTTCGAATCCGGAGGCCTCGCCACAAAGTTTTCCTGGATGTCTTTCAGAATGATGACCGAAGGACGCTGTGAAAAGGGAATGCCTCACAGAAGAGGGGAGGTAAGGGACTTAAGTGCCTCCAAGCACGATGTACTAAGTGGAATGTCTCATTTTAAAGCTATAGACTGATAACACTAATAGGCAAACTAAATGGCATGTTTGTTTTTAATTACCCTAATTTAAAGTCGGATTTGCGCTACTCTCGTTCCTTTTTCCAAATTCTTGTTCAATCACTTTCCACTTCCTTCCTCCCCCTCTCCGTCTCTAGCGCCTGGACGCACACATTTTGGTAATAGGATGCTTAAAAATTCTGTATTCATTTATTTTTTGGTTCTTCCATCTCTTTCATTTTTCTCTCATGTCACTCTCTTAAATGCTCTCTGACTACTTGTATTGCATGGCTCCCGTTCCCCTTTTCTTGCTCCTAGTTTATTTCATTTACTATTTCTGTCTTGCTTTTTTCTTCCTTTTTTACGATATCTCTTCTTTCATTCGTGCCTTCGTTTATGTTCCTTATTGCCTACACTATCCGTATTTTCTCGTTTCTTCATCTTCCTGTTCTTTCTTTCATTCATCCTTCCCGTTTCATCTCACTTTATTTCTCTTCTCCCATGTCCCTCTTCTTCCCCAGCACATTGGCAGACTGTCACTTAGATATATATCTTTCTTCTCTTTTGCATTGGTTTTCAGAACAAGACACTGTGTGTAAACATTCGAGAGGCACACATGAGCCTTCGAGTCCACTTGGCCATGCAGCGTATGACTCAACACTTTAATAGTCATGCCAGACGCAGCACTTAGTTTGACCACCTCACTCTAGGTTATTATGGACACAGCCTCCAGAACTTTTCACCTTCAAATCGTTTTTTCCAGGAGCGCTAGTCTAAATAGTTCAATGGGAGCAAAAACAAGACTACAACACCCAGAATGCATAAGTCCAGGACTAGACAGAGTCTACTTAATGACTTGGAGAGGTGCTGTCATGTTCCTGCCTGGAAATCTACTGATACTGTTTACTTGGTAGAGCTGTCTGTTTGTTTAGCTTTTTTTACTGTTGCAGACACAAGACCAGGGAGTACACTGCAATTTGTATTTCGGGATTTTGAACTGTAATTTGAAAGGGGCCGATTCACAGAACTAATCTGAGACAAAATCCTAAACTTACTACTTTTGGTATTCACAGAAGGCAGTTAGTAGTAGTAAAGTTAGGACTACTAACTTTACTACTACTAAACTGAGACAAAATCCTAAACTTACTACTTTTGGTATTCACAGAAGGCATTTAGTAGTAGTAAAGTTAGGACTACTAACTTTACTACTACTAAATGCCTTCTGTGAATACCAAAAGTAGTAAGTTTAGGATTTTCTCTCAGATTAGTTCTGTGAATCGGCCCCAAAGAGTTTTGCAGCGCCTTTTTGCAGACATGCTACAAAGGTGAAATTTGTATCAAGTCCAGAGAAGTCACCAGCCGGCAACTGCAAGGTTTTATAACAGAACGATTGCTTTGGGATTAAAATAAGGAACGTTCTGATTGGAAAGTTTGCACTCAGACTGGGAAGCTCACTTTAAGGTTTGGTTTGCGGGCGGCATGCGGTCTATAATTGCAAGCACGAGCAGCGTTCAACAAATCAACACGCACATCTCAATCGCTTGCAAGGCTTCAAGAAAGAAAGAGGAGGCAGGTGGATGGTAAAGCTAAAGTGACCTGAGAGAGGGGCAACAGAGAAGAAAAGGATATAACGAGAATGGATATGTGGAGAGAGTTCAATAGCATGAGAAAGTGAGCAGGGCTGGTTTGAGGATTTTTAGTAGGGCTGCTTCAGTTCCCCAGTCTGACCCGGCTTCACTTCAGCCACCATCTTACATGGAGGCACCCATATTGCGTCTGCCCAGGATCCACTAAATGAACCTTTGCCACCATGTGCTAGTTTTCTGGTGCTTGAGAGTCAGCAAGGCCAGTTGAGGATGTGGGTGGAGACAATAGAGTAAGTGAATGTAGGCACCGGAGGAAGTGGGTGGAGCCGAGGGAAGTGGGTGTGGCCTTCCCCCAAAAATTGAGCACCTGCACTTAATATTTTACAAATTAAGCACTGGGTGGAGTATTCTCTAGTATGGTAGACTAAGAGTATGTTAAGTCTAGTATGCCAAGAGTCCCTCTAGGATCTAGTCAGCTCCATACCTTGAGAATGAGAGAGGTGGGAATCTCCTGCCGGATCTTGGAACTCTAAAACCCCGTGAAGGGAGTCAGAACACTGGAAGCTGGATTCGTCTGCGTGCAGGAATGACAGCGTCTTCTCAGTGCGACAGGCCGGGATACGGGCTCCTCTGAAGTCGAGGTCTCCTCTAACTTGCTTGGGCAAGGGAAGGTATATTTATACCTGGTAGGTGTCGAGGAATGTTAGCATTGGCGTGAAGTCGGACATAGGAAGACGTCAGGAATGAACCCTTAAGGTATAATGGTTCATACATAATAGATGAGTTCTTGGAGAAATCAATAGTCCTGTGCTAGGGGAAACTCCCAAGGCTTAAGGGTCTGGTTTCTAAGAACTCGTTGTGACGTTAGGGTGGACGGATGTCGGTGACCATGCCTGTATTTGGAGTGCACGGTTAATGCCTAAATAAGGACAGGGATTCTATGCCTATATAAGGGCAAGGCGAATTGTGCCTATATAAGGACATGATTCAGGAAAACCTATATACGGACCCCTAAAACGGAATACAACACCCACTCCATCTTCGAGTGAACGATGATACTAAATGCTAAACATTTTAAATGCTAAACATAAAATTGAGTACCACATATTGCTAAAAACATTTCTAAAAACATTTTAAAAAAGCTTAAAACTGTTGAAATGCCATAGGTACTGTACATTTAAAGCAATGCTTTCATTCTAAGCATATAACGGAAGTGGAATGCAACGTGAATGAAACAGTAATATATACATATGATGAAATGGTCGATAAGTCCTTACAATCAAAGCCATTGCATATCATGGAAGTAAATGAAATTTTTAGACAAGTAAGGTGACAATGTGTCCCTGGAAGTATTCAAAGAAGTCCGTTTCATAAGACTAGTTCTACTGTACGCAGATTGTTCTTTTGCCATGTCATTTCATTAATTTAAAAAAAGAAAAAAGTTCAATTTCTGGGAAAAGTTCCAAGTTTTAAAAATATGAAGGCCAAATTTCATTGTTGCCCTGGTACACTGTGAGCCGAATCAAAGTCAGTGTATGGGTCTGGCGTAAACATTAGATCATCTATGTCCGTAGCCAAAATATCATACACCGAAGTTGGTGACAGTTGGAACACTTCGTGTAGAAGATTAACTGCACAAAGATGTGAAGCATCGCTGTCAACATTGGATGCCACAGCAATGTCCGCGTCTGTTGTTACCTGTGTGCCCGTTGATCCATCTCGTACCTCAGCAGCAGCCGGAAGCGTCTGTGAGATCTCAATGAATGCCGCCATCAGGATTGGAAGCTGCTGGGGACAACACACAGCATAGGCCGTTATCGGGTCCAGCAGAGTATCGATATCCGTTGGCATGACTGATGGGAGTGTTAGGCAGGTGTCTAGCACGCATTCTTCACCGCAAAACAGGCAGCGTAGAACAGGTAAGATACAATCTTGCCAGATTGGTCTGAATGACAGGAACCACGTTGTATTAAGTTCCCGTAGACGAGGCATGCCAAAAAGCTGTACTATTCGCTCACTGCATTTCCGTTCAAGGAGGGCTCTCTCCACATCGCTCGGAGTGATGTTGGCGAAGGGGCTTGCCATAGCGTAGTAGGAGGAATAGAAACAGAATTCCTGCAACAAGTGCTAGAATTAAAGGCACACCACCAAACACCGAATGTGCGAAGTTTGGGATGATTCCGAGGACAGCCTGGAAAGGTGCTAATAGTCCGGAACAGATGGTCTTAAATACATGTACAATTCCGCTTGTATCTGACATGTTAAAGATACGTCCTATCATTTCTACGAAATGTATAGGGCAGTTTGTACGAATTAAAGCTTGTATCTCAGCCGAAGTCCTTGCAACTTGCAGATCATAGGTTTCTTTGGCCGAGGTCAATGGCACTGATTGTTGTATAAGCATGGCTTTCATTCTGCTTAAAGTATCAAATCGTATAAAAGAGACATTCAACGAAGGCCATAGAGGCAACTCCCTGACTGTGTCTATTGGGGCAAACAATACTTGCATACAGCAAGTGACCCTGGAGTTGACCGTTACTAGATATGGGATGCCTGGCAACATGCCACAGCAACTCTGATCATTCAACATGAGGTAACTCCTATTAGAAAGTTGTCCAAACGTTGGATTAATCACAGCAGCTGGTGTACCCTGCTGGTGGCAGGACAAGTTTGCCACAGAACCATTGCAAGCTCCGTGTAAAGAAATGTCCTGACAAATCAGTGAACCGCTTAGTGCACTTTCACAGTGTGTACCGCTTAGAAACACTTCACGATCCCCACTCCAACATCTATAGGTGTAAGGTAAATTCCAGGATGTCTTAATGTATTCTTTACCCAACCTTTCATATTTGCCTGCTTGCATCTGTTTAAGGCAATACTGAAACTGGAAAGTAGTCACAGGTAGACTAATTTTGCCATGAATAAGCCACTCTGTAGCTGGTTTTTCTGCCACTGTGAATGGTAACTTGTCAAGTTTTTCAATGCTCAGTACTGTATACTTTGCTCCCCTTTGTGCCAATTCGATCTGTTTATCAGTTAGATTGTATTCTGCAAACAGAGCCAACGTGTTGATAAAACGCCAAGGCACATAGCCCGCACGCAAAGATTGCAGCGTTCAGCTTAATAACATAATAGAACGTAACTGGGACTGGCCTTGCTGTAACATGGCTAAATCTTGTTCCAGTATGTCGATAGCAGAGGATACAATACTGTCCAATGAATAAATTCTGGAGGACAAAGTTGTTAACCCATTGTCGACCACAGAGAGAGTTTTCTCTAAATTAATACGATCAAGTTCACGTATTCGTTCTGCGGCCTCCATCTGTGACACCTTCCATGCTTCATTATAAGCAGCATAGATGCCGGCATATATGAAACGTTTTTGACGCGGTTTTCTTGGTCCAAGCAAGAATTCCCTAAGTTCTGCGTCTTCTTAAAGTAAAGATAAGTGTTGTTTCACATCCTTAAGTGTAGATTTTTGCAGCCAATCGAGGCATAATTTTCCTACACTGTATGTTGTTACTACCCCCGGATGTTGTCTTTGGACGTATCTTGGGTCTGGCCTATGAATAGTAAACCCCTGTGTTTTATTCAGGAATCTCTCTTGACAGTTGTTTGTGTCTGTGGGCCAGATCAACCATTTTCTCCAATCAGGATTTGTTCTGTTGATTTGTAGTATGGTGTCAACTGTAACCGCTGCCTGTGTATTGTTATCACTAGCAGGTGTTGGTACAGAAGGATTTTTCATGTCTTTGATCTTGGCTAACCCAAGGCAAGACGTTTGTTTGACAGTGTCATTCAAAAACATTATTTGTTGAGGGACGATACAGGCTCTAAACAAAGCTTCTATCCCCTGCACTTGCCAATCTTTAGTACCCCAGACAGATTTTGTGTCTATTGTGTCTTTCCATAAGTCAAAACCCTGTCTAGACAGTTGGGCAATAAATGCTGCAGAGTAAATCTGTTTTGTATTAGTTAACATGATTTTCAGTCCCGTTATGTTTACATTTCTATATTAAAATGTTTCTGGATCAGATGTATTGTATCCTGAAAAATATGGAAACTTTTTAGCAAATATTTTTGAACTACCTTTTGGTGGTGTAGGACAATGCTCCCATTGGTTAAACATAAACACATTTCTAGGTGTTGCAGATTTATGCAAAAAAAGATGACCATAGTGGTTATAGCAATACAGCTGTTCATAGTCTGATAAACCCTCTAAATATTCATTATTAGAAAATGCAGCAGATTTTTCTAGGTCAAACATTATGTCATTTACAGTCTCAAAGTCCCAATCATCAGAGTAGGTACTGGATGAAACAAAATCACTTAGTGAAATCTTAAATAAATGTGGAATGTTCAAATGTTCCGTCGGGCCAAAGATATCAAAATCAGTTTTGTCCCACACCATACCATCCTGTATAGGAACGGCTGTGATGTTCACTGCAGTCAAGTCTCTTGTTTCACGATGGGATGATTTGTGAGGTTTCAAAAGTAAGTTCACTTCTTTTCTTTCAATGTCCAAATGGATGTATCTCCCATTTATAAGCACGCTCATAGTCATGACCAAAGCTAGCCAAAGCAGGAAGAAAAATATTCCAGAAATAACCCAAAGTTCAATCCATGGTGAAACTAGAGAAGTCTTTTTCAAAAAATGTAAAAAGTCTTGTACTTGCTGTTTAAAAGTTTTTGATGCTGGCGACGTTTCGGGCTCACTCGGATCCTCAGAAAACGTATCAAAGTTAATGAAGTAGCCAGAAGCAGTTCTGTCAATTGTTGGAATTGCATCAGGATTTGTTGAAATCGCTGGAACCAGTTGATCACTTGTTACATTGGTGTAGACAGGTGTATTTGGACGAACTGTAACTTGTGTTTCAAGAGGGATGAGTTCCATAGCATTGTTGCTCAGTCCTTCATCTGTTACTGCTGAATTCCCAATTGTTATCAGTCTCTCAGTCTGAACCTCTTGGATAGTAGCGAGAGGAGTGTGTCTGCTACTAGGTCGGAGTCCACGAGGCCTTCTATTTAGTATTTGCCACATACTGTGGTTTGATGAGGTCAATGGACACAAATCTTTTCTCCTTTTTTCCAGCAAGGGGCGGCAGAAGTACTGTTCTTGTTCCGTGTACGGCTAGGACAGGTACTGGTTGTCTGTATGAAGGTCCAAATTCCTTCTTGTCCGCATTCTTCTCTCTGACTAGATCCCCAACTTTTGGAATCCAGACAGGCCTTGCTGGGACCGCCGGTTTTTCCCCAGTGGTGGTTGGCTGCAGGAATACGTTGCTTTGTTTCGTTCTTAATTCGTTTAAGTCCTGTAAAACAGCCAAACGATCTTTGATATCAAAGGGTTTATTTTCCACCACTGTGCCACTGCTTTCCAGATCAGGCACCCACATTCTTGTCCCAAATAGGACCTCATATGGAGTGACCCCCCCCTAGAGAACTTCTTGGCAAGTTATTTAATGAGCGTTGGACCCCATAAAGATGTCTGACCCACCCATCACCCGAACCTAATACCCTAGCTGTTATAGACTGCTTTATGTCCCGGTTTTTCCTTTCCACAACAGAATTTCCCTCAGGATGAAACGGAGAGGAGTACCGCAATGCAACGCCCAGAGTGGCCATGGCGTCTTTGTAAGCTCGAGAGCTAAACGCAGGGCCCTGGTCTGAATGTAGCGTGCCTATTGCGTATGTGCCGATAAAGACTCGCAAATCTTTTATAACAGTTCGAGCGTCAGCCGAGCGCTGAGGCCATATCCATAGGAACCTTGATTCAGTATTTGTGGGATTGCATTTGTCCAGTGGGACGCCTGGGCATAGATAGTCTAATGCTGTCTAACAATGGTGTCTGTACTGGGCAGCTACATTCGTAGCATGGTGTCTGGTGGCTTTCTCGCTGTAATTTACAGTCTAAGCATTTTTTGATGAATATGTGTATTTCTGTATTCATTCCAGGCCACCAGTACATCTCTTTTAACGTTAATATTGTTTTAGAGATCCCTTGATGTGACAGACCCTCCCCCAAATGTGTTTCATAAATCAAAGCTGCTCTACGTTCCATGTTTGGAATTACCCTATCCCCCACTCCAGGGATTCGAGCAAAGGAACGTTGTTCGCATCAATTACATAAGAGTACTTGAGTGGAAACTTTTTGGTAACGCTGCACCACTGCCTTTGCTCGTAGCATTGACAGCCAACATTATCTCACTGTCTATTTTCGTTTTTGAACGAGTGATCGCAGCTACGGAAGCCGTCTGAACAGCCCCCTTTGCGGCTTCGTCAGCCAATGAATTCCCTGCAAAGTGAACGCCATCACGTTGATGACTCAGTGTATAGATCACGTGAGCCTTTGGTAGTTCGCTTTTTAACTGAACTACTTGTTCCCAAAGCGTTTTATGCTTTA
This sequence comes from Calotriton arnoldi, assembly GCA_963921515.1. Classification (NCBI taxonomy): domain Eukaryota; kingdom Metazoa; phylum Chordata; class Amphibia; order Caudata; family Salamandridae; genus Calotriton; species Calotriton arnoldi. The sequence goes on along the minus strand of CAWUFW010000192.1, from coordinate 4,974,736 downwards.
TTGTGCCACCTTTTGCATCTTTGAACCCGTTTTCAAGCCAAGTTTGTATATATTCATTATACGACTGTACACAGTAGAAAGAATCGCACACTATGAGTGTGGGGAATTCTCGATCTGTACTTTCAAGTGCCAGTTTGAATGCTTGTAGTTCAGCTCGCTGAGCTGTGCAGTCTCCTAGAGACTGGGTTTTTGTGACCATAGGTCTGAAGTTGCCATTGCGCATGCGACCTTTAACGATTGCGCACGCTGCACTGTAAGCTTGCTTACTCCCTGTTGCGGTTTGTGCGGATCCGTCAGTGTAAATTATGAATTCGTACTGATCGAGAGGCAGAATCTCAGTGGGCAGAGGACACTCGTGTTCATATTGCAGGAATGCTTGTGTTTTTAGATCGGGATCAAAAACATATTCAACATCTGTTGCAGCAAGAGAATTAACCCATTGTATCCATCTCGGATGTAAAGCTTTAGCATTTGGAATGCTCGCTTTTGTTACCGCCTCTAAGGCCGGTACTGGGGTTACGACTAACCCTGGGCGTAGTTCGCGAAGCAGCGCTACGCGAAGTGCACTTCGCACTACGCGAGCTACGCGTAGCACTACGCGAACTGTGTAGTGCGCTGATCGCGATGATTGCACAGTGCCGGATGCTTGTCCGCACTGTGCAATCATTGAAAACGGCATCTTGCACAGTGCGAGCTGTCTTTTACTGCCGCTCGAGTAGATTTTTAGTCGAGCGGCAGCTTTCTCAACGCGGACTGGTCGTTTCTCATCGTGAGCGGTCGCGAGCATACGTGACCACTCGCAATGAGAAACCTGACCTCCCCGCGTTGAGAATCTCGCCGGGAGGTTTATTTTCCACGCTCGCGATCGGCAACTTGATGTTGCTGATCGCGAACAAGGAAAAAGTCTCGCCGGGATGTCATTTTGCTTGCTTGCGGTCGCCAACTTGACGTTGAGGACCGCGAGCAAGCAAAAAATGACCGCTGCACTACGCTACGCTACACATGTTTGCACTGTGCTACGTGCAATTCGCGTAGTGCGAAGTAGCGCAAACTTCGCAAACTACGCGAGCGTAGCGTAGTGCTTTGCCCAGGGTTAGTTACGACAATAATGCGTTTCCCTTGGGCTAGAGCTCTTTCTTTTGCTACTGCAGTTTGAACCGCTGTCAGAATTTTTTCTGTTGAAGTGAAGCGCATTTCTGCTTGTGTATACAAGTGTGATTTGTATGCCATTGGTACTTTTTCACCCTCGTTAAATGTTAAGTAGGTGAAGCCGCATTGACCCGAGATTATTGGGATCACTAAATTGCGTTGACTTACGCGTGTTTGTAAGTGATTTGATGCTAACATGTTAGCCTGGAGTGAACGCAAGATTTCTGTGTGTTCTTGTGTCCAATTTTTGATTGAAAAATGAGGTTTGATTAGTGCGTAGAGAGGTTTAACCCTTTCTGCGTAATTTAGAATGTAAGTTCTTCCAAAATTGAGGAAACCCAGGATGGATTGTAAATTTTTCAGCGTTTTAGGAGGTTGGAGCAGCGCACACCTTTCTAAAAAGTTAGCTGCCAAGCTCTTGCCTTCACTTGAAAGCTCATATCCTAGAAACAGGACATTGAGATGGGCAATTCTGGACTTTTTGAAGTTGAATTTGTAGCCCTCAGAGGCGAAGCCCAGTATAATGGTGCTCACCCTGTTCAAGTGTTTGTCCAGGTCATCGTCTGTCAGATAGATGTCATCAACATATGACAATGCCTCATTATCATAAATTTGTAGTAACTCCGTTACTCTCGCTGAGAATAACCCCGGGCTGTTCTTGAACCCTTGTGGGAGTCGACAAAATTGATGCAGGGTCCCCATTATTGAGAAAGCTGTTAAGTACCTGCTTCCAGGTGCTATGTTTTGACAAAAGAAACCATTTGAGATGTCTAATGTGGTTTTATATTTTTTACGCACAATGTTATTCATTAATGCTGTACTATGTGCATTTTGCACTGCAAAAGTTTTTGAACAAGTGTTTGTCTGTAATCCAAAACTAGACGATAGGTATTGTCTGGTTTGGAGACAGGAAACAAAGGATTGTTCATTGAGGAGGTGCATGTTTCAATCACCCCCTGGTATTCAAGTTGATCTAAGATCTCCCTGACCTGTTTTTTAGCTTCTTGCTTTATTGGGTACTGCCTCTGTGCAGTAGGTTCATTTTTCAGATGTATTTTATGATGAGGTGAATCCTCATCCCATCCTACATGATTTTTGTATAATGCTGGGGCCTGGGCAACTGCCCATTTCCTGGCATAAGTATATTTTAGGTGAATTGGAATATGGTTAGAGAAGGCAGGCATAATAATGTCCTCGCCATGTGGGCACTCCCTGACAAATTGTGGTGGCCAGTCTTTTTCTGCTAGAAGTATGTCATAGCCCCTTGAAAGTTTTTCCCCAAAAAGTGCTTTCACCTGTCTAGGTATGTCTCCCTCCATCCGGAGTGTTATTTCATATAACTTTTGTGGAGTACTAACCCTGGTGTCTACAGTCTCAACTGTGATGTACTCATTCAAGTCCACTATCTCCATAAGTTCCTTCAGGTTCTGGCGAGCTGTTGTGACTTCTGCTGCACTGTCCAGCATTGTCTGAGCCCATTCTCCGTTCTTGAGTTGTGTTCTCAGTATCCTTGGCATGTCTGACCTTCAGACCTGCTACTTTCTTCTTTGAGAATTGAGGTTTTGATTTGTTTTGATCGTCTTTCGATTTCACGCGTTCTTCTCTATGTTCTGACCGTCCTCTTCTTTCCGATGTCTGTGACGAGATCTGAAAGGTACAAGAGGATCTTGATACCTGTCCGGCTTTTTCAAATTATCCCTATTCCTGAGGTTATACCTCCTTTCAGAGGGCTCCTTTTGAGGAGACCTACCTCGGGATTGAGAACGTTTCTCTGATTTATTTTTATTAGTTTCCCACTTCTTTTTAGAAGATGTAGGAGTTTGTTTAAAAGAGTCCTTTTCAGGACTTTCAGATAGTTTCGGCTTCACTGGTCTTCCACCCAAACTATCTCTGCCTAATTCTGCATAAGATTGTTCTATTATTCTGGGTAGCTCAGTTTGATGTTCTGTAACATCGTATTCCCTTAATCGTTGGCGGATCGCCACTGCTGCTGCCTCCCTTTAATATTAGATAATATTATTGTTGAGACCTGGTCGAAATTTTTCAGTAATTTCATACCTAAATTTAGAGCAGGCTCTGCCCCGTATTCGTTTTGAATTTGTTTCAGGACATCAGGTATTACTGCAATTGACGGAATACCATGTGTTTTAGTATAGATGGCAGCAAAGACTGAGCCCCAAGTGGTGCAGTCTTCCAGTTGTGGTGTGATCCCCATTGGTAAACAGATGGTTAGGATTCTGTGTTTCTCATGTGGGCTAGTATTTGGAAATACTGCTTCGATTTGAGTAATTTTTTGAGCTATCCAAAATGGAATTTGCTCACGTTTTGTGGACATTTTTCCCATGACTGCGTATAGAGTCTGTGGTGTAATTTTTAGTGTATTCCCCTGTTGAGGAGTTTGATTTGGAAGTGTCAATGGTGGTTGGACTGTGAAAGTCCGCATGACATATTGGACTAATTGTCTGTAGATTTTTATTAACTCTTGTAGTTGAGTAAGTAGTTCCTCGTCTGACATTATATCGAGGTCAGGATGAGGAGTGTAGCCGGCTAGAATCGGCCATGTTGCTCCTGTTCTACCTAGTGGACCGAGCCTGGTAATGTTTCTGTGATGTTTTAGGGTGCCTTTAAACCAGAGCTGATGCTCCTGGTATGTTAGTGGAATTTCAATATCCTCGAAAGGAATATATTCCTCTGGTGGATCATCTTCTTTGTAGAAGTGAAACACTCTTGTGACTGGATTTGATTCTGGAAATATGACCCATGAATAGAATACCTCTGTCTGAAAAGATTTGTGTGCCTCTATCACGAAAACTGCTCTACCGCCTCTTCGTGGTAGGCCATGTTTTATAAGTTTTAGAGGGATGGCTCTTCTTAAGTTTGGATGGATGTCTATAACACCCTCCTCGGTTTCAATTAAACCTGTAAAGTTAAAAGCTGTTACGACTGGTTGAGCCGCAGCTCCACCGGTGTTGGTGGCATCGTCCCCGTTTATGGACATTTGTTTTTTGAAAAATGTAGAACAAGTTTCAAGGAAACAAAAGATAAGGTGCACAATATTTTGGAACACTGTATCCTTCAACGTTGAACAAACCAAACAACTAATATATAGGGTGCTTCCCTAATTAGTTATGGCGGATATTTAACCCTACCCACTCCAGACGTCTTATGAAGTATGTGAGTAGGGGTCTCTGAGAAAAGCACGAATGAGTTACTCAGTATCTAGCGTTAAATTACTGCCTTACCAAACCGTTGGGCGCCATGTAGTGTAGTTCCTATTTCCCTAATAGGCTCTGCGCATTGGAATAATATAACCTATACGTTTGACATAGGACTAAGGTCGGTATGTCCCTATCGATTATATTAAACTTAATTACCTGTGCCAGCTAGCTCAGAGGCCACTAGAAACTCCTTGAGAACAAGAAGGGAGTAGTTTCTGGCAACCGAAAAACATGACAACTTTGTTTCCCTTTAGAAGCGGAACATGTCTCAGAATCGTGGAAACAATAGATAACAGTTTCACTAATTCAATCGTGCATGCTTAGTTTCTGCAGAGTTACACAGAAAGGAAAGACGGGCGTTTCAATAAAAAGGGTTTTATTGAACAGTCTTGTTTCTCGTGTAAGAGATATGTGCTGTTACGATCACAAGACAGTATGCAAGATAAATAATGTACAGCGTAAGCAGTAGAAATAAATAATACTGCGCTAGCATTATCTTTAGCATATATTCACGTACATAAATAACATGAGCTAAGAATGCTAGTACTCAAACGATGCGTCTCTAAGCTAGTTCTACCCCAGTGTACCTAACCGAGTCTAGATGTAGGGAAGAGTAGAAGTAGGTGGAGTATTCTCTAGTATGGTAGACTAAGAGTATGTTAAGTCTAGTATGCCAAGAGTCCCTCTAGGATCTAGTCAGCTCCATACCTTGAGAATGAGAGAGGTGGGAATCTCCTGCCGGATCTTGGAACTCTAAAACCCAGCGAAGGGAGTCAGAACACTGGAAGCTGGATTCGTCTGCGTGCAGGAATGACAGCGTCTTCTCAGTGCGTCAGGCCGGGATACGGGCTCCTCTGAAGTCGAGGTCTCCTCTAACTTGCTTGGGCAAGGGAAGGTATATTCATACCTGGTAGGTGTCGAGGAATGTTAGCATTGACGTGAAGTCGGACATAGGAAGACGTCAGGAGTGAACCCTTAAGGTATAATGGTTCATACATAATAGATGAGTTCTTGGAGAAATTAATAGTCCTGTGCTAGGGGAAACTCCCAAGGCTTAAGGGTCTGGTTTCTAAGAACTCGTTGTGACGTTAGGGTGGACGGATGTCGGTGACCATGCCTGTATTTGGAGTGCACGGTTAATGCCTAAATAAGGACTGGGATTCTATGCCTATATAAGGGCAAGGCGAATTGTGCCTATATAAGGACATGATTCAGGAAAACCTATATATGGACCCCTAAAACGGAATTCAACAACGCTGCTGTGCCACATATCTAAAAAACATTGACAAAGCTAATAGATCTTGCATAGACAATACATATTGGCTTTGCCAATGCTAGTTCTGAAGTGGCACTATGGCACTCCCTGTTCACGATGCGAGGACCCAACCTTGTTGATAACAATAGCTAAATACTGGACTTAATAAGATAGACCATAGCCTGGCCACGCTTTTTATGACTGAAAGGGGATTTTATTTAGGCCTCTTGTCCCAGACAATCTCATACACTGGATATTTGTTTTTTATTTCCCCCGTTACTGGAGGGCCATAGCTAGCTTGTGAAACAAATGAACCTGCAATCATCCAATCCATTGGCTCATCTCACAGAATTCGATGCACAAAACTCCAAGATATATTTTTACATTTATCATTCCCAATCGGGATTGGACTTGCTTTTGTTCTACTCCCACAACCCTCTGAAATAATCTCCCATAATTTTCTGGCATCTTTATTGTAGGCAGTTTCTCTCAATGCAATCCTTTTCTGGCCACTTTCCTGCTGTTTTAACAATGCTTTTAGCCTGGCTCTTCTCATTTTCAAGAGGTCACTCAGCTTTCCCTTTCCTGCAAATAAAGAAATTGCCTTCTGATTAACGTATTAATCTCTTTATTTAGGAGCGTTACTCTTCCTATACCTCTGTTACGGGCCTGGGTGGGGTATAACTGGTTTTCCTTCACCATGAACTGTTTCATATATTGCTCATACTTTTGGATAATACCCCTCCCCACCTTCTACTGAACTTTTCTTAAATACTGTTACCAATGCCTTTGCCAAATTAGCAATTGTATTAGGTTTCTAATACATTCTGTCATTGAACTTACTAAAACCAACTGATTCTCCTGTGTAATTCCTAGCGGCCACACCTGTCATTGAAAAATGTAACCTATGCCAATGCTTGTTAACAGACGGTAAGAGCTGAAGTAACTTAAAGGTATAGAGAAGAGATGGATAAAAGGGAAAATAGTTTGTACCAGCAAAAGAAAGACTGCAAATGCTATACTGACCGTCAGTCACTAAAGAGATACAATAAAACCAAACAACTAGGGCTTACCACAGTATACTTCGGTTGAAGGAGGTGATGCTTGACATGCAAAATAATGCTAAAGTAATATCGGAGACTTGCAGTTAGTTTACAGAGATAATTGAATGCAAGACGATTTCCAGACATCCATTAGTCACTACAGTTACTCTCCAGGCTACATAATCAAACACTTGTGGTCTTCCAACCTCCAATGCAAGATCTTCTTCCCTGAATCTACGGGCTACCTACTTGCATAGATTCAAAGCTTGGCAGAACACTCCATGTGAATTTATTCACTCCGTGAAATGCCCCCTCACTTCCCCAGGCCAGCCCATTTACATTCTGTGCATGACAGTGAGCCGGCTGTCTTTGTGAGCACAGACTGACTGACTCTGTGCTCACCAACCTTAAGGCTGCAGCATTCTTTTGGGTTGTTCACCTGCTGCCAAGCCATCCCAAGCAAGGAGCCCAGTTTATCCACAGTAATAAAAAAAATCCTCTCACCAAGTGTCCTCGTCATAGGCCCGTCAGTCAACTGTGGATTATCTGTGTTTCCTACCTGTATCCATCTCCTTCCTTGGCCTTGCAGCACTTTAGTCTTACAAGGTGGACTGCTGTCCGCTATCACTTTGCAGGACACTTTGCACACACAGAGATATTATTAGGTGGTTTTTTTGGCTATTGGGAGGCTTTTAGTCACAGAACACAATTTTTGGGGTTTCATTCCATGACTGCCTGCTCTAAATCAGTCCCTTTTAAAATACATAGCTAGGCTGGTTGAATAAGGTGCTACTCTGACATAATGTGTTTGAGTTCCAATACCTTTATCACCTCCTGGGGTAAGTTTTGACTGCTCGCTATTGACATCTTTGGACAGACAAGTTTCGAAAAGGAATAACTCTTAACCAAATGAAATTAACTAGTCAATTCTGAAACAGCAATAGTAAACAATAGTACCATCCACAGATGCTGTCAATTAATCACCTATTGCCCCTGACACAAAGAAAAAGTCTCACAATAAAGAGTTCTGCTTTTTACCTGTAACATAAAAACATTGTGAGGCATTTGAGAAAAGGGTAGCAAAGAGATGTCAGTAGGTGTGAAGATGTTTTTAGCCTGCTGAAGGTTTTTTTGAGCAGAGAAACAACCACAGCTTTTTTAGTTTTTACATTAGTAGTAACTTATGACGAGGCAAGCAAGATATTGTAAAGGGAGTTCAGGGCAGGAGCTATGATCTGGATCTCCCATCGGGACATATGCAGGAAAGTGTCTCACTGGGAAGGAGATTTAATAGAAAGGTAAAAAGGAGTAATATAGTACACGGGGGCGTGGCCAAGCACCTAAGATGACGGACGCACACTAAGGGCGCTCCGCATCCTATCCCCTTATTATCCTGCCATCCAAGGGGCCTAAAAGCCACACAGATGTCGTGCACTTGAGTCTGCTGCACCCTTTGCTGTGCCCCCTCTGATCGTGCTGTGTTTGGTGGCAGATCCTCAAGGGACGCGGCCTGCTGCCCTGAGAGGCCTGGCTCTGGCCTACCTGCTTGTATCTTCGCTGCCCTCGTCGGGGCTTTGGTTCCTGCTCCGTTGCCCTCACACCGGGCGTCCACACGACCGGTGGTCTTGCCGCAGTGGCAGTGCTCTGCCTCAGGAACTGACTGACACCGCCGCTGGCCCTGCTTGTTGCTGCGTGCTTGGACTCCCCCCCCCCCCCCCACACCTCCCCGGGAGGCCTCCCGCACTCCTGCGACCGGGGCGGGGCTGGTAGTCGTGGCCCCGCTTGCGGCTACGCTTCGAGAGGCCTGGATGGCGCAGCGCTGGGCTAGCTGGAGGCGGAGCTATCCTGGGGCTGCTGTGGCCTGAGAAGGCGGTACGGGCCGGGCCTGTAAAGCTAGTAGAGGCGCTGTTGATCTGGGCCTGGCCTGCCGTGCTGCGGCTCCACGCCGGCTGCTGGGAATCTGGTTGGCGAGCTCACCTCTAGGCCGCGCTCAGCGGATGACGATGGAGACGGCCTGGTGAGTGGGGAGACCTGCCCTCCGCGTGGACCTGCTCCCGATCTGGCCCTGCTCTGCCGCCTGACTCCTGGGGCTGGTCGGGGGGCCGTAGACAGGCCCGGAAACTTGTCGGCTCTGCCGCCCCTTGCTGGGGGCTGAGGCTGGGGCCCTTGGTGAGGTGTGGTGCCACTTCTTGCCCCGGAGCGGCGGTCGCCACACGAAGTGACACGCGCAGTGAACTCCTGTGAGATGCACGGGCGTGCTCAGGCCGGAGCAGCCCCTGAAGTCAGTAGAGTGGGCCCTCCCGAGCTTGGCAGTCAGGGCTCTGCCGCGGCGGTGAGCCCATTGCTGATTCTTGCGGTGCTGAACGAGTATGTGGCGATCATACCCCTCTGAGACACAGGTGGGCAGTTGCTGTCGGGGCTGGGCCTCATTGTCGCATCCCCAGCTATTCTTCTCTGACAGTGAGGACACGGTACGCATCCGGCCGGAGAAACGGTGGGGAGAGGCTCTGGGACCTCTGACCAGGCTGGTAATATCGTTGCCTCTCCTGGCTGCAGTTGGATCCCTGCAATCTTGAAGGTGTGCCATCCATGTAAGGTAGGCCTGCGGAGTGCACCAGTGGCATTCGTCCTGGGCGGGGGTAGGGTGCATGGAGGTCTTTTGGGCCTAGGCCCCCCTGTGCGACGCAACGCTGTGGAGACAGCGGAACTCACACCTCCCGCAAGTGAATGTTGGACAGCACGGGGGTCAGATCGGGCCTAAGCTGTCCAACCCCCCTCTGCCGAGACCTTGTGTTCCCAGCGTCGGAGTGACCAGCTGGCACCAAACAGCATGTGTGGAGTACGCTGAGACAGAGGTCAGTGCTGGTTGGACCCCCCCTGGGAGCCCCCCCCCTCGTGACTGGACACTACAAGACTATTGTGCTGCCAGACCCATATGCCCAGTGCACAGCAGCTGGCCATGGGCCTTCTTCCCTCGGCCTCTGCCCAGGGTGGGCCCCTCAGGGCGTGGCTGGGGATGCACCGGGGGGTGGGGGGAAAACTGCTATGCCCAACCAAGCGGACCTCTCTGCTAAACTGGACTCAGTACTAGCTGCAGTAGAGCGGATTGGCACAGCATTAGATCAAACCTGGACCTCTCTTGAAGACAGAATAGACAATGTCACCTCTGACTTCATGCTCCTTCATGCAGATCACCAGAAATTGTCTGAACGCGTGCAAGGAGTGGAGACTGGCAGAACTTCAGCCCAAAACCCGCAATCACACGGTGACGCTACAGGATCTGCTAGACCGGGTCTGCACCCTTGAAGAAAAAAACTGGACGATGCAGAAGGTCGCTCGCGTCGCAACAATATGCGGGTGATTGGCTTCTTGGAGGGGGCTGAGGGGCGCGATGCGGTTGGGTATGTGGAGTCCTGGCTGAAGGAACTGCTCCCTCCTGGAACACTCTCCCCCCAATATGTTGTGGAGCGGCGCACAGGGTCCCTACCCATAAGCCTCCTCCCGGGGCTCGCCCTCGCCCTTTCCTAATTCGTCTGTTGTACTTTTGTGATCGGTATGCAATACTGAGAGAAGTCGGGCGACACCCAGGGCCCAAGGTGCAGAACGTCTCGGTCTCTTTCTTCCCAGACTATACAGCTCACGTGCAGAGGAGACATGCTAACTTCTGAGGGGTGAAGCAACAACTGAGAGCCAAGGACATACGCCACTCTTCTATTCCCAGCTCGCCTCCGGGTTATTCACGGCGGCTCAGCGCGGTTCTTCGACTCTCCATCCGACGCTTGGGACTGGCTAGAAGAGAATGGTTTGGCGACGATCCCTAGGCCACGGGAAGCTGTCACATCACAGAGGAGATAGAGGGGCATAGGCGGAGGATCGCAGCGTCGTGTCTTGCCAGTCAGCGCCCCGGACCCTGAGCAGATCCTGTCGGAACGCCAAGACGCTTTGCACATTGCTTCATCCCTCCAATCCACCAGACTGATACCCGAATCTGCTTCATCACCGTCCAGTTCTGGGGGAGACACTGACTCTCTGCAGGCCTGGTCTGATCCGGACACTCCTCGCCCTCCAGTGGTCACGCCTCAAACATCGGACAATATTGTCTAGTATTGTAGTCAGTCTCATTTGTCTCCATAGTATGTATCTGTAGCCTTCTAAAGATCTGTAACTGATCCCTGTGCCCATACTCCGACACTCCAAACCGCACAATCGCGTCACATTACACGCATCTAGGAACGCCCTTGGATGCCAGTTCTTAGTGTTACGTAACCGTGGGATAAATCATTAGATAGCTATCTCCCTCTCACTCACACCCCTTTACAGTCTAACTCTGACTTCAAGTTAATCGCCATGGTTGGGCGTCTAAGTTTGGGTCAATCCCCGTTCGGGGTTCGCTCTTATGCAGTTCTTATATCTAGATTGAATATTATTATTTTCTCCCCGCATATGTTGCCCTACACAGTGACTTACGGCCGTTTCTGCTACGTCACCGCTCGTTTACTGCTGCGCTGTCCCGGTTCTTCAAGCCTACATCACGCACATGACGGATATTAATATAATTTCCTGGAACATTAGGGGCATCCACACCCCAGCGCGCAGGTATGCCATATACGCTTATTTGCGGCCAGGACTGCCGGGATCGCACTCTTACAGGAGACGCACCTGACAAGTCTAGAAGCAGGCAGACTTCGACACCGCTGGCGCGGCTATGTATACAGCACTAACTACTCATCACAGGCCTGGGGTGCCCTGATATGGGTGAGGGTGGGGACCCCATGGGAGGAGGAAGTTGTGGTTGACCAGGCGGGGCGCTATGTGTGTGTCAAGGGCAGGCTCAATGGTCAAATCCTCATGTTAGGTTCCATATATGTTCCTAATTCCGACCAGAACACGTTCCTTGGCAGCCTCTCCACCACGCTATCTAGATGGGGGGGGGTATCCCTTGGTTATTAGGCGGGGACTTCAATTCGGTCCTCGATGTCTCACTTGACTGCTCACCCCCCCCCCCCCCTTACCCGCACCAATTCTTCCTCTAATGCGCAAGCCCTGCATGCCTGGCTAGGACACTGGTCCCTTATAGATGTATGGCGCGCACGTCACCCTGACTTGAGAGTATATTCCTTTTAGTCGCCGGTTCATCACCTCCGTGTGTGTCTTGATCGCATCCTGGCAACATCGGCCCTGCTCCCCTTGATTAGTGACACCAGCTATTTAGGCCGTACACACTCAGATCATAATCCCCAGATCATGTCACTGAGCTGGGAGGCTAGTTCCCCTTCACTCCCTGCCTGGCGGTTGCAGACGGCAGCACTGGAGGACCAGTCCTTCCGCTGCTCCTTAGAAACCGCACTAGTCAGATATTTTGCACAAAACGTCGACTCCACAAGATCCCCCCAGGTAGAATGGGAAGCATTTAAGGCTACCACGAGAGGTCACTGCCTGGGCCTAACCTGGAGCATCCCCAAGCAATTAGATACCTCGCTTGCCTCCATTGAACGAGAGCTCCTTCATTGGGAGACGCTGTCAGTCACTCACCCGGAGGCACGGGCTCGGCTCGAGTCCCTACAGGCAGACCGGCAAGAACTACTGGAAAGATTGCGTTGTCACAATTACCTAGCTCACTCTATCCGCACCCACACAACATCAGACAGGGCAGGCAAACTGCTTGCATACCTGATTAGACAGGAGCACCCACATCATCCCATACAAGCAATAAAGGACAAGCTCGGTCAGATGAGATATATGCAGAGGAACATACATGAGGCCATGACCCGACATTACACCACATTATATGCATCTAGCGCACATGGCGATGCCTAGCAAATAGGTTCATTCCTGGATTCGGTACAACTACCCTCCCTATCTGTTGATCAATTCCTAGAGCTGGGCTCCCCCTTATTTGTAGAGGAGATTAGGGAAGCGCTAACATCCCTTGCATCGGGGAAGACCCCGGGCCCTGATGGGTTCCCTGCGGAGTTTTTCAAGCCCTAAGCGGAGACCCTGGTGCCCCGTTTACATGCACTCTACATAGCAGTGCTAGACAGTGCAGCTCTTCCTTCCTCTCTTTATACTGCCAATGTTGTTTCCCTGTTGAAGTCGGGCAGGGATCCCACAACCCTAGGGTCTTACAGACCACTAGCGATTCTCAATACCGACTACAAAGTTCTTGCGAAAGCCCTTGCCATCCTGCTTGCTCCCCATGTGTCCTTCTTGGTGCACACAGACCAAAATGGTTTCGTTCCTGCCCGGAACACCGCTCTCAATCTCCGCCGCTACTTTAGAGTAGCCGAATAAGCCCCCCTCAACTGGCCCTGCTCGGGATGCCTTGTGCTTGACCTTGAAAGAGCGTTCAATTCTCTGGAATGGGACTATCTCTTTGCTGTGTTGCCAAGGTTTGGCATTGGTCCCTATTTCCTCAGCATGGTTCGGCTGTTATACAAGCATCCAATGATCCGAGTCAAGACAGGACCCTACGTATCGGACGCCGTCCGGGTAGGTCGTGGGACCCGTCAGGGCTGCCCACTCTCCCCGCTCCTCTTCTCCCTGGCTGTGGAGCCCCCGAACGGCATTCATACGTGCCCGAGTAGACATGGGTATCCCCTTAGGTGACGACACCCACACAATCTCGCTATGTGCTGATGACCTTTTATTGTACGCCATAGATCTTCACGATATCCCCTATATGCTGGACACAGCACTGTCACAATTCTCCACGGTTTCAGGCCTCAGGGATAATGCAGGAAAGTCCATTATCTTCCCGTTCACACTGTCCACTCCAAACCCGGGGTACTCACTGGGGAGTGGGGGTCCCGGTGGCGTGGTGCACGGATACCTTCCGATACTTAGGTATCCACGTATATCGCACCAAAGCCGACCTCTTTGATGGCAACGTCACTAGAGCCACCTCCTTTATCTACTCGCAGATGACATTCTGGAAGTCTCTCCCACTGTCTTATTTCGGGCAGAGTGGCTCTGGTGAAGATGGTGGTTCTTCCATGTCTGCTTTACTATTTCGCCACCCTCCTATTTCAGCAAACTGGAAATGAAGGTCAGGGATTTTCTTTGGGGCACGTCTAGGCACAGGGTCTCCATCAGGAAGTTATATCTGCCGGCGGGACAGGGCGGATTGGCAGTGCCTAACCTTGAACATTACTATTTAGCGGCCCAGCTACAAGGGGTTGCCAGATGGCTGGCCTCGGGGCACCTACCAGACACCGCCACACTACACCCTCCCCTGACGCTTTATGCTTTGCTTCGTATGTTCCACCCCTGTGCTAAGCCCAGTAGAGTGGATTCCTTGCTGCTCTCCATAGCATATAAGTGCTACCGTAGAAGCTTGTATATCACTCGCGCTACCACACCATATGCCCCTGCAATTCCGCTGCTGGGGTCACCGAAAGGCGGTTCATGCATCACAGCGGCGGAGTTGCGCGGTTGGGAAGCGGCGGACATTCATGACACAGGCGACCTTTTTAGAGACAGAGCCGTGATCCCCTATGCAGATTTAATCTCAGAAGATGGCCTGCCCCCGGGGCTCTTCCTACTCCACCGTGCACTCATAGCCTCACTTTCATCGAAGTGGGGTAATTTAACAGCGGAACCTTCCACACACCACCTGTTGCAATATCTCCACATAATGGGCACAGGGGGGCGCATGATACGCTGGTTTGCCTCCTCCCTTCGTCAGCACACAGCTATTCCACTGACCTCCCTGAGACACCACTGGGAAGAAGACGTAGGACGGGCCCTGTCAGAGAAGGAATGGGTGACAATACTAGAAAGCCCAACACATATCCCTCGCAATCAGCTGTTCCGGCAGATTCAATATTTTATTCTCCATCGTGCCTACCTCTCCCATGATAAATAAGTTCTTCCATCGAGATGACTCTGAATGCCCCAGATGCCGCTTGCCTACTGCAGACCTCCTGCATATGCTGTGGCATTGCCCTGCTCTGGAGGAGTACTGGATGGGTGTAGCAGCAACCCTGTCCCGCTGCACTGAATGTGAAACTCCCTTTCAATGGGAGGTGTACATCTTATATCTCTTCAGGACGAGCAGGAAACGCAAGGCTGCCACACGATTTTTACACCTAGGCCTAATCACGGCGAAACGCCTGATTACTAAAAGGTGGAAGGTCCCGACGGCGCCCCACATATCAGCCTAGCGCCACTCGGTGTTCAACTGGGCCAGGGCAGAGGGCATGGCCCTACAGAGGAAGGATCTGCTGGGGCTCCTTAAGTTTCCCCTAGCTAGCGATTGGGGGGGTCATTGTGGACGAATTGCAAAAGCTGGTTACGCCCACCGATGACACACAGCAAGAGGCAGTGATCTCAGTAGCTCCGAGTTGACACTACATCACCACTAATGGACCGCCACAAGTGAGTTAGCGCTTTGAAACCCCATTCGTCCTGGCAGTTCATAGTTCCTTGAATCGCGCCAAAAGCAGTTACTCATCTGCAGTCACATTTCTGGGCCTTAGGTCATGGGTAATCTCCCTATCCCTTCGTCAAGTTATTTTGTCCTCATTTTGTTGTACCCTCCTCCCAATGTTCATTGTTACTTCAGATAGCACATATCGATGTCCCCATTCACAACACATTAGTGTTGCAACCATCTACTCATCTACCTAGGTGGTCTAATTGGGTTCTTATTTGGGTGATGTCATACCAGCCCTGCACTACTTCCGCCACCGTGGATATTAACACTAGGTATGTTATACTAATGCACGACTGCTGGTCATTTGATCTGGTCTTTTGATTGATGTGCTGTATTGTTTGAAAATATAAATGCCAATAAAAAGATTTAAACAAAAAAGGAGTAATATAGTACACAGAGAGCAGGCTGAAATTCAGCAATCGCATTGAGGATGGTTCAAGATCACAACCCTTTGTGAAGGATGTTATATGCATCTCAAAATTAAGACAACTTTTTTGCATATTTTACATGGAAAATAAAGCGATAGAGAATTGCAAACTTTGGCAGAAGTATTAACAGATTTAGCAGGGCACACTGGTTCAGCAACATTTTTACCTCTTCTCCATCCTCTCTCTTATTTTTCTGATTCTGGCATCTTACATCCACCTGTCCCACTGTTATGTCCATGGCCAAGGTTTGTGCTATGTAAAACTGCCAAAAATACAATGTGGACCCTGCCTGCCACCCAGGCTTTAGTGTCCTCCTCCAAGAATTAAAGACGAAACATTAAGCTTTAAAGTCATAAAGAGAAACCCATCTAGTGGCTGAATTTCACAGTGAGAAACTGGGCTATGTAGAATCGATCCTGGCTTTGCTGCTTGACCAAACTGTGTGATTCTCGGCAAATGCTTTATTTCATTAACCTCCATTTTGGTTATTATCACACATTGAGCACATTCATATAAGTGGAGTCGGGCATGTGCTGTACAACAACTCTTGTGTTTGATGTAATAGACTATAATTTTGCTCCATATTTAATAAGAATCTAGCCCACATATAGGGTACATATGAACCCTGACATGCCACTTAGTCAGGGCCAGAGTCAGTGTTCTTATGCGATTTTGCAGTCGATGTGCTTTGTACATAATTATGGATTTGCCGCATACGCCATCTGCTGCATAAGCTCTAGCATTAGCAAAAAAAATAGTTTTGTTTCTAGGTCAAATGGATCAAAAGTTACAAAAAATGTAGCAACACTTGTTTCTGCACAGTGAAAAGCCCTTTACAAAGGATGACTGGTCCTCTTGTGTTGCTTATTGCGATAGTTGGGTGTCTGACTGGTACTAATGAGATTAAATCTTTGCCCTGATAGTAATAACATTGTAAAAATAGCAAAAATAAGGAGGTAATACTAGCACAAAATGTCCCATGTTATGCCATATAATTAGTTTTTTCTTGCTGCATACGTTAGTAAACCCTGCCTCCCAATTTGGTCCTTTTCTGCTGCATAATTCCAATGGCCCTGCTCTTAGTAAATACCATTATCATCAGGGCAGGAATGTTTCTCAGTTCATGTTTTAAAAACTCTAACTTTTACTAAATACGTCTCAATGCAGTGATATAATCTGATGTACTAAGGCAAACCTCTTCTGTGTGTTAAAGAAACAGGCTTTTTAAAAAAATTTGAGGACACAGTCTCCCTTTCCTCTGTCCGAGGTGAGTAATGCCCATTACTGATGGGACATGATTCTTTCCTTTGTTTTAAGACCTGCAAAACACCCTGCTTTTCATACATACGGGAGCAGGGTTCACTTCACACCTAAGGGCTCTTCAAGGACCCTTCTAATCCTTGTTATCACACTGTGATTTGATTTCTGAAGCCCTTTCAGCCCCATGGCTGCGAGGCACTGGGTCCTCCTCCTCCCTGCCCACCGTGGACCTCACCGCACTGCACCTCTGCTGCTTTCTAGACCTCGTCTCACTGGAGTATTTTGAAAAGTTTGCTCTGGTGCGGGGCCCCTTAGTTGTGAGCAGGAATAAGACCCTGGGCAGCTGCCCACACTGCCCATGCCTAGCACCGGCCCTGGTTGGGATTTGTCTATTTACTCATAGTGCACCTGCAGATAGTAGACAGAACAGTATTTCCCACAAAAGGATAAAAGTAAGCTACCTCAAGAGCAGGCCGCTCAGTCAAACATTCTCTTTGTGGTCAAGTTCAGGCCCAAGAAACACACACCTCACTGTTGTGATGATGTACTTACATGCTAATGCTCTTTTGTGAAGTAATACCTACCCCCATTGGCACTGCGTGTCATACTACATTCCCCACATTCCACAGTTGACTGTTGTAAATCGGTTGCTGGTCATAATTCCGTTGACCTTCATCTGAACCAGATGTGTCACCAGATACTTTTACATGTGGACATCAAAAAGTATACTTCTTTTATAACACCTTTTGGATGCTTCCAGTTTACCAGGGTACCTTTTGTACTAGCATCTGCTGCAGCACTTTTTAAAGAGTTATGACTAACATTTTTGAGGGTGTTAAGGGTGTGATGTTCTTTCAGGATGATATCCTGATAATGGGCAGTGAGAAAACTGAGCATGATTTACGGTTGAAACAAGTGCTGGAGATTTTGAAAATGAAAGGACTAACTGTTGAACACAGCCAATGTAAATTTGCATTGAATGAGGTTGTGTATTTAGGCCACAAGATTAGCAAGGAAGGAATCAAACCCAGACAAGGCCTTATTGATGCGATTGTGAATGCACCAAGTTCCACTGGGAAAGTAGGTCAGGGCCTTTTTAGGTCTGGAGGAATATTATTCAAAATTTAAAATGAATTTTTCTGAGAAAACCTACCATATACATCAACTTTTGAAGGGTAAAGCCAAGTTTGTTTGGTCTAGTGACTGCCAGGAATCTTTTGATAAGATAAAAATGAATTGTCAAATGCACCTTTTCTCAAAGGTTTTGATCCTAATTGTCAAATTATTGTAACCACAGTTGCTAGTGATAGAGGGCTCAGCGCAGTTCTTTCACAGAGAGATAATGAAGAAAATGAACGGGTGGTAGCTTTTGCGTCTCGTTCTCGCACCACTGCTGAAGAAAAATACTCGGTGATAGAACGTGAAACATTAGCATGCACGTGGGCTCTCGGACATTTTCGATTGTATGTTTGGGGTTTTCATGTTCTACGTCGCACTGACCATAAACCCCTCACAAAAGTTTTGTCCACCTCTGGATTACAAAAAGCCTCTCCCAGACTAAGCAAAATGTCAATGAAATTACTAGATTTTACTTATGATATTGTGTATTGGCCTAGGGTTAAGAATAGGGTTGCTGATTTCTTAAGCAGGTTACCCTTACCCTTAGCTGAAGAGGATAAAACGTTACAGGAGGAGGATGAAATGGTTGCCTTACTTTTTGATGTTGGGCATGAGGGAATCTCCGAATGGAGGGATTTCATGGCAAAAGATGGTATTCTCATTAATGTTACATCTTATGTGTCTAAAGGATGGCCCAATAAAAATTAATTGTGTATGGAGGAAAGGGCGTTCTGGGAAGTGAGAAACAATTTAAGTGTTGAAGAAAATCTCCTGTACAGAGCCGGGAAGGTAATAGCACCAGCAGGATTAAGGAGAAGGTTGTTAAAACTGTGTCACGAGGGTCCCCTGGGAATATCCAAAACCAAACTAAGAGTAAAATATAATTACTGGTGGCCTGACATTGATAAGCGAGTGGATCAAATGGTAAGAGAATACATCAAGTGTAATGATTCTGATAAAAGTCTAAAAACTTTCAAACTGCCTTTACATCCCATTGAAAGTCCCAGTATGTTGTGGGAAAGAGTGGGTGTAGACATTGTGGGTCCTGTGGAAGGTACAGATGGCGTTTGCAAGTACATCTTGGTCCTGGTGGACCATTTTTCAAAATGGCCTGAAATTAAAATTGTTGACTATGTTGATGGGTCTACAGTCATTGAGTTCTTGGATAAAATCTTCATGAGAGAGGGTTTACCCAAATCCATCATTACCGACAGTGGTACACAGTTTACGTCTTTAATGTTTAAAGATTTCTTAAAGCGTAACTGCATCAAACATAACACTACATCTGTTTATCATCCCGAAGGGAATGGTTTCGTTGAACACTTCAATAGGGTACTCAGAGGTAGCATTCAACTGTCTAGGTGTGGTAATATGAGGTGGGAAAGTGAGCTTTGCAAGCTTATTTGGTCATACAGAACTACCCCAAGCATGATAACTAGGAACAGCCCGTTCACAATGATGAGAGGGAGGCTAGCACTAAGCAAAGACTTAGGCTGGATGCCAGGTTCTAAACAGGTGGAGTGGTCTCCTGAGTGTGTGCGAAAGAAAATGAGTTTGGCACAGAAAACTTATAAAGATTGGTACGATACAAAACATGGTACAGAAATAAGACAGTTAAAGTGTGGTGATTGGGTGAAAGTTCTTTTGGAAAAGAAAACCAGGAAGGGAGAGAGCAGATACTCTTGCCCTTTACGCATTTGTGAAATACATTGTAATTCTGTAAGACTCAGTGATGGGAAGATTTGGCACATGAGTAAACTGGCTTTGTGTAGCCATAATTGAAAATTACTTGACAACGCTCGAGTCAGGGTGGCCAGTACTAACTCAGACTTGTGATTAGATTTTGATGATGATAGTGTTGATGTTCCTGTTCCTAACAGCGGTATGGTGGGTGCACCGGAGGTGAGTGTTAGTGCTTCTGATGGAGCACAAGATCCCTCTGATACCACTCAAGTTGATGCCAATGCCTTGAGTGGTGGATCGTGTTCAACCAGTGGTTCTGATTGTCTTATTGGCAGCCAGAAACACACCAGTAGCTGTGGGAGAACAGTAGTCAGACCTAAAACATTTGATGATTATATTGTTGGTGTTTAAATACACCCCTGTGCTCCCCTTCACACGGTTTTCCTGGTGAGCTATCTTTAGAGTAGCTTATCCCCTCCACGTTACACTTCATCCTCTCTTTCCTTGTTTCCCCCCTTATATTTATTATTTCCTTGTGGAAGAGAGGATGTGTTGTGATGATGTATTTACATGCTAATGCTCTTTTGTGACGTAATACCTATCCCCTACCCCCATTGGCACTGCTTGTCACACCACATTCCACAGTTGACAGTTGTAAATCGGTTGCTGGCCATAATTCCATTGACCTTCATCTGAACCAGATGTGTCTGGGGCTTACTTGAAATAAACTTCATTTCGAACCACATTGGAGTCTTTCTTCATTTCTAAACTCACCCATGAAAGACTCCACAGGTCTCAGTCCCAGCAGGCTAGCACCATCTCCCAAGTCACACTTAGGCTGCCCATTATTATGCAAAGTTTTCTCTCCCAGGAGCCATTAGCCTACAAGTGCCCTATGTCTTGGAACGTACCTGCAAAGCATCAAGCATGCCAGAATATAGCACAGCGTGAGCAAGTCACAAAGTCCACCTGTCAGTGTTCCCATAAATGGTTCACAACTTTCCTCACAGATAGGCATCAAGTACTCCTGCAGTGCCCTCAATAGTACTGCACGTCTCAGATTCGTGAAATACCCTGTTGTGAGTCAGATGAAGGATTCCAACTCCCATTAGCCATCCACTGCTCATGGCACTTCGGGCATGCAGGGAATGCATCATCTCAGGATCTGCAGCGATCTGTATAGTCAGCCATATTCCTACATGGACCCAGCACTGCATCGTGTTCCCTGCCCTATCCACAGGCACTGCCGCAAGCATTCTCTGGTATTCATGCCTCTGCCTAGGGGTGGAAGCAGCCAGACTGGGCTGCCCAGAGACCTCAGGATGCAGTGTTGAGCCCACCTAGGGCGTAGCTACACCGCTACGGCAAATCTCGTGTAGCCCAGCCAGGGATCAGCGCCATCTTGGGTGGACGCTGGGCTGTGTCAGCACTGAGCAGTGTTCACGGCCTCGGAGAACAGCTGTATCTTTACCTCATAGCTTCATGGAGAACAATCCACAGTGGGCATCAGCAGGAAGCCTTGTGTGACGCCATAGCCACAGGATTGTGCTGGATTTGCTTCATGGCTGAAGGAGCAGCCCTCAATCTTCAAGCTTGGCTCACGTGTTATTACCAGGGTCTTCAATTATCAAAATTCTGTTTCTGCCTCAGTAACTGTTGACGTCATGATTGAGATATGCTTCTGCACTAGATCAATTGTTTTTAACCTTTGCTCCCACCTGAGGGCGCTAGAGGGCGCCAGGCAAGATGGCCGCACGTTAGTGTAGCTCGGCCCGGCTGATCGCCAATCCGTCCAACATCCGACTTAAAAACGCTGCATCTTTGTTGTAAAAAGGGTTGTACTGCACAGCGGGACACCCCCGTATCAGGTGTGGGCCTCGCCGACTGCTGGGGGCGCTGGGAACGTGGTGAAACCTACAGTGAGGAGCCCTGCCCGGCGAGACGCTAAAATGGCGGCCGCCACTGCCGAGCACTGACCTGCGGTGAGGCTTGCAAACCGAGACGCCGTGCTGGAGAGAGATACCGGCGCACTGGGACTCCTGTGAGTGCGGCGGCGGCTTCCTCAACTACACCCCCTTATCTTCCAGCTGCACACCCGACACTGGAGACGGGAGCGCCCTCCCTGCTGTGATGTTGCTGAGCCGCTGCTGGGCCTGGAGCGGAGTGCGGAAGCCCGCGGAGAGAAGCCGACTGCTCCAGGGGACCGCTGCGGGCTACTGAGAGGAGGCGGAGGCGCCCGCGGCAAATAGCGGTCCCCGGCGAGAGTGCCGATCAACTCACCTTGGCTGCTCTTTGAGCCTGTGCATAGCTGCCTGGAGGTGTCGTGTCTTGGCCGATCTGCGGTGAAAGACGACTGCAAGCTGCCGCCGAGAGCCCCGTGAGAGCCCACGCTTCCCGCTTAGACAGGTGCCGTCTGCAGCGGGCTGCGGTGAATGGGACGCGGCCGTGTTTTGGCCTATTGTTGCGGAGGCAGGTGCGGACCTGGACACTTAGCCGCGGCCTGCGAGTTGCGGCCTGCGTGCACGGCGCGCTGGGGCGGGCCTGAGCTCTTTGAAACAACTGTTGGCGCTTGACTGGCAGGAGTGCCTGTGGTCCGGCCATCGCGCCACGAAATCCGACATACTTGACTGTCCGGGAGTTGTCCCCCTTTCTGGCCTTGAATTGAGTAACCGCTAGCTGGCAGCCCGTGGCTGGGAGCGGCAGGATCTGATTCTGGGGCACCCCGGACCCCCCCGGTGCTGCAGGCTACGACCTCGTGAGGCCTCTTGAGAGCGCTAGTGTGTATTGGACCTGGCCCGCATCTCTGCAGTTATCTCTCTGTGGCATTGTGACACCTGGGGCCACTCGGCTTGGGCGATTGGCGCCTTCAGGGTCCTGCCCGGGCTGGCCTGCCTCTGCTTCTCTATTGTATATGCCCTGCTACATGGGTGATCGAGTCTTGGCGCTGTGATTTGTCGCGCAATAGGCCTGCATCTACCACCTGTTGTGCTTGCACCTCTGGGACCCGACTTTGGAGGAGTGAAGCTCTACCTATTTTGTTAACGGCAGTCATGGGGAGAACTGACAAGTCGCAGCCTCGCCTCACGTTTGAGGCACGAAAGACCACCAAGCCGCAGCAGAGGGCGGCCTCAGACTCCGAGGCGGATGCCCCGGGCGAGGGCTCATCCGTGCTGGAAGCGACCCTGCTTGCTATGCAGAAGAGTCTCCAAGCTATCGAAGGGAACATGGCGGCGATGAATCATAGGCTTGACCACATGGCGTCCCAACTGGAGAAACAGAATGCAAGGATGGGGGAGTTAGAGCAGCGCGTCTCAACAAATGAAGATGGCCTTAGTGAGATGGCGGACAAGGCACTACACATGGAGAAGGTTCTAGTGCTTATTCAAGCGAAGAATGAAGATTTTGAGGCCCGGTCACGCCGCAATAATATCCGCGTCACGGGCCTGCCGGAGTCCACCAATACCGGCAAGATGGAGACCTTCATCGAGTCCCTGCTCAAAGATATCTTTGGCCCTGAAAATCTCTCCCCTATGTTTATAGTAGAGCGGGCCCAACGCTCGCTGGCGGCGAGACCAGTACCGGGTGCCCCACCTCGCCCTATAATAGCCCGCCTATTGAACTATCGGGACCGGGACACCATTTTGAGACTTGCAAGAGAGAACCGCACAGTCAACCATCAGGGGAATGCGCTGTCTTTCTTTTCTGATTTCACGGTGGCCGTCCAGGCAGCACGACGAGAATTCGGCGCAGTTAAAAAAAAATTTGCAGGCTGAAGGCATTCCATATGCCATGCTATACCCTGCCCGTTTACGGGTAGGCCAGGATGGGGATAGCAAAATCTTCACATCTCCCAAGGCAGCAATGGATCACGTCAAGAAGCTGATGCGAAAACGAACTGCGTCAGCCGCAGATCCAGACGACGAGGAGCAGTGATTATGTGTCTGGGGTACTCTGTTTATGGCCACAGTTCGGTGTAGTTGACATGCTTAGAATGTTTCTGCTGTAACCCTTTGCTCACACTGCTGTTGGGCTGTTCCACGCCTCTCCTGTCCCTCGCGCTCTAGGGTTGGTTACTTGTGGGACTCTGCTATGAAATGCTCACTTGTTCATCCCCCAGGGATATTCATGTTACTCGCGCACATTGCAGCCCTCGATCATCCAGGCCAGCTGCCTGGTAGGGACGGCACCACATTATGGCATGAATATGTTTGATGCAATGTTTATTGATGTTTGCTTGCAAATCTTCGCACATCTCATATACCTGATCAGCCACCTCCCGCCATGTGGGAGGTTCGTAGCACTCTGGTATCCCCCCATGGGCGCTCCCCAAAAAAGGTTCTGCATATTTTGTTCCCCACGTTGCGGATTGTTTCTGCCGGGACGGCTTTGGCAAGTTTGGGTCGCTGAAGTGGGTGGGGGGATGTGGGTGGTGGGTTCGGTGGGTTAATGGGCACTTTTTTATTGTAATTATATTGCACCCCTTCGGTCTGGTTCCCATTCTATCTCTCACACTACTCAGTACATCTGACTCTAAAAGTCCATGAGCAGTAACATAAAGTTCCTTACCTGGAATGTGCGTGGCTTGAATAGTCCCAAGAAGATACGGTCCGTGCTAGCGCAGTTAGATAGACTGGACGTCCAGGTGGTGTTCTTGCAGGAGACGCATCTTACACAGCAATCGGAGAAGAATATTGGTGCCCGCTGGGCTGGGCTGAGGGTTGCCTCCTCTTACGCTCAGGGGGTGATGATACAGGTGAAGAGAGGGGCCCCTTTCACTGTGCTACACACAGAAACGGATACACAAGGCAGGGTGGCGGTGGTCCATGGTCATCTTGGGGGGATGGAAGTCCTTTTGGTAAATGTCTACGGCCCAAATGTTGACGACCCCTCCTTTTTCGCAGATGTTTGGCGCTGCGTCTCCAAATTTCCTTCGGCTGAGTTGCTCTGGGGCGACGATTTTAATGCCTGCTTGGACGGACAATTAGACAGACAGGGAAGCGGCGCGACGCGACACATCCAGGCGACTGAGGCGTTATTGGGGTTTCTAGATGCAGGGGCTATACAGGACATTTGGCGCATGCGGCACCCGGGAATTCGCGAAAGCACATTTGTCTCTACGGTGCATGGCTCATGGTCCCGCTTGGACTATTGGCTCCTTTCAGAGATAGCATGTACTTGGGTTGTGGATGTACGCCACTTGGCCAAAACGTTGTCGGATCACTCCCCTGTGCTCCTACCTGTGAGCGTCCCCCGTTTCAATGGCAATTGCAGCCCTCCTCACTTACAGACCAGGTGTTTAGATGCACCATTGGCGCGGCCATCAGTGACTTCTTTAAAGAAAACGCTGGATCGTAGACAGTCCTGGGACCCTGTGGGAGGCATTTAAAGTAACTATCAGGGGTATCTGCATGGGTGTGCAGGCGGGGGTTCTAAAAGACCTACGACGTCAGATGCATAAACTGGCTGATGAGATCTCTGCTTTAGAGCGCGAATACGCCCGAAACCCTGCCTCACCTATACTTGCTACAATACGGGAGTTGGTAACGGAATATAATGACACAGCGGATCACGGGCTAGAACATAGGTCACAGCGCTTTACTGCGCGATATTACGGGGAGGGGGGCCGTCCCAGTCGTTCGCTTGCCCAGAAACTGGCTGCACCTCGGACTCAGGCCTACATTACGGAAATGCTGGACTCTGGGGGAGTACCGCACTATACATCTCCGGAAATCAGTGAGGTGGTGCTGGACTTCTACTCCAACCTTTATGGAAAACGGGGGCATGTGTCAGCCACTGATATAAATGCTTACCTAGACGACGTTGCGCTAGGCTGGCTGTCTCATAACCAACGCGAATACCTCACCCAACCCTTTGATGTGGAAGATGTAAAATTGGCCATTATGTCCCTGCCCACCAGCAAGGCTGCTGGCCTAGATGGACTCCCCAGTGAGTTTTACAAGGCTTGCGCTGATGAACTGGCGCCCAGACTCCTGGACGTCTTTACGGAGGCGTATGACAGTGGTACTCTCCCCCCCCATGCTAAAAGAGGCCCTCTTGGTTATGCTTCTCAAGCCTGACAAGCCGGCTAACCGGTGCGACTCCTATCGCCCACTCTCCATCATAAATATTGATGCCAAAATCTTGGCAAAAATGATTGCCAGCAGGCTTCAGCCCCTTATCCCCAACCTGGTCCTTCCGGATCAGTCGGGTTTTGTCCCTGCCCGCTCTACGGCACACAATTTGCGTACGGTCTTCTCCACCCTGCATTACTTTGAGGCTGATTTTCAAGCTGTTGCTGTGCTGCTTGACGCAGCAAAAGCATTTGATTCCCTGCAGTGGGAGTTTATGTTCACTGTCTTACTCAGAATGGGGCTACCCCCCCTTTTTCCTGAAGTGGATACACCTTCTATACGAGGCACCGGTGGCGCGAGTCCGGGTCAATGGTTGGGTATCTACTGCGTTCTCCATTCAGCGGGTCACCCGGCAGGGTTGCCCCCTGTCGCCGATGATTTTCGCACTGGCTCTGGAGCCGCTGGCTTGTAAGCTCCGCCAGAGTCACGCACAAGCAGCACTGCGATTTAGACAGCGTCCATTGGTAGTCTCGATGTACTCCGATGATATGCTTCTGTGTGTCCGGGATCCTGCAACATTTCTCCCAGAGTTATTTCGGGAATATATAAAATTTGAATGCTTCTCAGGGTTCGGTATAAACTGGGCAAAATCAACGGTGCTTCCTCTCACAGCTGGCACACGGCGTATTGAGCTGGACTTCCCACTAGCATGGTCAACCGACCCAGTAAAGTATCTAGCGGTATGGCTTCACAGAGACCCAGAGGTAGTTGTTTCGGAGAATTATGGCCGGGCCCTAGTCCAAATTACTGAACGAGCAGCACGTTGGGCCAAACTCCCTCTCTCCTTAGCGGATTGCATCGCAGTAGTCAAAATGACAATATTGCCCAAACTTCTTTACCCGTTCATTAATGTCCCTATGCGCCTCAATCTTGCGTTGTTTAATTCACTTCAGTCAACACTGCTCTCCTTTGTATGGGGTGGCACGAAACCTCGATGTAGCTGGGAGGTACTGGTATTGCCGTTCAAGCGTGGAGGCTTTGAGGCCCCCGACATGCGCTTATACTATCTATGTGCACAGGCCCAGTTTGCACATTATTGGTTCTTCCCACAGCGATTCCAGCCGCATGTCGCTATTGAAACTGATGCAGTTCTTCCAATGGCCCTGGCTGCGACTGCCTTGTCTGGAGGGAGTGGCGGACCAAGAGCTGAAATCAACCCCACACTTTGCACGGCATGGGCGTGGAAGATGCTTGCGGCACGCGCAAAATTGCAGTATCTCTACCCCCCACGGTTACCGCTCGCTGCGCATCTGGATATCTCCGCTGCAAAAGAATCGGCAGCCCTTAAAGCGTTTGGCGCGGTACGAATAACTCAATTAGGGGATCTCCATAAACAAGGCCAGTTCAGATCGCTCTCTGGCATACAGGGTGGTAGGGACCGGGGGTTTATGCTCGGGTTCACTTATATGCGGGTGAGGCAGGCGATACGTGCTATCTACCCCGATTACCCCGCAGAACCCAAGCCGTTGTTAGCACTGCAGGCGGTGTTAGCAGGCGCGGATCGCAAAGGCCTGATCACGAAATTGTATACGGCGTCTCTTAGAGAAAGGGAACAGCTCGATTCCCCTTCATATAACAAATGGGTGGCGCTGCTGGGGGCCTCGCTGTCGCCGGAGATGTGGAAGTTCTGCTGGTTGACTCACTGCAAATTGTAACCTCCGCATCATCCATTTTAAATACCTGCACCAGCTATACTATACTCCGATGCAATTGATGCGGTTTGGTCTGCGGGAAAGCTCCTGCTGTGTGCGATGTGGGCAGGGTGATGCGGGCTTCTTGCATGGACCTGTAAAGGCATATATAGATTTTGGGGTAAAGTTGCTGATCTGCTAACGAAGGTGGTGTCGGAACCTGTGCAATGTACCCTGAGGTTTGTCTATTAGGCTGGGTAAAGTATCTAAAGCCCTGCAACCGTAGACTGGTGGCTGTCTCGACTTTATTAGCTAAGAGAGCTGTGGCGCAGTGCTGGGGCTCACCCCGACACTAAATAAGTGGGTCCGAGATTTACTGTATTGCAAAGAGCAATTTGAGACATATGCCGAGGAACTGCCTGAAACCTCCCGCCCTAAGGACTTTTGGGCTCCGCTCTCTGTGTATCTACTTACAAACCCTGATGTACAATAGATGCTGTAATCTGATGTTCTAGTTGTGTCTATTCTTGGGACTGCCATATGTTGTAATACTGCAAATTGTGATGAGATGCTCCGTTGGGGTCACAATACTTTTTAGGTCTCGCCTAGCGTTGCTGCGCACATGCGCAGCTCGCTCGGCGAGATTTATTGCTAATGAGGAGTTTCAGTAGAGGGCTTTAAGCCCCGCCCCTCATTTCCATTGGCCGGCGTCACCGTTTATGGTAAACGTTGGCCTGCCATTGGAAATGAGCTTTCTGGGTTGCCTCCCTTTGGGTTTTTGGGACGGCCCCTCCGGACTGGATGGCTTGGTTTACGCCTGTCGTGAAGCACTTTCTTATCTTCACGAGGCGTGTTATATAAACAAGCCTTGATCCAGTCCGGATGGGCCGTCCCAAAAGGAGGCAGGCACAACGCGCTTTCACTTTGTAATTCCTTTGCGTGGCGACAACTTGTTTATGCTTGAGGAGGAGGGGCTGTGGAAGTTGCATAGTTTTCCGTCCCAAAAGGAGGCAGACACAACGCGCTTTCACTTTGTAATTCCTTTGCGTGGCGACAGCTTGTTTATGCTTGAGGAGGAGGGGCTGTGAAAGTTGCATAGTTTTCCGTCCCAAAAGGAGGCAGGCACAACGCGCTTTCACTTTGTAATTCCTTTGCGTGGCGACAGCTTGTTTATGCTTGAGGAGGAGGGGCTGTGGAAGTTGCATAGTTTTCCGTCCCAAAAGGAGGCAGGCACAACGCGCTTTCACTTTGTAATTCCTTTGCGTGGTGACAGCTTGTTTATGCTTGAGGAGGAGGGGCTGTGGAAGTTGCATAGTTTTGTGAAGAAAAACAGACACGTGAATTCTTTGGCGCCAGCGAAGCTCTCGCGGATTGTCCGGAAACGACCAGGAAACCCAGAGTTTACAGCTGAGCCCTCCTTCTGCGCTAGTCCGTGTTCGCCTCTGTGCAGCGGTGCTTGCGGGGTGGTTGCGAGGAGGGACCCGGGTGCAGTGGAGACGGAAGCGTCCCTTCTATTTGCCAGACTCCCAGTTCCTTCCTTCTCTGCGCCCCACATGCCGTGTACAGCCACACAGGAACCAGACTGGTCGCACTGGGGTCACTGGAAAACACGCAGCCGAGCGCGTACTGGTCTGGTAAGAGGCAAATTTTTCTCTGTTTTCTAGAAGTAGTGCAGCCGTGGGGTAACTCTGTGGGTGAATGCATCTGCTGCGGAAACCTATATGGACCAACAGGTCACAGCTTTATATGCTGCAGGGTCGGCAGCTTTTTTCATCCTTCCAGGTCGATACTATGAGGACCGGCAAATGTGGTAACGGCACATCTGTTCACTGAGTTACAGCTGTGCATAACTATGACAGCAAGTGTATTAAGTAAACAAGTGACTTCACCTGGCGTGCACTGGGTAAAGGGGGTGAGACGTGGGTCTGTGTCTGCCCTCTATGTCGGTTACTGTGTAAAATAGCAGGCTTCTTCTGAGCTTCACCTCATACGACCTCTGGCTTTAACTTTCGTTTAATTGCGCTGGTGTGCGTCAGTATTTATGTTTCGCTCGGTTTCACCCCAAAGTGTGCGTTTTTGTATTCCAGGTTGCACTTTTTCCCGTAATTCCCTCGGAACTTTCAGGGCTTTCAATCGAAGTACAGAAGTGCTGGTACTAGGTATCCAGAGTACGCATACCAGCACTTTACTGAAGAGCTACGGCATGTCACTTAGGCCTTCTATAAACTAATACAGGAACTTCCCCCATGTAGTCCCAAAACTTGTAATAGTTTAAAAATGTACGCCAGGTGGGATTATATCCCACATGCTTCAGCACTTCTCTGCAGGATCCACATGCATCTTGTAAGACCATAGCACACTGTTTCTGCAAGTCTATCATGCTTACAATAGGATCATATGAACACTTTTCTGCAATACCATCATTTATATAATCAGTCTATAGCAGCCCTTTTCTGCAGGATTAATGTGAATCTAGTAGAAGCACTCAGCGCATCGCTGCAAGGCTGTCATGATTACAATAGGAGTCAATCAGCACTTCTCTGCAGGATCTACACGCACTTCATAAGACCATATCAGCACTTCTCTGCAAAGGTGTCATGCTTACAATAGGAGTGTTGTAGCACTTTCCCGCAAGGCCACCATGTATATAATCAGTCTATTGCAGTACTTCTCTGCGGAATCAATGTGCATCCTATAGGAGCATATCAGCACTTTTATGCAAGGCTTCCATGGTTACAATAAGAGCGTATCTGAGCTTTATGGCAAGATTAGCACATATATATATATATATATATATATATATATATATATATATATATATATATATATATATATATATATATATATATATATATAGTCACTCCTTTTCTTTTGCATAAAAGAAATTCAGCACTCATGGGGGCGTTTTGAAGATATTTATTCCAGCGATAGCAACAAACGCGTTTCGGCGGTCTGCCTTCTTCGGTGTTACTGGCACACCGGAAGTGACGCTATTTTACATCCTGGTCACATCGGTCGCATCTATGTGACGCAGTAAGAAGGGACCATAGCCGATCCATGGCAAGATAGCCAAATATATGACTGTTTTATCTGACAACCAGCCGAAACCAATTAATTGATGAAAATGCAATTCGTCACAGTGTGATTTAATATTTATTGTATATAAATTATTTGTACGCAATTCAAAATTTATATGTATGTACAACATTACAATATGGCGCTAGATTTAGCGTATTGCGTTAGTCCCCTTTTCCATTGTTATACACATGTGACCAGGATGTAAAATAGCGTTGCTTCCGGTGTGCCAGTAACACCGAAGAAGGCAGACCGCCGAAACGCGTTTGTTGCTATCGCTGGAAGAATAAATATCTTCAAAACGCCCCCGTGAGTGCTGAATTTCTTTTTATGCAAAAGAAAAGGAGCGACAATAATTTGCGGAGTACACGGCCGCATACTAGCACCCGTCCGAGAGTGCTTCCCATGGAGGTGTAAAGTGAGCGTGATATATATATATATATATTCAGACTATAGCAGCAAAGAACTATTCTGTGCTCCTATTCGTGCATGACAGCCCTGCAGAGAAATATTCTGTGCTCCTATTCATGCAGGACAACCCTGCAGACACTTGCTTTTTTGATCATATGAATCCATAACGTCCGTGCAGATTAGTGCTTATATACTACTGCTATAGCAATGCCAGGCCTGCATAGCCATTCTCTAATACTCCTATTATATGCAAGGCAGCCCTGCAGAGATGTCCTGCTGAGCTCCAATTGTATACATGGCAGCTCTGTAGAGAAGGGCTGATACACTTTTTTTATCCATATGTATATTCGTAGTAAGGTGCTGCTTATTATATGGCAGCTCTGTAAAGATGTTCTTATTTGCCTAATAACGCTTACAAACCATTCAATGACGGATAGGCTAGTCTTAATGCTTGTCAGCCCACCTGATAACAAGGATTAAAAATGCAATAGGTCTCACCTTTCATTAAGTTAAAGCCATTTGCTTTGCTATATAATACCATTAGCAAAGCAAATGGCTTTAACTTAATCAAAGGCGAGACCTATTGCATTTTCAATGGTTGTTTTTAGTGCCACCGGGAACAATGGGTTGAGGGAGGTGGGAGTTCTGTGGGTTGTTATTTTTTGCTCTATGGAACAAACAAGCGCTTGTACCACAATGATTCTATATGCCTGTTTTGGCCTCTTGCATGAGGACCTGCTGTGTACTATACAAGCTGCTCAATAAACAAATATTTAAAAAAAAAATAACTTTGCTCCCACCTTGCTTGCAATCTCATTAAGAAAATCTCTTATTGCTTTTGTTTATTTTCATAATTCAGTGCCAACCGCTAAGGCAGATCTGGATCCTCCTAGCTCCATGTTATAGGGGTAGTAGCCCTTGGAGGTTTTGTAAAGTTGAAAATCTTCGGTTTTTTGCTGCTTTTGCCGATTTCTGTTGAAGAATTGCTTCCTCTGTTAGAATGTGATACTTTTATCCCTGACTGCTTGTGGAAATGTGTAAGGAAAGGATAATCAGGGAAGAAGTGAGATGTATAGCAGAAATGTCCACTCTGTTCAGCTGCATTAAGCGACTTTGCCAAATATTGAGTAATTCATCTTTAAGCACACCTCACGGTCTTCTTCATTTATCAATGTATTCGGGGGTGCTTCTTACATCCATTGTTTTTTAGGTCGAGCCTAGAGCAGCGCATGCGCTGCTTGCTCGACTTTTAGTAAGGGGCTTTTGAAAGTGCTACCAAGCCGGCCACCAGCTTGCTGTTACGCGCACAAGCGCGCGCAACGTGCACAGCTGCCATCCTCTCCAATGCTCGCTATGCCTCTCCTTCTTTCGCGCGCACCACTCTACTCCCTCGTCATTCTCATGCTTTCTATACTGTAGCAGGCCGCAGCCGCCAGCTTTGTTTACTTTTGCTCAACAGTGCAGAATCGATGCACCCGCACTTTTACTTTAACCATGTTAAAGTAAGCGCGGAGTGCCGCGATTGTAGCAAAATTTAAGAAATACGTTTTTAAAAATATTTCTTTACTTTTGTGCAATCGTGGCACCCGCGCTTACTTTAACATGGTGAAATGTAAGCACCGGTGTCGCGATTGCTGCAAAAGTAAAGAAATAGAAAAAACATCTATTTCTTAACTTTTGCTACAATCGCGGCACCTGCGCTTTACTTTTAACATGGTTAAAGTAAAGCGCGGGTGTTGCGATTGTTGCAAAAGTTAAGAAATAGATGTTTTTTCTATTTCTTTACTTTTGCAGCAATCGCGGCACCGGTGCTTTGCATTTAACCATGTTAAAGTAAAGCGCGGGTTCTGCGACATTTCATCCACCATTTTCTTTAAAGTTTTTTTTATTCTCCCTCAAACGGAGCCTCCTCACCAGCCACACTGCGCCCCTGCACGCACCCTGTCTATGCGTTTCTCCCCACTGTCACGGAGTTGTCCTTTTTTATTCAGTTTGCCATTCATTTATAAACAATCCATTTTGTCTTGCTTATTTTCCCAGGTCAACTCCCCCACCCTGCAATACCTCAATGATGTTCTAAAGTGACAATGTATCTATTTGCTGCCTCGAAATATTACCGAATCCTTGCTCCACCACCCCTCCTTCCGTTTTATCCCACACTAAACCATGGGGGAGGGGCACATTTATCATCTGGTGTGTAGTTAGTAGAAGTTAATCACAAATGACATTTTGGGCAGACTTTTATTAAACGTATATAGACATCCATTTGTTTCTTTCGGTCAAACTGTTTTTATATGGAGGAGTTCATCGTATGCATATGCTCTCGATTATACGTGAATGCACTGCACAAGGCCATAAATATAGCACCAACAAAACTGCGATTATGCGCAGTATTAAGACAAAGCACTGCTGGCTGTGGTAATATAAAGCAATATGTTGACAAGATGGCTCAGTGAGTTAAAAACCACTTGCTCCTGATGCTTTCTGTTTTTTGCTTGGATCCTGTTGTGTTTTTACAATAAGCAAGCGTTGATAGCGCTGTGCTGTCTAAAACATGAAGTGCGGTATACTCCAACACCGCGCTTCACGTTTTGTTCCCTGACACCCGCTTCATCTTTTTAAATGTACATTGCACCTCATAAACAGATTTGTTTGTCACGACGTACTTTATCACAAAAGTCAGCCTGGTCTCCAGCTTACACATAGTTTCGTTCTTAGTCAAACATTAACGGCTTGTTGTTGCAAAATATACACAGCGCGTGCATTTTGTAATTCTGGTCAGGAGGTGCAATGTAAATTTGTAAATGCACGTGCTCTATATATTTAGAAACAACAAGCCAGGAAAGTTAAACTAATAACGAAACCATGTGTAATCTGGAGACAAGGCTGATTTTCGTGTAAAATTATTCCTGCTCCACAAGCCTGCTTCTCCAGCTCCTTCCTCTCTGCTGGGAACAGACAACAGGCGCCACTGAGGCACAAGGCAGACCGAGACATCCTCCTTGATGAATGGTTTTTAAATTCCACGTGTGAACGAGAGCACAAGCCACACAGAGACATCCTCCTTAATGGATGTTTCCCCTCTGAGGTCAATCAGTTGACGCTTAACTCCAAACATTTTGCTCCATCAAAAGCCAGTTTTTTTTAAGGATACTGTCTTAAACAGTATTGTTTGCGTGGTCGATTTTTATTACAATTTTGTTCGCCCAATTTCATTATTTCACACACCAACTATTTTACTAGCAGTGAATATTTCTACAGTCGGTTATTTTCCTGGAAGTGGAATCTGTGATTTGCAGGTTGCATGTCGATCTCTGCAGCAAGGACATTAATAAGTCGAGCTGCATTGTAAACTGGTGCGCGTGTAAAGCGCTCCAATGCCTTCGGGTCGAGTTTGCGCTATATAAATGCGCGCGCTCTATAAAAGGAATTTTTTTTAAAAACCCGCGGTGCATACCCTCAATCAAAACACCTACTGCACTTTTGGTATAATCGCGGCACCGGCGAGTAACCTTTAACCATGTTAAAAGTAAAGCGCCGGTGCCGCAATTGATGCAAAAGTAGGAGGCAGGGTGGCTTAACTGGCCATCATGGCGGATGCAGCTTAGCTGAGCTCCGTCCACCCACGCCGTAATCCTGCCAAACATCCTGCAATATCCTGCCCGGAGAAGCCTCTGAACGCAGTGCCGATTACCCCCCACACTTAGGGGACCGGAGATCCCTACATCGGGACGATTGGCCCGGGGGCAGCGGGGATTCCAGCGCCGGTCCCAGCGCCGCTTGCCGATCCGACCATTGCGGCCATCTTGGAGACTGGGAGCCGGAGCTGCAGCGCGGCCCCCGCATGCTGTGCGGTGAGCGGCGTCTGGGGTGAAGGTGCCCTGTGCCCCCCCCCCTATGAGCTGCATGCCGGTGTGACCTGAGTTGGCGAGTGGAGACCGCTACTCCGCCCCCTCTACCCAGCGGCCGCCATCTTCCTGGCGCGGGGCTGGAGGTGCGGCGGTGCCTGTCCTGTGGCGCTGCTCGGGCCCTTGCCCAGTGATCCGCGGCGGGAGTGAGGCCCCGCCCGCTGCAGGCGAGATCGGACCCCGGAGAAGCTGGCCGTGTGAGGCCCTGGAGACCCGAGGCCGGGTGGCTACCACGGACCGCGGACGGTGAGCGATCCGGCGGCTACCTCCTCCCCCCTGCTGTCCCTGTGAGAGTTTTGCCGGGCCGCGCATCAGTCCTTGGGAGCACTAGCGCCTGTGAGCACCCTGGGAACAGCTTTTCATTGCCTGGGAGCCTATATCGCGGAGGCGGGCCCCGGACGGTCATCCTTGGGACCCCGTAGACCGCATAACTGACTGCGCGGCCGGGTCCTGGCTGCCCGGGGGTCGCTGGGTGCTGCCACGAGTGGGCGGGGATCTGTGCAGCGGAGGACCCGCATCTGGCCGGGGTCCGTGGCCTTGCTGCTCCCCCCACATGGGGCTCACATATTAACGGACGCTGAACGCTCGGCCTGACCCTCAGTTTGTGCCTAGTGCCTTGCCGGCCGCGGTGCCTCTACGGCCCCTGTCATCCTGGTCCCGCCTGGCGAGGCGGTTGTCGGCCCGGTTGGTGTGAGCTCCTCGTCCCTTCGCCGGCTGCACGGCCCGTGGTCTTCCCTCCTGATGGGCAAAGGCGGCCCGGGCGGGGCTGGCCCTAAGCAAGGTACCATTGATCAGTTCACTACGGCTGCGGGAGGCACTGCGAGTGGGGATGGCGGAGGCTCGACCCCGGACAATGCGGCCCTCCTGGTGGCAATTAACAGTGCCCGTGATACGCTAGATGCGAAGATCGGCGCGGTGGGGTCCGAAGTCTCCTTTGCGCCAGGATCTCAGGCGAGCAGTGGACCGGATCACCGAGGCCGAAACGCGGGTCTCGACGGTGGAAGATTCCGTGACCTCCCTCCAAAAGAAAGTGAACAAACTCACGGTCATCACGCAGGACCTGGCCTCTAGAGCGGAAGATGCGGAAGGCCGAGCTCGAAGGAACAACCTACGCTTCGTGGGCCTGCCCAAGGGCTGCGAAGGGGTCTCAACGACGAATTTTATCACTAAGTGGCTCATGGATGTGATGCCTAACGATCTGCTATCCTCGGCCTTTGTGGTGGAACGGGCGCACAGGGCCCTGGCGCAGAGGCCCCCCCCGGGCGCGGCCCCAAGGCCCGTCATCGCCAGGATCATGAACTATGCCGACCGTGACGCCATACTGCGATTCGCCAGGTCACAGAAAGACAGTTTTGTACACGACTCCCGCTCTATCATGATATTCCCGGACTATACACGCCTGGTTCAACAGCAACGCCAATCCTTTATGGCTGCGAAGCGCAGACTTAGAGAACTGAACATACAATACATGCTGCTGTATCCAGCCAGGATGCGCGTCATATACAACTCAAAGTCGCATTTCTTCGACACCCCTGAAGCGGTCTTCACTTGGACAGATGAGCGCCCACAGCTTCGAGCGCGTTCCCCATCGGCAATAGACTCAGACTCCTCCCGTGGCTCACGGAGTCAGCGGCCACGACGCACCAAATCTCAGAAGCGGCAGGGGCCGGGATCGGACAGGGCGTCGGCGAGCCCTGGGCGGCCACCTTGACGGATCCAGATCATCCCACAGCCCACATGGCAATCTGTAAGACACTGACAATGTTTGGATCCACATTAGTAATGTAGTTCTCTGGGCGGGCGGGGGAGCTTGACTATGGGCCGCTAAGCCAAAGACCTATTGCACCCCCAGGTTTCATAGAGTTATAGGGTGGGGTGGGAACCATTGGTGCGATACTCGGGGGGCCCCCCGTTGGGGGTCCGCTACTATCCGTACCGCGACAGATGCTCCTTGTTCCTGGTAGTATCGGGTGGGGGGGGTTTTCCCTTTGGGATTGCAGTTTTATGGGGGTTTTTTTTCCTCTTTCTTACGTTTTTGGTACATGCAGACGATGGGCTATTTTCCACATTTTCTTCTATGCAGATCTCCTTGCTTTATCCAACCCCTCCCAGGGACTAGATGGCGCCCGATGAAGTAGATCCCCTCGGAGACCTAATGGTAGTCTCATGGAATGTCCGGGGATTACTGAATAAAGTGAAACGAAGCGCAGTCCTACGACAGGCGAAGAGGTATGGGGCAGATATCCTGCTCTTACAAGAGACCCACTTATTGGGGACTAAAGTCCCATGCCTCGCCCGCTTCGGCTTTTATCACATTTACCATGCAGGGTTCACGAGAGGGTCCAGGGGAGTGGCTGTCCTTATCCACCGCAGGGTTCAATTTCAGTATACATCACATAGAGCAGATCCCGGGGGCCGATTCCTCTTTGTCACGGGTACGATTTATGGGGAACAGACCACCATTGGTAGCATCTATGCCCCTCCACCACTAGGAGCTACTTTTGTTGAGAATCTTCTGGGGGTATGGGGAGCCATTCCAGCGGGTTTGACCCTGATGGGGGGTGACTGGAACGACACCATGGGGCCGTTAGACCGACAGCGCAACTTAAATTCCCCTCAACCACCGGGCCCGACTAAACTGTACACACTGGCATCAACGCTGGACTGGGCCGACATATGGCGAGAATTCCACCCTACAGAGCGGGACTATACATACCTTTCGACAGTCCATGGGTCACAATCTAGATTAGACTACTTTTTTGTCCCCCGGGTGTTTCTCCATAGATTTTCGCAGATACGACATCAGCCCCGCGGACTATCAGATAATTCCCCGGTAGCAATGCGATTTCATACATGCTCACGTAGACCTCCATTTCGCTGGAGAATGTCCCCTTGGCACCTCCGAAATCCAGCCTATCAAGGTATGCTTAATACTGCGATCACTACTTATTTGGCAGACAACGGTCCCTCGGCCCCTTCGAGTACTACTCTCTGGGAAGCCCTAAAACCGACCGTCCGAGGTCACGAAATTAGCTATCGCACACAAGAGAAACGTACCCACCGCGAGCAGCTTGATACCCTAGAGGCACGCCAGGCGACCCTGGCCTCCCAGCTTAGTTCCGATCCCAGTCCCATCATCCGCCGAAACCTGATCCTTGCACAACAAGAACTGCGTCAATACTTATTGAATGAAGCCAAGGAGATTTGGGAGGCGTCACAGCATCGGATATATCTGTGGGGCGATAAATCAAGTAAAATGCTCCATAGACTTTGTCAAGTAGATGGCGCCCCGGCTATTACACCTACCATTCGGGGATTGGACGGGTCCCTATACACGGCACCCGGGGAGGTGGCCGGGGAATTTGCAAGGCATTTCACATCCGTATACGCCCAGCAGGAGCAGATCTCTGCCGAACTCATTGCGGAGTTCCTAGTGGACATTCCGCCTCGCCGGCTCCCCGACTCCGTCCGGGAGCGGCTGGAGACCCCAATTACACTTGAGGAACTGACCGGCGCCCTCAGTGCGTTGCAGCCGGGTCGTGCCCCGGGTCCCAATGGGTTCCCCATGGAATTCCTCCGATCCCATATGTCGCTTCTAGGGCCTCATTTATTGGCGACCATCACAGACGCTACAGACGCGGCAATTCTACCGCAGGACTGGCGACACGCGGAGATTGTGCTGTTCCTCAAGCCTGGCCGACCTCCGGAAGACCCATCTTCTTACCGCCCCATCTCCCTTATCAATTTTGAACCCAAATTACTAGGGAAGGTACTGGCCGACCGCCTCAGGGGTGTATCACGGACCTGGTCCACCCTGATCAGTCGGGCTTTATGCCACAGAGAGCCACTAGACACAATATCAGACGAGTCCATAACGCCATCGCTGCCGCCCCTACCCTTGGCCGACCCGCTGCTCTATTATTAGCTGATATCGACAAAGCATTTGATTCGCTGAGCTGGGTCTATCTTTTTCAACTGCTGGAGGCAATAAACTTTGGACCCCACTTCCTGACATATATACGCCTGTTATATACAGATTTGACAGCATCTGTTCGGATTGCGGGACACCGTTCTCGCCCCTTTCCGATTCAGAGGGGTACCCGTCAGGCCTCCCACTGTCCCCATTGCTGTTTGCCTTAGCAGTCGAGCCGCTGGCGGCCTGGGTCAGAAGTGACCCGGTGCTCAGGGGGTTCGACTGGTCCCGGACACGGTCAGATCGTATAGCATTGTATGCTGACGACGTTCTCTTCTTCATGACGGACCCATGGTACTCAGGACCCCGTATACTGCAAATTCTTAGGGTTTTTGGGGGCACCACGGGCCTCCACGCCAATCCTGCTAAATCCATCCTCTTTCCAGTGTGCGGACTCCAAGGCCGTGATACATGGGCCGCGCAGCTCTCCCGAGCCACAGATGGGTTCAAGTATTTGGGGATTTACATCTCCCCCAATCCCAAGATTTCATGGGCACATAATATCACCCCATTGTTGATCAGTCTCAAGAATGAAACAACGATATGGTCCGCTCTCCCTCTATCCCTCTATGGGCGCTCAGCCATCTTTAAGATGGTTTCCTTGCCTCGGATCCTATACCGCCTCCAAAATTATCCTTATCCTATCCCACGCGCTTGGTTTGCACAGATGAATGCGATACAAAACAATTTCCTCTGGGGTGGGGGGCCGTTCGCGTAGCACTCCGTACATGTACACAATCTACATATTGTGGGGGATAGCGGCAGCGGATATCTACTCATACTATGCCGCGTCTCACATTCTTGTAATTAACGAATGGTGGTATAATTCTCCTACCGATCCAGCATATGCTATTGAGCACGCTGCAATGGAACAAACCCCGCTGCTCCACTTGCTCTATAGCTCCACACGGCTCGACCATTTACCGCCGGCTGGTAGGGTAGCCATACAGCTATGGAGGGCTAAGACCAGACAAATGGGATGGAAAGGGAAACTTACCCATCAAACCCCCTGTGGCACGGTACATACCTCAGAACTGCTACCGCATTGAGTGGGTTTCGGGGTGGGACCTGGTGGGAATTTCGACCCTAGGGGACGTAATGAGGGGCACTGTCCTAAAATCATTTCAACAATTACAGACAGACTTTGACCTTCATAAGTCACAATTTTTTAAATTTCTACAGCTCCGACATGCGCTCTCCCCCCAGATCCGTAATATAGAGGTACTCCCCGAATTCCAGCCATTGGAAGGCCGCCTGCTTATGGGGGACCTTGGACTACACAAAATCAGACAAATATACCAAACACTGACGACCCACACTCCCACCACTCTCGACAAAACCCGACTAGCCTGGCAGGCAGACATTCCTGACTTAACGGACGATGACTGGACGGAAGCAATAACCAGCCCGAGGGGCGCGGCGGTCTCCGCACGATACAGGCTCATCCAGTTTAAATACTTACATA
This sequence comes from Calotriton arnoldi, assembly GCA_963921515.1. Lineage (NCBI taxonomy): Eukaryota > Metazoa > Chordata > Amphibia > Caudata > Salamandridae > Calotriton > Calotriton arnoldi. Next base: position 4,934,553 of record CAWUFW010000192.1, on the reverse strand, counting down.
GAGTGTATTACACTAGGGTACGACTGTGGCGAATGGGGGTCATCCAGTCCCCGGTATGTTTGCGGTGTGACAGAGAGGATGGGTCCTTCCTACATACGGTATGGGCCTGCACGGCCCTACAGCCCTTTTGGAATAGGGTTAGGTCATGTCTCAGTGAGGTGCTGGGGTGGGTGCTCCCACTTGATCCACGGCTATTCCTATTGCACTCCTCTGACGACATCGGGGGAACCGCTATAAACAACATCTGCTGTTCCTCGCCCTCACTATTGCCAAGCGGGACATCGCGCAGGGGTGGAAGGCGTCATCTCCCCGACTATAGGCAAATGGAAAAGCGCCATAGACACATGTATGGGTGCCGAGATTGCAGTCTTTGAGGCCCGGGGTTGCCCCAGGAAACATCGCAAGATTTGGTCACGATGGGCGACATATCGCGGTATTGACCTACCCCCTCTACCGGAGGAGGACCTGTAGATGGGATCCTCTGCTCCCTGCCAAATATCACCCCCTGCTATATCATGGGATTGTCTTATTGTTTTGTTGTAAAGTATATCTAGACTCTGCTGCATTATGTACGATATCACGGAGATGGACCACTGTCTGCATACTGTTTGAAGTTTTGTTGTGCCTGCATGTTTGGCGGGTAATGTTTATCATCATGAAAATGGTTATCGATGCGAAACGTATCCCTCTGTTCACGCACGCTATGATAGGGCGAACGCCCGATATACTGCAAAATAACCAAATAAAATTTGTTATTAAAAAAAAAAGTAGGAGGCAGTGAGTAATGTACAACTTTTTACTTGCAGCACTTCCTCCTTTCCCCATTCCAAATACAAGTCTCCTTTCATTGTTTTCAGCATCTCCTCAGATTAAAAACACAATTGTTCCGGAAGGCTTGAAAAAATACAAAAAGAGAGTTTGTACTTAAAAACCACCTTGGGCACGGCTATGGTGTTCTGCAACAGTTGAGTGATCCGAAACTCGCATTTTTTTATCACTACAAACCCACCAACTAACTATCTTACTAGCAGTGAATATTTCTACTGTCTGACTGACTCTGTCTGTCACTCAGTATGACTGACTCTGCCTGTCACTCTGTCTGACTGCCTCTGCCTATCACTCTGTCTTAATGACTCTGTCTGACACTCTGTCTGACTGAGTCTGTCTGACTGAGTCTGACTAACTCTGTTTGTTTCACTAACTCTGTCTATCTGTCTGACTCTGTCTGTCTGACTGTCTGTCTGAAGCTGTCTATCTCTGTCTGTCTATCTGTCTAAGTATATCTGTCTGTCTGTCTCTATCTGTCTGTCTGACTCTGTCTCTATCTGACTGTATCTGTCTTAGTCTGTCTGTCTGACTCTGTCTCACACCGTCTGTCTGACTCTGTCTGTCTGACACTGTCTGTCTGACTCTATCTGACACTGTCTGTCTGACTCTGTCTAACTCTGTCTGTCTGTATGACTCAGTATGTCTACACAATATTTAACAAAGACAGCGGTACAATAACCACCTAGATCAATCCCATCACTGCAAAATCAATCCATAAAAGCTATATCTCTATACCAATTAATGCAAGGAGGAAATGCAGTCGAACATCTATTAATATCAATATTCGCTGCCTGTAAACTCAGTCAAACACACAGTATAGCCAACAAGCATTGCCATAGCCAATAGGTCTCGCCTTTAGGACATTATATGTGTTTAGCCAAGCAACAGTTGATGTTCTTGCACCAAGAATATGGTGCTGCATAACTAAATACTTAAAAGGTCCCAAAAGCGAGACCTATTGGCTATGCCAATGCTTGTTTCTAAATGGGAACAGGTAGGAAGGCGGTAAAGCTTCCCTCACTCACTCCAGCCTCTTTTGGTGATGGGCCCTTCCCTATAAATTGTTGCTTTCAGTATTCAGTGTGTAAAGAGAAAGGACAGACAGTTTCACAAGCAAACAAAACAATTGTAGAACTGCTGTGTAGCTCCTCTCCAGTGTGTGTTTGCAAACGACTGATTATGATGACCAAGTGAGTGGCAATACTTCAGCAGAATCTGCTAAGTGCTGACTACTGCACATGAAGAACACGAAGTCATAAAAATGGAGGCAAAATACACTGAGAACAGATGGTAAATGTTTTTCTTTTAACTGAAGACAATAAAGGTACGGCACAGAATGACCTGCCACTAGGTATTAAAACTAATCATTTAAAAAACATGCCCAGTTGCCATGGGAACTAGTCAGGGTGAGTCAGATGACATTTTCTCATAGTGGAATAATTGTTATAACCTTTATGTACAAATTGTGTTGGCTTACCTATTTTACAGTAAAGCGTCCATTTGGAGGCTCTTGTAGCATGAGGAATGGGTAGAAATGTTATAAGGTAATAGGATATTCTTTTAATGTTTTATCAATACATACGACCATGAAAATTGTCTATGTATTTTCGGTCAAGCCACTGCATATGCTTTCTTTGCAACCTACAACTAAAACTAGCGAAGGGAAATTGTTCGAGTTGTTGAAAATGGTGCACTCTCCTGCCTGCCCTATGATGTTGCTAGGAATGTCCAGGAAGAAGTTCATGTGAGTGCAATTTTCTGTCCCGTGAACTGTAGGGGGGCCGTGCAAGGTTTAGTCGTGTTCGAGCTCAGCTTGTGCTAGAGGCTGCGTTGATGATAGTATAACAGGACGCTTTAACTTCAGTGTAACCATACATAGCTGCAAAATATACTGTAGATTAAAGCTGATGTAACCTTTTCTAGAAAGAGAGTAAGCATCATTCTTGCCTGCAGTGCTGTGACCAGCATTTTGGTGAACTTCACAAAATTATCGAAAGGCTTTGAGGATTACAGCAAGAAAGCACCACTACACCCAGATAATCATCCTATTTTTCAAGAATTATGATCCTCCTTCCACAGTCTGCGCAGCTATAGAAACTAGTCAAAGTGTTTCAAACAAAGTATATCAAATGTAGCCGGTAAATAATCAATATGCTGTCTGATTGTGTGTTAGCATGCTTAATTTACATCAAAATAAGATATTTGTTGGAAGTCAAATCATCGGTGATTAGAGTTGTTTCGGTTTAGCAATTTACAGATGCATATAGTTTTACAAAGTTATAACCTGAAACCTGCAGCATAAACAACAGAAATAGAGCCCTTAGCTTAGAAAATGTGTCAATTTTAGTCTTGAGTGGTACCAAAAACTATTTCATCATTGGATGGTTCGATACTTTTGACAACCATATGGTCATGGATGTGGCATCAGAAAATTTCCAACCAACTGCTAGTGTTAGATATACTGCAAGGAGTATGGGGGATTTCAGTTTTCACCCAAGTATGTTTCTATTTTGATGCCCAGCAGGTCTTCAGAAAGTTGAGAGTTTATGTTCAGTTTAATATTAGCTATAATTTATTTCTGCAAAAACTGCTTTTCTACCAAACATAGAGCTCCCCATCACTTGTCCACAGTGTTGCTCGAGTCCTAGTACAGTAGGCCCCTGTCTCACCGGAGTTTCGAGGACTCTGTATGAACTTGAATTGGATTTTTTTGCAGGGTGCATGGCAGTAGGTGGATTCAGAACTAGACTGCACCCTTGCCTTTCATTTTTGGGAAATCCAGTACCTCAATTAGATGGAATGATAGCTGCCAAACTCACTTATAGTCAGCTCCTACTTGCATAAAAGAAACCTGCCACTCCTTACAGCTCTTTTCAAAACTCTCATCACTCTCTATGCGCCTCTAGAATTGCAGGGTTCAGATCTCTGCAATCAATACACAACCCACTGAGCAATGTTTGCGTAAAAAATTTATCTAGTAACGATCATTCCAATAGGATGGGCCAGGGACAGTTAGTGGGCACCCAAACCCTTTTTCGTAAAGGAATAATACACTCAAAAATAACTCTGAAACAGAATATGCAGTTAAAATGTTTATTTTAAAGTCCTACCCCAATGCATATTATATGAATTTTGACCACACAGAAAACAAACAGTAAGGCAACAAAGCAATTTTTAAGCAATGAAAACTACAGGAAAAGTTCTAACATGATTATTGCATTTTATAGTCCTAACTTTCTCTAAGGTGCTATGCTCCTTCTAGAAGATTAGTAAATAAGCTGCCTAAGTCTGAGTTTCAAAGGTGGGTCACCTTTACATACCTGTTTTCAGAACAGTAAGTCTTCAATGTTCTGTCTTGATAGCAAACCTGCTATCTCGGTCAAAAACTGTGGATAAGGGCCCAGCCCGAGAGTCACCTGTGAAGGCCACCTAATACACAGCAACCTTTGGATTGGAGTCGGTGCTGAAGTCGTGCCCTTCTTTCCCGATGTCCCTGGTGCGGAGCTCCTATCAAACCTATACAATGATACATGTGGTTCAAACCCTTCAAAGGACCTATTGAAATTTGTTAATATAAACGGTAAACAGAGTTTAACCAAAAGGTTGTTGAACTATGTAAGAATAAACATTAAACACAGCTGAGCTCTGTAGCTTTTTGAACACTTGTTACAATAAACAATAAATGTATGATGGCAAAGCATTCTTGCAGTTACTAACTTTCCAGAAACTCTATGTATTAGTAACACTCAATAATTGTATGTTCAATAGAAATATATAACTATCAAGATTTTATTTGCACAAGCTTAATAATCACCATTTCATGTCACATTTGTAGAATAGATGAGCATACTAGGAATGTGCATTTGATAGAACTAGTCATGTACTTGTCATTTATTTAAAACACATACATTTTCATATACCTAGCAGTAGAGAAACATATTTATAACAACCGGGGTTTCGAGGACCGTGTAGAAACTGGAAATTTTGTTTTTTGCTGGGAGCAGGACAGTAAGTGGATTAAAAAAGAAACTACACTCTTCACGTTCATTTTTAGGAAATCCACTGCCTCAGCTGGATGAGATTATTGTAGTTAGACTCACTTAGAGTCAACTCCTACTTGCGTGAAAGAAACCTGTCTCTCCATACAGCACTTTGCGAACCTCTGATTATTGTGCAAGGAGATGTGAGTAATGATGGCATGTTCAGTTTTCTCTTCTGTCCCAGTACAAAAGTGTGACCTTGGTAGTAGTTTTCCAAAGCATAGCCTATGTTACTTAGGTAATTCAGTTAGTTTTTTTTAAATGGTAAGTGCCTGAGCTCTTCTCAGAAAACCAGTGCTGCTTGCACCACCCATTATCCCTGCCACCACTGCCAATCCAACACAAATGCTAACAATCACACTCCCACAAGTGTGACAATTCAGATTATTCTAGGACACCCAAAGCTACAAGAAAGGCCTGGGCAAAAAGGTATTTTTAAATTTTAATGAACCTTGCATTAAAATTCAATTGAACAGGTGAGCGAAACACTCTGTTGTGCTCATCTCAAAATTAGACAAGCAGTGCCACCATGTGATGGGCTGTCACACTTGCTGGTGTTGAGAATTAATTGCCGGTGCTAAACACCGGCAAACACCAGCTCCAATTTAGCACTGTGCCCGGTCATCCAGCTTCCACTCATACATTGCCGCACTTCAATGTTTTCATGCCTCTAAGTGACGTTAAATCCTAGTGGGTCGTCCTTCAAAAATGCCAAGTCCTTTCCTGTTTTCCAGCATATTATCCTTCGTATTTTGTTCACTGCTACTAGCACCCTTAGGACATCTTTTCATTTCTCTAGCGTCCACCTACAAGTCATGCAGTTCAGCGAGTGGTTTTGATAGTTCTACATTCAACTAGTTGACCTGGTCAGCGACTACTTACTTCAGGTAGTCCAATGTGTATTGAATTTGTGATGCATAGTAATACATCTTTTTACACAGAATCCCCACTCCTCCCTTTTCTCAATGAACACTACATTGCTTTAATGGCTGTTATTATCGTCATCTTATTCCATTATAGTGACACTGAGATAACTTTTAATTTCTTGAAATTTCATGTATTTCAAACAATAATCACTCTCTAAAATGAGCACTTTGCAGGATCTCACACTCCTCTGCAGCACTAGCATTCAGTGAGGTCTCACCAGAATTCAAAGAGGCTTCGAAGGTAAAATACTAATTTGACTGAATACAGTGTTGTAATGGGAATTGCTATAAGATGTCCCTCTTAAACCACCAAACAGAATCATACAATTCCTTTTGATAAGTAACGCAACATTTAGTGATCTCTTACCTAGATTTCAGATATGTTGCCATGGTTGGACTTCCAAAACTGCACTGGCACAACTTACAGATGATCTAAGCTTCGTTTCAAGACTGATTGAACCTGGGAATTATATTATTAGGGAGCATCACAAACGTTCTTAGAGCAGGTCTCAATCTATGGAACTCTATGCTGAAGATCTGAAGGGTCAAGTTGATTTCCTTCAGTTTAGGAAAAAATTAAAATTCTCCTATTCAGCAGCATTTTATGCATATATCTGTAAACCCTCATCCTTTTTCACCCAGCACCCCAAACCGAAGTTCATTATCCGTGTGTCTTACTTTTTGATTTCATTGTAATTTTAGAATGTACTGCTTTTAACTTCCCTGTAAATAGAGCGTATATCTTTATTGGTTGTTGGTATGTAAAGTGCACAGACTTCCTACCTGAGTTGAACAGCACTATAAAAAATATTAGATAAAGAATTTCAGAGATACACATTGGCATATTTTGCAGTAGGTGTTAGTTTTAGCAATGTCATTATCTTGGACGGGGCCCTGTAACAAAGTGGGAGTTTCTGCCGGAACAACAATGGTTCCCATTTGTTTGCACCATTGCCTTCATGTTGTTACCAAACAATACTATGGTTCTCCAACATCCCTACAGCTCTCCCACATTGGTTGCTCCTGCCGAGGAGAGGATTGATCTACTCTATATTATTCTAGTCCTTGAACACATTCCATTATTATCCATTACCTTTAGCATTTGTAGCACTATGTCCTTTGGGTTTGTAGTGTATAATATGTTGTCTGCTTATATGCATCCCTGCCACATGTATTCATTTATCCTAAAATTCTTCTTCAGATACGTAATCTAGTGGTATGACTGCAATAGCCGGTAGTGTCGGTACCACTGTCTCTTCTCCTTCCCTATCACCCAACCGCCTTTACCCATGATTTAGGTGACTTTTAAAGTAATTCAGTTAATCTTAACAATGTTGATCCCACATCTGTTTGTCTCATTACATTTAGTATGTAGTTGCAGTCAAAGTGTTTTCGCCATCAGGAAGGGAAGTACAAGGTGCTGACCCTGTGCTGCCCTTTATTACTCATAATCTGATCAAGCACCAGTTCTGATGTATGTAAGTTAGTTGTTGTGTTTCTCTCTAATACAGGCCATGTTTAAGGGTAGTGTGCGACATTCGACATGACCTTGTCCAATCAGAGAACAAGAATATCACTCCTTAGTTTCACATCCACATTTAATAATGAATGTGACTTGTAAGAGCTTTTGTGTTAAGAGTCTTGCCCCATATTTGGGAAGTACTACAATCTGGCCGTCCTGCAGGGATTCTGGCAGAAAGTGGCTAGGATTGTTCTGACTCGCTGGATGTGCTCTGTTTTTTTCCCCGAATAGAGTATGTTAATATACAATATAACAAATCTGTCAAAGAACTCTTGAGCACATCATTGACAAAGAACTGGAATGCCATTGATGTATTGCATAAATCAAAAGAGGTGGCGCAATATTCTAGTAGGTTGAATTGTGTCTCACTGGCACCAAATAACAAGCTCATCAGAGAACTAATTTAGTATATATGCTGGATGTTCAGAATTGGCCTAGCAATACAAGAATCAGCTCCATTGTAATGTTGTTTTGGATCTGATAGTCTACATTCTTATAGGTTTTTGGTACTAAAAAGGGAGTATGATCAGATGAATTTGAACTATGGATATCCCTTTTTACCAAATATGTCCCAAGTTTTTCTTTTCCAGTAACGTCAAATATTTGACATGCATGGTACTGTTCAGGAAATGTTGTGCCCGTCCTGATTGCTGTGGCGACTAGATGCATTGTCTGGTCTCCAAACGTGCTGCAACTTGCTTCAGCATCCTCTGAATGCTACCCAAAATCCTAGATCTTTTACCTACACCATTCAGACATATTGTTGTCCAGTCACTAATCCTCACCTATCTGGACTAGGGGGACTCGTTCAGCTTAGGCTCACCGAAATAGATCACTAAAAGACTCCAGGAAGTCAGAAATGTGGCAGCCAGAACCATACTTAAGATCCCCAAACACGCCTCGTCTAAAACCACCATGCTAGTCTACAGAGGGAACAACTCCAAAGGACCCTCTTTGATTAAGGCTCTTCTGACACCTTACACCCCCAGTAGGACATTAGGATCCTCCAGTGCCTGACTTCTGAAAGTGCCTCGAATTCGAAGGATAGATGGGGTGGAAGATCCTTCTCACATCTTATCCCTAAGCTGTGGAACTCAAAGCCTTTCGAAGTTAGACCCCAAGACAACAAGACACGGATCAGAAAACAGGTCAAAACCTGGCTCTACCCCACACTAAGCAGTCTCCTTATGTACCCCTGCAGGCATAGGTGCGTGCTTTGACTCATCTAGCGCTGGGAAGCCTTCGGGTAGCCATGCGCTTTGAAAATCCACATAGCATAGCATATGTGAATAAGTCCTGCACCAGAGAGACAAGAGTTAGTTTACATTTCTGTCCTGTATTGTTTTGAAAGCAAGAAGCCTAACAATATATTTTTTTAAAGTGAACAGTACATATTTCCCAATTTAGTTACATAATGTGTTGCTTAAGCCATGGCATCTTTAGAATAGCTCAAATATGGGGTGCATAGCTTTTATTAAACTGAATGTTTTCTGGGTGGCATTTATGGTAATTGAACCGGAATTCAATCAATATCCATCAACTGCCCAACTGGTTGTGGTTTAGGTTTGGCTAAGCAAGGGATTCGTAAGATCCTTGCAAAATATTCCCTGTTGCTCCTGAATTTATTAAGACCTCTACATGTTTCTTACCCCGTTTAAGATTCCTGAGTGCCATATAGAAAGGTAGAGGAGCCATGGCACTTTTCAGAGTGTAAGCCAAACTTTAGAGCGGGGTCAGTGGTTCTGGTCTCAAGAACGCCCCCCAAGCTGTCTTGAGCACTTTAGGTTCCAGTTGGCAGGATTTCAACTTTTAATGTTGTTGAAGTCTTATATGACTGTTACTACTTCTATTTTACCATCCTTCCTTAGGTAATGGTTGCTCTTTTCTCCTTGCGATGTGGTTTCCAAAATAAGTTGAAGTGAATGGGTTAAATAGGTTACCAAATCCCAGTTACATTTACATAATTTGGACTGTGTCCAATCTAACAACTTGATTATTGTTCTGCTTTTGTTAATGTTTTAAAAATAGGGTTTGAACTTGATCTAATTATATATTTTGGAACTGGCCGTGGGGGGGGGAACCACTTGTTTTGCTGGGTCACCCCCAAAATAGGAAATTAGGAAGGCAATCCTAATTTGTGTGATTGAATGCTGCTCGGTAGAAAACAAATTATAGCTGAATTTGGGTCAGAAAGATCTGTGACTAAAATGGGCCCCCCAAAGCTCCAGACGAATTGCTGATGATGTCACAACAGGTACAAGAGGCCCAATGGCTTTCTTCACATTGGCAGCTGAAGAAATTGGATGGACTAAACTTGGGAAGCAGTTCAAAGGAATGCCAAAAGGATATTCTAAGGGACACGTAGTTTTTTTTTTTTTTTTTTTAAACTTTCCTTTATTACTAAAGTTCTACTGACCAACACAGCTTTCGTGCCTACAACCCTGGGGCCGGCAGCATGTCAATAGCAAACATTAAACACAGCCTTTTAGCCAACAACCCAGGGGGCAGGCAGCGTATAGAAACCAAATGAGATAATGCCACTATAACCCCAGAATACCTGGTATATACCAAAGTGTCAAAACAGAGTATCACCACCGTTTACCTCGGTCCGTAAAGAGGTGAACTTCTATAGGCCATATGTGATTAGTGTGAGTGCAAATTGAAATCAGGAGAAACACTTAAAGGCAGCAGACAATGGCAACATCCCTCATGCCAGTAGACATCAGGCACAACCCTTCTCTCCTTCAGTCACACTGAGCCCCCATCTACCAAGGACGACACCCCGACAACGCAGCCAGGGGCTCACCACGGGACATACCCCCTGTACAAGCAATTACGTAACGGAAGCGGAGGGCTGCTCCCCAGAAGACACGGGAGCCACAGCCCCAGGCGCCGTCGTCTTACCAAGCAGATATGCTGTATATAGCCCCCAAAAAGTCTTAGGTCTGTTTCGTGGTGGAAGCAGTTCGCTGAAATTCTCGGACTGTGTGCTGCAATATAGCATGTCGTGGGACCATTGGGATATGGTAGGCGTAGGGCCCCTTAACCAGCACATTGCTACCCTCCGCCGCGGTACAAGTAGGCCCATGTCCACCATTCTGCGTATCGCCTTAGGGAGCTCCCTAGAATAGCCCAACAGGGCCAACGCCGGATCCGGAGAAAGCTCAGTCTCAGTGATAGTGCCCAGTTCCAAAAAGACCGCTTCCCAGAACTTATAAACCCCCACACAAGACCAGGCCAAGTGCATAAAATCTGCATTTGGAGCATGGCAGCGGTCACAATGTGAGTCTTCCCTCAGGCCATACCAGTGTAGCCGCTCAGGGGTATAGTACACTCTATTCACAAATTTAAAATGAATTAATCTATGCCGGCCTTGCAACGATATGCGGCGCGTGTTAGTGCAACAGTAAGTCCACATTGAATCGTCTATAGTGATTTGCAAGTCATGTTGCCAGGCCAGTCTGGCCTTGGTGTAAGAATTCGCCCTATGCGACATTGCTAGCTTATAGACATGAGAGACCACCTTTCGCGGCGTCTCAGCAGTTATAATATAAGACAGCTCCGGCATCTCTGGGGGTTCTTGCATGTCCTCTCCCAGCAAGTCACGCAGCGCCCTCCTCACTCTGTGAAACTGAAAACGTTGTAACAAACTACCAGGTGCTGTATCCCCCTGAACTTCCTCCCATGTTCTAACCACACCTTCCTGAAAGAGGTCCCCTGTTGTCGTTATGTTCAGAGTGCGAAGCGCCCTTATAACCCCTCCGTCCCGGCATGGGGCTAACCAACGGGCCCACTCCAATGGCATAGCCGGGGAGTACAGCAGCGCCCCCACTCGCAGGTGTAATAAGTGATGCCAAGCGTGGCGAGTCGAACCTATGGAGTCCAGTATCCCCGTCCTGCGATCCGCTGGATCAAAGATCGTGGCTGGGAGCGGAAGTGGATCCGCAAAAAGCTTTTCCAGCCGAAGAAACGGTATTTCTGGCTGGCCATGTATCCAGTAATAAGCTAGCGCACTTTGTGCCGCCCTATAATATAAGTTCAAATCCGGCGCGCCCAGTCCCCCCATGTGGTACGGCAGGGTGAGGATCCAGGGACACGTAGTTGATAGTAAGGGAGTGACACTCAGGCAGCAGCCTTGATACCGTTTCAAACAAGGCAGCAGTATCTAGTGTAATGGCAGCTTCATCCGCCTAAGAAGTTCCCTCCTTGTCAGAACACGCAGAGGTAAAAGTAAGTACTCTGCTTTTATTGCAGCCCTGGTGCTCCTACAGTTTTACTCCAGGCTTACACGTTACTGACCTGCATTTAAAATAAAACATTCCATTATGGAAAACAGAACATACACACTATAGACAGAGCGGGGATTTTTAAATCTCAGCCTACAAGTATAATCGTCATACAAACCCCGCCACTGGTCATATGGACCTATGTTCTTTGATGTGAAGAGGTGACTAGGAGCTAGCATTTACATGTATTACCATAAACTTTGAATCCATCACAAAGGAAGTGGAAAAGAGAGTTTAAAAGAGAATTATTACCAATTTAGTCAGATAAAGTCATTTGACAATAAGGATTTTTGTATAAATGTTACAAATTGAAATTGACCAAAAGCAAATATTTAAGAATAAGGAAAAACCTCACAGGTACCAAAATTCCATAAACCTTACAGAATATCAAGTTAGTGTGTTCCTTAAAAGAAAACCCCTAATCTAAATTAAGTAAACCCCCTAATCTAAAATAAGTAAAGATAGGGCGAAAAAGGCATTTGGTTAGGCAGATAGATAAGATGTCCGCTACAGAAAACCAAAGGAAGGTTTCTGAGGACAGAGTAAGAATGCCCAGGCATGAAGCCTGTGCACTCAATTAGTGGAGTTTTGCATAGGTGAGAGATTTTTTCATTTCAAAATCCGCGAGCATCTCTCTAGTGCACAAAGTGTACGAGAGACAGTAAGCAGGGGAGTCCTCCTAGCCTAAGGAACACATGCTAAGATGATTCAACAAAACTCTAATTGCAGAATTTCAGCTCATTCCTACTCTCAGGAAGCAGTCATTCTTGTTTAAAAGTTGGTAGCTAGTAAACTCCCTTAGTGCCCATGTTTTCACAATTGTTCATAAATGACTGTGTCCATGAGTTGTTACATTAGGCAGAATATCTGGTACAGACGGCTGTTCCCACGAGTCGCGCTTAATGGCACTACTCCTACTGATGGAATAATGGTTCCAAAAATATCTCCCACTAATTGTGTCTCATTGTTAGTACTACATCTATTTCTGTGAGCTGGATTAATCGTTATAGCTTCTATACTGTTCACATGGTATATGTTTGGGAAAATTAAAGCCATGTAACATGTGCCTTCCCAATCTTCAGGCAATTGGAAATAAGCATCCTATCTGCAGGCAAAATATGCTCCACGGGTAAATGGTTCTTCTCCAGTTAATATTTGAATAGGTCCTCCAAGAACTTCAAATCTGTGCTCATAACTAGTTAACCCTTTCTCTCCACCCCAAGCTAAACCTTTTTTGGGGTAGTTTGCACTTAGGCCCCCATAACAATTTGTCCGCATAAGGTATCCATTCCAAATTTGCATCCTTTTTTTCCAACATCCTGGGGATTCTAAAGGTACCCATGGTTTGTGGATTACCCTGAAGGGGACTGAGAAATTAGCCAAAATACAGCTGCATTTTGTTTTTTGGGGAAAACGTGGAAAAAAATGTTGCAGAGGAAATGATCTGTTTTTTTTCTTCTTGCAATTGGTATCAACAAAGAGTTTGAGGTGCTAAAACCACCATCTTCCCAGATTTCAGTAAGAGACAAACTTTTGTCAGAAAAACAACTTTTTCAATACAGTTTTGGCATGTTACTGAGACATAGCCCATTTTTCCTATTTTTTGTGCTTTCAACCTCCTTCCAGTTAGTGGTAGAAATGGGTGTGAAACCAATGGTGGATCCCGGAAAGCTATGCATTTCTGAAAAGTAGACAGCATTCTGAATTCAGCAGGGGGTCATTTGTGGAGATCCTTTGAGGTTTTCCTATTGAAAGTAACAGTTGAAATAGAAAAATATTGAAATTGAGTTGAAAAAAACTGCCATTTATGCCTACATTTTCACCTGTAACTTCTTCTAACTATGGTAGATTTTCGAAAGCAATATACTGTTCGTCCGCTGTACCCTTCTGGTTGCAGAGATATATAGGGCTTCTAGGTTCACCAAGAACCTGAGGTACCCAGAGGCAATAACTGAGCTGCTCCTTACAATGGTTATTCATTGTGTACCCGGTATACACCAATTAATTTGGTAAAATATAAAGAGTGAAAAATAGGTATCAATAAAACCTATGTATTTCCGAAATTGGAACAAGATATGGAGTTTAGAAGGAGTGGTTATTTGCACATCTCTGAATTATTTGTGGGTACCCATAGTAGCATGTGAATTAGAGGGCATTTTTCAAAATGACTTCTTTTTACACACTGTCTTACATTTGTAAGGTACAAATGCAGACAAAGACAATTGGTAATAACAATTATTCTACTCTTCTGTGTTCCTCTAAGTTCCCGGATAAAAATGGTACCTCACTTGTGTGAGTAGGCCTAGAGCCCACGACAGGAAATGGCCCAAAACGCAACGTGGACACATCACATTTTCCCCATGAAAACGGACCCTTTTTTTTGTAATGTGCCTATCTGTGGATTTTGCACCCTAGCTCAGCCGGCACCTAGGGAAATCTGGCAAATCTGTACATTTTTTAAAACTAGGCACCCAGGGGAATCCAGGAAGGGGTAACTTGTGTGGCTCTCACCAGGTTCTGTTACCCAGACTCCCTTGCAAACTTCAATATTTGTCTAAAAAAAGCTAATTTTCCTTTCATTTCTGTGATGGAAAGTTTTGGAATCTGAGGAGAGCAACAAACTTTCTTCCTCCCAGCATTCCCCCAAGCCTCTTGATAAAAATGGTACCTCACTTGTGTGGGTAGGCCTAGTGCTCGCAACATGAAATGGCTCAGAACGTATTGTGGAGACATCAAAATTAGCTATCGCAAAATGACCTGGTTTTGCTACGGGGTAACCTGCGTTTTTGTTCCCGGGCTCGGCAGCCATCTAGCGACACCTACCACACCCATTCATTTCTGAAAAATAGACACCAGGGGGAGTCCAGGGAACTGTGGCTTGCGTGGATACCCAATGTTGTCTTACTCAGAATCCCCTGCAAACCTAACATTTAGCTTAAAAAATCAAATTTTCCTCTCATTTCTGTGTGGGATATTTGTGGGATCACAGGGCCAGCACAAATTTCTTACCACCCAGCGTTCCCCCAGGTCTCCCAATTTAAATGCTACCTCACTTGTGTGGGGGGACCAAGTGCCCGCGATAGGGAAGGGCCCAAAACGTATTGTGGAGGCATCAAAATTATCGATCACAAAGGCTACCTGGTTTTGCAAGGGGGTCACCTGCGTTTTTGGTTCCGTGCTCGGTGGTCATCTAGGGAAACCTGCTGAATCAGACATTTCTGAAAACTAGACAGACGGGGGAGTCCAGGGAGGTGTGGCTTGCGTGTATCCCCCAACGTTTTCTTACCCAGAAGCCCCTGCAAGCCCTGGTGTCTAGTGGCTTTCTTTCCCTCCTGTTGGCAGATGGGCCTAAAAATAAGGCCGATCCGCCCCCAGGGAGGGCATAAAATGGGCAAAATATTGCTCCCATAATGGGGAGAAACCCTTGCCCAAGGGGCCGCTCCCCAACATATCCGTAAATGTAATCCCTGTTGTCTAGCGGCATTCTGCTTCCTTTGGGGGCAGATGGGCTTAAAAATAATGCTGATCTACCCCCAGGGGGAGGGGGGGCAGAAAATGGCCTAACAGTGCCCAAGTTATTGGGTAGCAACCCTTGCCCAAGGGGCTTTTCCCCTGCAACAAAATATGGGAGCAAATCCCTGGTGGCATAGTGTGTGCACTCCTGCTGCGGGATCGCTGCCCTACCTGTGATCGCACTGCAGGAATGCACTGCAAAGAGACACCGGGGGAAAGGAAAAACTCCTTCCTTTCCCCTCGGGCCTCTTTGCCCTCCCTGATCTCCCAGGAGAAAAAAAACATACTTTTTCTTCGACTCGCTGGAAGCAATGGTTTCCAGGGCGTACCCGGCCTGCTCTGATGACGGCGTGCCAACGTCATCAGATTGCAGAGGGGGTTTGGGGTGGCAGTGGAAGCACTTCCGCTGCCATCCCCGGTGGGGGCCCGTAGATGGGCGGCCCATGGGGGAAGCGCCAGCGCTTCCCCTGTGGGTGGTGCTAGGACGGAACAGTTCCGTCCTCAGCACACGAACACCGTGGCTGAGGATGGAACTGTTCCATCCATAGCACCGAATGGGTCAATCCAATGGGTCTAGTTGTAATGTGAGTTCTCCTCTTATAGAAACATAGTTTTCCCTTTTGTCTTCTGTCTAATTTCAGTCTAGGGTACATCATCCTCCCTTGATTCTTATCTTTCTCCTTTTTTCACAGATTCTTTAAAATAATCTTCCTTTTTTGATGCCTTTTGAAAAATGTGAGCTCCCCTTCCCTCTAAAGATTGTAATAACTTGGTCTCAAGTGGGTTCATTGAACATGTCAAATTGCATTTATATGCCTTAACATTATCTATTCTAGTAGGAGACTTAAAGAAATACCAACCTGTTTCCATCTCCTTACCCTGTAGTTGAGGATTCATTCTTTTGTGAAGGAAAACTTAGAAAAAGATAAAATCATAATTGGAAAAATAATATTCAAAATGATTCTGCCTATAAAATAAACTAAGCAATATACTACATGTGACTGCATGCATATGAAAGTGGAATGTGATGATAGATTACATGCTCAGCATCTGCAGAAGGTAAGTGTGCACAAACATAGCATCTAAAGCATGTGTATTCTTGCACTAATCTAGAATAAACATTTCATGTGAAATCTCCTTCTGAAATATTTAAATATGAACCCTTCAGCTTTCTCTGTTGAATATGCAGGTGATGTGGGTGCAGGGTAGACCTAAAGGTACTATTTCATGAGTAATATTCATACCAACTAAAACTGTTATAAATACTAACACTGTAACTGTTATTGTCACAGCAATCACTACCCTACATCTAGGCTTGGTAATGAAACATGTTTGTTTACACTCAGACCTTAAGTAGAATATAGCAGCAAGCAGACTTGTAATATTCTGTGTCTGGTTCTACTTGTTCAAAATAAACAAAACTCGTTGTTGTTAAATTTCATTAAGCTTATATACAGAAGTCTTTGTGAGAAATCCCTAGTCCTACTCCATCTTCTTCCAGAATGGCAACCCTACTCTTCAACTGCATCCTTTGCTCAAAGGAATCTTCTGAATTCTTTTATTCTGTTAGTTCTTTTTATGCAATAAATATAGAGTTTATTTATTGGATGTCACAGTCTAATCAATAACTCAGTTCAAACGCAGGTCATTTTTTCATTTTTTTTTAAAGAAACAATTGTATGTTGACTTGAATCAATCAAATGTCAAAGGAATTGAGTTCAAAATGAATCAATTTCAAAGATTTAGATTGTATGCTATGATGGTGTGGCATTTATCATGGGGGTTCAAGTGGTTGTGCTCTCGGTTCATTCGGTTAATGGATTGTCGATTTGGACTTACTGTCTGTATAATAAGTCCACTCAGCTGCAGAATACCTATGACAAGGTAATCTCGCTCTCTTTGATCTTCTGTGTCACTCACACCACTTGAAACTGTCTTTTTGATGATGGTTTGTGGTATGCGTTCAGCTGACACACTAGATCTCAGTCGATCCCTGCTCTTTGGCCACTCCTCTCTCTTTTGGGCTCTTCCACTCCTTTCTCTTTTCTCTTCACCAGGATCATTTATTTGCCATTGTGGTTGCTCCACAGTGCTTCCTCTCTCTGGCTTTTTCTCCTCCTCTTCTTCCTCCTCAGACGCTTCTATGTCATTCTGTGAGACTTCTGGGACTTGGACTGTTGGGTAAGTCTGGTGCAAAACACCCCTCTCTGTCCTTCTAGACTGCTTGGCACAGTAAGTTGAAGACCTCACCACCTCTTTGAGTGGACATCTCACTCTCTGGGTGTAGGAGGCATGTATCCAGTTAGGCAACCCACCACACTTCACAGCAGTGTTGGTAATCAGGATTACCTGGTAGGGTTCTTTTCACCTTGGCTTCAGACACGACTTCCGAATGTGCTTCTTCACTAGATCCCAGTCGCCAGGACTGAGGTCATGGCATTGCTCTTGATTCGAAATGGCAGTAGCCGCTCCAACCTGATGAGAAACAGAATGCTTGGTAAAAATCATGAGGGAATGAATCACGTTACAAGGGATGCCAGGGTCTATGTATAGTGTACAAAGGCCCTCATACACTCTAACTAGTTAATAGTAGTATATCTTGATTCTCCGCTTAAGCTAGTTAGGTGAGTGTTCCTTTTCCGCCTGAGTTTCCCCTTTCTCCAGGCGGTCACCTTTCCTCCTCCTGGAGGGAGACCATCTGGTTCCGTGGTCGTCGTGATTGGGACGTGAAATATGCGGAAAATAATGTGAAGTTAAAAATACTTCCTTTCCTGTAAAAAGTATTTTTTATTGGTCAGGGAGGGGTAAGATTAAAAACAATTGAGGATGTGTTAGTTGGTCCTCTACACCTGGTTTAATTAAAAATCTATGGTCGACATGTTTCAGCCGTTTACTGTCTCTATGGATCAGTGGGCTTTCTTTAGGACCTAGAGAAAACGGTAAATAATTTTTTGGGACCGTTCCTCTGTGGATAAGTTAAATCACTCAACTATCTTTGTCACGAAGTTCATTGACTTGTGGTAATGTTATAGGTTCAGAACTTTATAGGAGTCTTGAAGATCTACGGGTGACAGGGAAGTCCTCTGTGCTGCTCATTCGTGCTTCGTTGTTGCAGCTTCCTTCTGTGACCCGGAACTTTTTGATTTTTTTGAATACTTGACCCCCTTTTTGGTTTTTTGAATACTTTAGAAACTGAACGCACCACATCAGGTGGTTCCTTGTAGTAGTTGAGAATCGGGTTATCGGTGATATTTACAAGCGCGTTCACAGGCACAGCAGGCAGTCACATAGCACGTCTCATGAGTATTTCATGTGGCGACAATCCTGTTCTTCTGTAAGGAGTCCTTTGGAGCCTCATCAACACCAAAGGCAAAGCATCTGGCCATTTCAGAGAAGTGGATGTGCATACTTTGGCCAAACAATTTTTTAGTGTTCCATTAATCTGTTTAACAATTTCTAAAGCTTTTGGTCTGTAACTTCAATGCAATCTATGTTCCACTTGTAGTGCCACACATAGCATTCTAAGGATCTCAATATTAAAATGAGTACCTCAGTCTGACTCCAGAGAAACTGGAAATCTGAGGCTCGGTATGATTTCTCGCAACAGTAGTTTGGCTACAATGAGACTGCCATTTCTCCGTGTCTGGTAGGCTTCCACACATCAGATGAAAAAACACACTATGACCAGGATGCATCTTAGCCTCTTATAAATAGGCATCTTGAGGAAGTTCAGCTGGATCCTATTAAAGGGTCCTCTTGATCTGCCTGTGTGACTCATAGTTATTGGGGTTCTTCTCCCTACATTCGGTTGCTGACAAGTCTTCCACCTATGGCACAGTTCCTCAACTACAACTCTAAATTGGGATTTGAACCAATTCTGCCATACAGTCTAACCATGGCATCTCTCCCTTATGTGTGCAGGGCCATGAAAATGTCAAGTCATTGGGAACAACAAACTATCAGGCAACACAGGTCTTCCATCAGCTGAGACCCAGATCTCATTCACATTCTTACTGCATCCTGCTCAGACCCATCCTCTTTTTAAAAAATCTGTTTATTGAATTATGTGTTACAATCATTGTACACGGTTTGCACCTCTGTTGTAATATTTTGCATAATATACATTGGTACAATATTACAGGACTCGTGGTGCATAGCGCGTGGGACTGAACAGTTAACTGTATCAGAAGGGACGTATAGGGAGGAGCGCTTATGAGGATTACCAGCTGCAGTCTGCTGGTTTGGATAATCTGCGTGCTTCTTTCAATATACCTCAGTAATGAGGCCATTTGCATACCCTTCAATAAACAGGTGAACTGAGTAAAAACAACAAGAAATCTGAACATAACTTCAATAGGCCCTTTGCAGACTTTGACCCACCCCTCAACTTTTCTTTTTTCCTTTGTTTACAACAGTTTGTGTTATTACACAGCCATGGGTGTTCCAATGCAGGCATAGTTGCCATACATATGACAGTCAACATATTGTATACATTTTCTCTATTACAATGTAATGAGGATTCCGATGCTGACTTGGATCCATAGAAAGGGTGGCTCAATATCACATCTATGTTGAGCGTGCTTAGTTTAGGAGTGTACCTCCACAGCCATCATTAGTAAATTGAGTGGCCTCTTTACCTGGCTTTGGGAAGAGGGAAGAATAAGTGGTGGACAATTAAAAAGAACTAGTAAGAGCTTGGCCCATTTGAGATGTTGACTGGCCCCTGCTTGTGTTAGTGGTAAATATGTCAGGCGTATTTGCATCTCCGAGCGTTAGAGAGAGGATGCGGTTGCATTGGAGCAAGGGCTTCGACCGCTCTCTGCTTGTCTGCCTCAGTTGTGCAATAGTGGGTCAGGGTCTTACGGTATCTGGGTCTGCCGGGGAGGTGGAGACAGAGGCTTGTGCATCACCTGGTAGTGCGCCCTGAAAGTTATGCAGAATAGCATCCCAGTTTGCTGCTCTAGGGATTTTGCATAGACCTATGGTATCCTCAGTGCGCTATGCCACACTTTCTGCCCCCTCCCACACCAGCAGTGGCTGTCTCCAGGCCATTGAGGTGGGAGGGTCGGGTGACTTCCATCGTTTTGTGATCAGGCGCTTGGCTGTCAGTATACCCTGGTCAAGAAAGCAAGATGTGACTTTCTCCCGTTTACCTCTGGGGTATGGGTGTAATATATACTCCTCCCAGTTGCTGTGATAGGGGGCGCCCAAGCAGTGCCGACCGAGCGCCAGTAAGTGTACAAAGATGGGCAGGACCACAGCATGTGAAGGAGATCAGCATCAGTGGCCTGGACCCTAGGGCAGGCAGCGCCTGTGCGGTGGAAAAATCTGTTAATCTTGGCAGGGGTGAGGTATTCTCTTTGAATTATGTAATGTTGGATGAGGCGGAAGCGCGCATTACGGGGAATATAGGTGGGACTACTCAACACCTCAGCCCATTCCTTATCAGCGAAAGGGCGATGTCTGTCTGCCTCCCAGTGTTGCCTCAAAGGTATTAGCGTCACTTCTGTGTGTTGGTGCAGTGAGTCAGCGAACCATTTGGTGAGATGCCTACCCCTCTCCATGACGTGCAAATACTGGATTGTCAGATGCGTGGTGTGTTCAGTGGGAATGTATGATGATACAACGCGTACCATCACAACGCGGTATGTTACATCGCGGTCTTGACAACGCAAGTCGTTACATCGACTTGCGCTGGAGGGCGCTGGATTTAGGAATAGTGTGAATTACTATTCCAACTCCAGTCTACGTACAGTAGGGAAGGTGTTGGAATAGTAATTCACACTATTCCTTAGTCTAGAGCGCCCTCCAGTGCAAGTCGATGTAACGACTTGCGTTGTGAAAACCACGATGTAACCATACCGCGTTGTAATGGTTTCGTGGTAAAGGATGTTTCCCGTTCAGTGGCCATGTCCCCCCATTTGTTACTCCGGGCAGTAGGCAGTGAGTTAAACAGTAGAAACTGGCCGGCAGGTTAGTCTTTTATTTCTGTTAGTGTGTCGTAGGGAAGTAGGTTACCATCCTGATATAAATCGCCTAGCGTTTGAATTCCTGCCTCCAGCCAGGCAGACAGTTCC
Source organism: Calotriton arnoldi (assembly GCA_963921515.1). Taxonomy (NCBI): domain Eukaryota; kingdom Metazoa; phylum Chordata; class Amphibia; order Caudata; family Salamandridae; genus Calotriton; species Calotriton arnoldi. Next base: position 4,913,361 of record CAWUFW010000192.1, on the reverse strand, counting down.
ACGGCTGATGTGATGACGCTTCCCAGCGGCGTTCCTTGCAGGGGCAGTGCTGGTGCATATGGCAACGTCGATTGTGTGATATAGACACTCCTACGGAAGCATTGGTATGCAACCCCCAAAAGTAGTGGCTCAGGTGATCTGCGTTTGGCGCAGTGGTGGAATAGCCGGATTATGGACGCCATCGACCATGGTGGGGAGATGGTGGCAGTGTCGTGAAGCTGAAGTCCCGCCAGCCATCTCGCTGCCCCATGCAGCTGCGATGCAAGATAGTATTGCTCCATATTGGGGTCTTCCTGTCCCCCCTATCCGTTGGTAGGTTAAGTTTGGTAAGGGCTACTCGGCAACAGGAGTTGTTCCATATAAATTCTCTCATCGTCCGGTCAAACGTTCGAAAAAGGGAGGGTGAAATGTACTGAGGCAGTTTGGCAAAATAGTATAGTAGCCTGGGTAGTGCCACCATTTTCAGTAGAGCTATCCGGCCCGTGACCGATAGCGGGAGTGGGCGCCGAAAGGACATCTGGGATTGCGGTGTGGTGAATGCCCTTCCCAAGTTACCGTCTAGAAGGTCCTCTTGTTGGTGATATATTCTAACTCCCAGATAACAGAAGGTGTCAGGCAACCACCTGATGCGACCTCCTTTGAGAGTGGGAGCTGGGTCTGGGAACCCAGACGCAAAAGGGTAGATAGGACATGCTCCAATTAACACGCAGTCCGGAGAGGTCTGCAAAGTCTGTAAGTGTTTGGGCCAAAGCGATTGGGATCGATCGTTCATCTCTAAGGTATACCAGAATATCGTCCGCGTATAGCAAGACTATATGCGTGCCGTCTCCCAGGGTTATTCCCCAGTATGCACCCTGCACCGGAATAGCATCTGCGGGCGGCTCCACTGCCAGGGCGAAGAGTAGTGGGGACACCGGGCATCCCTGTCGGGTCCTGCGGCATATTGGTATGGGGGCGGAGATATAGGGGCCAGTTCTCACCCTGGCTGTCGGCATTGTGTATAGCAAGTGGACCAAGCCATATTCCATATTTGGTCAGGGCAGCAAAAGGAAGTCCACCTCCAGGGAGTCGAAGGCCTTCTTGAGGTCTCAAGAATCAGACACCCAGAGTGGGGCCACTTTCAAGGGGAGTAGGTAGAGACCCTGAAGAAGCACCTCAAGTTTAACAAAGTGCTACGAGATGGAACAAAGCCATTTTGGTCGGCATGGTCCAGAGCTGGAACCAATGGAGCCAGGCGGCCAGCAAGTACCTTAGCTAGGATTTTATAATCCGTGTTTAACAGGCCAAGCGGGCGATAGGATCCTAGCTCAGTAGGATCCCTGTCCGGCTTAGGTAGGGAAACAAGCAGCGCGTCATATAGTGAAATGGGGAGCGTGGCAGCGTCAAGTGCAGCGTTGTATAGTGCATGCAATTGCTGGATTGATGTGTGCGCGTATGTATTGTAGAACTCGGAGGGTAGGCCCTCGGGTCCAGGGGTCTTACCCAATGCAAGAGTTCTGACGGCTTCACGAATTTCAAAAAGTGAAATCGGTTCCTCTAGTTCTGTACACTGCATTGGATCGATGACAGGGGAACTGCAGCTGAGAAAAAAGGCTGCAAAATGTTCGTTATCAAAGGTAGTGGCTGAGGCTTACAGAACGCTGTAGTGTTGACTCAATTCAGCGTGAATTTCACACTGCGTGTGCAACAGTCACCCCATACGATCCCGTAAGGCTTGGATAGTGTGATGTGCCTGCTCCTGGCGTATAAGCCATGCTAGAAGGCGACCCCGCGATCCGAGGCCGCATGAGTGCGGGCGGAATGCGCTGCGTAATTTATGCTCCTAAGGCGTTTTAGGAGAGTTCCTCGCGTTTTGCATCCAGTTGAGGTGTGCATTCTGGTCTCGTAACTATTCATGTTTCTAGCCGTAGGAGTTCGCGTTCGATTTTTTCCTATGGCGTCATGAAGGTGTTTGCGAATATTCCAACTGATTCCCAGATACCGCCCCCTAATGATCACTTTAAAGGCTTCCCATTCAATGAGTCTGTTACTTGTGGAGCCCTCGTTGAGTTAAAAAAATGTGGCCGATGCAGACCCGACTGCTTCCCAAAATGGTGAGTCTTCCAGGGCGGAGGGTTGGAGGCGCCATATGGGTATGACCTGCAGGCCTGCTTCCCAATGTAGTTGCAACGATTGAGGATTATGGTCCGAGTGTGTGAGGCCGAAATATGCGATTTGGCAGAAGGTAGTAAAGAGTGCTGGCGATCCTACTATGCAGTCGATGCAGACACGCAGACCATGAGGTGCTGAGTAGTGTGAGTACACTCTTGTGGTGGGGTTGTGTGAGCGCCATATATCTACCAGTGGCGCAACCAGTCACCCAGTGCGTGAGAATTTGATACAGAGGCTGTTCGCAACAGGGGGGGAATAATCAATCTAATGTAGTGTCGAGGATGACATTGAAATCACCACCTATCAGACATGGGGTTTTGCTCCATTCTGCCAATGTAACAGATAAGTTACGGAGAAGCTGTAGCCCTTTGAGGCGACATCTTATAAGTACATATCTTCCACCTAGGTTCACGTTCACCTCGTCTGCCACAAAAGGGGTCCCCGCCCGTACCCAAATCAGTACCCCTTGGCATAGGATGAATAACCGGCAGCAAACACCTGACCACGCCAGCGACAACGGAGTCGGTCAGGCTCCAGGAGTGTCAGGTGGGTTTCCTGCAGGAGAGCCACGTGAGCAGATCTGCGTTTCAAATAGGAATAGATCGAGTATCGGCGTGAGGGTGTGTGAAAGACCCTTACGTTCCACGTGATGATGTTACTGTGAGCCACGCCTGGGTTAGTGTTCGGTTCCGCTTGCAATGTAGCTGTTCATGATAATAAGGGCCTGTTGTGTGCTGCATGCGGCATACATGGGAGGGGCCAGTCAACATAGGGCGACATTGCTTGGCTGAAAAATAATAATAAAAGGGAAACCAGTTCAACGTGTAGAACATTTTTGGAGCAGATATGTTGCAGGGATTCGCCCAAACAGTATGGCCAAACATTGGCAACTTATCAAGATTCTCCAGCATTGAATCTTTCATAGATTCACATGCTTGAATCTTCCCCGTCGTCATGGTGGGAGTCTCACGGTATTAGAAATTTAGCAGTATAAAAGAAAAACTCATTGAAAACCAATACAAATGCATTACACTTTGTCAACACATCACCATCATTATATGGTCCAAAAGTCAGCCAATGAGACGCCAGCCCTGAGATCACAATCCCCTGCAGAGCCACCATACCTCACATTTCTAACCGCACGTCGTGTGAGAAGGAGTCTCCCTGAGCTCTGCTCAGTTTTTCTCTCTGTGGTGAACTTTTGACCTGGCTTTCATCTCAGTATTTCTCTGGAAAAGAGGTATTGCTACTTACTTCATTTGGGAAGATGTCTGAGGGCTCTAAGAAGAGTCTATTCAGACCCTGCAGATCTTGTGGGAAGGCTAGACTGTTCTCTGAGGACCCCCACAAAGATTTATATTGCTTATATCTAAAGCATATTCCTAAGGAGTGTAAGCATTGCAGGACTTTCTCTGCCAAAACTTTCAAAGATAGAGAGGCACGTTTGCTTCTGTGGCTACAGAAGAAGAAATAAAGATCAGAATCTGGTTCAGAGACTGAAGAGGCTCATTCTACGCCAAAAAGGAAATTAGAGCCTACTGTTTCAAAAACTGGCTCTAAAAAACAGAAGGTCAATAAATCTAAGGACAAGGTGCCTGAATTACCTGCTCCTGAAGGGGTTCCTAAAAAGTCTTCTTCTTCTTCAGTGCCGCACACTCCTCATAAGAAATCTGTGGAGAAAAAGGCCCCGTCGACGGCAACCCCGTCGATGAGATTGACGGTGTCGACGACGGTTACGCCGACGACGACAGGGGCACCTTCGACGACCTCTCCGTCGACGACGGCCTCGTCGACGATGGTTTTCAAGTCACCGATTACACAAAGTTCGTCGATGACCATTTCTTTAAAAAGGTTTCCACCGTCGACGGGCTCGTCGACGGAAAGAAAAAGATCCTCAGTCATGCCTGATTCAGGAAGATTTTCATCGGAATTGGCATCCTGGAGCAAAGTCTCACCGCTTCCACCATCCCATCTGTTGGAAATGCAGGAATCCGAGGAGGAAGGTTCTTTTGGGCCTGCGTATAGTCCCTCGCAGCTCAAGGTAAAATGCCAAGACACGGATGAGGAAGACTATCAGGACAAATCTGAATATTTGCATGAGGAATTCTCTTTTAAAGATTGTCCTCCATCAAGATCACAGAGGTACGAATCTTTTCAGGACACTTATGAGTACGAGGAGGAGGAAGATAATCCTCCAATGCCCAGAGAAGAATCTATGTCAGTGCCAATTTCATTGGTCAGGGATCTGAGGCACATGATTAAAGACTATTATAGATGCTTTCCGGAAGCAAATGCACCTTTGCCTAACACTCCAAGTAAGACACAAAGCACACCTTCCGCTGAGAAGGCAGCACCACCGCAAGCCTCACAGAAGACGCATCCCCCGACAGTAATAGCCATCAGAGATGACTATACAGAGAGCGATGTGGAAGAGCAACCAGAAGAAGGAGAGTTGACACAGGAGGAAGAGCCTGTAGGTGACGAATGGGATCAGTATATTGCTCCGTCATCTCCTTCACCCTCACCTTCCCCAGCAAATTCTCCGCCAGAGGATATTGAAGGTTTCAAAAGGTTTGATCTTCCTCTTCCAGTGAAACAGGCAGACTGTTTCGTGTACGATTTTAAAGATTCGGCAAGGAAGTCGATTCGGACCATCCCATTGGTGAGCTATATATGGGAGAAAGGCCTAAAACTTATGAGAAACCCAGCTTTTATTTCGGCATCAGTCCCGAGACTGGAGAAGAAATATAAGGCCCCAGAATCGTCTCCGGCATGTCTGATAGGTCATCCCAGACCGGAATCAGTGGTCATGCAAGCAGCGCAGAGGCGCTCTAGAAATCCGGCAGCTACATGTTCCGCTCCACCAGACAAAGAAGGTAGAAAACTAGATGGCGCAGGCAAACGTTTTGCGGTTTTGGCAGCCACTTCCATAAAAGCATCTAATGCTTTGGCAATAGTAAGCAGGTATGACAGACAAATGTGGTCTGATCTAGCGCCTTTGCTATCTCACCTTCCTGAGGATAAGAAGGAAGAAGCAACGCAAATTCTTCAAGATGGGGCTAGGGCAGCCTCTGAAATGATTGACATAGCCATGGACATCTCATCAGTGACTTTTAGGCAGATGGCAGGGGCTGTCGCTCTTCGCAGACAGGGCTGGCTCAAAGCCACCTCTTTCGTCCGGAAATTCAAGCTAAAATCATGGATATGCCATTCGATGGTGAAAGTCTTTTTGGTAAACACGTGGATGATGCTCTTCAGGGAATTAAGACTGAAATAGACACGGCACGTGCTCTAGGGAGCCTTCAACAGCAAAGGTTTCAGACCTTTCGTGGTAGAGGAGCAAGAGGCCATTACCAACAAAGACCGTCATTCCAATCATATAGGTACCAACCCTACTAGCAGCAAGGGTATCGGCAATATCCTAATTAGCAATAGTTTCGGTCGACCAATACGCCTTACCATCAACAAGCGAATAGAAGGAAGACATCAGTTAGAGGAAAATCACAGGACAGCGGTAGGAAACAGTGACACTCTCAAGGCGCCAACCACCTTGTCAGAAAACAAACCTCAACAGAACCACTACCTTTCTCAGTTTTACCAACAATGGCTTTCAGTAACATCAGACAAATGGGTGTTGGACATTATACATCATGGCCACACCCTAGAGTTCATTCAAAAACCACCAGCCCGACCTCCCATTCCCAAGAAACATCAACATCTATCCTTACTAAAGAAAGAGATTTTGAATCTCCTTATAAAAGGTGCAATAGAGGAGGTTCCTCGAGATCATCGAGGGAAAGGATTCTACTCGCATTTTTTCCTAATAAAGAAAAAACAGAGTACAAAGAGGTTTAAACAAGTATATCAGAAAGCAACTCTTCAGAATGTTATTGCTGCAAGAGATTCTTCTAATGATGAACAGAGGAGACTATATGACATCTTTAGATCTATTAGATGCATACTTCCATGTTCCAATACACGTCAAACACCGACGGTATCTAAGATTCGAGGTGGCGGGGTGCCACTACCAATTCAAGGTATTGCCCTTTGGTCTCCGTTCCGCACCAAGTGTGTTCACGAAGTGCATGGTGCCAGTGGCAGCATATTTGAGACAACAAGGACACCAGGTCTACCCTTATCTAGACGACTGGCTGATAAAAGGTCCAACGTATCATTGCACTCAGAACTCACTAAGAACTTGCAGGGAGCTATTCGTGTCCCTAGGCTTGAAAGTAAACGTAGAAAAATCCTCTCTGATACCGTCACAAGCTCTACAGTTTTTAGGGGCAGTGATGAACACGAGAGAAGCAAAGGTGTATCCTTCAGAAGAACGCATTCAGAAAATTGTAAAGCTGAGTTCCCAGATCCAAACAAGCATTGGCATAGCCAATAGGTCTCGCCTTTGGGACCTTATAAGTGTTTAGCCATGCAACAGTTGATGTTGTTGCACCAAGGATATTGTGCTGCATAACTAAATACTTATAAGGTCCCAAAAGCGAGACCTATTGGCTATGCCAATGCTTGTTTTTGGGGCCTCTAGTTTTGAGGGGCTAGCGCTGTACTTGCCGTTTAATATCCTATGGTAGGCGTCACGTGCATTCCACTCAGCATTTGGCCTTATAATCTTTATGGCATTGCAGTCCGGGGCACTGAGAAAAGGTAAACAGTCACACCTACCCCACAGCCGCGCTTTCCTCGGTGGTGTCAGTGACAAAGGCACAGCAGGGGGAGACACATATGCAGAGGAGAGGCCGGGGAGGGGGGTGCCCAGTCCCACGAGCCCCCACCTCTATCCCCTCTCAGAGAACGCTTTGTAAACACAAAGTAGTGTGTGATATGCAGAGCCCCCCAGGGCGCAAACAAAGTGGCAGAAGGGGTCATTTGAAGCGATAAAGGGATAAGTATTCAAGGAGAGGCAGGATGAAGCGGAGGGAAAAGTTTGAACTGTTAAGAGGATTAAAAGCGGCCTCCTCTCATCCGAGCCCCACCTCCCCTCCAGAGAAATCAAACCTTCAAAAGAGCTCTGAGCCTGCTCAGCGGACCTCTTAAAATGGGCGGGAGACCTGGCCAGATAAAGAGTAGCACACACAGATGAGATATTAGGAAAAACAAGAGAGAGGGCTGGGGGCTGGGAGGAGACGCGCATGGGTCAGAAGCTGAGGAAGAAACAGGAGAGGGAGGGGGCACAAGTGGGTCAGATATTACAAAAAGCTTGAGATGGTGAGAAAATAGGCACACTAATAAGTGTGTGAGATCCCGGGCTCACGTATACCAGAAAACAGGGGAAAGGAGGATACTCGAAGCAGGGGCACGGATAGGAAATTGGTAAAACAAAAACAAAAAAACGGGAGATGGTGCTAAGGAGCACACGTAGGCGAGTTATTAGAAAAAAACAAGTGGAAAAGGCTGAGACTCAAATAGTGCTGAGTGCAGAAAGAAGATAGAAAATGGGTAGAACTAGATACGAGAGAAAATGTTGAGAAAAGAGAGGGGACCAACAATTACAGAAAGAAAGTTACAGTGATTTGAACCTTCTTGTAGCGCACACCACACTTCAGTTCTGTCGTGGCGCTTTATTTGCAGACTTTATTACCTACACCGAGGATCCAAATGTTAACGACCTCAAAATGATAAACGATTTAATCTATCAGTGTTCAAACCCGTTTCTTGCATTTTACAAACAGTTTGTACGGCAGGCACTCAGTCCGTTGAGCTACCTCAAAGGAAAATGTATTGCAAGCTTGGGCGAAGGTTATTGTTATTATTTGTACTATACCAGTATGCCACAAAATAACAAGAAAAAAGAACACAAACTGACAACTAAACATGGTAGTCCTATGTTGTCAATAAAAAATAAAATTAAAAAAATGAACCATAGCATATTGCTATAAAAACAAGCATTGGCCGCGGGGCCGTGAAACTGACACGGCTGCGCGGCCGTGAAAGTAATCGCGAGCGATAAAAGCCGCTGCGAGTTATCAGGGTGGGAAGCCAGATGGCGAGGGAAGCCATATGGCGCCTGATCGCGCGTGAACGCAAGCTGGTCGCCAGCAAAAGCCACTGCTGTTTGCACTTCTAAAACCCGCTTACTAAAACTCTCGCCGAGAGCAGCGCTAAGCGCTGGCTCAGGCGAGACCTAAAAAGAGAGTCAGTTTCAGTGAGGTTGAACAAGTCCATGCTGGGAATGCTCTCATCCTGCATTCCGTTAGTTCCAAATTGCCGTCTCCACATGAGGCCACTTCAGGAACTTCTCGACCTACAATGGGTTCAGGCTCACGGATCTTTCGAAGACCTAGTCCTTGTCACTCCTCTAATAAAGAAAACTCTGTCATGGTGGGGGATAAGAAAACATTTCTCTGCAGGCCTACTTTTCGAACCTCAGCCTCCCAGTTACATAATGACAACGGATGCATCCTTGCAAGGATGGGGGGCACATCTGCAGGACCTGGAAATACAAGGCCATTGGAACTGGCAAGAAGCGAAGATGCACATCTATTGGTTGGAACTAAAAGCAGTGTTTTTAGGTCCTCAGGCGTTTCTTCCCAGAATTCACGATTCCCCAGTCCTTGTCAGAACGGACAACACGACCACTATGTTTTATCTACTAAAGCAAGGGGGAACAAGGTCGAAAACTTTATCAGCACAAGCTCAAGAAATCTGGCAGTGGCTTCTAAAGCACAATATCACTCTACAGGTTCAGCATGTCCCAGGAATCCACAACAGATTCATTAGGCAGGTCGACAAGCTTATGCCACAAATGGGAACTAGACCAACATCGGCTTCTCCAGATATTTCACCTATGGGGAACTCCAGGGTTGGATCTTTTTGCCACTCGAGACAACAAGAAATGCAAAAGGTTTGCGAGCAAATTCCCGCAAAAAGTATCATGGGGGAATGTTCTTCAACTACGATGGACGGGAATGTTTGCTTATGCATTTCCCCCATTCCCTCTAATTCCGAAGGTGCTGAGGAAAATGAAATTGGAACCGTGTCACCTGATACTCATAGCGCCGGCATGGCCGAGACAGTTCTGGATCACGGAGCTTCTACAAATGTCTGTGTCCCCTCGTGTTCAATTTCCACTGGTGCACGATCTAATATCGATGAACAAGGGACCAGTGGTACATCCCCAAATAAGCTCGCTAAATTTATCTGCTTGGAACCTCATGAGCACGAATTCCAATCCTTGAATATTCCTCAGGAATGTTGTGATATTCAGACTCACTCAAGAGCAATTTCCACCAATAAAACATATGCGGCAAAGTGGAAAAGGTTTTGCCAGTGGTGTTTCGATCACTCTCTACACCCTTTGCTTTCAACACCAGATCAGATTCTACCATATCTGCTGTATTTAGCCAAAGCAGGATTAGCCATGCATCTCTAAAGGTGCCTCTTGCGGCGATCTCAAGATATCGCAGACGGCCGGGGCAACCTTCTCTTTTGTCTGATAGAGTAATAAAGGAGTTTATGAAGGGTCTGTTCAGGGTCTTCCCTCCAATAAAACGTCCGGCAGTGCCTTGCAACTTAATACAGTCCTTGCACAGATGATGAAGCCACCTTTCGAACCCATTCATAGAGCTGATTTGAAGTTCGTGTCATGGAAAGTAGCTCTTCTTCTGGCTCTGACATCAGCCAGAAGAGTCAGTGAGATCCAGGCCTTTTCAATATCTGAACCTTTTATGCAGTTCAAGAAAGACAAAGTAGTGCTGAGAACGAACCCAAAATTCATTCCAAAAGTTCCGACGTCATTCCACTTAAATGAACCTATCGTCCTACCTACATATTTTAAAAATCCAACTTTTATAGCGGAAAGATCTCTTCACACGTTGGATGTCAGAAGATGCTTAAGATTTTATATTGACAGAACAAAATCTTTTAGAAAGTCAAATCAACTGTTAATTGCTTTCGCTACTCCCAGGAAGGGGTTGGCTTTATCCAGAAATAGTATTTCCAAATGGATATCTTTTGCAATTGCATTCTGTTATGAGAAGGCTGGAAGGCCTTTAACTTCAAAGGTTAAAGCACATTCGACAAGGAAGATGGCTACTCTGCCGCATTATTCGTGGGAGTATCGCTTCCAGACATTTGCAGAGCGGCAACGTGGTCAAATGTCCATACTTTCACCAGGCACTACTGTCTGGACACAGCATGGAAAGGAGATTCAGCGGTGGGACAGGCTGTACTCCGCCGACTGTTTATTTAAGGTATTTTTTTATTTTTAAAAGGTATATACTTGTTTATAAGTAATGCATGATATGATTGTTTTTTCATGATATTTTATATGGTTATGTGATCTTTGTTATTTTAAACATCCTGAGACACACAATTCCATTATGTAAGCTAGAAGATCTCGTAGTCTTTGAAAGTGCACTATTTGAATCATAAGGAAAAAGGGGTCTTACCCTTAAAACGCTTTTCATGGAGGAGATACTGCTTTCTATTCTGATTCAAGCATGTGAATCTATGAAAGATTCAATGCTGGAGAAAAAACAAGTTACTTACCTGTACACTGTGGTTCTCCAGTATTGATATCTTTCATAGATTCACATGCGGCCTGCCAACCTCCCCGTTTTGTATGGTAGACCACTTTTACCTCAAGATAGCTATCCTTGGCTCACACTGGTGCTGGAAATCTGAGGTATGGTGGCTCTGCAGGGGATTGTGATCTCAGGGCTGGCGTCTCATTGGCTGACTTTTGGACCATATAATGATGGTGATGGGTTGACAAAGTGTAATGCATTTGTATTGGTTTTCACAGAGTTTTTCTTTTATACTGCTATATTTGTAATACCGTGAGACTCCCACCATGACGACGGGGAAGATTCAAGTATGTGAATCTATGAAAGATATCAATACTGGAGAACCACAGTGTACAGGTAAGTAACTTGTTTTATCTCAATCGGAGAGAAAGGAGCCTGTGTAGCAGAGTAGGTTTTTAATCTGCCCTGCACCCTTGATGTAATGCATACAATGTGCCAGCTATGACGTGTGTCAGTCCGAGTAGCAGGCTTACGCCACAGCGGTACGGTGTCCCACCCCGTGCTTCTCGGCGCTTGTGGGTCCTATTAGTTTTGATGTAGGGCAGGTGTCACCCGCGGGTAGCCATTGCAGCAAATGTCATCATGAGTCACCAGCGGAGTGGAGACAAAGTGTTGGTGATTGGCCAGCCGAGTCAGATGATGTCATCAGCGGTCTGCGGTGTCACCTCTGGTGGCACTGGCAATCCGTACTGGTCGAGCACGTGTTTGAGGAACCGTCTTCATTGGAGGACTTCGCAGAGTCATTGTCCGGTTCCAAATTTTGGTTTGAGTATGGGGTGCAGCTGCCGTCTGCAGAGCCTGTCTCCTTTCTGATATCACCTGCTCCAGGTTGGGTACAGCTTTGGCCGGTAAGGAGTGGTTAGGGCGCCCCCTCCGGCCACGTCGGCGGACTCTGCTGTCTCCCGCCAGTCTCTCAGGTCCAGCAGGGCGAGGACGCGAGTATGTGTGGCCTACACCATCCATCCAGTCCCACGCATCCTCGGGGGAATCAAAGAAGCAAACATTGTCTTTGTCCACTACACGAAGGTGCACTGGGAACAGCAACATGTATCGCATATTAAGCATGCGGAGGCGACGCTTGACAGCGTCTGCACAGACATCATGTAAAATCCGGAAATAGCATGACCGAGGCGCTGTTCACATTAATTTCTTTTAGTTGGCGTGTTTCTTGCAAAATGCTGTCCCTGTCTCTATAATTGAGGCGAAACAGAAAGGGTCTGGGGTTAGCTCCTGCTGGTGGTCTCCGTGATGGCACTCGGTGTGCACGTTCAGCTGCAAAGTGGGGGGACAGCGCTGCGGGTGGTACCAACTCGCGGATCCGGGCTTCAACATATGCCACGGCGTCCCGGCCTTCCGTGCCCTCTGGAAGTCCCACTACCCGAATGTTGTTGCGGCGGGATCGGCCTTCAGCGTCTGCCATTCTAGACTCCAGGGTGTTCACACGTCCCATCAGCGCCTGTATCAAGGTTGTATGTTTTTTGAGTGACAGGTTGCAGTTTCGCCAATGTGAGTTCGGTGTTGTGTAGTTTGTCGGTTAGTTTGCGCTGATCTGCACGCAGTAGATTGAAGTCCGTAGTCACTTTATCTATCTTACTGTCGCTGGAGGTCAGCGTACATTCCAACGTTGCATCAATTTAATTTTCTCCACTGCTAGGAGGACATTGTCCACCTTGGTGCTATGTGTCGTATCAGGTTGCAGCGTCTCTCCCCCTGGGCGTGCTCCCGCGTGCACCACAATTTCCAGGGCAAGCTGTGCTAGGGCAGATGGAGTAGTTGAACACAAGTGACCCATCACTATCTGCTGGGCAGTGGGCATCCATTGGCCTGCAGTCACCTGTTCGTGCCTTTCACAACAGCAGCTCAGGATAGAAGCCTTTGGCAAAAACAAAAAGCTAGCAGTGCCTGCCCCTGTGAGGTGTAATCCGGTGGACCTGCGATGGGTAAATCGAGACAGTGAGTGTGTCAGATGGCCCTAGGTTAAACCCAGTCTCTATGCTCTCCCGAAGCGGGCCCCTGCGCTTCACCCCCACCCCACAGATTCCCCCGGGTACAGTGTAGGTTCTAGCCAACCCCCAGACCTGTGCAGGAGATGGAGGGAGGAAAGCGAGAGGAGAGGAAGGAGCAGAGAAAAGCAGTTAAGTAGAGAAAGGGAGGAATGGCACAAGGTGGGAGCACCCCAACAAAGAGGACAGCAGCAAACATTGTCCTGCAAAACAGGGCCCTGTACTCCAAATCACTTCCCCCACCTCTGTAGTGTGAAGAAGAAACAGTTTGGGGTCCAGGGGGATGGTCCAAGAAAGAACCTCTTCCAGACAGGATTTCACACCACACCAGAACCTGTCCAGCGCCGTTCCGCTCCACACAGTACCAAGAAAAGCACCATCCTGCGTCCCGCTTCGGAGGCAAGTTGGGGAGCCAATCACTCCCATATGCCACAAATGATGCCTTGTGTAGTAGGCTCTGTGAAGGTATTTGAGCTGTATAAATCGGAGGCGGGCCAAGATTGCCGCCTCACGGGCACCCCCAATGCCTCTGTCCAGTTGTTGTTGTTTAGTGTGCCAATGTCTGCCTCCCATGTCGCCCTGAGGGCGGGTAGTGTGTTGGAGCTATTCGTGCCTGGTGTCTGGTAAACTTTCTTGATTTTGTGAGGCTCCAAGTCCCCCAAGAGGTGCTTATCCATCTATGAGCTAAAATCCGGGATGTCCATGAGAACCCTAAGGTAGGGAGTAGGGGCATGTCGGAACTGCAGATAACAGTGGAATTGGCTGTGGTGCAGTTAGTAATCAGTTTGTAGTTCTTGAAACGATTTCAATTCAGTACCCCGCATCACATCCACCAGAGTGGAGATCCCAATCATGTTCCACTTCCAAAAGCCCTGCAGTTGAGCCTCCTGCCTTTGCACGCCACCCTGCCACAATGGCGTCCACTCCGTCAGCCTCCCCCACCAGCCCATCCGCCGCAGTGAGCCTCTCCACACATTAAAAACCACCTGCGTAGCTGGCGTAAGAGAACACGCTTCCCCCCTCCTTTCAGCATATAGGTAAACTAGTTTGGGGGTGTCACCCATCGCCCACCTCTCAACTACGTATGCTGGGTTGCCCTCTCTGCTGGCCGTACCACCAGTCATTTAGAATCAGGAGATGAGACGCTGAGTAGTACAATATGTGGATTGAAAACAGGTTCTGAGGCCAATGCGGGCAGCCTCCCCTCTCCCCACACACAAACAGGAATCCTCCAGGAGCAGCGTCCGCCTGTCGGAACCATGACCAGGGAATAGCAAAAAAGGGTAATTTTGCAACTGATATAACAATCAGGGCAGGGAGACCCTCTTAAACATTTTTGACCTGCCTGTCAGTCACAACAGCAGGAGCAACTAAACCCTCACCTCCTCCTTAACTCGTGCCAATGCGGCCCTTAAGTTGCGAGACCCTGCCAACGTCGAAAATGGGGAGACATACACCCCCAAATATTTAAAACCCTGTCTGCTAGAGTCAGTCCCGGCGTCCACTCTGTAGTCTCCACATAGCCATTTAAGGGAAATCTTATAGATTTTGAGGCATTCATGTAGCGGCCAGAGGTCTTGCCGAATGTATGCATAATCTGCATGGTTCAGGGCCCTGAGGTTTCTGGGCTTGTGAGGATGAATATTATGTCATCCGTGCAAAGGGCGATCCTATCAGACTGCCCTGCACTCCACTCAAATCCACTCACCTGTACATCCATCCTGACCCATGCGGCCAACGGCTCCATGGCCAGCGCAAATAACAGTGATAGGGGACACCCCTGCCTCGTCCCCCTACAGATTGGATACAGGTCGGACAAGGCACCTGCAACCCTCACCATTGCCGAAAGAGAAGTGTATAAGAGTCGAACATAGGAGACCAATCTGGGACCTAAGTTCAGTCCCAGCTGACGTAGTCAAACGCCTTGTCGATATCTGCCAGGAGCATCACCGCCGGCCTCTCCAGTCGACCAGCAAGAGCTAAGGCACTGTATACACGTCTGATTTTATTGCACGTAGCCCAATTTGGCAAGAAGCCCGCCTGATCCTGGTGGACCAGGTCCGGCGTGTACTGCACCAGGCTATTTGCCAAGGTTTTGGCTAGGAGTTTCAAGTTCTAATTTCAGGAAGGAGATCGGGTGGTACGAGGAGTGGTGCTCCGGTGCCAGCCTGGTTTAAGGATGACCATGAGTTCTGCGTAACGCCAGTCTGGTGGGAGCAACGCAGTCTCGAATGCAGAATGGACCGCCCCCAATAGTTGTTTCCCAAGCTGAGGCATGAATGCTTTAAAAGATTTGCAGGGGAATCAGTTAGGCCCAGGAGCTTTTCCCAGCTGCAGTCCCGCAAGGGCCAAGAGAGCTCCTTTACAGTAATTACCTCATCTAGCTAAGCACAGGCGGAATCTGAAAGGGCCCGGGGAGGCAAGTCATCGAAAAAGGCAGCAATCTGATCTGGGGTCAGTACCTCCCTCTGGCTTTACATCTCTCTAAAGTAAATGGCAAAACTCTGAGCTACCGCGCGAGGTCTCTCAAGCAGTTGCCCCAGCGCATCCCACAGTATGGGTAGAGAAGATTGATATTGGGCGGCTTGACACAGCCTGTGTAGCATTTTGTTCGATTTGTCCCCCCATTGATATAGATGGCTCTGCACTGCCCACCAGGTCTGCTTGGCCTCCTCTAGAAGCAATTGTTGGTAATACTGTTGAGCAAGTCCCAACTGCTGCCCTACCACATGGCCGTCAGCCAGACGGCCTCGGTTCTCAAGCGTCCTCAGCTGCAATTCAACGTCTGCAAGTCCCTGGTGCCAACGCTGGCGCTCCCCTGTACAATAACTGATAGCTACGCCGTGCAGCCTCAGCTTAAAGAGATAGAAACAAACAACAGGAGGGTACCCGTAAACCCAGTTGAGACCTGGGTAGATAATATGTAATATGTATAGCAAGCAACAATGTCTCAACAGGTATTAGTAGAAGACAATTTTACTTTAAAAAAAAGCATGCACATAAAAGTTGCAAAAAGGAAGGAGACAGGGAGACAATAGTAGTTATTGCAGTCAAATGCAAGGACTAGTCTATATCTAAGCAGGAATAGCATAAATTAGAAAGAACAATATGGCGGCACCCAGTTACATTAAATGTACATATAACCTGTACAGACTTGTGCACAATAGTCTCCTTCTTTTTTGCAACTTTTATGTGCATGCTTTTTTAAAAGTAAAATTGTCTTCTACTAATACCTGTTGAGACATTGTTGCTTGCTATACAGCTCAAACAGATAAGCAGGGTACCACAGATGCCACGACGAGAGACGCCAGCGGAAGGTCGGCCTCCCAGGCCCCATGTGGCGCCTAAGGGCTATCGGGGAGTGATCAGACAGACCCCTAGCTAAGATGTCTATATCTAATACCCTATGAGCATATGCACTGGGGAGCAGAAAGTAGTCAAGACGAGAAAATGAGCCGTGGACTGTGGAGAAGTATGTAAAACCATTTCCGGAAAGGTATTGTGCTCGCCACACGTCCAGCAGGCCTAACGCATGAGTCCTGGAACCAAGCCTGGACCTGCCCACGTCCGCCATGCTGCCATGAGTGCACCACCGATCCATACG
Organism: Calotriton arnoldi; assembly: GCA_963921515.1. NCBI lineage: Eukaryota > Metazoa > Chordata > Amphibia > Caudata > Salamandridae > Calotriton > Calotriton arnoldi. Next base: position 4,897,063 of record CAWUFW010000192.1, on the reverse strand, counting down.
GGGATTCATCACATCATCCAGTCCCCCCCAAGCACTGATAGGCTCCCTGGCAGATCTCCCCACAATCGCATAATCCGATCTACAAAGGTGGGGGCGTATTTACACCCAATAGTAAGGAACTCGCCATAAATAGTGCCAGTCACTATTGTATATCTACCATGCCCATCAGTCCATGTCTTAAGTGGTGTAAATGGAACGCTATGGTGGATCAGTATGGCTGTACCCCTGAACCCCCTTGTGAACCCGGAGTAAAAATACTTGATTGTAGCCATATCTGGCAAGGCAGGGAGCCTTAGTAACGAGGAGATGCGTCTCCTGCTTCAGTAAGATATCAGCTCCCATCATTTTAGCAAGTTTTAAGACTGCCCCTCGTTTGATCTTATCAAGAACCCCCTAAACATTCCATGATATGACTCGGAGGTCTCCTGAGGGTCTCCACTCCACATGTTACTCATCAGAGGCAGGGTGTGAATTTTCTAAGTGCTGCATGCATGCCAGGGAAGGGGTGTGCAATGGGTCTGTGCATTTCAACTATATAAACAAACAACGTCCCCAAACCATCCCCCTTCCATACTTCAACAAATAAGAAGTACCTATCGTAGGAGGTGTCAACGCATAGCCCCAACAGGGAGTGCTGCGTGTCGATTCCCAATGGATCCCCATATCCAACTAATAAGAGCTATGATAGGTTATAAACTCGTAACTCCACTATGGTGCATGGCCACCCCTGTCATTGTATACATTTGAGATGAAGGACTGTCCCTGTTAGTGTACATACAACGTTGAGTCATTTAGTAGAGTCTGCTCCAGGTATATGGGATGCCGGCGACCCCCCTCCAGTCGTCAAAGCATCTGCTGTTCTCGAAGGGTGCTGCCAGGACGAGCGTGATCGGCAATGATGAGTAGTCTGAGGTTTGGTGGTCCCATGCTGCTTGTCCCCTTGAGAGGAGTCTGACTCCAGGCGTGGCGGCGTGTGGTGTTTAACGTGAATCCGCTCATCTGTCCATTGGAACACCTCCTCAGGGGTATCAAAGAAGAGTGTCTGGGATTGATAAATCAACTTGAGTTTTGCAGGAAACTGGAGCATATAGTGGATGTTTAAATTGTGGAGGTGCCACTTAGCAGCCTGGAAGGACTGCTGTTGCTGCTGTACCAACCTGGTGTAATGCGGGAAAATCATATTGGAATGGGATTGGTACATTAATTTCTCCTGAAATCGAGCATGTTTAAGGATGGTGTCTCTGTCCATGTAGTTCAGCAGTTTAGCTATGACTGGGTGAGGTTTTGCCCCAGGGGAAGGGCGGCGGATCAGAGCCCGATGGGCCCTTTCAATCACAAAACGGGGAGAAAGGGCCCCTGGGGGAAACAACTCACAAATCCAGCCATCTAAGAACTGCTCAATAGATGCGGCCTAGCAGCCTTCAAGAAAGCCAACGATGTGGAGATTATTGCGGTGCGCCCTTCCCTCAGTGTCTTCCACATGGGCCGCAAGCTCCTTTGTCACAGCAGTGATTTTAGAGACTGTTTGTTGGAGGGAGTCCTCCACCCCAGATACCCAGGTTTCTGCCCGATGATCCACTCCACTGCGTTGCGGAGGTACTGCCAGAGCAATGAGACCTCAGCTCCCACAACTCCGATCCTGGCATCTTGAGACTGTGTGATGGCCTCCAGGAGGGCAGCATTATCTGGAACTGCATCCGCATGGGCGCAAGTCTCTGTCTGGGTATATTTGTCAAGGGCGCCTTGCTTGGCACCAGGCGGCCCCCTGTCTTTGGTCATATTGTGCAAGTGTCCTTCAGCGCGGTCCTCGGTTCCTCACACCGTTGGCTCCACCACTGACCTGCCTAACCCTCACTCAATCTTTGTGAGGGGGCATGAGCAGTCAGGCCTCCGGCACGCCCAGCTGTTGCACCGCAGGCCTCAGCACAGGACACCAGCACCAGGCAGGCAGCCAAGTCACATTAGGGGGGGTCACTCAGCTGCAAACCGCACCAAAGCCTGGTTTGGCCATCTTCGCGACTAGTGGGTCTACATCACCGATGCCCCCTGTTGGGGTTTGGACCAGTCCAGCGCAATGAAAGGCTCCCCCGGTTGAAGAAGCACTGAGCCCCCCACCACCGGGAAGAAGGGGTCCCAGTTCAATCCACCAGCCAACGCTACCGGTGGCAAGTCTGCAGGGGTTCACCGCCCATGTCCACTATTCTTTCCCCCCTTACTGCCAGGCAAGACCGGGGAGAATCGTCCACACCTGAGGCTCAGTCCCAGGTGCTATGCCCTCCTTGCCACCATAACATAAACAGGGTCAGTCCAACGGAGGAACTCCTACCCTACGTTCATCATTGGTGCAGCGCAGGTCCTCACCTCTGAGTGGTGCGTATCTCTTAATGGCTATTCAGCACTTATGGGAAGGATAATCACACGTCATGGGTCACCAGGCTCAGCGCCTTCCTCCGTCGGTAAAGTTAATTAGGCAATAGTCCCCTTTACAGAGTCCACCACCAAAAGAGTGTCCTCCTTCGTTGGGGCCCTTGGGCTATTAAATGTGAGACCCACAGACTGTTCCCAACACCGTAGGGGTAGGGGTGGGCTAGAGAAGCAGCTGAGGTATCCCTGGTATGGCCTCTTCACATCAAGTCTCGGGACCTCAGGCCGCTTGCCGCACAGCAGCAACCGCCGCACGCTGCAGTGCACAGGCCCGACACCGGTGTACAGTCCATGGAGGCCGTTCCCAACACCAGCGCCACTCGCCGCGCATCAGCGGCCGCCCCGGCAATCCCACACCCTAATCCGCTGTACTGAGGGGCCCAGTCTGACAACAGCATTCGACAACACGACTCCTCTGCCCACGGAGTCAGGTCGTAGCCCGGGGTCGTAGCGAGGCACACCGCCCCTCCCACACCGTTTCTTCCTACCTTGCGGGGGCCGCGACTGCCACACCATCGCCGGCCAGGCCTATTGGCCAAAAGTCCGCAACCGTCCGGTGCTAATTCAGGACAGCAGCTACGTTAACAGGTTCGGCCTCAGCCGCGCTCGTTCGCCGAAGCTATAGGCTAGCCGGTAGCACTGAAGGGTCGGCTCGCCGGTCTGTGCAGATGACCACCTGCCTCAGCCAGATGGCTACTCCTAGTTTTTGGCGAGCACTGGGCCCCGGTGTCAGCAGCCCAATCCACAGCCCACAAGGCCGCGTCTCGCCAATCCCTCGTGTTCAGCTCTTCTGGCGGCACCCGGGCCGTGAGACTCTCCCAGGATGCCAGACTTCCCGTTAGGACACAGAACTATGTGATTGCAGTCGTTTCTCTTCCATCTCATTTATCTCAGGATAGCGTCAGATGGTGGGTGGCCGTGTGGAGCTGCTCTAAAGCATGGCCGACATGTTCGGCATACAAGCCATGTCCCCCATTCTTCATGAAATCTTGTCAAAGATCAGACCAGACAAATAATGACGTATTTTTTAACAGTTGCCTTAAAACATATGTTTTTTCTGAAACAGTTCATACAAGTTTGGTATAAAAATTAAACCAGCCCCAATAGGGATCTCAACTCTTCCTTGTTAGACAGAGATAGGCTTCTTTGATGGCTTTCTACAATTCTAGTTCAAGTTTGATCCTCTCACAGCTCACTTCAGGTCCTAAGTACATCAAGCCCCGTACTGTAAACATACATTTAGTGTATTCACCTGTTTACCTGTACCATAAGAATATTCAACACTTCTCTAAAACATTCACCATGCTGCTTTCTATCCGTCCCCATTACAAGAATATCATCCTAGAAATGCATAATTCATTCATTCTGAAAATACGCAGCCGCCGATATGAATTCAAATGGCATGCAAATGTACTTGAAACACCCCTTTAGTGTCATGAATGCAGTAAACCTTTTACTCTCTGTGTGTAAAACCACCTGGTGATATGCAGGGGAGAGGTTCATTGAGGAAAACTATTGCATCCCCTTTGTCATGGCAAGCATTTTGTTTATTCTTGGTAGGGGAAACTTTCCATAATTTTATTATTATAAAAGTCTCTAAGGTCGATGCACAACTGAATGTTCCCATTCAATCGTCTTGCTACAGCTAAAGGGGCTATCCACTCTGCTGTATCATTCAACTATAATACTAGCTTTGAGAAGTTAAGCTATTTTTGTCTCACCTCATCTCGATCAGTTAAAGGTAAATTCCTCAGCTTGTGTACCATAGGCCTTGCTCCTTCTTTTACTTTAATTTTGTGAGTAAAGCCCTGTGGAGAGGGGCTGCGACTTTCAGTACTCAACTGTTTTCGAGAGCCGGGACTCATCCAATAACGCTGCTGTGCACCGATGCCACCTACAGAAGAGAAATGAACAAGGCGTCAGCAGGGATGAGGGGCCAGCACCCTACCTCCCCTCGGTGACAGTGAAAACGTACTCCATTTTTGTAGGACAACGGGAGGAGAGGGGCCTATAAAATCGAAGATGGACTGTGAATGGGCGTTCCCTTTTTATCAGGAAGACGCTGACAGCAACGTGGAGTGCGGAAGTGAGGAAACCGACCCCACAGGCTCGCAACGGACTGTGCAAGACCGAAACCCCGCAAGCCTTGGAAAACCTTGTCGGGAGACAAAGGAGATGCGGGGAGGACTTGGAGGAGTGGGGTAAGGACTGGTGGTCGCCGCCAGCTAGCCTCCACAACTCTGGAGAGTTGTGGCTACTCAGGTGAGTGACTCAAGCAAAGCCTTCTGAGGGCATTTTTATACCCAGAACCCTAATTTTGAGCACTCATCTTTATACCGTAGCACTGTATTCTTCTGGTGTATGATTGTGGCATTTTATTTTTCCTTCTTTGTCTGACTAAGCTCACCTGCATTACGGGGGGTAGGTGCTGAAATAGTGTTGTGATTATAGCTAGAATATATCTAGGAACAATGCGAGATTGACAACCGCATTTCCACCAGCTTGTTGGAATTTAAAGGGATAGATTTCTTTTTCTAATAAAGTCTAAGACTTACCTGAATCTCCCTCTACTGTGGGAACTCACTTGTCCTCAGTTCTATCACTGGTGACTGGTTCCATTTCCTAGTGGTATAAATCAAAGACCTTACTCATAGTTGCCCGTACCTTTTCTGTTTTTTTTCCGGCGGTGACCCTCCCGAGATCCTGGAAATAGAAAAAGGAGAAGATCAAACCTGGGTCAGAGTATTCCTCACAGCTTTTCATCATTTAAAGATCTGGTAACGAAATATTCAATATGCTGACATTGAGACTGACATTGATAAGATTCTTATTCATGCTTCGTTTGTCACAGGTAAAACAATAAACGTCACCATTCAAAAAACAGAAAAGCCTCCGAAGCCATATTTCACCCTTCTCTCCAAAAACCTGCAAGAACTCCTGTCTTCCTGAAGAGCACACTTGGAAAGTCCTTCAAAATCCTTTCATCCGTTCTAACGCTCTGTTCTTTTACTAGTACCTGTTCATGACTATTAATATCCAACATTTCATTTATTTGATTTGTAGAGTTTTATATAGTGCGAACGTGACCCTTTCGGGCATCAGAGCGCTGTACATCGGGGAAGCACAAAGAGAACATATAAGAGTACATAGTGGAGGAACAGAAAGGAGCTAAAAAAGCATAGAAACATATTCAAAGAGTCACGTAAGCTAAAGTCTGGGAAGGATGCCTCTTCATTGGGGAGGAATCTGTTCATTAGTAGAAACATCGCTTCTCGTTTGAATATGGCAGTTGAGGGATTGAATCTGGTCTCAGGAGGAAGCAAGTTCCAAATATTAGGGGGCAATTTCGGAAAGGAACGCTTGTAGGTTTTGTTTTTATTGCATTGGAGGGCTTCAGTAGAAAGGAAACTGTGCTTCTTAAAGATCTGTTCTCGCCTGATAAGACGGGTTTCTTAGCCAGATAGGTTGGAGTGTTGTGGTGAAGGGCTTTATGAGTCATGCAAGCAATTTTTAGATTAATTTTGCTTTATAAGGTAGCCAGTTTAGCTCTTTGAGATCTTGGGTGATGTGATTACTTTTTTTTTTAGCCTGTGATGAGTCAAGTGGCCGGGTTGAAGGTTGCCTTCAGATGTGCCAGTTTTTCTTTGGATAGTCCCACAAGGGTAGCACTACCATAAATTAGTTTGGAGATCGCTATGGCTTGAACCGCTATCTTGAGATCTGCGGTCGAAAGAAAAGGTTTTATTTTCTTCAGTGCGTGCAGTTGGCGCACCTGGTGGCGGCGCTTATGTGATCATGCTTAGAAAGGTGATTGTTCAAGGTTATACCTAGAGATTTGGATGAAGTTATGATGTGTGGGATACGGTTCAGGGCTGTTAGATGTGAGAGCATTCTTTGACATTAGGAGTGTGGTTGGGTGGTGAGATTAAGGGGAATTCAGTCTTGAGAGTCTTCAGTTTTAGGTGGTTACAAGTTAACCAGTGTTACGTTTTTGTCAGGGTGTTATTGAGGATGCTGATGTCTTCTGGAGAGGTGATTTTCAGATAAGGTTGAGTATCATCTGCATACATGTGGTATGAGATGTTTGAGGATTTCAGTCAGGGATTCAATGAGCAGGTTGAACAGGGGAGCATGGTTGATCATAACTCTTTGAGATTTGTTGTGTAGGAATGAGGAGAACTATTTTAATACAGTGCCAGAAAGACCCATCCTGTATTCTATTCAGGAGGTTCTCGTGTTTAACCGTGTCAAACGCAGCTGACAGGTCAAGCAGGATTAATAAGCAGGATTTGTTGTGGTCGAGAAGTCTCAGGGCATCTTCAGCAATGCGGACCAGGGCAGTGTCTGTACTTTGACCCGGTCTGAAATCAGATTGGCATTGGTCGAGGAGTTGGAATTGCTCAATATGATTGCATAGTTGTTGATTTAGGCATTTTTCCAGGGGCTTGGCCTGAGTTGGGATATTGGAGATTGGGTGATAGTTGTTAGGATCTGACTGGTCGATGTTGTTTTTTTTTAATATAGGGGTAACTGGGCCACTTTTTAGACAATCTGGCATGGAAACATGTGATAGAGAGGTGTTGATGATATTGGTCCCTTAAGGGGAGCAGGAAGTATTTGATCTTGTTGAGGAGTTTGGAGGGTAAGGGGTCAATGAAGTGGTTAGAATATTTCAGAGAGGAATATATTTTTAGGATGTCTGATTCGTCGAAAGTCTTAAAGATGGACCAAGAGGCATTTGGTTTGGATTTGAGGTATGGGGGGTGAGGCAGAGTGGTTTTGCTGGATAAGACCTTCATGGCGTTATGGAGATCATTGCTGATTATGTTCGGTTTCTCAATAAAGAAGGAGGCAAATACGTTGCAGCTGGGCAGAGTTGACTTTTCAGATGAGAGTGGATTGCATTTCCTATTTGTTTGATTTTTGATAATTTCAAACAATTTTTCGGGACAGTTTGTTGCCTTGTCGAGTTGTCTGAAGAAAGATGCTTTGGAACATCTGATAAGCCTGTTATAGATTTTCCTTCTTTGTTTTAGTAAATTGAGGTTCATCTTTGAGGGTGAAAGTCTCCATGGCCTTTCTGCTGATCTCAGTGAGTGACGTTCTTCATTGAGGTTGCAATTAAACCATGGGTTGGATTTGTTGATCTGGGCTCTTTTCAGTTGTTTGGGAGCAAGGGCATTCAATATGTCGGACATGTAGTTCATATAGTGATCTGTGAGATCTTGCGTGTCTAAGATGTTAGTGGATGTAGATAGGATGTTGTTGCTGAGAGCAGCCAACGTGAGAGGGTTGATATTTCTGGTGTCTCTTACCCAGTGTTTGTCTTTCACAGGTTGTCCTTTAGAGATAACTGCCCTTTCTGCTATGAGGAATATGATGCAATGTGGTTTGTCCAGTCACATGGTAATATAGATTCAATTTGGATGGTGTTCTCCTTTGCTATTATTAGGTCTAATGCGGCCCCTTTGTTATGCTTTGGGCTGTTGCATGCTTGAACTAAGTTGAAGTAGTGAAGGAAGGATTTGAAGCTATTCACAAAAGGGCCGTTTGTGTCTTTCCGATGGATATTGAACTCGCCAAGAAAAATCTGTTGTTAGTGGAGATGACCTCCATAATTTGTTCGATGAATGTGTGATTGTCTCCAGAAGGGTGGTAGATCATGTGCAACATACATAATGTGCTGTCTGTAGTTGAGATATTGATCCCAAGGTATTCGCAGGAGGACAGTGATTGAGTCTTGAGTTTGTTTTATTGAAAAATTGATCCGATGGATACAGGCATGCCACTACCAGGGCGGCCAGAGCGGTCCAAACGAATTATGTCATGGCTGGGAGGGACTAAGATGTCCAACATGGGGCATGAGGATTCATTAAGTCATGTCTCAGTGAGTATTAGGAGGTCCAGGTCTAGAGTGAGGATGAGGTCAGCAATATCAGCAGCATGTTTCACTGTCGACCGGCAGTTGAGTAAAGCGCATTTTAGGTTAGTTTTAATTACAGTTGCAGGTGAATAAGATATGTGGTCTAGTTTGAGGTTGGATTTATTAATGGGCCTAAGACTGTGATGAGGAACCCTGTGTGGGTGAGTGATAATTGTCCAGACTTTTTCCACAGACACTGTATGTTTGATAGGTGCATGGTTGTAAGTGGCGAGAAAGGAGAGCATATTGTTGTTCGATAAGTAACTAGACGCTCTGTTGGGTTGAGAGGTGAGGTCTAGATTCGGTTTATACCTCCATTTAGGTGGAGGGGTCCTGATGTTTGCAGAGGAGTTGGCTGTTTGTGTAGTAGGCTGTCGGCTGTTCTGAGAACAGTACTGCTTTGTGTGAAACATAACCTTATGCTCTAACTTAGAAGTAATATGAAGTAGGTTCTGGATGCCAGCCATCATTAGGTGTAATTGTGTAATTAGGTAATTGAGCGGAGGTATTGTTGAGTTGATTAGGGGGATTTGTGTGAGGGGATTTGGTGGTGAGGGGGGATGCTAGAGGTTTGGAGCAGCCCCGGGACATGGGGATAGGTTTTTGGTCAATGAGCGTTTTGTGCTGTATTATTTGGGGGTTAGGTGGGAGGAGGGTTCGGGAAATGGAAGAAGTGTAGTGAATCCTGTTGAAATCCTGTCTGGGAGAGCACTGTTATGGAGGGGACTTGTCTTATCTGAGGAGATGGGGAAATCGTGAATAGTAGAGGTTGTGAGTGGCATCACAATGTTAGATATAGATCAGGAGTTGTGTTGTTACTGTCATTCATAAGATCAGAGGAGAGAGTCGGTTTGCTTATGGATTGGGGAGGGGAGTTGATAGAGAGGTGGTGGTTTGTGAGGGGGTCGGCATTCTTAGGTGAGGAGGTAATATTCTGTAATGTGGTGATGTGACAACCTGAGTTTGGGTCCACGCTTTTGAGAGGGGAAGGAGCATTCTGGGAAGAAATGATGCCATCAGTGGGAGAGTGGGTAGGTGGCAGAGGAGAGTGTTGGAGTGGGGGAAGGAGTAGATGGAGGGTGGTGATCGTTCTGACCATGGTAATTGGTAGCAGCGATAATGGGGTGGGTGAAAAATGCTTGTCTATATTATTTTTAATGTGGGAGAAGAGATCGTCAAAGAGCTCCAGACTGCGATTAAAGGATTGGATGAGTACAGTGCCGTTATTGTAAATGGTGATGGTGGTTTCAGCATTGTGCGCAGATGAGAGGACAATAGTAAATTTGAAGTCATGTGGAATCTTCTTGGCGGAGGTGACTTCGAGTACAAAGGATAAGGCTTTCCTCCATTGAGCGTGACGGTTGGTAAAAAAATATTAGATCATTGATTATCAAACCCTTATTGCAGCAGAAATAGGAGTCTTGGAAGAGTGTTTCTGTGTTCAATTTGAGCAGTTTGTGTTCGGGATTGTTTTTTATGTTTAAAGCCCTCTGGTCAATCCATGCCAAAACACACAATCCTTCTTCTACCATGTATAACTTCTCCATGGTCCTCCTATTTTTGAATTCAAAAGAAACTATTCTGTAACTTTACATAGGTATGGGATCTCCATTGAAACTTTCGGGTTTGACTTCTGATGGCAATCATTGTCCACCTAAAACACTCACAAATTTGTTTTCTCTCACATTTTTTTCACAGTTGTGTAGGAAGAACCGGAATCTGCTACAATAAGCATCTGTACTCCCCCTAATATAACTTCACACACTGCCTTATTCCTGGAGTTCTTATTGAGTTCACACATCTGTTGTTTTTTTGTTTATGCTGAGTACATAGTCCTCGACTTTGATGCATTTAACTTCCTCAGACTCTGAATTCTGTATTTCTGATCCTAAAAATGTACCTTGTTCGTTAACTAACTTGAATCTGTTGTGCCTCTGCCTACATACCCAGCAAAGTGACTTCTTATACCACAAGACAAACATTTTTGTTTTTTTGCAGGGCAACCTTTATTAAATTCTAAATAACCTTGACTACCACATCTATAACACTTTCTCTGGTTCTCTGTCCTCCAATTAATTTCTTTTTTAGGTCGAGCCTAGCGCAGCGCGCATGCGCTGCTCTAGGAGATGACCTTTCGGAATCGGTCTGCACTTTTCGAACACTCGTGCGTGTGGCGGCATCCACCTTGCGGGAGCGAGCAGCGGCCATCTGTTTCTAATTAGCGTGGCCGCGCGCGCTTGTTTACATTTGCCTGTCTTGCGGTCGCTTTCACTTTCTTGCCTGTCTCGCGGTCGCTTTCACTTTCCTGTTCCCTCCACTCTTTTTTTTATACACGCAACACTTTAAACAAACAAAACAACATATGCAAGTTAAGAGTGCTTTAAATAGGCCGGTACCAGCATTTTTTTATTTTTATTTTGCGAGGGAGAGTACCTGCATTTCTCAAGAAAAACTTTAATTGGAGAGTACCGGCACTTCTCAAAACAAGCAGGTACTCTGGTACAGCAGTTCTATTTTTCCATTTCAAGCATTGCCTGCGGGCATGCACACTGATGTCTACTCGTGCACGCGCTTTCCTTGAACACGCACACTTTTCCTCGAGCTGGCTGTTCTTGATACTGTAAACCGCTCCCACGCGCGCACAGTGCACTGGTGTGTGTTTCTACAATTATTTGTGCAGACAACACATGCAAAGCCAAGTGCATTTCAAGTATATTTTGATTGTTCTCCAGAACTCCCTATGCCCATTACCGTCGCGAGTTTTCAAAACCCTGAACACGCTACTTACGTCCCTCCTTTGGGAGGGTCGGCGCAGTAGGGTAGCTCTCAATACTATTATACGTAGCTATGAGGAGGGCGGGCTGGAAGCTCCGCGCTTCGATTTATATTATTATGCGGCCCAATTACAGCCTGCGGCACGTTGGCTAACGGACGAGGACAATTGGGAGAAACGCCTCCTCTCCGGCAGGGTGGATAGCTCCACATTACTGGAGGCACTGATGCAGGGCAGGGGGTCGGAGACATCTCTTCCCTATATCGTGCGGCATACTGCCGGTATATGGCAGCGCTTTGTTGAGAAAATCTTACCGAAAGCCCACTTTCACGGGGAGCTATCGATCTGGATATTAGCTCCCTTTATAGATATGGGAAGGTACATGTCCTTTCAACCTTGGAGGGAGGGGGGATGCGAAGTTCTCGCGGACATCTTTCCCAACGAGACTTTCGTCACGTACGAACAGGCGGAAGAGTCCTTTAGTCTCGGACGGGGCCAGTTCCTACACTACCGGGGAATATAAGATGTGGTGAAGATCACCTGGCCGCAGTTCCCGGATATTCCGCCTCCGACGCAAACCCTAGATATCCTACTTACGTGTGGCAAAGGACGCAAACTAATCTCTCTCCTTTATGCGGCCATGAAACGGGATTCTACCCCCCCAGTCCCACTGTCCCGGGTTGCCTGGTAGAGGGATCTCGCTGTCCAACTGGAAGAGAAACAATGGGCATACATAGGCGCCCTCACGCGCACAGTCTCCTGCAACGCCAGATTTAAACTGACGCATTTTAACTACTTGCATCGCACGACCTAACCCCGGTGTCTCTGAAACGCGTTTCATGTGACAGATTGGATCGATGCCCACGATGTGCTAAAAAAAACGCAGGTTTTTTACATTTGGCATGGGATTGTCCTATGGTTAGACAGTTCTGGGTGGGGGTGGTGATCAGGATTGTCGCAGTTACGGGTATACAGGTGGAGCTGGACCCCCTGAGTTGTTTGCTTGCATATGTCCGGAAGCCCAAGAAAAAGAAGCTCGCTTATAAGCTCCTACAGCTAATGCTAGTACTTGCTAGGGGCAGGATAGCTATAACTTGGATGGGGCAGAAGGGTCCAGAGGTCCCCGTCTGGCTTAGAGATGTCCGAGAGTGGTCCCTAGCAGAAGAAGCTCATATGAAACTCGCTCGAAGGGATGAGAAGCTGGAGGCGGATCTAATGGCTTGGCGCGAAATGTGTACCTCTGGGCTGGCGGAGGGAGAGCCTTCCTCTCAGGATACAACTGATGGTGGGGGGAGTCGGTCCGATGGAGATGAGGGGCCCACTTGTGTTGAGGAACGGGGGGATTGACCCCAAGGTGCTGCTTACCGAACAGTTGGTGACTTGTCCCAAGCTCCTTCCTCATCGTAATACGCCTATGCATGTATATTGTTCCCCCTTGTGCCCTTTCTTCTTCCCCGTGTGCTACCACCTGTGCCCACATCACTCATTTAATCAACGGTATGCTGCTATATGCTGTATCGATGCCAATTTTTTGTTGTACATGTACATTGTGAAAAATGAAAAATAAAGTTCTTAAAAAAAAGTATATTTTGATTGTAGCAACGGACGAATGCTTTACTTACATTTATTTCAGTGGAAAGAACACGAAAGCACCGATTCGACAACAGTGTAACAGTTTCATATATGACAATGAGTCTGTTTGTGCCAAAGCAAACGTGCGAGTTGGGAATTCCGAACCCCATTCTTAATTAAATCTCCCTAATCCTTATGTAAACTGAACACAAGACAGGGTTTTTTACGTTTCTAGTGCTACGTGTACCTTTAACACCAACCCAGTTTCCTTGCATGGAACCCACGCTATACAAACACAACACGGGCACTCCATCTCGGATAACTTACAAATCCATTTGAAACCAGTTTGAGCTGGTATCTGGCCTAGTTCCGGGAACCGGCGTGCTGGAACCGGGAGGAGGACGGGGGAGGGAGGGTTGCGCTCAGTCCGTGGCTGCCCGGCACAAAAGGGGACACGCATACCTGCCCTTGCTCCTGCCGTCCCACAGACAGGGTTGGTGTATACTCGGAGGTTGTGTAGTTTATTGGCCAACCTGCGCTGTCTAAACCGAGAGGCCTCTGTTTTCATAATCCCGGCTTTCCTACTCAGCAGTGTGATCATGGGCGGATAGTTCTATCTACCGCAGAATTTGTTTCCTTTTAGCAGAAAATGGGGACCACTTTCAGATTGGTGTTCTATGCTGTCCCTGGATGTTCACTTTGTCCTTCTTTAAAAAAGCGACCCTCCCGCATGTCAAATAAGCTATGAAAGCGCCTCTCCCTGATCTTACAGTATTGGAGTTTTCTGAAGTGGCAGGACTGTGCGTTTAGTTTTAAGTTGATACATGGCCTGTCTGTGTTTGTAAATAAACTGACAGACTTTAAGTGGGATGAAAAAACTGGGGCATCTAGAGTCAGAGAGCATGTGCTGCTCTGCGAGGCATGCTATATTCTGTGCACTGGCGTAGCAAGGGGGGGGCGGAGGGGGCGGTACGCCCCGGGCGGCACGAGATTTGGGGGCGGCAGGTAAATTTATCGCCAGCACCCCCCCCCCCCCTGCTCTTAGGCGCTCGGCGGCGGCAAAAGGCAGGGACCGCCACGGGCGGCAGAGTGCCTAGCTACGCCACTGATTCTGTGAGGTTTGAACACGCCAACTTAGCTAACAAACATTGGCAAAACCAATAGCTCTAGCTAAACACTTATAAAGCCCCAAAGGCGAGACCTATTGGCTATGCCAATGCTTGTTCTTATGAGCCATCGTTTTATCATTCTTCCTAATCCTATACTTTTGGATGGTAGTAGTATCTTCTTTATGTCTATTTTTCCTTGGCTTTACTCTTCCTGTAATTTCCTTGAATGCACTAGAGGCATTTTATACAACACTTTTGGTACACTTATTCGATACTTCAATTTGCTTACAATAATGACTCCATCAGCAACTTCAGGATCCCTACGTACCCGTAACCTTTTCTGTAACGCCTCATTATTCACATGCATTATCAACTGATCCCTAATGAGTTCATCATATAAGGGACCAAAGTTGCAGGTAAGAGCAAGTTTTTTTCCATTAATGAAACATAGTCTTCTATACCTTCGGATTTCCCTGTTTTCTGTGGAAAAAATTCAATCTGTCATTCACTATGCATACACAAGGAGAAAAATGATCATCTAAATCTAATATAGCAGCCAACAAAACATTACCTTCAGTAGATGTTCTTGGTTTTTTTCCATCCTGTTGTAAATCTTAAGACTTTCCTGGCCCAGGTAATGTAAAAGTAGTTTATACATCTTTCAGGAGTAATTTCATCATCATCTGTAGTCTCTATGTAGGTAATGAAATACTTCTTCTGTTCCTGCTATTTACCAATATGTCTCCAAGAATGGCAAAAAAGGCACAGTGGGACTTAAGGTGGATGTCTTTGCAGCACACATTACTAAACAACATGAAAACTTAGTTGTCTGTTACAAAATTCAAGAGTTCCTGCCCCTGCTGATCACCAAAAGTGATGTCTCCTAAAGTACTCGAGAAGATAGAGGTTCCAATATGCAATGAAGACCTAGGGAATGTGCTAATAAGAATAGTAAATGTTACCATAAGCGAGCAATCATCAATTGAACAATTTTACCTCAATTGAATGTGTGTATTTTGCAGGAACGGTGCTGATAACTTGACTGTAAACAAAACCACTACAGCTGCAAGATGGCCACCTCCTTGGTTCACCCAACACAACCTTGTGACTTAATGTGCGCTTGGGAGAAGTCACACACAGGCTTGTGGTAATGTGCACTAAGTTGCACTTGTACATCTCTGTACGCATCTCTGCTCTCACATCACATTCTGTCGCTCGCACGCAGTTCAATAACCTGCTTCGGGACCTCAACATGATTCAAACATGCAAGGGACCAACTCACAACAAAGGTGCTACTCTTGACCTCATCATTGCCAAACCGGGATCAGTAAACATGCTAGACATCACCCCAACAGACTGGTCAGAGCACCATCAAATTATTTTCCAAATATCCGCACAAGAAACTAAAATCAAGGTTCAAACGAGAAGGGAAAAAACGTGGGTGAGGGATTACAGCTGTGTAAACAGAACTGAACTGGTGGGTCTGTGCCAAACCTCCTTGGCTCCACGGACTGACCAAACATCAGTTCTGGAACTGACGCATCACTACAATAGCAATATGACCGACATAGTTCAGAAGGCTGCTCCATTACGTCTAAAAAGGCACAAAAAAAACCCTTCAGTACTGTGGTTCAACCAAAACATAAACAATGAAAGAAGACAACTAAGACATCTGGAACAGCTATGAAGGAAAGACCCAAACATTACCCATCTCGAACAGCTGAGAATGCACAGAATCTCATACAAAAAGGCAGAGGAAAGTCAAATCAACAGCGATCAGATCACAACTTGGCAGAGCGAAGAACGAGGCCCAGAAAACTCTTTGACATAATAAAACAATAGGTAAACAACGGGAGAGAGAGGGCAAAAAGGGAGTCACTCTTAGTCCCCCAAAAACAATATCTATTCAACAACAAAAGAGTGCCACCAACAAAGGAAGAGCTGGCAGGAGAAATCACTACAATTATTTAAAAGAACCCTCACTCACCAACCTAGTTGGTGACATGCTTCATCATTGGGTTCCCACCAGAGAGGCCGAGTGCCTCTCCGGTGTGCTACGACGCCTGATTACAGCGGAGCAGGTTTTTTGTGTAGCGTGAGTGCAGTAAGTGAGTGAAAAGAAGTGGTTAAAAGGTGCCTTCGTTTTATCCAAAAGAATTTGTAATGGTGGAAAACTAGGCTCCATTAAAAACCAGTGCGTCGGATGTTTGTAATGACTGGTTTTAATTGACCAGATACATCCTAATGTGCAAAGAAACAATTGGTCAACATGTTTCTGCTTCTAAGTGTATTTAGTGAAGCATTCGTCAGGACCAACACACCACGGCGGTATGCGCACGCTAAGGCGCACCCTAACCTGTGGTGGAGTAAACCGAATAAACTCACGGTTTTTGTACAGCCCTCAGGATTTCTGAAAGCCGTTAGTATGTGAAGTATAAAAACACCTCACACCATGAGTCCAAGTGGGGGGCGGGACTTATAGTCACACTTTCATCAAAGTCCTCCACCCGTAAGGCACCTGCTTACTCCCTTCCATGGACCCCGAAGATCTTCCTTTGTTGGTGGCACTCTTTTGTTGTTGAATAGATAATAAAACAATAATCAGGAAAACTTGCAGAACCCACAATTGCAAACAACCTGACAGACTTCTGCAACGCCCTCTCAACTTTCTTTAACCTTAAGCAACTCTATTCCCAGCCAAGCTAGTGCCCAATGTAGTGAATCCTTCAACCCCACTCTCACAGCACACGCAGGAACACTGACCAACACACCCCAATGGTTCCAAGGAAAAACAGAGCCTTTTGGAAAAGTTTCAGATCTCTGTCTGAAGGGGGAAATCCAGAAAACCAATCAGTCAATGAAACCCACCACACACTTTGAAGATCCCATTACCTCCCACCTACTGAAAGAGATCCACCAATTCGTCACTCCCTATGGACGAAAATTGTAAATGCCTCTTTCCAACAAGGATCCCTGAAAATAGGCCAAGTATCTCCCCTACTAAAAACAGGCACTTACCAGAAAGACTTATACAACTTCCGACCTCTATCCAATCTGCAATTCCTGGCTAAATTGGTACAAAAATGCGCCCGCGATCAGCTGTATGAACACATCAAGAATTCTGACCTATTAGATAAACACAAATCCAGTTTCAGACCCAGACACAATACTGAGGCCGCCATTCTGAACATCCTAGACGAAATACAAGCTTCACTAGACCAAAACGAATCCTGTCTCCTAATACTTCTGGATTTATCAGCGGCGTTCGACACCCTCAGCCACAAATACCGCAGAGAAACTCTTGAATTCAGAATGGGCCTATCAGGAGCCGTTCTTAACAGGTTCACCTCCTACTTGCAGAATCAACATCAAAGTGTCATTATCGGCAACTCCCTATCTGATGTAGCAGACATCGACAGGGGCACTCCACAAAGGTCTACAATTTCACCAACGCTCTTTAACCTATACATGGAACCACTCACTGAAATCCTTAAACAATCAAAAATCTCGTACCACATGTATTCTGATGATACTCCACTCTACATCAAACTCTCCTCTCAGGAGGATATCCGGAGGCTTGATGACACATGAGGAAAACACAGGACTGGCTGGCACACAACCATCTAAAACTTAATCCGCTGAAAACCGAATTAAAGCTTTTCTCCCTACCCCTTAGATCCCAACAACCTCAACCATGGTCTTATAATCTCAAATTGCTAAACTGCACCCCAACCATCTGCGACTCTATAAAATCGCTAGGCTTCACACTATACTCAAATCTAAACATGCAAGCTCACATAGAAGCTGAAATCAGAAGCGCTAACCTACACCTGCACCTTCTGAGAAAACCAAAACCCTTCATACCTGTAGAAGACCTCAAAACGGCGGTTCAATCTCAAGTGCTCTCAAGACTGGAATATGGGAATGCCATCCTCATAAGGTTTTCCTAAAGCCAGCTTAGTCCCAATGAAAGTGACAATAAATGAAGCAGCAAGACTCTTAGCAGGCACATGTTGTTCTGATCGTATTTCCCGAGCACTCAGATCCCTCAACTGGCTCCCAGTTGAAGCTAGAATCCAACTGAAGTTTGCATGCATAACATACAAAGCTCTACACAATTCTGGTCCTAAATACATGGCGATTATGGTCAAACTATTAGGAGGCGGAAGGGTTTCTAGAAGTGCTAAAACCCTCTTACTAGAATCAGCCAGATTCATAAAAAGGAAAACACACGGCTGCACTTTTGCCGGATCTGCTCCAACAATATGGAACTCTCTACCATCCTCAATGAGAGCAATCACCTCATTCAGGCTTTTCAAGAAGGAAGTTAAAGCCTTGGTACTAGGAAAACATGTGTCATAAGAGAACTCTGTGTTGAAGTTGTCATTCTCCCTATTTCATATTGTATCCTATTGTTTTGTACCTTGCTCTTCGACTTCTAAGTACAGCGTATCATTAGAATAAGTTCTGTACTGTACCACAACCCTCATCAGCTCTCTCTTTGTACAGCACTCTGGTACCATGCTGGTCATGTTCGCGCTTTATTAAACAGTATAAATAAATGAATAACACTAGTCACTGAACGGCTGGGACTCCACACTTGCCTAATAAGTGCATGTACTCCTCACTGAATCCAGGATTTGTCCAACACAACCTTCCAAGGTCAGCAAGAATCCTCAACGGTTTCTCATAATTGTGTCTCTCCTCAGGAATATTGACAATGCTTATCAATGGGTTTCGCAGGGATGCTCCTCAAAACTCTTGATAGCGGGTTCTTCTGTCTTGTCCAAGGCTGTGCAGCTCCACTATTCTCCACAATTATTGTTGCAAACTTTTGTAAGAACTCCATGTAGAGTTAAAAGTAAGTTCCCTGCTTTTATTGCAGCACTATTACTCCCACCTCCTTGCTCCAGTGTTACAAGGACATTCCTTGCCCACATTAAAATAAACCATTCCATTATGGAAAACAGAACGCATACACTAATATTCTAAGCTTTCATAGCAGAAATCCAGAACTAACAACACCACACTCCTCTTGTTGGGTAGCAGTCCTCATTTTGACCAGATCATGTATGGTTTCCCTTTTTCTGAGGAAGTGCAACTTACACTGTCCTATCAGAGCTGGTTGCCTCAGGGGTAACCCCTTCTGCAGCATTGACTCTTCTAAATATATGTACAGAGTTTTGAAGTTGGCAAAATGGGAGGGAGGTAATTGGGGAACAGTCTGCTGGGAAAGCTGTAATGACAAGCAACAAAAATTATTAAATTGGTGGACTATGTGCGTGTATCTTCTCAGGTGCTTAATAATATTGCTAGAAGTGAAACTGTAGCCGTACGCTGTTCTTGTTATATTGCCTGAAGAAATAACTATAATAATTATCACATTGAATGTCGAGATGTAAACAGCACAGAAACTCACAAGACAGATTATTATTATTCTATGGTTTCCATATCGACATGTATATATTGTTTGATTTGGTTTTTAACCCAAACCATAAAATCACAAGTTGTGTAACTCGTCAAAAAAACAAGTATCTTTTGCTCACACCAGCTCACCAAAGGAACTAAGGTTCTCTAAGATTTCCCTGAGTTTCAAAAATCTCTAGGGTTCTTCTGTTCTCTTTCTGTTTCTGTTACAATGCTCAACTGAGCAATTCTTTGACTTGTTAAACTATTGTTCAAAATACTTAAAGACGGTTCGCGGTTTTCAATTAATAGATCTAAATGGTTTTACTGAGCAACAGCTTCCACCTTTCAAGTGCGAGTCCCCACCCCTTTATATATTGGCAGTCTCAGTCTAGAGCTGCTCTACCACTGGGTCATATACCCACATATTTTACCAGATGTTCCTAATTTTTCGATGTGATGGTCATTCAGTCGGCTGTTTGCAGCGGGAGTACTGTCACTAGTCCTATTCCCTCAAATAATAAAAAAATGATTCCAGATTTGTAATGTTATGAACCCCAGTGCACCCCAATATAGGCCTAGGTAAATGCACGACCCTTTACCTACATTTGTCCCACAATTGTTCTACATAACGGGTTTGGCACTGACCTTTTACCTAGTTGGGTGCTGAATAAATGTTGTGTAGTTTTCTCCAAAATCCATCCTCATTTATTATGCATGAGGATTCTCAGTATCACAGCATTACCATCTTCTGCGTAATAACTATGTATACGGGTCACCACTATCGTCATCCTTGGCCGACATGCCCATAAGTGCACATCTAGGTAAAAACACTGAGGGTACCTTTTGCGTATATAAGCACCACATCTTCGCTGGGCAAACCAGAGAAGAAAGACTTCCATACTGGCACGCTGATGCGAGACTCTGAGATCCTTGTTAGGCAGACACTCCAGCACACAGCGGTCTGACATCCCTTGCGGGGTGTCCATCTCCAGATCAAGAAGGGGTCCTTTGCTCTCCCACATCAGGTAATGGGGTTTGCTCTATCCTAAGGGGATTCTTGGCTGTACACCTACATACATGCTAGGTACACTTGGGCACATCTAGTTAGGGTTAGCATCGTAGGAGTACGCATTGTTACTGTCATGTATCTATATGCTTACATATATTCATTGTTTTAGTACTATGGTAGAATTCTACCTTTTCTTTACTCTGCTGGTGCTTATAACCATATATATCTGTCTCTGTCTCATGGTTGTTGCAGCACATGTATTTTATACTAGAATGACGCTGGTTCAATAAATGCTTATTGAAAACGCCCCCACCATTTATTCTGTATTTCTCTCTGAGACAAAGTAAGCACGAGTGACTGAGCAAAAAGTACTGTACTGTTTCCACGATCCCTGAGGGGTCAGAGTTGTCATGTTCGATAGTTGCCAGAAGCTATTTGCTCCTTGGTAAGAGGGGCTCATAGTGGCACTGTGAGCTAGCTAGTCTACAGACTAACATATCCTGTGGGGGTGCCTGGAATCAGTCTGGACACCAATTCCTTAGTTTATGTTTTCTAAACGCGCAGATCCTATATAGATTTGTAGGAACTACACGACAGTAAAGCACGACTTATCACCTCTACGGGTATTCAGGCGCTGGGGGCCGTCGGGGAAATTAAGTGAGCTTTTGCCCAGAATCACATAATGCTGAGCTGAGCTGCCACTGGCACCGGGGATTGAACCGTGAGCACCGCGCTCCGGAGTCAGCCTCTCTGTCCGCTGCGCCACACCTCTCCCTAAAAAGACACTGCGCACATCTCTGTGCCCCTGCCGGAGTTCCTAGGAAATATACTATACACTATTTCAGTGCCCTACCAGATTTAATCCGGTGACCTGTGCAGGGCTTGAAAAATTCACTCTCCTGCTCGCTACGGCGAGCCAGATTGTTTCAGGAGGAGCTATTTTTAGGGCCTACTCGCACTTTCTGGCGAGTAGGAAAACGAACTGACGTTTGACCTCTGTCTCTGAAAGTGGAGCAAATGTGACAATTAAACAAGACTTAAAGGCATTTTTATTGCTCACAAAGTGAATGAGCAATAAAGATGCCTTTAAATCTTGTTATCTTGTCACATTTGCTCGGCTTTCAGAAGACAGAGGTCAAGTACGTTACAGCTAGGTTGAAGAGATTTTTCATGTTACTAGACCTGCAGGTCTAGTAACATTTTTAGGATTTTTCGAGCACTGCTGTGGTATAAAAATAGACGCAGTGGAGCGAACTCTGTTATCCTGTGAGACAAAGAAGAGTAATGTATAAATAGGTCTAAATACGTAGGGAAGCTATTTCTTTTTACAAATGCAAGAGGATGTTGGAGTTGTATAACTTGATTTTCACTTGTCACCTTTTGTGCTGTACAGCTTACAAATACTTGCTCATATATGAGCAATCATCATTTTATTGCAGACTGATTCCAAGCCAGTATTATTAGGAAAGTAAGTACTTCCACATTACAGTGATATAGCTGTGGATTTTGACATACACAATTTGAAGGAAAATGGCATTTTTTTTAAACTCTTTTTTTTTAAATTTAGGTTTGTGATTCAAAATACAGCAAATCAAGATATATGACATATTTTAATAGTAACACAAGCAAATATAATAGAAATGACAATATACTTGGGTAGGGTCATATACCATGTCAGTGGACCCGTAGAGATGAATATGTACAATATTTGGTCCTGAGTTCGGGAGTCTATGGCCCACGGCCATTCCTGATCTGGTCTAATGAATGAAGTTGATGGGGGAGTAGGGCGAGCATGTTAGGACTTAAGAAGTAGCGTGAATTGAGTGTGGAGAGAGTAGGAGAGTGCGATCGCATGCTATAATATGGGAAATGTTGATGGTACTGATCCGAAATTGGGATAGGACTGGTGTGGCGTCGGAGAGCCATCTTTTCAGGCGGAGAGGATGGTTAACATTGTCACGGGGGCATATCATCATTTTCTGTTACCTGGCGAAAGTGCATGAGCAGGGTAGCCTATTGTGGTGATATAGGCCGTCTGCGTATTCGACGGACCTCCTCATAGTGGAGGGAGTCTTCCTCTGCATCACACCATTTGACCAAGGCTCCTCGCCATTCCTCCACCGGGAGGGGCCACTGGAGAGCGCTAATGTAGTGTGAGCGTGCGTTTAGCAAGTAGCAGGGACAAGGCAGCAAAGCGTGCCCATTCTTTGTGTTGTTTTTGGCATTTAAATATGCTTGGGGAGCATGCCTCCCAGGTATAAATATCTGGAAGCTCTGTGACTCTGCGGAGCATGGCATGCCAGTAGCTCTGGAGAGCCGGGCATGACCATACCGTGTGTATGAGTGTTACATCAGGAGTCTGGCAGTGGGGACATTCAAAGTGTGCCTCTGGAAAAAAGCGATGTAATTGGGTGAGGGTAAGGTGTGCCCAATGTAAAATAAAAAATGGTATGTTCTTAAATCGTGCGTTACGGGAGACCTTCTTAGGAAATTCAAGTGCCCTATCCCACTCTTTGATTTTAAGTACCCGCCCAAATTTGTCCTCCCACTTCTGACAGAGGGCTGTGAGAGGGATGCTTGACAGTGCACTTATGGTCTTGTATAACCAAGTGATGAGGTGGCGAGCGGGTCCCATAGTCAAGATGTTCTGAATGTTCACCATCCATTAGATCCCATTGAGAATGGCAAGTGTGGGTCAGTCCTCAATGGAAAAGGAACTGTCCCTGGGGAAGGCCACCGTCCTCCGTCAGTTGTTCAAAGGGAAGGAGAGGATCCTCGGCAAAGAGGTCGCCCACCTCCAGTAGCGAACAATCTGTCAAAGTGTGGAGTTCCCCGGCAGTGTAGTAGGCACTGCCACGAGGAAGGCCATCCAGAGGCAGTGTGGGGGAGTAAAGTGGAGTCTGTTGGGACAAGCGATGAATCTTAACCATAATAGCTGTCACCTGCAGGGGCCAGGGAGACAAGGGTTGCGCCCCCAGGAGGAGTAAACGGTTGAGTGTGGGTATTGGTATAGGTCCATAATCAGAACAGGACTTGTCTTCGTAATGTCCATCTGCGCAGCGGGACAACCACTGGATCTGTGGCGCTAAAAAATATACCTCAAAAGATGGGGCTCCCAGGCCCCCTTGGTCCACCAGCAACTGCATCTTTGACAGAGCGACCCTTCTATGTCCGGATCCCCAGATGAGTCTACAAAGGAGTGTATCTAATTTGTGAAAAAAAAGATTTGGACAGGATCACTGGGAGATTCGCAAAGTAATAAAGTATGCGGCGTAATATTGCAATTTTTTCCAAAGCAATCTTGCCAATGGGGGCCAATTGGAGGGATTGCCAAATTTTTACTTGGGCACGATTGCCAGCTAAGGCCCTGCGGAGGTTTCCCTCATAGAGATTCAGGGAAGTGTGATAGAGGCGGACCGCCAAGAAACATGGCGCTTGCGTATGCCAAGTAAGAGATGAGCCTCCAAGGTAGATGTGGATAGTCGGTGCTGAGTGGATAGATGGTCAACTTTGTCTAGTTAACCCGGAGACCTGACACAGCGGCAAAGTCTGTTAGTAAGCTCGTAATTGGAGTGAGATTAGCTGTTCTATCTAGCACATATAGAAGTAGATTGTCCGTATACAGAGATACTGCATGCGTTCTTGCCGCTAGCTGGATACCCCAGTCCTGGCCACTCTTGTGCAGTTTCACAGCCAGAGGCTCCATGGCGAGCGCAAATAGCAGTGGAGAAAGTGGGCATCCCTGCCTGGTAACCCGGTGCACCGGGAATGCAGCTGAGACAAGTCGACCTAAACGGACCCAGGACATTGGATTAGAGTAAAGTAATTTTGTGTAGGCCAGGAGTTTGGGCCCCACCCCAATGTGAGTAAGCACCACTAACAGGTGTCGCCAAGTCAAGGTATCAAATGCCTTCTCTAGATCGAGGATGAGGCTTGCTGCATGTGGGATGCACCCCTGTACTTGATCCTGGACATAGAACAGACAGATGTTTGGGGAGGTGCTGCGGCCAGGGACGAAGCCACTTTGATCAGAATAAACCAGCTCCAGGAGGACCTGGGCATATCGGTCAGACCGTATTTTACCTATAATTTTATAGTCCGCCCCAAGTATAGCAATGGGCCTGTAGGAAGCTAATTGTGTAATATCCTTATCTGGTTTAGGGATGGGGACTAAAAGAGACTTGCGTAGTGAGTGGGGAAGCTCACACCACACAATGCTGCCTTATACATTGTCATGAGACGTGGAAGCAATAGGAATGAGAAAGTGTAGTAGTATTCCAGGGGCAGACCATCCAGACCCGAAGTTTTATTTCTGGCAAGATCTCGGACGGCCTGCTTCACCTCAGCAGATGTTAACTCCTCGTCGAGGGAGTGCCTCATGGAGGGTGAGATCTAGGGGAGTGTGATGTCAGCGAGGAACGCTGTTGACGGATCTGATTGGGGGCCACAAGCATCCGGTGGTCGGCCGAATAATACTCATAAAAGGCTTGCACTATTGCAGCTCGAGTGCAGACAGTAGTACCATGTAGAGTAACCACCTCGGCTACAGGGTGGGCTGCCAACTCCTGTCATATAAGCCATGCTAGGAGTCTGCCAGGTTTATCTCCCTCACGGTGGACTTTGGCAGCATGAGCAGTGAAATTATAGCATAATAGTCTTTCTAAAAGGGCTATGCAGGTGGTCTTTGCGTCAGCTAAGAGTGTTACAAGTGTAGTGTCAGTGTCTGCTGCCTTACTGAGAGCAGCTATGGACTGCTTGACTTCCTCTGTTTCCCTCGCAAGAGTCCTGTGGACTCCTGCTATCTGTTGAATGCAGGCTCCACTAACAACCACCTTGAAGGTGTTCCATTCCGCATTCTGGTAGATGCTGTGTTATGGTTCTCAGTAAAGTAACTCCGCATACAAACTTCCTGTTCTGCCTGGAACACTGGATACTCAAGGCAGTCACATGGGAGTTTCCAGGTGGGTGTAGGGGGTAAGGGAGGTGCCCAGTTGAGGTCCATAATGTGTGCGTCGTGGTCTGAAATGATTCAGCCCAGAAAGTCTGAATGCTGTATTAAGGGGACCAGTGTGGAAGAGCAAAGGAAGTGGTCTTGTTTCACTTGCAAGTTGTGTGGAACAGAGTGAAAGGAGTACAGTCGAGATGAGAGGTGACAGAAGCACCACACATTTGTTAAAGACCAATGATGTACCCAGGTTCGGATGCGTTCCGTCTGTGGAGGTGAGCGAGGCAAGGGTAGATGCAACCTGTCCAAAGTCAGGTCAAGCACTCAATTGTAGTCCCCGGCCAGTATCCATGGCGAGGTTGTGTTCTGATCAAGTGTGTTGGAGCGCCTTGATCAATGTTGGGTGCATAAATGCTACCTAGGAGGTCATGTTGTCCATTATTCAGGTGACCCTGGAGGAGGGCATAACGACCATCCTTGTCCATCACCCTGTTGAGTTCCTGGAAGAGGACACCAGATCGAATCCAGACCATGGTGCCCCGTGCATATGCAGAATACGTTGTGGCGCAAAAGGTACCTCGCCAGCGCTTCAGTTCACCCGTCGTAATATGTGTCTCTTGGAGGAACACAATCTGCTCTTGCTATCTTTTGATATAAGAATAGACAGCATAGCACCGCCCAGCAGTATGCATTCTGCAAATGTTTAAAGTGAGGAATCGGGTATGTGTTTTAGTGACCATTATTTCGGGATGGTTGCATGGATGTTAGGTACAAGGGAATTACTCTTCTGTTGCTTCGTCCATGTAAGGGTCTATAAGGTGTCCGCCCACTAATGTTTTGGGGTTATAGGGAGGAATGTATATAAGGGCAATCCTACCAACTGGGGAGGGAAGCGTTCTCAATACTGAGAGCCTACCACAAACAGTGGGACGCCCTAACAAAGCATAGTGAGACTACTTAGTGTATCATGGGGAGAGGCTAAATACGAGTATCCAAAAAGAAAAATTCCAGTCTATGAGCCCGCAAGTGAGCAAGAGTAATGTTCACCGGTGACACCTTGGAGCATGTAACCACCTGTGGAGAGAAAGGCAAAACAAGTCTGTTAAATAAGGGTGTCAGCCGTTTGTGGTGTCACCAACGGGGTGAATGTCATCTGAGTGTACATAGTCCTCCTCAGAATTTTTTTTTTCTAGAGTTTTATAAAGCGCAAACTAGACCCGAGACATCAGGTATCAGAGCGCTTTACATGAGCACCAGTTTCGTTACGGAAGGACACATTCATTTTTGTTGGGCACGGGGAGATTAAGTGATTTGCCCAGAATCACCGGATGTTGAGCGTCGTTGCCGAGACTCGAACCCGGTTCCCCAGCTTAGAGGTCGACTGCTCTAGCCGTAAGGCTACATCCTCTCCCTCACCCCTAGTGAAGATGTGCTGCCCTTCCTCAACATCTGTAGAAGCAGCAGTGTGTCCCAAGTTTGCCGCAGCCTGTATGACCCGCCTGCGGTCTGTAATGATTTGTTTCAGGTTCGGGGAGCTGGTTGATGACAGTCGAGATGGGGGTTTCCTGTTCTGTCTCCTGCTCCGGGAGCCCCCGGGTCCAGGGGTGTGTCCTGCACAATCTGCGGGTGGCCTCTCCAGATGTTGATCGGACCATTCCCACGCCTCTCTGGGTTCAGTAAAAAAGATCGTGGAGTCCCCAGATATGATCTTAAGTCGTGCAGGAAATAACGAGTTTTGTACCCCTTGCTGATGGAGACGTTTGTTTTCCATAAATAAGGAGCATTGGCTTTGAACAGTATGGGTATAGTCGGGAAACAGCTTGACAGTCTTGTCTTCCACACGAAGAGGTCCCACTTGCCTGGCCGTGTAAAGTATTGCATCCCGATCCTTGAAGTGGAGGAGTTTCGCAAGCATGGGCTGTGAGGGGAGTCCGTGGGCGGGTGCCTCGCCGGGACTCGATGCGCTCTCTCCAAGAATAGAAAGAGGTAAGATCCATAGTTGGGGTGAAACTTTTGAACCAGGCCTCCAGTTAGACATAGGGTCCCCTCGATTCCCTCCGGAAGCCCTAAAATTCGAATGTTGCTCCGACGGGAACGCCCTTCCAAGTCCTCTGCCCTATTCTCAAGATTTGTGACTCGTTCCCGTAGGTCTTGGATTGCCGAGGGGTTATCTTTCATGAGAGGTTGGAGGGTGGTGAGGGTCTTCTCGCCGTCTGAGACCTTGTCTGCAAGCTTCCGGTGGTCGTCCTGGAATATTTTGAGGGCTGCAGTGCGGGAGCCGAATCTGGCCTGCGCAGTGATTCAGGAATGTTTGATCGCTGCCAGGACCTTGTCCAATTTGTCAGAGGTGGAGAGAGCTGACGTGTCACCATCTTGCTGGGCATTAGCAAGGGTGGAGGTTGGGCCACCTGTAGCAGACGATTGCGCCGAGCCTCGTCTCTCCATTGCGGTGAATTCCTGTGCGATAGGTGTGGTTTGCACCTGGGACGTGTTGGCGGGGGTGCCGGTCATCACAGCTCGGTGTATCCAGTGATCTGCTGCATCCGGTTTAGGGGGAGGAACCAGGGACCCGACATGCGTAATATAGGATCCTAGGTCGGACCACCAGGATATGGCACATACCTCAGTGAGAGTAGAGTCATGAATCCAAGATCTTGTGTGGTGATGCCTGGTTTCATTAACGGACTGAAGCTAGGAAGCCTTCAATGAAGCCAGCTGGGGCAGGCACAGTGTCCTCTGGTCAAGGCTTCACCATGGTGTATACCCGACTCCTGGCTACCTTACGAAGGAGAAGTGTTGGAGGCCATTATGAAAGTCACATGCAATGGAAGGGCTCAACTACCGGCGGGGGGGGGGAGGAAGTAATCCCCTCATGTAGCATCAACCACTTCTTAGCAGCGCCCCGCTATATATACTCAGTTGTGAGGGCATTCCGTATATGTTCTATGGCTGAAGCCGGGCTGTAAGGCGTCACCTGGATCTCCTTCCAGCTTATGACCACCGTCCAGTAGTCACCTGCAGTGCCTGTTTGATGCAGTATGGGTGGCGGCCAGTCATAAGTGTCTCCCATCCAGTGATTTTTCTCCTCACCTGGGTTACTGAAGTGGAGCCTGACAGGGCCCCCCAAATTCACCACTGCCATGGGGGGGACAGAGGCTGAGAATGTGCACGGTCTTCACCACTCATGTATCTCTTCACCCAAGGTAGCCCAGCCGCATGTGCCCCAGTGATGGCACTGAAATCTCCGCAAGGTGGCAGTGGCAGCAGGGGTGTCCCACAGTTCTCCAGAGTAGGTTCTACCCTGCTCCGTTGGGTGGGATCCTCGGAGTGTTTTCAATGTGTGAGTCCCGGGTGTGGACGCCGGACCTGTGCCAGCCGCCTCCCGGCGGAACTGTAGGATGTTGACGAGTGCCGTTTTGTTGGGGACAGTCATGGCGTGGAGTGTGTAGCTCACCCTGCCCAAGGAGCTGCCTCAATCCCTTCACTGCTGTGTAGGCCTTTGGAGGGGTGAATTAGTGGTGTCAGGGTGTGCGGAGATCTGGCAGATGATGTCTCGTAATTATGGGCCCAGTGTGAGGTGCAGCTTTCCTGCATGTCTGTCTGTCCACATGCCTCGATGGTGGTGCCAATGCTTTCCTGAGACGCACCCCACTCTGCTGTAGTCGCGGGGGTCCTACCGGCAGCTCCCGATCCGGGCTACCACCTCCACTGCAGGCAGATCTCGCCGCCAGGTCAGGGGCCCCAGGAGCATGATCTTCACACCACCGTCCGTACCCCCAGCACTACCCACGCCATTAACTACCAAGGGCCGCCATGGCGTCGGTTGCTTAGGGCTCTGTGCCCCAAGGCCCAATATAAGCCGAACCGCAGAGTGTTTCTCGGGGGCGTGAGGATCAGGCGGACGATGCCTCTCAATCCTGGTTCTGGTGTAAGGTGCAACATCTCCGACGGTTTGTCTATCCACGCACCTCGATGGTGGCGCCGATGCTTACTGGAATACTCCCCTCTGTTGCTGGCGTAGGGGTCCCACCGGAAGCCCCCGATTTAGGCTCTCACTTCCACTGTGGGGTAGCGGTCGCAGGCCACGTCAAGGGCCCCCAGGAGGTTTTATGCCGTTTCGCTGCTCGTCTCCCCTTTTCAAGTTGCGTCTGCGGTGACTGGGTGCCGTCATGTTGTTGGCCGCCGAGCGTTCTGGCCTAGAGATCTAGTAACGGCAGCTCCGGAGCAGCGGTTCTTCCGGCTTTAAGGATGGCAGCCGAAGGGTGCAGGGTGTCTGCCTGGACCTTGGGCAGACTTTACAGGACGCCACCAGCTCAGATGGGCAGCGGATATTGGGCGAGTGGCCGGATCTCTACGGGAGTGCGCCCGCCATCTTGGCAGGATTAGCCACGCCCCTGCAAGGTAATGGCATATACACATACTTGTAAAGTGTTTTGTTTATATGGCACTACATTGATTTCCATTGTACCCATATAGCAGTGTATCCTAAAGGCCCTAGGGAAGACAACATATGTCTTTGAATCTTTTCCACCAGGTGATAGTAACACCATTGGTGACTTTGGAATAACCTAGTATATCATAGTGAAATCCATGTTTTTTGGCCCTACATATTTTATGCATCCTTTTTCAGGACTAAATAATTTGAGCCTATGGTATAAGAGCAAGTTTTAGAAAGTGTATAGTTTAAGATTTCCGAGTGGATAAATAAGTACATAAAGTGTGGTGCTTAGTTAGATTATGGCAGATTTGGAATGCCTAAAAAATTATCATCATGTTTCCTGATACTTGTGTTTCTGAGCCTGATAAATATTGTTGAAAATAAAAATGGTTTTGAGCTTCTATACCTATTTGTTGTATAAAAAGGAATAGTTTAGGTCATGTTCTCCTTCCTTGGTACTGTGGTATACCAGTATATGTCTCTAATAGGTGAAGGACTGGATCTCTTTACCGTTTTTTTATTAAGACCTATTTCCCACCAGCAGGAAAGTGAGCTTCTGTTGCAGTCCCCCACCCCACACACACACACTTTTTGCACTTTGACTGGGTGTGCACTGAGTCCCTGTCAATCAGGTTTCCAGTGCCTGTGTTCTTTACCTAAACTGTACCATTGTTTCCACAATTGGCACACCTCTGGGCCACATTTAAGTCCCTTGTAAAAGATACCAGTGGTACCAAGGGCCTTGTGACCAGAGAGGGTCCCTTAGGGCAGTAGCATTTATTGTGCCACCCTAAAGGACCCCACACCCTACCACATTCACACTGCCATTGCAGGCTATGTGTTGTGGTGTGACTAAACCAAAAGAGTCACCATGGCACACCTTTCTGGGTGCTATGCCTACACACCACTGCCTGTGGCATAGGTAAGTTACCCCTAAGGCAGGGTGCCCTATACCACAGGTGAGGACATCACTGCATGTGCAGTATGCCCCTACAGTGTCTGAGTCCATTCTTGGACTCTGTAAGTGCAGTGAAGCCACTTTGAGGACATGGGCTGGGAGTTTGTCAACACGAACTCCACAGCTCCATGATGGCTTTACTGAAGATGAGAAGTTTTATATCAAACTTCTCAGCATAATTAACCCACACAGATGCCAGTGTTGGATTTATTATAAAATGCTCTCAGAGAATTCCTAGCTAAAGTACTGGCTAATAGGCTGCTCCCCATAATTACAAAGCTGGTCCACCTAGACCAGTCTGGGTTCATGTCTGACCGCAACACTGCTATGAATCTACGCTGCCTAAATGGAGTACTCGGTAGAAAACACACCATTAGTGAAAATGCAGCCATATTCTCATTGGACGCACGTATGGCTTTTGATACTGTCGAGTGGCCATATATGATCGTGGTCCTCGAAGGTATGGGACTGGGGACGACCTATCTAGAATGGATCAAACTCCTATATGCTGAGCCACTTGATCAGGTGGTGGTGAATGGACATGTGTCTACTGCATTCACTCTACGCCGAGGGACGAGACAGGGCTGCCCGCTATCTCCTCTTATATTCGCCCTAGTACTCGAGCCCCTTGCATGTTGGATACGCGGGGACCCATTGATATGGGGACTGAAGGTGACAAATGAATGGGAAGATAGAATCTCGCTCTACCCGGATGACATTCTACTGTACGTCGCCTTCCCTGGTGCATCAATTAGCAGAATACTCCAGATCTGCTCTAATCATGGCAAATATACTGGGCATACTATAAATTGGTCTAAATCGGTTGTATACTTACTCCATGGGCCAGCGCCGGCCCTCCTGGCTAACTGTGAGGCCATAGTCGTTGAGGATGGGTTTCGATATTTAGGTATATATGCAACGGCTGATCCATCGCTTTTCCATGACCGAAATCTGCTGGGCCCCTTAACTCGACTGCAGAGTGATGTCCGCCATTGGCGAACGCTGCCTGTGTCTTTGTTGGGACGAGCAGCGCTATTTAAAATTATGGCTCTGCCTCGGCTCCTGCATGCGCTGCAGAATACTCCATATAACGTTCCCGATGCGTATTTTAAATC
The DNA here is from genome assembly GCA_963921515.1 of Calotriton arnoldi. Classification (NCBI taxonomy): domain Eukaryota; kingdom Metazoa; phylum Chordata; class Amphibia; order Caudata; family Salamandridae; genus Calotriton; species Calotriton arnoldi. The sequence continues at coordinate 4,865,388 of CAWUFW010000192.1, read as the reverse complement.
GATTGAAGGGGAAGTCAGGAACCTACTTTGGGATGGGAAGCCGCTGCGTATTGCAGGACCTAAATTGGTCCGTGGGTGGTATGATTGGGGAATTGCCCTGCCAGACACTCGCAGCTATTACTGGGCTGTCCACCTTTTAATCATTAATAAATGAGTGTATGGAGCACAGCAAGACCCAGCATGTCGGATGGACAGATGGCTGATGGGTCGGGGAGGGTATAGAGAGGCACTGTACACAAAACCGCGTGGACAACAGCTCCCTGGCCCCACAGCCCTCACGGTTGCCATATGGCACACCACCACAACACAACTTGGATGAGGTAATAAGCTGACACAACTGACGCCCCTATGGCATGCAGCAATACTAGGCAATTTAAGTAATTGTAGAGGATTCGACAAATGGGATATCATTGGTATATCACAAGTTGGAGACCTGATAAAGAAAGGTAAAATATTGACATTTCCGGAATTACAAAAAGAATATACATTATCCATAGGTGAAACTTTTCGATATTTGCAAATACGCCTTGCCTTACTGGAAGCAACCAGAGAGATAGATGGGATCCCGGAAGCCACCCCACATTGAGGACAGACTACTTGGAGATCCCATGGAGAGCAAGGCAATTTTGCTCACTTCCTGGAAAATAATTAATAATTCACCAGACCCGTTGCAATAGCTATATACGCGCTGGCAGACTGATGTGGGGGACTTTGAGGAGGAGGAGGATTGGCGTGATGCGCTGTCTTCCCCGCGTGAGGTGGCCATACCATTACGACTGCGGCTGGTCCAATTGAAAGTTTTGCACCGCACATACATCACATGCACTACACTGGTTAAGATGGGCCGTAGTAGTTCCGCAGACTGTAGATGGAGATATGGGGAGACGGGCACATTTTACCACATACTTTGGGAATGTCCCTTAATCCAGACATTTTGGGAGGCAGTTAACAGGGTAGTCGGTGAGGTGTGTGGGATTGCCCTAGCGTTATCCCCCAAGATATGCCTACTCAATATGTGGGATGCCACAGATTTCAATCAAATGGATCAACTATGGGCAGCCATGGGCTTTATACTAGCGAAGCGTAATATTGCCCGTAGATGGGGGGGGGGGTCTCCGAGCCGCCAACGATAGTTGAATGGGAACGGGATGTTGATTGGTGCATGTTGGCTGAACACGCAGTCTACACGAATAGAGGATGCCCTAAGAAGTGGGACAAGGTATGGGGGAAATGGAATATATTTTGAGGCAACATCTGCACCTCCCCATCAGTACTAGAACACGGGCGGACAATGTTAATCCAAGATATAATACCTGGGTGAAGGGAGGGCGATACATGAGAGGTCCAGTGCTGGAATGCAACATCTGTTCATGATCTGTTGTGATGCATAAGGTTCTTTTGTAATATGTCATTCTAATAAATGCCAATAAAAAGTTTTTAAAAAACCAAATGCTCTCAGAGGGCATCTTATAGATGCCCCGTGAAAAACGACCAACCACTAGTGTTTTTGTTGACCGTTCCCTGCCTGCCAGCCACCACCAGACAGGTTTCTGACCTCATGGGGTGAGAGCCTTTGTGCTCTCGGAGGTCAGGAACAGAGCCTGCTCTGGGTGGAGGTGCTTCTCACCTCCCCCTTGCAGGAACAGCAACACTTGGCAGTGAGCCTCAAAGGCTCTCACCTTGTGTTTTGTTGATTTAGGCAGCTCCAGCTAGTGGAGATGCCCGCCTCCCTGTCCCAGCCTCAATTTTGGCAGCAGGACTGGCGGTAAAATTAGTAAGCAGAGTACGAGTGTCCACCTTGGCTTGACACACCCCTAGGGTGGCCAGAAGCTGAGGTGAACCCCTCTCTTGAGAATTCTCCATCTTGGTTTGGAGAATTAGGCCCAATAGGGATGTGTCCGTGTAGGAAAGTAGGATCTGCTTTCATGGTCACCACCACTTTTTGCTGGTGTCATTCTGTTTTTCTGACTAGTTTGACTGGGATCCTGCTAATCACTACCCCAGTCACTGTGCTCTCTCCCTAAATTGGGCTTGGTAAGTACTTTTGTTACCTTCCTAATTGGCTACTGGTGTACCCTTCTAAGTCCCTAGTATATGGTACTAAGGTACCCAGGGAATAGGTACACCAGGGGTCTCCCATGTGCTGCAGCATGTATTGTGCCACCCATGAGAGACCATTCAAATTGTGACTACAGGTCCGTCATTGCAGCCTGTGTGAGCTGGTGCTAGCACCACTCACAACAGATATAAGTTTCCTTATATCTGAGGTCACTGCACTTAAAACCGATAAATCACCCCTAAGGTAGGCCTTTCAATCCTGAAGGCAGTGTGCTTGGGTATAAGTGTGAGGGCCCCCTACAAACCTAGGAGTCGATTCTCCCGGCTTTGTAAGTGCGGTCAGCCATTTTTATACATGTAGTGGACATCAAGTCAATTACGAGATGTCTAACTATATATTGGCTGCACCAAAACCAGTCATGATTGGTATTAAACATGTTGGAATCCTACCCCAACACCGATTCCAGTGTTGAATGTAGGATCCCATGTACTGGGGGCTCCCCTATGGAGCCCCCCTGTATTCCTGGTACCAGCCTTTCAGGGTCTAACAGCCAGCTAGTGCTGCTGCCGACCACAGACCTGAGTCTGCCCTCCTGCTGCTAAGCCAGACTCCTGTTTCCTGTTTCCTGTTGCAGGGAGGTGTAACCACCTACCAAACAGGACTTAGTGTATTGGGCTGGGGTGGGGACGCTTGCCAGTGCCACCAGACTGCTTTGAAGGACACTTTTGGTGCCCTTCTTGCATACTCCAGTTGAAACCAGTTCAGGAGGCCTTTGTCTCCCGCTCTGGTGAGAAACTGGACAAAGGACATGGGAGTATCCTCCCCTCTGTCTGGCCCCTCCTCTGGGAGGGATCCCTGAATCGTCCCAATCCTTTCCCTAGGGTACTTAAGGGCTTACCTGTGGGTGGCTCTTCAGATTCGGCATGGCACAAGATTCAGATCCAAAACCACTTCATCTTCAACCATCTGGGCACTTTGGACTTTGTTGGACTTCGCTTTGAGAACCGATACTGCATCAGGGAAGACTCCTGCTGCTCCTGGTCTTGTCGTCCTGCCAGTTTTCTGCATCGTCGTTGCCTGTGCTCCATACAGGTTCTTCTCCAGACTTGTGGACCTCCAAGACATCCGATGGAATCTCCCTTGCAGTGAAGGAGTCACTCCCCTGCATCTGCAGGCACCGCAACCAAGCTGACCGGTCTGCTGCTCCTGATGTCCCACGGACTCCAAGAGGCTCAGCAACACAGGTGGTGGTTCTGCAACTCCCTCGAGGCCTTCACTGTCTTCTCAGCTAGTTTGAAGTCAGTAACCCTCGTCGGAACCACTGGAGCAGTACCCCTCTGCACCGTGTCGACTTGCCATTACCAAGGCTTGTTCACTCTCTTCTCCAGGGATCTTCGGGCTCCAAGAAGCTCCAGCCTCCAGCATCTCTTGCTACTAAGATCTTCGTCCTCACCGCATCCTCTGCACCGTGGGCCTGCATTCTTGGTGAGCTGCTCGAGGTCCCCTTGTGACTCCTGTGTCTTCGGCCTGTGGGTCCTCTTGAGGATCTTCTTTGGCTCCAGTGGGCTCCCCTGCCTGCTCGGGGACTGCTCAGACTCACCTGCACTCGGTAAATCCCTTGGACCTTGCTGGTCCCGACACTGCACCTTCTTCGTTTTCCTTGTCTGTTGCTGCTGCCAAGGCTTATTAGTGCTCCCTCTGGACACCGACCCCCTGGCTCTCGACTTCCGACTTTGGATAGCTCGTGAACGGCTCCTGATCTTCCACAGCGTCGCCTGGTCCTCACCGCTGCAGTGACAACGGCACTGTCAACTCTCCTGCATCTTCCGTCACCGATGGTCATTGGTCTTCTGTGCCTCCTAGTCACTCCCGAGTGGCATGGACTCTGTCCCCTCTGCTTGCAGGTACTCCTCATCAAGTATCCACCCTTGGATTCCACTGGACACTTTCACCTTCTTCGCCAGCGGCATCTTTACTGAAGTCCTCCATTGTGGTCTACGGTGGTTTCCGACATCACTTGACACCTATGCACCCGGCTTCCCTGGTGTAGGTATCCTGGTTCCTGGGGTATCCACGGGTAGGCTTACTCTCTAACTCTCCATCTTCCACAGGGTTTCTTCAGTGTCCTCTGGGAAGGGCCCTTCTTCTTGAAAACTTCAACCATGACTTTCCCATTGACTTGTATTGACCACGGTGTTGTGTTTCCACTCTGCACACAGCCTCCATGGGGTTCCTGGGTACTTACCTTGGGTGGTTCCTTGGGACCCTGGGTCTTCTAAGTCTACTGGGTCAGTCTCAACTTTGGTCGTGGTTCGCATTCCACTTTCTTAGTATATGGTTTGGTCTCCCCCTGGAGACCACTGTGTATTTGTGCTGCTTACCTCTTTTATTGTTAAAGTGTGTGTATTGTGATTATATCTCCGGGTATGAGATATTGCAATGTGTTAGTGAGTGTTTATAATAAATACATATTTTTCACTTAACCTACACTATATGAGTAGTACTGGTAAAACAAGGTGCTTTACACTCCTTCTGGACTAAGCCTGAAGGCTGCTTTCCACAGCTACCACTTAGAGAGCTTTCTGTGGTTGTCTAAGACTACTAAAATCACCATAAGGGTTGTCTGGATTAGTGCAGGGTGCTTCACTTAAATAAGTGTGCACCATATACTAAGCCAGACTCCTACAGTCCCTCTCCCCAAACGCAGGGGGCACCCATGGGGTGTAGTCTCTCTAGGAGACAGTAGCCATTGGCTACTGCCTCCCAACCTCAGTAACGCTCTTAAATTTAGTACTTAAGGGCTCCCCTGAACCTTGTTCCTCAGATTTGATGACCTAAGAAGAAGAAGGATCGAAGAGCCGTGCAACAGCAAAGGAGGAAGATGACAACTGACTTGGCCCCAGCCCTACTTACATGTCTCCCGCTTCAAGGACCTTGAGACCGGCTTTTCCTGCAGCCAGCAACCTCCAAGAACCCCAGAGGCCTGAGCTTCCTTCGACAAGGACTCTTTTCTCCCGTGGACACTGGAATTGTCCAGCAAGACACCAACCCAAGGACTCCGGATCCGTGACCCCTACACCCTTTGCCCTCGGCCCAAGTCCAGAGGGCCCAACAATCCAGTGACGTCTCCCTGGTGATCCTGACCTGTGATCCAGCGTTGGATGACCTCTCCTGAACTTTCCCACGACGCCTGCAGCCTCATCTTGAAGGGTCCCCCGACCGCGACCGAATCCAGTGAGAGAAACCTGATGTCTAAAGACACCCCTGCACCCGCAGCCCAGAGCTTTGGAGTGCCGAACCGACAGTGTCCTGGCATCCCCCCACTATCCAACTCACCTCTCCAGTGGATGGATTTCTTGAGCCAGTCTTTTGGCACGAGCCTTGCAACCTTTGTCTCCGACCGAGGATCTCCATTGCTTCCTATGGGGCACCCAATGCCTCCTCTGCACTCTGCACCCGGCTGCACCTGTGCCACTGGTGGTGCAGTCTTGGTGCTACCAGTTGGCCCCTACAGTGCTGACCTCAACCCCCAGGGCCTGTGTCCGTAAACCGCGGGTACTTACCTGCAACCGATGCCTCGTCGAGGTGCCCCCAGTACCCTTCGGCTAACATTGGGCCCAGTGACCGCTGCACCCGGCCACCCCAGTGCCGCTGGTGGTGCAGTAGCTACTTTGTTCTGACCCTTGCCCTATGTTGGTCAAACCCTCCAAAGACTGAACTTGTATGTTGAGTGCTTACCTAAAAACGACTTGCCTGTCTTTCCTCCCATAGGATTGTATTGGTTCTCTCTGTATTGTCCGGAGTGTGGATTCTGGGAAAAGTACAAAGTATCTCTTTTGACATTGAAAAGCATTTCATGCACCTGTAAAGTATTTTTAATGCTTATACAAACCTTTGCCAACTGTAATTGAAAGTATTGCATTTCTGAAAAGTTTACTTACCTTTAACTGAGTATTACTTGGTTCCTAAAATAAAAGTAACTAAAGTAATATTTTTACAAACATTGGCCTGGAGTTAGTCATTGAGTGTGTGTTCCTGCCTTGTATGAGTATGTACAACAAATGTATTCAGACTACCCTCTGATATACCTAACTGCTCACCCCATCTACCACTAAATTGATAGTAAGCCATTATCTACTTTATCCTCTGCTATACCTTTGGGGACTCACTGGACTCTGTTCACACTATATCTCTTTGATATAGTATATACAGAGCCAGCTTCCTACACCACATATATGCCTCTGGATCAGGGTTTCTTCCTTGTGTCCTCCTACATTGTCAGCCAATCTTGCACAGGGATTATGCTAAGTGCTTGTGAGCTATGTCATTCTCTGTGTAGCTTACCTCTTTGAAGTGACTCATATTTAAAGTCCTTCTCTGTAATTGTTTTCCTTCTCATCTGTTTCCTCATAGGGACTCTACGTATTTACCTAATAGAATAAACACATTTTAATCTTGCAGGTTGGAAACTGAAAGTGTTCAGCAGTGACATCCCACTTAGGAATTGTTTTGTACTTTTTGTGATGGGCACATGACACATCCGTGATGTCCAATTATTTCAGGCAGCCCCCTTTGTTTGACTGTGATGTCTATGGATTTAAATGTCCTGACTCTACTGTCAATGATCTTTTCCACTCTTATTTCGGGTAACATGCCATTTTGTTCTTGCAAATGTTTTCATTGTAGTAGATTTGAACCTGGGTTTTATAACAAATGTCTAGCGGCTGCTGTGGATTTCTCCTTTGATTTGTCTGTAAGATAGCTGTGAACTCAGGAACGAGAGGAAGAGGCCTGCTGCCTGTAAACAAACTCTGGCCACAAAAAGACGACAAGGTGACAGGTACAAAAAAAAAGAGAGTGATCTATACCCGTGCTGTCTGTGCAATGACATGCACAATCATGGACGGTGGTGGAGTGTTAGATAGAGTAAGAAAGGACGGGACAGTGGCGCAGGAACAGCCACTTGCTGCCTGGCTTCCACCTGTCTTTTGCTTTTCAGCTGTGCCAAAAGCAACAGAGCCACTATGGTGAGTGACATTTTCCCTTCTGACTGTTCAGTCATAGTTGTTGGATGTGTGTTAATTCTTTACAACTAAATTTTCGTTAAAAGATGAAATCATTACTTTGGGCAGCCGGAATGGTGGAATGGCTCGCATAGATTATCTGCTTTAGGCAAAGTAGAAGAAACCTTAAAATGGCAACTCTGAGATCCCAAGAATCACTCCATCTGACTTAGCGAACAATGGTATTTATGAAATTGGCCTTCTTTTGAGGGATAATCTGAGATGAGGTCCTATCCCTTGCATGTGAAATGGATAGCATCCCTCCCGTCTTGCAATGACCAGTAAACTGAAGCCAGTATGGCTAATATGGCTGCCCATGACTCAGCAAACAAAAAGTGGCAGAGATGCCTGTGGCAACTGGGCTTTAAGCGTTTATTGAACTTTGCAGAATCTTCATGGAGCAGTATGTTGAAAGCTGGACCACAACCCTTCAGGACTGATAGCAGAACAAAGAGACTGAGACAAGAAATCTTTATCCTCTTCCAAAAGGAGTCTATAGGTCGAAGTTGTTTTGGGTCCATCCTTTAAGACGTTCGCCCTGCAGAGTACCAGAGGTGCGGCCTGAATCATGCAATCTCCGAGAAAAGGGGGACATTTTGAGACGTGCTGCCGATAAGAGAGAATGAGATGGGGATACAGGGACAATACTGAAGGAACAATGCACAGGGTGCCTACAGCTCTTGAGAAGTGATATGATAGACATGACAAACCTGGGGAATGTTTAGCAGGGGTTGCACATGAGCTCCTGCCAGAAACTTCAGTCACATCTTGATTTAAATAAACCCAATTCTACAAATGCTTACAGCTCCGCCTTGTCCTCACTAGCAACCAGGCCATATTAGCTGAGCTCCCAGAGTATATATAGCCCACTGGAAGCTAAAGCCCAGGTGAGGGCCCCTGGGAAAGAGGGAGGCAGGGGGAGGAGGCGGAATCGCAGATCTACTGCTCCTTAGAGATCAGGGTTCAGACTCATTTGCAAAGCTGAAAGAGAAATTGGAGGGATGGATTGGCTCACTTGATGGCACCAATTGGAGAGACGCCAGGATGGCCCCCTCGAGAAATTGCTATTTCAACCCACCTAAGGTTGGTCCAACTAAAATACCTGTAAATTGCATATTTTGCAACCCGACAACTGTGGCATGCTGTTAGGCTTCCAGTCCCTTCCTGCTTACGCTGTACAGTTCAAAATGCTGATACTAACTGGCAGATCTTTCAGCTGAATTGGATGGGCAGATAGCTCATGCCCCAGCATTGGAGGATGACCAATGTCGCATATTTTATATGCGGATGATCTTCTGCTGTTTAGCAATACTCGAATCGGCCTCCAAAGGCTGCCTAATTCTCTTGGCACTTACGCAGATAAGAATGGCCTGGAAGAAAACTACAACAAAACTAGCATGATGGCTTGTAATCGAGGCCCCAACAAAATTCGAAAATGGCATCTTAATGGAAATAAAATTGAGGAAGTTGCCACCTACGTTTATTTGGAGGTCAAAATAGATGCAAATGGTACCTTCGCATCTCAGAAGAAGGCGATTCGGGCAAAAGCCCAGGCCATCAATTATGGATTTTCAACACTGGCAAGATCCATAAAAGGCCACGAATTGAAATCTATGGGAGCTGTTATGAAAGCCCTGCCAACCCTCGCATATGGATCGAAGATAATGTTAGGTGATGAGGCTCCTTTGCTTGATAAACTGGTAATCAGAGCCTATAAACTAATCTTTAGGCTACCCAGGTCAGGCTCACCTGCTCAACTCCGGTTAGAATTTTTACTTAGAAAACATCACTTGCCAGGCCAGGGGCATTTGTAAAGCTTTGTCATAAATTGCATGTAGCGGCCGATAACACCTTAGCAAATCTAGTCTGGTATGAGATCAATCTACAACCGGAAAACAGTTTCCATAAAAAACATCTTGACAACAGCATCAGGTTATTGGAGTTGGGCGACCTTTGGAATTCGATGATCACCGGTCAAACCTTTAAGAAGGCAGTAAATGAGTCGATCAGACTGCAAAGCTGGACCGCAGATAAGGAAACACTGTCCAAACGTCATGGGTGGCTGGTGTTGAACTCCTATTCATCTCAAAGAGAATCGCTGCTGTTGGCAGCATCTTATGATCGAAAGGTCAAACAGTCATTTCTGGCACTCAGATTTGGAGTGATTCCCATGTTAGATCTTATCCCAAAATGGAGGCTGGGTGGTTCCTCCGAAGCCCTGACCTGTCGTTTGTGCCATCAGGAAGTAGAGACTCGGCTCCACATTATATGCATCTGCCCAATGTTGATTGAACAACGTAGAAGTCTACTAAGGGGTGAATTTCTTGACCGGGGATTCAGATCCTGTAGGACTGCACTTGTGGATACAATGGACCCAATTAACACAAAGTTGAACATCAGACTAATGCAATTTTTGGCTATTTAAAAAAATCTTGTAATTGATTTAAATAATGTAATGAGTGATCTTGGGGGGAGAGGGTCCCGGCACTTGATTTTAGGCCGTGCCAATTTTGGTATTTTTTTTTAAGGCAAAGGTATACCAGCTGGTAAACAGCAAGGTCGGGCTGCTAGGGTTCTCTTTAGGCCCTATCCCGTCATGTTAATGAAATTTACTCAACTTGGCACCTTTGTCTCGCATACTGGTTCAGTATCAAAGCATAGTTTTGTATATAGGTACCATATTTGGCTGAAAACCATTGCCCATTTAGCATAGTACCTATTTTCGCAGTTTGAATTTGCACACAAGCACTTTAACACCTTTAGTAGTGTTTTTATGAGAATGATAAACAGCAGGGCCATAAATTTGTTGCTGCTAGGGTCCTCTATAGTGGCTGTTCCCTACCTCATTTTGTTAAGGCAAGAATTTTACTTAACTTGGCACATTGGTCTTGCACATTGGTCTTTATTAAAGTACAGTCTCGTACTTGGGTACTATATCTGACTGAAAACCATTGTTTACTTAGTATAGCACCCACTACCGCTGCTCAAATTTGCACTTAAGCACTTTACACCTATTGTGGTGTTTTTGGGAGAAAGTTAATCGTCAGTTTTACAAATTCGTTGTGGCTTGATTAAGTCATTGCAAGACTTTTTATTTTCTGTATTGGGCACTTTTATTACAAATGAAAGGAAGGGCTGAAGGAAAATGTAAAGGCCCATAAACATGAGGTATCTGACAGAAACACGTAGTGATAGATTCCTTACCTTAGAATATCCCCAGACGTCAGTCTGGATCCGGAAAGTTTTCGTCAGCAGTACCCCTGCGCGTTGGAAGGTGGCGTCGTGCGGCTCCGCGTTCGTCATAGGCGTCGTGATCGCCCGGATGACGTCGCGGCAGCTACTTAGACGCCGCCCTCGCGCGCTGACGTCAGTTCTTTCTTTTTCCGCGCCAGCAAGAGCAGATCCGGAGAGAGCGGTACCCCCAGTCTTTTTTGACTGAGTTTTTGGAGATTTTTTGTCTCAGCTTTTTGAGTCGATCGACTCCTGGTGCAGTTAGGGATGCCCGGGTTTAAGTCTTGCGAGGACTGTCATCGGATGATGTCGGTGACGGACCCGCACCGCGTGTGTCTCTTCTAGCCTGGGGCACGACCACGACCCCAAGTCGTGCTCCGACTGCCGGTCCATGGCACCGAAGTCTTTGCGGGAGCGGTCCCAAAAGCTGCTTGAAGCCCGGCAGTCGGCTCCGCGCCGTGAAAGGTCCCGGTCCAGAGGGAGGTCGAGGGACCGGCTCCGGAGCCACCACCATCGAAGTCGTCCGAATCGAAGTCTTCGCACTCGGGGTCAGGTAAGGCGAAGCGCCAAAGAAGTCAAAGCGTCATCGTTCCCCGACTTCCCCTCGCCAGTCGCGCAACTTGGCTGAGGGTGCGGGTGGTGCCACCCCTGCGGCTCCGGCGGAGCCTGCGCAGTCGCCGGTGACCTACCCGCCCTTCCCGGGTTCATCGGCGACTCCGGCCCAGGTGCAGGAATTCCTGTCCGCTCTGGCTCGCCTATTTGGGCCGTCGGGCCCCTCTGGTGAGCCTTCGGGCCCCGCGGGCCCGACTGGGAGTCCTCGCCCTTTGACGCCGGCGGCTCCGGCCCCGCCGTCTGCTCCGGCCTCGGCACCGCAGGACTCCCATGGATCTTGTCGTGGATCCCGGTCGACGCCGGTTGACCTCGTGACACATCCACCGACGTCGACCCCACCGGCACCACGTTTCGCGTCGCCCGGCGTGCCGGACGACGTCGTCCACGGTTTCAGCCCCGAAGTGGAGACGGTGCCGGAACGGTGTCGACCGACGCCGATTCCGACGCCGTTTGGGAATCTATTTCCCTATCTCCATCCTCCACCTTTTCTACCTGTACAACAGCATGGGGAGGACTGGGAGGGGTCTGAGGACCCTCTCGCTGCTCAATGCGAGTATGACGCGGACTGGGCAGAGGAGTTGGGGGATGCCAGTGGTCTGGACACCTCTCCAGACCTTGGCATGCTGTCTCCTCCTACCGTGGCCACGGAGGAGGGTGCTTCTTTTTCTGTGGTGTTGCGTAGGGCAGCCGGGGCTCTCCACCTCGAGCTACCTACTGTGGCTGTCAGGACTAACCTCCTGACGGAAGTGCTTCAGCCAGCAATGACCTCTGCGGAACCACTGCTGCCCTTTAATGACGCACTTTCGGACGTTCTTTTGGGCTCTTGGTCCAGGCCCAACACGGGCTCCTGTGGACAGGAACGTGGCCCATCGCCCGGCCCGGGCGACCCCATCTTCCTCTCCCAACACCCCACCCCTGAGAGCTTGGTTGTCCAAGCCTCCGCTTCCCCAAGCGCATTCCCTACCACACCCCCGGACAGGGAATCCAAGAGACTGGAACAATTTGGGAAGAAGGTTTTTTCTTCCGCCAGTCTAGGGCTGCGGTCGGTGAACACCGCATGCCTCTTGGGCCGTTATTCTCACTCTCTGTGGGATACGGTGGCGCAGGTGCTGCCTCAGTGTCCGGAGGAGGCTCGGACACTACTCTCCCAGGCTATTGCTGAGGGGAGAGATGCAGCCAAGTTCACAATCCGTTGTGGCCTTGACACCGCCGACTCGCTGGGCAGGGCGATTTCCACGACAGTGGCGCTCCGCCGCCACGCCTGGCTGAGGACAACTGGCTTCTCGGGGGATGTCCAAAACACTTTGATGGACATGCCCTTTGATGGCATTCGCCTGTTTGGCAACAAGGCAGACAGTGCTTTGGAGAGATTTAAGGACTCACGGGCTACGGCCAAGTCCTTGGGCCTTTCGGCCACACGGCCTCCTCAGCCTTCTGCCTTTCGCTCCTTTCGTGCTCGCGGAAGGGGCAACCCACCACGTTCGCAACAGAGCCACAGGCCGGCGCAACAGTCCACGCATGGCAGCGGACGTGGGAACCGCTGCGGCGGTTCAGGGGGCCAGCGGACGGGTCAGTCCACCACCACCCCAGCCACCACTGCCTCCAAACCTTCCTAGTCCGACCTTTCAGGCCCACCAAACGCCAGTGGGTGGCAAGTTTCGCCACCACCTCCCCCACTGGCGCACCATCACATCGGACAGGTGGGTTTTACAGATAGTCCGAAGGGGCTACTCCCTCCCCTTCGAGACTACCCCTCCAGCCATGCCACCTCAATACCACCGCATGTCGGGGGATCACTTGGCACTTCTCCAGCAGGAAGTTGTGGCCCTCTTGGCCAAGGGGGCCATAGAGCGCGTTCCAATGCCAGAAGTAGGTCGTGGTTGTTATTCCCACTACTTTCTAATTCCAAAGAAGGACAAGGGCCTGCGTCCTATCTTGGACCTTCGGAACGTCAATCTCTTCCTCCGGAAGGAGAAGTTCAAGATGCTCACGCTTGCTCAAGTCTTCTCTGCCCTAGACCCACAAGACTGGATGGTAGTGTTGGACTTGCAGGACGCTTACTTTCATATCCCCGTCCTGCAGGCCCACCGGCGTTACCTGCGGTTCACAGTAGGCCACAAGCATTTTCAGTTCACCATGCTTCCTTTCGGCCTTACCAGTGCTCCTCGGGTGTTCACGAAGGTGATGGCGGTGGTCGCAGCTCATCTGCGCAGATCAGGGGTTTCAGTCTTCCCCTATCTCGACGACTGGTTGTTGAAGGCGGGCTCGCCCCAGGCAGTCGTCTCCCACCTCCAGACTACGGCCGACCTCCTGCATTTGCTGGGGTTCTCCATCAACGTGCCGAAGTCGCACCTGATTCCCTCTCAGAAGCTCCTCTTCATCGGAGCAGTTCTGGAACCAGCGCAATTTCGGGTCTATCCTCCCGAACAGCGAGTCCGGGATATTCGGGCTATGATTCCAATCTTTCAGCCCTTATCCTGGGTTTCGGTCAGGATGACCTTGAGGCTGCTGGGCCTCATGGCCTCCTGCATCCTGCTGATCAATCATGCCAGATGGCATATGCGGGCTCTGCAGTGGGACCTGAAATTCCAGTGGGCGCAGCATCAGGGGAATCTGTCCGACTACGTCCAGATCTCGGAGGGCACTGCAGGACAGTTGCAATGGTGGCTCACGAACCTGCATTGGGTCAGCGGCAGATCCCTCTCCCTTCCCCAACCGGAGCGCACAGTGGTGGCGGATGAGTCCCTCCTGGGATGGGGCGGCCACATGGGAGAGGCGGAGATCAGAGGCCTCTGGTCTCCGGCGGAGTCCAAGCTCCATATCAACATTCTGGAGCTCCGGGCGATCCTACTTGCACTCAAAGCATTCCTTCTCTCTGTCCAGGGGAGAGTAGTGCAGGTGTTCACAGACAACACAACCGCCATGTGGTACTGCAACAAACAGGGCGGGTGGGGTCGTGGACCCTATGTCAGGAGGCTCTGCGCCTCTGGACAATGGCTGGAACATCAGGGCATTTCCCTGGTGGTTCAACACCTGGCAGGTTCACTGAACTCCAGGGCGGACGAACTCAGCTGCAGGTGCATGATGGATCACGAATGGCGTCTTCACTCGGACATGGCGCAAGATCTCTTTCAACAGTGGGGAGAGCCTTGGTTAGATCTATTCGCCACCGAAGAGAACGCGCAATGTCAGCAGTTCTGCGCGTTGGAATTTCCAAGGCGGCACTCGCTCGGGCGACGCTTTTCGTCGCGAGTGGAGTTGTGGTCTATTGTACGCCTTTCCGCCTATACCACTTCTACCCAGAATGCTGAAGAAGATCAGACGCGACCGGGCCCAAGTCATTCTTGTGGCTCCGGACTGGGCTCGAAGAGTTTGGTATCCCGAGCTACTCAGTATGAGCGTGGATCCCCCGATCCAACTGCCTCTTCGGGAGGATCTTCTGTCGCAGCAGCAGGGGACGGTCCTCCACCCGAACCTGTCCAGCCTCCACCTCCTTGCGTGGAGATTGAGCGGCGACAGTTGATTTCATTTCACTTGCCTCCCGAAGTCTGTGATGTCATTCTGGCAGCCAGGTGTCCCTCCACTAAATCGGTATACGCCTGCAGGTGGAAAAAATTTGGCATGGTGCACAGCAAAGGCTGTGGATCCACTTTCTGCCCCTCTTTCTGAGGTCCTCCTGTTCCTTCTTTCTTTAGCCCAGCAGGGCTCTGCTCTGGGCACTATCAAGGGCTACCTTTCTGCAATTTCGGCCTTTCTCAGGATACCTGATCAGCCCTCTCTTTTCAAGTCCCCTCTTGTAAATAGATTTCTCAAAGGCATTACTCACCTTTTCCCTCCTATTCCGTTTGTGATGCCACAGTGGGACTTGAATCTGGTTCTTACTTATTTGATGTGCGCTCCCTTTGAGCCGCTTCACAACTGTCCTCTTCGTTTATTAACCTTGAAGACTGCCTTCCTGGTTGCCATCACCTCCGCTAGGCGCATGAGTGAGCTCCAGGCTCTTTCATGTAAACCTCCTTTTCTGTCTGTTCATCCGGACAAGGTTGTGCTGCGCACACGTCCATCCTTTTTGCCAAAGGTTGTTACTGCCTTCCATATCGGGCAAACTATCACCTTGCCCACTTTCTTTCCGCCTCCGCACCCTTCCAGAGAGGAAGAGAGGCTCCACCGTCTGGACCCAAAACGTGCGATCTCATTTTACCTTTAACCGCACACAACAGTTCCGGGTGGATGACCAGCTCTTTGTTGGCTACGTAGGAGCCAAGAAAGGCCGGGCTGTACACAAGAGGACCATCTCCCGCTGGGTGTCATGTGTATAAAAGCCTGCTATTCTCTGGCTAAAAAGGAGCCTCCGGTGGGGCTGCGCGCCCATTCTACCAGGGCAACAGCAGCTACTACTGCATTGGGACGTGGTGTCCCCCTGCAAGACATCTGTCAGACAGCCACGTGGGCCTCACTGCACACTTTTACTAAGCATTATTGCCTTGACAGCCAAGTCCGGAGAGACGGCTTCTTTGGCCGTTCTGTTCTCCCTGACTTTCTGTTGTGATCTTGGTTCGCAGACCCACCACCGGGGTTGGTATTGCTGGGGTATCTATTCTAAGGTAAGGAATCTATCACTACGTGTTTCTTTCAGATGAACAAGTTACTTACCTTCGGTAACGATATATCTGTAAGAAACATTAGTAGTGATAGATTCCTTACCGCCCCACCCATCCTCCCCGTTCTGCAAACTGATTTCTAGGGTTATGGTCATCCCTTTCAGGGCCCTAGTTTCAATGCACCAGTGGTCAGTATCTTGCATGGCTCTGCGTTCCTGGCGCGGAAAGTAGTGTACAGAACTGATGTCAGCGCGCGAGGGCGGCGTCTAAGTAGCTGCCGCGACGTCATCCCGGCGATTACGACGGACGCGGAGCCGCACGACGCCACCTTCCGACGCGCAGGGGTACTGCTGACGAAACCTTTCCGGATCCAGACTGACGCCTGGGGATATTCTAAGGTAAGGAATCTATCACTACTAATGTTTCTTACAGATATATCGTTACCGAAGGTAAGTAACTTGTTCTTTATGGCTGAAGTAGTCCTGTGATGTTTTTGTATGTTCTCTTATTGTTTGTTATTGTGCTATGTTTATGGTTTTAATTGACTAATAAACAACAATAATAATAATAACTCAATCACTAAATACTGGCTAGCAATAGGAAGAGCGTTGACCCGGGTGCTAGCAAAACAGATAGAATTAACACCTATTGTAGCCCTCTTGGGAATCCTGAATGACCTGGGTGGCAGCAGGGTACCGCTCCATGGTAAATAACCAGAAAAGGGATATTTCACGGAAATGAGTTCCCCCAACAACCCCCCCACACTAGCAGAATGGCACACAGCAATGGACTGGTGCTCAAAGCAAGAGGATCCTTCCTATACAGCCAGAGGCTGTCCTCGTGAACATTGGAAGATATGTGGATGGATGCTGGTGGAAATATGGACTTGCTAATGAATAAAATGATGCAGATTAGTAAGATGTACTGGGGGCACATATGGTGGCAAAGGTACTGTATGTTCTGAATGCAATATTCTTTTGTTTCTTCGGAAAATGAATAAAATTGTTTTTGAAAAGTAAACAGTGATAACAGGTCCATAGCAAATAAAGAGGAACCCCAAATTCCAAACATCTCTGTACACTATCCACTTAAAATCTCATAGGCACATACACAGATGCCTGTTTCTTACTGAGATAAATGTCGTTCTGAAAAATGCAAAAGAGTGTTTTTTCCTGAAGCAAAGAGATGTCTTTCTTCTCTTTTGCGTGACCTTGCTGAACAAGACCAAGACAACGAAAGTCTCTTTTCTCTTGCTATTATTGGAACATGCATCGGAACAGTGATGATGTAAGAAGTGTGGTTCTTCAGCATTACCTCTTATCTCGCTGTGCACACACCTAGCAACTTCCCTCAGTGTTTTACATGGGCACTTGCTCGAAGAATATGCCCACATAGATGTGCTGGCCTTTAGCACCTGCTCACTGCCCATTGGACACTGCAGCTCCGTATTCACTCTTTTTAGCTGACATCTTGTCTTTGCCTGCCTCACTCATCCCTTTCTGTTCAGCAGTCACTGCTGACACCACTTGCCAGTGGATTTTCCACCATCCTTAGACAACAGATATTGCCATTTTACTATTCTGGATCAGCCAATAGATGGCAGGTGGAAAAGAATTGGTCTAAAATAGTAAGGATTTTTTTTTTTAAATGGTAATTATTCCTCTGATTTCTCTAATTATCATTCTAAAACGATTTAGACAGCTCTAAACGATTAGGTATGTGTTTGCTTTTTTAAGTGTGTTTCGGAAGGGTAAAAATACCGGATTCCGGTGCTTTTCTCAATATTTTTACAGACCAGGACTTAAATCTACAGGCCAGGTCAGTAAAAAAAAAGAAAAGGTCAGGTGGCCTCTCTTCATCGCTAGAAAGACCCCCTTCTCTGCCAGGACCAGTTCTCAACTGCTAACTGCTGCCAGAGTCCTGATGCATGTCCATGCATGTTCTAATAACACACAACTCTTCACCAAATGTAGTTAGAGCACAGGGTCTTCACACAAAAAGTCTAGACTCACTCAGGTGGGAAGTAAATTATTTATTTCATGTTAGGCCCTTTGTTTACAACTACTACCTTACAGGACCTGCCAGAGCTCCATTTCCCTACAAACTGTACCTAATTGCCAAGCTTCACCCACCGCATATGCACCATCAAATTCGCACAACAGCTCACCATCCACATTCCACTTTACGCAGCATGCATTGCTCACTCTGCCCTTGTACATACAGACACATCACATCACTACAGCCCGCCATTGAACTTTACGAATCTCAGCTCCGTGTTTATCATTTTCTTCACCACCCAGATGAGGCAGTAGACCTTGTGATATTTTCCTACTATTTTACCTCGCCTCTCCCACCTAACGTTGTTACCACTCTTTTACCCTTCAGGACTGTATGCCCACTCATACCTCATTTCTGCTGGGCTCACTCCCTGTTAAAAGTCTGGGGCTCCGCCCTCAACTACATAGGCAAGGTGCCCTTAAAGATTATTCAAATTATAACTGGAAGCATGGGTGCAACTATTTGGATTCCTGATTGAGTGCAGTTTGTTATGTTATTTAAATTTACTGTGTAACCTCCCTGTGCTGTGCACTGTGGTTTTAGATGACACGTACTAATTCAGCATTTATTTTGACAGTGAATCACGCAATCGCGCACATCTTTTAATAGCAACAGCAAATATATGTATTGGTTATTTCGGACAATGTCTCGCTTTCATCTGTGTATAATTTGTTCCATATATGTAGTTTTAGCCCAGAGTTGATATTCCTGTGGAAAAGACATGAATGGGTATTTCTGTTGTTTTAAGCAGTACCAGCACTGCTTATAAATATCCTTTAACCCAAACATTCTTACAACTAAACATTAAAAAACATCGTGCAACTTTTTAAAATTCTTCAAGCCTCGCAGCCTCGTCGGAGGAGACCGCGGTTCTTACCAGTGTTCTTAAATAACAAGTGTTCCACGAAGAAAGCATATCCTACTTTCTTGAATAATCGCCATAATGCCGGCCTGGCACTGACAGTGCCTGTATGGTGTGAAAACATTCTTACACAGATCTAAATTATTAATACATCCTTTTACTTTTTACATGTCCTATAATTTTTAAGCTTTTGTTTTCCTTTTATAACCCAAAGTAAACAGAAGAATTCCACTCAATGTATTTACCGACAACATTTTTAGGTCTCGCCCTGAGCCAGCGCTTGCGCTGATCTGGGCGAGACATTTAGTCAGTGGGCTTTTAGAAATGCGACCACAGCTTTTTGGCTGGCCTAGAGCGTGCGGGTACGCGCACAGTAACACGCATAACTCGCATCGCTCCAGGCGCCATCTGGCTTTCATCTCACTTGCTCCTCCCCCTCCCCCACCACAGAGCGCGTCTCGCGGCCGCGCGTCTTGCTTGCATCGCGATCGTCTCCACACCTCTTCCTTCAGCGCTGCACCTCCTTTCACCTTCTGCACAGGGCTCCTCCTCTCACTGGCTGCACTCCTCTCCGCCACTAAACGCCTGAACGCTGTTTTTCCCTCACTCGCCGTCTCCATGGTGATCCTGGCGCACTCACTCTCTCCACAGTGCATCCCCCATTCAGTGACTGCTCAGTGCTCTCAAAGTTTGCTGCAGTGGCTGAAAGGCCAAGATACAATACGATTTGCCTGACTTCCCGGGGGCATAATCTAGCAATGCAGGTTGGCCTAATTTGCATGTGGTTGGATGTCTGATTGAGAGGTTAAGTAATTTGCCCAGAATCACAGAGAAGATAAGAAGCGCTCTTGTTTACATTGCCTGCGCTCATGTGCTTACAATGTTTGTTAGCTTTCTTCCAAAGCAGCCTTCACGCCTTTATTTATGAACGGCACCGCTTTCACTTTAAGCGCACCTTTATTTATTTGTGAACGGCGCAGCTTTCACTTTAAGCGCGCCTTTATTTATCTATAAAGTGTTTGTTAGCATCCCGCCAAAACCCCACCTCCCCGCACCTCCCACTGGGCTGCTTCACGGAGAAGATAAGGAGCGCTCTTGACGGTATAGTCTCCAGGGTAATGGAAAGAAACCCGTCCATGATTGCAGAGTGGAACATGTTCTACGGCGTAAAACATTGACCGGTATTAAAAATACCAACCTTACCCTTGGTGTGCGTAGGGACCCCAGCCTTTCTTTTGAACCACATTTAATCTTTCCTTCTTTACGTGTACCAGCAGCCCACTCTGTATTTTGCTTGCTAGCATACCATAGTATTTGGTTATAATACACCTGGCTTTCTCAAAACACAGGTCTCTTGCACCAAGGACGTCATGTGGGATTAGATTTCTCAATTTCCGGTGGTGCTTTCAGCAGCTAACGCTGTGCACAGTGGTGAGAATTCATTAATCGGCAATGCAGCTCTGTGCCAGTTCGTGACCTTGTTTTCTGCATACATTCCGTGAACTCCATCTCAATATTCAACCATGTAACAATGTGGGTGTTCCTTTTTACCCTTTTGTCCCACAACTCCTAAAGTTTCGGAAGTGCTATTGCGTAATCGTTTGATTGTGAAATAATAAATGCCACAAAATTTATATTTACTGTAATGTGCGTGCTTCTTTTATTTAAATAATGTTCTTTGCTGCTGACGCTTCTGATTGTGCCGCATGTTCTTATGTATCCCTGTGCATTTTGTTTTTACCTCACAGGATGCTTGTTGACAGCTTAGCATGTCAGAACACCCCTGCCCCCCCAAATAGATTTTTGTAAATGTGCTTCAAAAAATATTTACATTTACAACGCCAGTAGATCACAGGTGGATATGTAATACTCCTTGGCGCCCAGGGACTTGCTCTACTTTCTATTATTGCAAATAATGGTCTTCCCGCCATTTTGAAATACGGTCCCTGCTTCTCATGAAGTGTGAGAAAGAAAAACAGTGGGATTTGTGCACGGCAAACAAAAACACCGCAGAGAACAACACTGCATGGACCGCATTAACACACAACATACGGGGACAGCAAATTTCAAAAGCATGTTGGTAGCTGTGTTTCCTTACAGTTACTAGTTGAGAGACAGCGGTTCGTAACCCCACAATTGGACTGGGAGCGCTCGGTACAATAAAACATAGAGGGCCTAGCGACCACCCCCTCCCCGCTCACCCTGCATGACTGGAGCGCCTCACTGCACCGGCTGCTCGGCGGCTGCATTAAGGTTGTTACAGGCCGACGGCCAGTGTGTGGGGTTACTTGCTGTGAGAGATTACAATTGATCCCATTAACCAACAATAAACAATAACTATTAATAACCAAAATAAATCAGGATTAACCACTTACCTTGGGTACGGAGTAGCCCGCTACCTGCAGTAAAGCGCTTAAATAACTCTACAGATGTAGTAAGCGCTATATAAATGCAATTACAATACAATTTGAAAATTGTTCGGTTATGGTGATTTATTTAAAAAATACACTCTTGGTAGTAAGGTAGGATTAACTTTTATAATGAAATGAAATGAGTTATTTATAAAGCGCGAACTGTCACTCCCAATGGAGCCTCCTGGCGCTATCAGATAACGAACATCAGTCGTGGGGTATTTCATGATCAGATGAGAGCCAGGCAAGATTCGTCAGATGTTCCGTAGATCCATGTCTTGAGGGCCTTCCTAAGCATTCATTTTATTTCAAAAATAGATTTCAGAGCAGCAATTTCAGAAGCACAGTAGTTTTTAGCTCACCTTTCAAACAGTACAAAAGCAGAAACACAAAAAATTCCTGGCTGCACAACACCCAGGAAAATGTGCTGCATGGCTAAACACTTATAAGGTCCCAAAGGCGAGACCTATTGGCTATGCCAATGCTTGTTATAACGAGCTGTAAATGCATGCTGTAGAAAACGAGGCATTTTTTTGCTGAATGGTCGATGTATTTGAATGATCCGTTCAGCTCATTAGAAAAGAAGGCAGCGATGCATTTCTAGTTTGTTTTTGGAATACATCCATTTCACGAGATAGCGTTAGCATTTTAAAAGCAAATGGAACAGGGATCTGTATCTTTCTTCTCGTGTGTGTTTCAGAGCCAAAGCACCATTCTTTCACAATCGATTCTCACCCCCCCAAGTGAATATTGTTACTGTGTGTTTTAGTGTAAAATACAGCGGTCACTCCTCAAATTTGAGATCTGACACAATAAAGTAATTTTGAGCGTGTGTTGTTTAGCAGTTTAACATTCAGAGTGTGTTTTTTCAGATTTTGAAGGCAATCCTGTAGATTTATGTTTGTCAATGATGGCAGAGCCTCCGCCACCAGTGGAAAACACGCCACTCAGCACTAGTGAAATTACACTTCATACATCTCCAATTGTAAATGCAGAAGGAGCCCAACAGGTAAGGCTCTATTTTCATAACTCTAGCAAACTGCCCATTTTCATGTGTATGGGGATGTCAATGGTATTTTACTTGTAGATAAAGTTTTTTACAGCATTGCTTTTTCACGTCTAAAGGGAGCATTTTACAAATGCTAGACTTATCATTAGGTCGACGCCTACCAGACAGCGTGGTTTGCTGAAGACATATTGGGGGCATTCTGAAAGTTTCCTTGGAAATGCATTCCGTCCATTGGATCTGTGGTTTGTAACTCACATTTGTTTGCTTTCTATTTGCTGGCTTTTTTTGTTTGAGGCTGTCCACCATGTGTTTGTCCCTCTTGTGAAGCATTTCCTATTTACTGTATTCTTCCAAGAGTGCTTCCTTTCTGTAAACAGGTGTTTAAATGTTGTTCTTATCTGGTTACATTTGCTGTGTAGTCAAAGACAGGGGTCAATGTCAGGCTCTGTCTTCCGAGGGAGCTTGATGGTTAATTTTTTTTCCTCTGACTTCAAAGTCAGAGGCATTATTTGGTAATCTGGGGGTGTGAAAGAGTGGCTTTTTTCCCTTTGATTCTGTGTAGCGTTGTCTCGTCTTTTTCAGTTGATTTCCCTGCCTCTATTGCAGCTTCTGAGTTTTGCCAACACCGTCACACCTTTGGGTAATGTGCTCTCTACACATTTATTTTACTTACTTACCAAAGGCTTTTTTCTAGCACAGAATATAATTTAAATGGCTGTTAATGAAGTGTGCAAACATTTCAGAATTAGGAAACTCCCAAATGTATCAAATTGTTTGGTAATTCTGAAGTGTGCTGAAAAAAAATATTTGAATACAATCAAAACAAATCAATACACTAGGTGATGCCATTTCCACACATTATTGTTTGTGCGCTGTATAGTTTGATCACTAAAACTGTATGGCTGTGCAAATATAATGGACATTTCAATTGAAAATGTGTTTTCTGTAATGGCAGTGCACTACCACACCATGCATGCTCCACTGTACACCACTCCACTCTCCGACACTCTACTCTATGCCACTCTACACCCCTCCCCCTTATGCCACTCTACTCTTCGACACTCTACTCTACGCCACTCTACTCCACACTTCTCCACTCTACGCCACACCACTACACTAAGCTCTGCTCCACACTGCTCTACTCCACTCTGCCCCACCCTCCAACACTCTACTCCACTGTATGACACACCATTCTACAACAGTCTACTTCACTCTATGCCACTCCACTCTAGGCCACTCTACTCTACTCTATTCCACTCTACGCCTCTCAGACACTCTACTCCGCTCTACGAAACTCCACTGCACGCTTCCCCACTGTAGGCCACTCTGCATCTCTCTACGACACTCCACTCCATGACACTCCACTCTATGATACTCCACTCTGGCACTCTATGCTACCCTACCATACTCCATGCCATTTCACTTTACTCCATGCCCCTCCACTCTACGTCCCTTAATTCTACACTCTTCACTATACGACCCTCCACTGAATGACCTTCCACTCTACACCACTCTACAACACTCCACAACACGCCACTCTATACCACTCAAAGCCACTCTATACCACTCTACTCCATGCTATGCCACTCAACTCTAGGCCACTGCACTCTACAACACTCCACTCTGTGACACTCCAGTCTACGGCACGACACTCTAATCTGCAACACTCTACAATCCACATTTCTATGCTCCTCTACTCTGCAACATTCTTCGCCAATCCACAACACACTACTCCACCCTATGCCACTCTACTCTACCACTTTACTGCATTCTACAACACTTTATTACACTCTACGGCACTTAACTGCCCCCTACACCACTTCACTCTACGACACTCCACAACACTACACTGTGACAATCCACTACACCCTACGACTCTGCTTCACTCTACGCCACAACACTCTACGACAGTCTACACCCCTCCATTCTAAGCTCCTTCCATCTGATATTCAAGGCTACAGCACTCCACTCTACGACACTCCACTATATGCCACTCTACTCCACGTCACCGTACTCTACTCCACTCTATTCATGACACTCTACTCCATGACACTCTACAACCTTCCACTCCTTCTGACACTCCACTCTATGATACTCCACTCTATGACACTCCACTGTGACACTTGACGCCACGACACTCTACGCCACGACACTCTACTCTATGCCACAACACTTTACGCCACAACACTCCAATTTACGCCACAATACTCCACGATATTCCACTCCACTCTACGCCACTTCACTCTACCCCACTCTACAACACTCCACTCTGACACTCTACTCCACTCTGTGCCACTCCACTCTACTACACTCAACTCTACAACACTCTGCTCCAGTCTACGCAACTCACTCTGTGCTAATACATGCCAGTCTACTCCACTCCACTCTGGAACTACTCCACTCTCCTACTCCACACCACTCAGTGCCACCCCAGTCTACGGCACTCTATACCACTCCACAACACTCTACACCACTCTACGACACTCCATTCTACTTCCCAACACTCTACTTTACGCCACAACACTCTACTTTACGCCACAACACTCTACTTTACGCCACAACACTACTTTACGCCACAACACTCTACTTTACGCCACGACACTCTACTTTACGCCATGACACTCTACTTTATGCCGCTACACTCTACGCCACTACACCCCACTCTACGCCACTCCATTCCATTCTACTCCACTCTACGCCCCTCAACTCTACGACACTCTACTACACTTTATGCCACTCTACTCTGTGCCACTCTACTGTGCTCTACGCAGCTCCCTCTATGCCAATTTACTCCACTCTAAGAGACTCCACTTTACTCCACTCTACGACACAGTACTCCACTCTACTAATCCACTCTACACTATTCCACACCACTCAATGCCACCCCAGTCTGCGACACTCTATACCACTCCACAACACTCTACACCACTCTACTCCATGACACCCCATTCTACTTCACAACACTCCACTCTACTGCACAACACCCCACTCTTGAACACTGCTTTTTACGACACTGCATGACACTCCTCACTATGATGCTATGCCACTCCACTCTACGACACTTGACCCTACAAACTCTACTCCACTCTACGACACTCTCCTCTACACCACTAAATTTTAGCCATGTTAAACAGCAGCCACCCTGGTGTACAACATGGCTAAAGCACATTAGCAAAGCAAATAGTTCTGGCATAGGCGAGACCGATTGGCTTTGCCAATGCTTGTTTTTCGCCTGGAGTTAATAATCAGCTAATTAGGTGTTTTGCTTCCCTGAATTGAAAGCACTAGCCATTGTTCAAACAGTGACTCTATATCTCTGTTGGCTTTATCAATGAATTTTAAATGTTAATATTAGTCCTCAGTCTAACTTTATGTCACACAAATGTGCACAGTCCAGGTAAAACTGTACGTCTTTTATTCCATTTAAGACATTTACATTTCCAGATGTAATCTGTGTGTGCGTGTAATATGTAATTTAAGTCTCCACACGCTAATTAGAGAAATCAGGACAAAGATGATCGAGAACGATGGTAACCGTAAGTCTGTAATCTCCATTTTGCTCATCTGTGCCATGTCCATAGACCTTCTTTTGGCTTCTTTTGAATGTTTCTGCAGAGTGGTCCATTGCCAGGGTATCATTATACCAAACAAAGACATTCAGGCGCTTCCCCCATGGAAATTTGGAAATTCAGGGGATGATAGCTATAATGGCATGTGAGCTGTACACCAACTAAGATGTAAGGGGTTTGTGGTCCTCTGATGCAGCAAATCAAGTTGGATTTTGGCAACTGACCCCTGGATGCTCATGTCTAAGACAAGGCAAGGTGTAAGAAATGGCATCTAGAGCAACAAGCCTTACAGAGAAAAACAAGCATTTGCAATGCAAAAGGTCTCACATTAGTAACAATTTGAGCTATTGGCGTTGCAAATAAAAAAATATTACATAAGGGCTGCAGGAAATTAGCGTACTTGCAGATTGTCCACACTATCCAGTACCATCTGCTGAGGTAAATGCACTCACTTCCTGATATTGTGAACCAGGACCTGCCCTTCGTTCAAACAGATTACACTTTTTGTGCATCTAAAAGCAAACTAGATGAACAAAAAGTGTGGTGTATTCCTATTTGAATGTGTGCTACATATGTTGCACATGTTCTACATTTCATACAGTAACCCAAATTGATGTATGACAAAACAGTTTTGAAGTAAATGGACTGTAATTAACCCCTTCACTGCCAGGCCTACCCCCTCAGAAGACAACATTCTGAATTCAGCAAGGGGTCATTTGTGTAGCTCCTTCAAGGTTTTCCTATAGAAAGTAAAAGTTAAAATAAAAAAATATTAAAATTTAGTTGAAAAAATACAGCCATTTGTGCCTACATTTTCACCTGTAACTTCCTCTAACTATGCTAGATTTTTTAAAGCAATATACCGTTATGTCCAGAGAACTCTTCTGGTTGCGGGTATATATCGGACTTGTAGGTTCACCAAGAACCCGAGGTGCCCAGAGCTAATAACTTAGCTGCACCTTGCAATTGTTTTTCATTGTGTTCCGGGTATACAGCAATTCATTTAGTAAAATATAAAGAGTGAAAAATAGGTATCAAGGAAACCTATGTTTTTCCGAAATGGGAACAAGATATGAAGTTTAGAAGCAGTGTCATTTTCACATCTCTGAATTTGTGGATAGCCATACTAGCATGTGAATTAGGGGGCATTTTTCAAAATGACTTCTTTTTAACTCACTGTCTTACATTTGGAAGGCAGAAATGCATAGAAAGACATCTGATAATAACACTTGTTCTACTTTTGTGTGTTCCCCTAAGTCTCCCGATAAAAACGGTACCTCACTTGTGTGGTTGGGCCTAGTGCCCGTGACAGGAAATTGGTCCAAACACAACATGGACACATCACATTTTTCCACTGGCAACGGACTCTTTTTTTGCAATGTGCCTAGGTGTGGATTTTGAGACCTAGCTCAGCCGACACCTAGAGAAACCTAGCAAACCTGCACTTTTTTGAAAACTAGACACCCAGGGGAATCCAGGTTGGGGTGACTTGTGTGGCTCTCACCAGGTTCTGTTACCCAGAATCCCTTGCAAACCTCACAATTTGTAAAAACAAATAATACACATTTTCTTCACATTTGTGTGACGGAAAGTTCTCAAATCTGTGGGGAGCCACAAACTCTCCCCCCCAGCATTTCCCCAAGTCTCCCGATAAAAATGGTTCCTCACTTGTGTGGGTAGGCCTAGTTCCCGCGACAGGAAACAGCCCACAACGCAACGTGGACACATCACATTTTTCCACTGAAAACAGACCCTTTTTTTTGCAATGGGCCTAGCTGTGGATTTTGGGGCCTAGCTCAGCTGGCACTTAGGGAAACCTAGCAAACCTGTACATTTTTTAAAACTAGACACCCAGGGGAATCCATGATGGCGTGACTTGTGTGGCTGTTACCAGGTTCTGATACCCAAAATCCCTTGCAAACCTCAAACTTTGACAAAAAAACAAATTTTCTGCACATTTCTGTGATGGAAAGTTCTGGAATCCGCTAGGAGCCACAAACTTCCACCCACCCAGCATTCCCCTCAGTCTCACAATAAAAATGGTACCTCATTTATGTGGGTAGGCCTAGTGCCTGCGACAGGAGAGGGCCCAAAACTCAACGTGGACACATAATTTTTTCCAGTGAAAACTGACCCTTTTTTGCTGGCAGAGGCAAGATGGCGTCTGAGGGATAACATCAACGCGACGCTCCTCGATCCACCCCCAGGGAAAAATGCTTTTTAACCATGTGTAACCGTGTTTTAACCGCTTTTAGGTTAAAAAAGGACAAAAGAAAATAGAACACAGCATTGTACGGGATGCTAAAGGAGAGATGCGGCTAGATTCCCCGGTAACTTCCTACCTGTTCGGAACGCAGAAGCTGTATTGGCGGACTGCATAGTACAGCACGGAAAAGCCTGCTTGTCAATCCCAGCATCCTCAGCATTGACAGAGCAGCCAGGAGTCGGTGATCCCTGATGCCTTTCGGCCTGCGGTGCTACTTTCCATCGGTGAAGACGCGGCTCGGGATTCAGGCGGTGAGTCTCGAAACCCGGCATTTTGCAAGGGGAACACTTTTACACTTCCAGCGGCTCAGACAGTATGTTGTTTTGTTGGCCGCTCGATGCTTTGCTGAGGTGATATGCTGTAGGCGCTGGATACGTGAGACCGCTTATTCTAAAATGACTGGCAGGGGGGCGAAGGTGACTAAAGCAAAGATCTCACAGAGTGGCTCCCAGATGCAAACGAACCGGCAATCAGGTTCCTTAACAGCGGAGAACCGACAGAAAAGAATGGAAAATCGCGGGGGCAAAAGTAAAACATCGGAGAGAGGGGGGAGAACTCTGAGCAAGAGGTGAATGGTAACCAGGATGGAAAAAGCTTGAAAAAGAAAACTTTAACAAAAGTGCAAATGGCTCCTGGGCACGGTCAGCCTCTAATAACAAGCAGCTTTGGTCTAACAGGGGGGGGCAGGCTTAAAGGCTGACATAGCAACAAAAGAGAGGAAAGCAGTAGAAACTAAATCAAAGGAGGTAAGAGAGGTGAATGCAGTTATCAACACTGTGAAGGGCTCCATTCAGCAGTATGCTTCCTCTCCCTCTGAACTGAAGAACACGACAATTACCAAGCTGCACTCCACCCCCCTGGATCCCTCCCTCGCGAACCCAGAAGTTGGGCAAGATGAGCATGACCACGAGCCCCCCGAACTGGAACCCCTGCCAGCTCACTTAACTGCATGATTGGAGAAGATACTGTTGGCATGGAAGAAACAAACGACAGCACAACACACAAGAGGACCGAAGCCTGGCTAGATGGAGCCGTAGGGACAGACTGCCAAAATACCTACGCCACTCCTCTCAATAGAAACTGTGATGTGCTCAAGACGCCGGATACTCTTATGGAACAGTATTACTCTTTAGCTGAAGACTCAGAAACCTCCGATATAAGCATTTCCGTCTCAGTAACAGCGTCAAGCGAAGAAGATGGGCAAAATACAAATAACAGTTCAAATGTAGAGCAGTCTAAGAGCAAACACGACAGGAGGAAAGTAAAAAAAAAGAGGAAGGGAGGCCGACCTAGAAACTGGGATACAACTGAAAGAGACAGCTCAGCTGAGCTGAGAAAGGACTATTCCGCCACCCAACTAGCTGGCATATCAGATACAACGGCTACATCAGGTGTTACAACCCCACTCACCTGATCAACCGGTACCGCAGGAGCGAAGAGAGCCTCCCTTCTCCTCTCGGGACCAGCCCCCAACACAGAAGATAACAGGAAGGGCGAGTGGTCCCCAGGGGAAAAGGGAGAGAAATATACCAACTCCGGTGTGTAGGGTCACGAAGAACAGGTGTCAAAAATGGAACGTGGAGCAAGGTGAAATCAGATGGGAGGTATTCTGAGTGCTCTTGGGTAGAGCCTGGTAGCATAGGAAGGTGGAGAGGGTCTGCAAGACAAAAGAAAGAGGAGAGTAGGTTGAGACAGGAAGAACAGAGTTAAAAATCTAGTGTCTAGTGGAGACTAATCATCTGACTACATGGGAGGCGTAAAGAAAATAAAAATAAAAACCATACACTCGCCAGGAGTGACGTATCAGGAAGGGATTAAACACCCTCTTGGAGGGTCCTTTAGGAATTGTTCTGGTGATCCTGGAAACTCTCACGAAATGAAAACAAAGGGGAAAGAACCAAAAAACTCGTGCTGGCGTAGGAGGCGGTGCTGCCGGCTCCTACCGTGCACCTCAAATGAGTGTAGGTGGGAAGGAGAACCGCGCTACTGGTTCTCATTTGGAAACTGCCTCATAAGGAAAGGATAGTGTCGACTTCCAACACCAACTCCCTCTGTTAGCGGATCCAATAAGGATAAAGGAAGGGTTACCGGCCCAGCCGTAACTAAGAAGATGATCGCGGTTCTTGCTGTGGAAATAAGGCAAAAAGGAAGGGCTCTGGCCGCTATCAAGTTCTCGTGGCTCCTGCCACGTACGAAAGAATGTTTGGCGGCTTCAAACGCAGATGCAGCTGACTCGCTGCTCCGGCCGCGGTAAAGGAAACTGTAAGCGGCTCCGGCCGCAACCAAGTTCTCGTGGCTCCTGCCACGTAAGAAAAGAAGGTTTGGCGGCTTCAACCGCTGATGCAGCTGACTCGCTGCTCCGGCCGCGGTAAAGGATACTGAAAGCGGCTCCGGCAGCAACCAAGTTCTCGTGGCTCCTGCCACGTAAGAAAGGATGTTTGGCGGCTTCAACCGCAAATGCAGCTGACTCGCTGCTCCGGTCGCGGTAAAGGAAACTGAAAGCGGCTCCGGCCGCAACCAAGTTCTCGTGGCTCCTGCCACTAAAGAAAGGATGTTTGGCGGCTTCAAACGCCGCGGCGGAAACCAAGCAAATGAGAGGCACGCCCCCAGGCGTCCTCTCCGGGTTCTGCTAGCTTGAGGAAATGCGAGGCTTTGGAATTGCAGCCTCACACGGACAGGGTTGTAATGGGGAAATAAAGTCAAGCACCAAGGTTACTTCCTGCAACCTATAAATAGCCTCCTCCCTCATCACCTGACATGAGGCAACCAATACCAAGGGTCAATGGAGAAGGAGACAGAGAGAGAGGATAAAGGGCAGAAAATATAATATGGGAAGGTGGTAACATCAGGTGGCAATCGCACAATCATCGGCAGTGATGGCAGAAACAAGGAAGGGAAAGCCGGAGCAAAGTTGGAGCCTGCACTGGCAACAGTATTACAGACTATCAAAAGCTTTCAGGAGGAATCCAAAGCCGACAGTCGCAGGTCACGCCTAGCCGCTAAAAACTCCAAGGAACTGTGAGGAAGGTTGGCAAAACCTGTGCAGGAGATTGCGGATAGGATGGCTTCTGTAGAAACAAGGACAGAAAATCTTGAGAAAGACATGGCGGTACTAAAAACCCAAGGGGAACAACAGGATGCCATAGTCAAAGACCTCATATGGAAGATGGAAGAGCAGGAAAACAGGCAACGGCGCAATAATCTTCGCTTTTTAGGTATTCCAGAAGGGGTGGAAGGGAATGACCCCAGGGGTTATATGGTTACGCTTCTTAAAGGCGCCTTCACAGAGCTACTTACATGGGATTGGGATAAAGAAATCCAACGGGCACATAGATTTCCGCTAATACCCTCGAAATGCTCCCCAGTTACCCCTCAGCACCCACGTGCTATGCTCCTGTACTTTGGGAATTTTCTACTCCGCCAAGTCTTGTACGATCTGGCAAGACCAACGAGCAAAAGAGCTTTTGATGGTGTAACTTTCTTCACAAGACCGGACTTCGCACATGCTACAGTCGAGCGCAGATGGCGACTCAGGCAGCTCTTCATCCCCTTTCAACAACTAGGGGCTGAAGTATATCTTCAAAATCCGGCGCGCCTAAAAATTGCGTATAAAGGGACTATTCGTAGCTTTATCTCCGAGATCCAGGCTGCAGCATACTTACAGGAAATTACTGGGAAAACTGAAAATAAGAAATAGTAGTCATTAAGGCTCGAACTGAGTGCTCTAAATATGCCTAAACTGCTTACATTTTCTTTTGTATTTTTTCTTTGTTTTTTTGTTTTGTTTTTTTGCTCCAGGTACCTGCATGAGTACAATGAGGTTGAGTACGTTTGTTTGTAATAGTTTATAGTATATTATGGTTGAAAAGCTTCTCAGAAGTTTCTAAATAAGAGGTCAGAAAACGGGGGATCGCTGGAAGAGCGAGATTTTCTCCTCGAATGCCATTAACCGGGCCTTGGCAAGGTCAGGTAACCTCAAATATTGGGGGAGGGGGGAGGAGGGAGGGGGGTGGTTGGTCTAAAGAATGGGAAATGACTAGCAGAAAGTTTCTTGCTCGCTCTTGGGAGGACACGGGTGGGTTCCTTTCCTCTTCTTTTCTCTTTTATAAGTCTAGATGAGTAAGATACGCATTGCCACAATTAACATTTGCGGCCTTAATGACTGGAAGAAAAGATTGAACACAATAGCCGCCTTAAGGCTACTGAATGCGGATATAATTTGCATGCAGGAAACACACATTGAAGCTGCACAAAGACATCTACTAGGGACACTCGGGTATGTTTTGGTAGGGGCCACAACGCAGAATTCGCGCACACGGGGGGGTTGCAATATTGTCTTTAAATAACACGCTACAATTCAGCCGCACATCAGTAGACCGGTTAGGGAGATGGGTCATCGCTCAGTTTCATAGACAGTCAGGAGACCCACTTACCATCTGCTCCATATACGGCAGTAACCTGGATGATCCAACAGTAATCCAGTATATTAATAATGAATTAGTCAACTGGCCACTCCAGATAATAGTTTGTGGGGATCTAAATATAAATTTACCAGCAGAGTGGAATCTGAAACAGGAGCCTGGGGGATATATAAGGGCCGCAAACCAAAAGTGTATAAGGCATTAAGGACACTTTGTCAGGAACATGCACTCACGGATCTGTGGAATTGGCAAAACCCTAAGAATCCCGGATACACCTATTTCTCTCATCCTCATAGCAAGCATGTTAGAATAGACTACATTTTAGCCTCCTATCATATACTCGGGGATAGCAGAATAGAAAAGAAACCTCGAATATTAGCCGACCATAACCCATTAATTGTGGAGATCAAGATGGAAAGGATCCAGCGGTGGCACAATACCGACATGGAGTTTTGAACGGGCTCTTCTTTTTAATGAGGAATATTGCGAGCTTATGAAGGGGTGCATACCCCAATTTATTAAAGAGAATGTAGGCAGCGCCAGTATTGATGTTGTTTGGGATTCACTTAAGGCTGGGATTCGGGGGGAAACACTCCGCTTCTCTGCCATAATGAATAAAAAAAACAATTAATAATGAAAGATAGCCTAGCAAAATTAGCAGCCGCAGAAGAGGAGCTGGTTACTGTAGTTCAAAATGGAGGAGAGCACAAGGAAGCACAATTGGGGGTTATGGCGGCTAAATCCGCTATAATGGAGATAATAGCTAAAGGGGTGGCTGATAAACTGGCCGCACGGCGTGAGGAGTCTTATGAATGCAGTGAGCAGGTGGGCCTTCATCTTGCTGTTAAAACTAGACAAAAGGTAACCCGGAATTTAATTACAGAGATTGAAGATCCAGCTAAGGGACTAACCGCTGACTCGGATGAGATCCGAAAGGTCTTTTACTCCTATTATCAGAAACTTTACCAGGAAGAGACGCAAAGAGACCAGACTGAGATAGCGATATATCTTAATCAGATCCCTAAAGAAAGATTTACACGGGAGGAACAATTACAGCTGGAAGAGATTCCCCAGTGGCTAGAGATACTGTTATGTATTAACAGTCTGCCAAGTTGCAAAGCTACGGGCTCTGATAATATACCTCTTGAATTCTATAAAAAAAATTCAACCCAACTTAAAGAATGTATGACGCAACTGGTTATACATGTTTTTAAGGGAGGCAGACCCCCAGAGTCATGGGCGCAAGCCAAAATTATAATATTTCTTAAAAAAATAAAGTACTGTCTGATCCAGGATCGTATCGCCCCATTACACTGATCAACTCAGATACTAAGATTTATTCTAAAATGTTGGCCACGCGCCTTGCCCCGATTATTCATATGGTTATCTCTTCAAGACAACATGGCTTTATCCCTGGCCGCGGGACGACCGATCATATCCGCAAGAGCCATTTCACTTCTCGATGCAAAAATGTTACTGAAGAACCTTTAGCATTGATTTTATTGGATGCGGAGAAGGCCTTTGACAGAGTCTCCTGGTCCTTTCGTTGGGAGGCTCTGTCAAGGGTTGGGTTAGGAGACGGTTTTGTGCAAGCATTTAAAATGCTATATGTTTGTCCCACTGCTAAGATAATGGTGAACGGAGGCCTAACTGACAGTTTTGATATTACGAGAGGTACCAGACAGGGCTGCCCGAGTTCACCATTATTATTTGCAATATATATTGATCCTTTTTTGCGACAGATAGAGCATAACCTCATTATTAAACCAATTAACACAAACGGCTGGGAAACGAAAGCCTTGGCGTACGCCAATGATGTCGCTATCGTAACCCCCTATCCGGCAATAGCTATTGAGGAAATTGAAATAGAGGCGTCAAGATTTGGGAGACTTTCTGGGTATTCTCTAAATCGAAATAAAACTCAAATTATCTGCAACGCTCATGCCAAGATTAATGATGCACGAGTGGTGGAAAAAGCAACATATTTGGGCATAGAAATTACCGCAAATACTGATTGTATAGTGGAAAACAATACTGAACCATTAATTATCAAAAGTAGATTAGAAATGGTTAGACTACATAATCTACATTTATCTATAATTGGGAGATGTAATTGCATTAAAATGTTGTTCTTCCCAAAATTCCTGTACCTCCTACGTGGCGATCCCGTTAGAATTTGATGGCAAGTGCATTAAAAAAATTGAAGATTTATTTTCAAGATTTATCTGGGGGTATGCCAGACCCAGAAGAGCTTTTAAATACCTTTCGCTATCAAAAGAAAGGGAGGGTTGGCCCTGCCAAACATCAAACTATACTATTGGGCCACTACTATATTGAATAATTTAACTCTGATTCAAGAAAACCAAGCGCAGTTAGGAATGAGGAGATACCATCACCACTTGAACTCATAATGGGGACAGAGGCATGGGGATGGGTATGGTGACATATGAACGATAACCACTACAAGAAAGTGCGTTTAAGACATTACAAGGCGGGTACAAGGTTATGAAATGTATGCTGAAGCTGATTGGGCTTGGCCGCCTGAATTATTACACACCACTATGTAACAATCCTATGCTGCCGGAGTTTTTTAAAGGCCCTATCACAGAAAGATGGAGAGACACAGGCATGAACAAACTTGGCGATCTTTTTTCCGTAAATGGGCTGGTAACATTTGAAAACTTAAGAGAGCGATTTGGGTTGGAGAATAGAGATTTCTTTAAATTTTTACAAATTAGAGACTTTTTGTCGAAAAACTGGGTGGACCGAACGGGTTTTTAAACATCGACATTATGGATTAATTTAGAAAAAATAGAGATTTATCTATTGGTCTTGTATATAATATGTTTAATTCTTTGATGGTAGACGATTTGGATGATCGAGCGACAAAATGGAAGGCAGAAATCGGTGTTTCTGAGGAACTATTCTTCCACTCAATTAATTTAGCTCAGAATACTTTAGTTCCTGCCAGGTTACAGGCGCAGTATTATAAATCATGTTTTTCTTTATCCTATACCCCGAAAAAGATTGCTAAATGGGGTACAGGGAAAGGAACCGCCTGCCCGCGCTGTGATTTATATCAGGCTGACTTTAGCCATATCTTTGCTACATGCAAAGTTTTGGATAATCTAAAAAATGAAATTTCCAGATTCTATAATCTAGATTTGGGGATTACCTGCTCCCTCTCTCCAACACTTATTGGTCTTGGGGTAGACCATGACCTGCAGGGGACTCCGGGTGAAAGATTAGTGTTTATCGGCATGGCAGTATATCGCCTCTGCCTGGCCTCTGCTTGGCTGGACCCCAAACCACCGGGCTTTCAGCAATGGCTCACTCGGCTAATTTCTAATTATAATTTAGAGAAAGCTATTTACACAAGGAGGGGACCACGTTCTCGAAAAAAGGGCTTGAAATCTGGGCACCCATGACTAAATGGCTTGCAAATAAAGAATGAGTAACTAATAGTTTTTGGTGAAACATGAAAATTAATATGGGGAGACGAAAGAGACTGACCAACCCTCCGGGGGGGTGGGCAGGGTAGTCAAGGGGTGGGCTCAGAATTTGAAAACGCACAATGCAATAGTGTTTACTTTCCTTCTGTTGTGTCGCCTTTTTTCTTTTTTTTTTCCTTTGTTTGTTGTCTTTAATATGCTGTATACAAAGGTATAACATTGTGAATTACCTAATTGCTATTGCATTGTCAATAAAAATTTATTTAAAAAAGAAAACTGACCTTTTTGTTCGCAATGTACCCACTTGTGGATTTTGGACCCTAGCTCAGCCGGCACATAGGGAAGCCTAACAAACCTGGACATTTTTTAAAACTAGACACCCAAGGGAATTCAGGATGGGTTGACTTGTGTGGCTCTCACCAGGTTCTGTTACCCAGAATCCCTTGCAAACCTCAAACTTTGTAAAAAATAAAAAACACATTTTCCTCACATTTCTGTGATGGAAAGTTCTGGAATCTGTGGGGAGCCACAAAATTCCAACCACCCAGCATTCCTCCAAGTCTCCCGATAAAAAATGATACCTCACTTGTGTGGGTAGACCTAGTGCCCGTGACAGGAAATAGCCCAAAACGTACTGTGGAGACTTCAAAATTATCGATCAGAAAAAGACATGGTTTTGCGAGGTAGTCACCTGCGCTTTTGGTCCTGGGCTTCGCAGCAATCTAGAGAAACCTACCAAATCCAGACATTTCTGAAAACTAGTCACCCGGGGAAGTGCCCGCGACAGGGAGGGGCCCAAAACATATTGTGGAGACAACAAAATTATCTATCAGAAAATAACCTGGTTTTGAAAGGGGGGCACCTGCGCTTTTGGTCCCGGGCTTGGAAGCCATCTAGGGAAACCTACCAAACCCAGACATTTCTGAAAACTAGACACCCGTGGGAGTCTAGGGAGGTGTGGCTTGCGTGGATCCCCCAACGTTTTCTTACCCAGAATCCACACTTCCCTGGACTCCCCCGGGTGTCTAGTTTTCAGAACTATCTGGGTTTGGTAGGCTTTCCAACATGGCCGCCGAGTCTGGGACCAAAAACGCAGATGACCCCCCTTGCAAAACCAGGTCATTTTGTGATCTATAATTTTTGGTGCCTCTACATTACGTTTTGGGCCCTTCCCTGTCGCGGGCCCTTGGCCTACCCACACAAATGCGGTAGAATTTTTATCGGGAGAGCTGGGGGAATGCTGGGTGGTAAGAATTTTGTGTGAGCTTGGTGATCCCACAACTTTCCCACACAGAAATGTGAGGATTGTTTTAGCAAAATTTGAGGTTTGCAGGGGATTCTGGGTAAGAAAACCTTGGGGGATGCACACAAGCCACACCTCCCTGGACTCCCCCTGGTGTCTAGTTTTCAGAACTGTCTGAGTTTGGTAGAATTTCCTAGATGGCCGCCCAGGACGGGAACAAAAACGCAGATGACCCCCTTGCAAAACCAGGTAGTTTTGTGATTGATCATTTTTGATGCCTCTACAATACGCATGAAAACAAAGCGAACTGAGGGCTGAGGCAAGAACACAGAAACCGCACCTGCCAACAGAAATTTTTGGGAAAGTAATATTGGTGCCAGAAAACCAGGGAGTTCACCCCTCTCCACTCCCTATTTGGGATACCCACAATTAAAGCAACATGAAAGATAGCTATTCCGCACACAAAAGTTATAAATGCGCTCAAAGTCAGTTAAACAAAAGTTGTTATTGACGATCTGAAGAAATTTTCAAGTCGTTGTATTCTTGTTTTCTTTTGAAAATTATTCTTTATTGAACAAGACGAATACATCAAGCTGATAAAATCCAATATTCAAAATCCATTAGCCGACGCGTTTTGTCCCAATAGGGACTTCTTCAAGGCTCTAATATGAGTTCAGGGTGTGTATTCACATTCAAAATTTGTATGTCAACAATTAGTTCTTGAGACATAAAGGTAACATGTCTGTATAGTCACCAATTGAGTGGCACGGTAGCCAGTAACAGTCGTCTAGGCGTCTGCTTCAAATTCGTTTTATCAGCTTGATGTATTCGTCTTGTTCAATAAAGAATAATTTTCAAAAGAAAACAAGAATACAGCGACTTGAAAATTTCTTCAGATCATCAATAACTTTTGTTTAACTGACTTTGAGCGCATTTATAACTTTTGTGTGCGGAATTCCTATCTTTCATGTTGCCTCTACAATACGCACGCACATCGCCAGCCAAGCAATAGTCCACACACACCACCAGCCAAGCGACGGTCCACACACACCGCCACACATGTACCATCTACGCAGACCGCTAGCCAAGTGACAGTCCACGCACACTGCCAGCCAAGCGCTAGTCCACACACACTGCCAGCTAAGCTCAAGTCCATATACACCGCCAGCAAAATGCAGGTTCACACACAGCCAGTCAAACCCGAGTGCACACAGACCATCAGCCGAACTCAAGTTCACATACACAAGGTAGTGGCAGATGAGTCTAAAAATATTGCTGATCTGCCCCCCGGGGGGGGGGCAGAAGCAGCCAAAATGTGTTCACAAAAAAAAGGGGATCTATCCTTGTCTAAGGGGTCGCTCTCTGACATTCCCATAAACATATCTCTGGTGCCTAGTGGGCTTTCTGCCCCCCCCAGGTCGGCCAAAAAACTGAGGCTATTTTTTGGGGGAGGGGGGCATTGCGATCACCCATTATGGGCAGCCCACACCCATCTTTTAAAAAAAAAAAATCCCAGGTGTTTAGTGGGCTTTCTGCCCCCGAAAGCAGATCGGGGGTAATAACCCCCATCTGCCCCCTTTAGGGGGTGGGGGCATTGGCATGCCATTTTGGGCAGCCCCCACCCCTACATAT
Organism: Calotriton arnoldi; assembly: GCA_963921515.1. Taxonomy (NCBI): domain Eukaryota; kingdom Metazoa; phylum Chordata; class Amphibia; order Caudata; family Salamandridae; genus Calotriton; species Calotriton arnoldi. The sequence continues at coordinate 4,826,899 of CAWUFW010000192.1, read as the reverse complement.
TCAAAACAAAAAATCCCTGGTGCCTAGTGGGCTTTCTGCCTCCCAGGGGGCAGATCAGGGGCTCGTACCCTAATCTGCCCCCCCGGGGGGCAGAAAGACTTCTGTTTTTACAATTGTGGGTGGGGGCATGGCCTTGCCCATTGTGGGCAGCCCTCATCCCTCTTTTATAATAAAAATGAAATCCCTGGTGTCTAGTGGGCTCTCTGCCCCCCCCCCCCGGGGGCAGATCGGGGGTAATAACCCCATCTTCCCCCAGAGAGGACAGAAAGACTGTCGCTTTTGTTTTTGGGAGTCGTGACATTAGCATGCCCATTCTGGGCAGCCCTCACTCCTCTTTTAGATAGGAAAAGAATCCCTGGTGTCTAGTGGGCTTTTGGGGGTAATAACCCCCATCCACCTCTGAGGCGGAGGGCAGAAAGACTGTCCCTTTTGTGCTGGGGGTAGGGGCATTGGCATGGCCACTGTGGTCATCCCCACCCCTCTATTATAAATAAATAAAAAAAAACCCTGGTGCCTAGTGGGTTTTCTGCCCCCCACCCCCCCAGGGGAGCAGATATGGGGCTATTGCCCCTGTTAGAAATGGGGGTCTCTAGTTGGCAGAGGTAGGTACCTTTGACCAAATAGGGACCCTTGCTTCTAGTCAGGGCAAGGGGGATACACACTTTAGATAACCCCTGCTCACCCCCTTGGTAGCTTGGCACGAGCAGACAGGCTTATCCCAAAGGCAATGTGTAAAGTATTTGTACCAACACTCACAGTAACACAGTGAAAACACCACAAATGGACACCACACCAGTTTAGAAAAATAAAATATCTTTATCTAAACTAAACAAGACCAAAACGACAAAAATCCAACATACAGAAACTCAGTAGAATGTCTTTAAAAAGGGTTGTTGCAAAAATAAACATGTAGATGATGAATGCGACACTTTAGTCTCAAAGTACCTGGGATGCGTTACGCAAATCAAACAAAAGTGGCGCAGAGAAGGCGATGCGTCGATTCTTCCTGCGCTCCGGTTCCGATGCGACAAGATGGCGCCTCGATGCGTTGCAACGATCCGGTGCGATGCGACAAAATGGCGTCTTTGTTGCGATGCGACAACGTGGAGGCGATGCGTGCACGCCCAACGGCCGTGCGGCGAACTCTGTGATTTTCTGGGCCGCGACAGGCCCTGCGACACGCTTCTCCGATGTTGCGGCGGCGCGCTTCCTCAGCGATGCAACAGCCCTGCGACATGCTTCTCCGGTGATGCGACGGCACCCTCTGTGGCGGCGGCACGCTTCTCCGGTGATGTGACGGCGAACAGCAGCAGCGGCGACACGCTTCCTCGATGATGTGACAGCTGCTGCTGCGGCAGCGTCACGCTTCTCTCTCGTTGCGTCACGCTTCCAGCTCCCACCAGCAAAAAGGCCTCACACACAGTTACAGACCCTCCTGGTAGACTGGAACTCCCAGCAAGGAAGTTCAGGGAGCTGGGGGTGAAGTCCTTTTGTGCCTGGGACTTCGGAAACAGGAGGCCAGCTCTTCTCAGGCCCTTGGAGACTTCTCTTCAGTTGGACACAGCACACAGCAAAGTCCTTTCTTCAAGCAGGGGGGACACAGCACACAGCAAAGTCCTTCTCCTTCCTTTGGCAGAAATAGCAACTGCAGGCCAACCCTAGACACACTAGGGCAGTACTTCTCCTTCAGCTCTTCAGCTTTTCTCCTCAGCAAAGGTTCCTTCTTGATTCCGAAGTAGTCTAACTTTCAGGGGTTTCAGCTCTCATATTTATACCCCAAAAGTCTTTGTTCTCTATGTGTGAGGGGTCCTGGACCCAGTCAAAACAAGTTCTGGGTGCACTCTGCCAGTGCACATCTTCTTCCTTTGTGAGTGTGGGCCAGGGCCATCAGACACACCGCGGGAGGTGGAGCCAGCATTGTGGAAGGCAGGCACAGCCCTATTCAGGCCCAGGTGCTACTCCTCCCACCACTCCAAATGCAGATAGGTCTTTTCAGCCTAGTGCTGACTCACCCAGACTCCTGGAGCCACCCCAACCCCTGTCACTCTCAAACCAGACAGTCAATCCACAAACAGCCAGAGGCACACAGAAAGGTTGAACAAGAAAATAGCCACTTTCTAAAAGCGCTATTTTCAAACACAGAATTTCAAAACTATCCTTCCTAAAAGATGTGTTATCAAATTCTGAGTTCAGGGATACCAGACTCCAATTTTCTATCTTGCTCCTATGGGAAGATATGCAGGTAAACATGATACACAGCATTCCCTATTCTGTCCTATGGGCAAGATAGCCTTTCAATAGTGAAAAACGAATTTGGCAGTATTTCACTATCAGGACATGTTACCCACACTAGTACATGTCCTACCTTTCACATTCACTGCACCCTGCCCAGGGGGGTACCTTGGGCCTACCATAGGGGTGTCCAATGTGTAAGAAAAGGGAAGGGTCAGGCCTGGCAAGTGGGTACACTGGCCAGGTCAACATGGCAGTTAACAAACTGCGCACAGGCACTACAGTGGCAGGCCTGAGACATCATTTTAGGGCTACTCATGTGGGTGGCACAATCAGTGCTGCAAGCCCACTAGTAGCATTTGAATTACCAGCCCTGGCACACTCAGTGCACTTTACTAGGGACCTACTGGTAAAACAAATATACCAATCATGGATAACCAATCATAATAACAATTTACACAGGGAGCACTTGCACTTTGGCACTGATTAGCAGTGGCAAAGTGCCCAAAGCATCTAAACCAGCTAAAACAAATTCCAGCACAGTGGCAAAAAGTCAGGGGAAACCACGCCAAGGATGCCAGGTCTAACAGCCCCCATCTGCACCCCAGGGAGGGTCAGAAAAACGGCCAATTTTTGGGATGGATGGGGCAATATAATCCCCATTTAGGGCAGCCCCCACCCCTACGTTTCCCCCAAAAAAAGAATCCCTGCCGTCTAGTGTGCTTTTTGCCCCCACCCCCGAGGGGCGATTGGGGGATACTCCCCGCATCTGCCCTCTGGGGTGGGGGTGGGGCAGAAAGATGGAATATGGCCAAATAATTATGGGGGGAGCAAAGGCCCTTGCCCAAGGGCCGATCCCTCCTCCCTGTGTCTAGTCTTGGATCCCTGCTTGGGGATTCCACTAGGGAAGGGTACTGTTGGAAAGGGGTGATTCTCCCCTTTCCAATGATACTGCTCCCGTTTGCCTACTTGCTTGGGTGCTGACATGGCCCCAGGAGCAGGTAGGCAGTGAAAGTGAAAGGAGCCGATCAGCTCATTTCACTTTCAGTGTAGTGACGTCGTCACAACACTGGAAAAAAAAATGCGTCAGGCAGCTGGGGAAGCTCTTCTACAGCTCCCGAGGGTGAAGAAAAAAAAGGAAATCCCTCTGCTGTTTGCAGCAGAGGGATTTCTAAATAGTGGGCCTTGGACGTAACTGTTACGTCCTTGGCACCGAAGCGCCACACCCTTGGACATAACCATACTTCCAAGGCATGGAAGGGGTTAAAGAAAAAAATAATGTGTTCATTTGTAATCTGCTCTGTCAAAGTTCTGAATGTTAATTCCCAAGAATGTGTTTTGAATGTAAACTTAAAGAGCTACTGGAGGATTGTAATGAAACAAATAAACTAGTCTAATACCCGCTCTTAGTATATCCAGTATGGCTACTTCAGGTGTGCTTGACTGCTAAATATGTACTCTTCTTCAGTAGCACTCGTTTGTACATACCTGCTCCTGGGGCTATGTCAGCACCCAAGCAAGTAGGCAAACGGGAGCGGTATCATTGGAAAGGGGAGAATCACCCCTTTCCAATGGTACCCTTCCCTAGTGGAATCCCCAAGCAGGGATCCAAGACTAGACACAGGGAGAGGGGAGCGGCCCCTTGGGCAAGGGCCTTTGCTCCCCTCCATAATTATTTGGCCATATTCCATCTTTCTGCCCCACCCCCACCCCAGAGGGCAGATGCGGGGATTATCCCCCAATCGCCCCTCGGAGGGTGGGGGGGGGGGGGCAAAAAGCACACTAGACGGCAGGGATTCTTTTCTGACTGGCTGCTAACGCAAAAGAAACAATTGATGGACGGGATGCTGGACAATGCAAACATTCACCCCCAGTCACAAGGATCTGGGTTAAATCTATCATTCTTTTGCTCACCACACCACCCCAGTTTGGACCCAGCCATATGCAAATCAGTCTTGACCCTGTTCCTTGTGGGAACAATCCAGCCCGAACAGCCAAGACAGGTCCTCCCTGGACCGGAAACAAGCATCCTGGGAGCGGTTTCAGGGCATCACCCTTCATCAGCCAAGCTAGCTTGAATCCAGTGGTGTAGTAAGCACGGAACCCACGTCTGGGCATACCCTTCCCACTTAGGGCAACATATGCAAAAGAAACAATTGATGGACGGAATGCTGGACAATGCAAACATTCACCCCCAGTCACAAGTATCTAGGTTAAATCCATCATTCTTTTGCTCACCACACCACCCCAGTTTGGACCCAGCCATATGCAAATCAGTCTTGACCCTGTTCCTTGTGGGAACAGTCCACCCTGAACTGCCAAGCCAGGTCCTCTCTGGACCGGAAACGAGCAGGGCTGGGTGCAGGCGGTCTTTAATGAAATGTAACCGGTGCTCTGCAGGAAACACCATAAAGCAGACCCGCGGACACCGCATTCTGAAACTAAGAAAACAAGCCACAGGAAGGGCATGGATGGGGGAGGGAGGGGAAACAATGTCCCACGGGGGGGTTAGCGGAGCTTATTTAAAAGTTATAGCGCAACGTCCATAAAGCGGGCATTGCGCTGAGTTAGAAAAACAAGACGGGAGGGAGCGGCAGAGAGTTTGCAATACCCGCACGACCTAAAAGAAAGTAAACCAATAAAAAAAAAATTAAAAAATTTGGGCGGTGAGCCGCAAATTAGAAAAGAAAGGAGGGGTGGACGTCACCCTAAAGCCCTGCTTTAAAGAGGCTGTGCTGTGTCTGGCTGGATATAAAAGAAGCGACCGAATAGAATGTCGTGCCTGCTTCAGCAAGACGTTAATTAAGTAAATAGTTCTCCCAAAGTGCTAATGGAAGCTTCAGAGTAAGGACACATGTAAGACGGGCTGTCCTTATGGGAGGTAACAATAGGAGAGAGAGCGGTACTAAGGAGGGACTACTAAGCCTATTGACGAATCAAAAGCTTATTGATGAATCAAAAGCCATCATTTTCAAAGGACAGGAAGAGGAGCCAATTGTAAAGATGGGCGGAGTTTAATGTCCATATCCTGAATACAGCATGTCTCGAAGAGACAGCGCAAGCGCTACCTAGGCGAGACCTAAGGAGGCCCATGTCCATTTCTGCTTTGTGAAGGCAGTCAATGCCAAAGAGCATAGGCACTTTGGCAGTACTTACAGATGTTCCCAAGGGGTATTGGGCATTATATGCGCCAGCTAAGAGTTTCCTTGCAAGGTGGAGTAACCCACACTGATAGCAGCAACTTGTTAGAGTTAGATCAACCTGCTTATTAAGGTGCAAAGATTTGAAATTGTGCTGAATATGGAAGACAAGTTAAAGAGATGCTTGAATTTTTTTAAACCCAGGATTTCCATGATCAACTACACAGGAACAGCCACCGCCAAAGACTTCAGTCTGTTTAGGAGTGAAATAAAATGATGACAGGCATTTTAAAATCATTTAAAATATTAGTAATGATTGATATTAGAGCAATCAAACCCAAAATAAAACCATTACCGCCAGATTAAATATTGCAGTAGCTACTAGAAATACATTTTAGAGCCAAGTTACTAGAAGCTAGCATTGGAAGTTCACTGAAGGGCCCAGATTTGTTCTCTAGCTTCCAGCAGTGAATTGATGTGCAACAAACAACTTCTTAACAACTTGGTGCTTAACCTCAGCCCACTGAGTTTTCCTGCCATTGCTAGCAAGGATAACCTAAAGGCATTTATAGAGAGGTAAATTAAATAATTAGCTACTGTTTGGGAAGAAGGGCAGATTGTAAAGGGACAAGAGCTTACAAAATACCCATGAGATCCACTGTAAGTTTAATTGTGATGCAGTGGAACCATGGCGGGGTTCCCCACAGACCTTGAAATGAGGAAAGGTTTACTGAGAGCCACAGGCAAGAGAAAATGCCTCCTTTTTTCTCTTGATATATGCCTTGAAACTGTACAGCTGAAATAAGTACAAGGCCACAAGCAAAGAACTTCTATTTTTGCTTATAGGTGCAAACAATAGTGCAGCAATTAGCCCAACTAAGAATGAACCTTTGAATCCAAATGTACATGTTCACCAAATAGGTACAACAGAATGAAGTAATAAACCCTCAAATCAATCTTAGCCACTGCCAGCCGCTTGGGCCGCATTCCTGTCCATGGTTTTCTCCCACTAAGCCACTGTAGACAGAAATTGGCTTTAAGCAAATCAGTCTAGGTCTTGCTCTAAAAGGAACAATCCATTCTGAACTGCCAAGCTAAGTCCCCACCAGGCAGAAATGCAAGCAGCTCCAGACCAGTGTTGATATACGTACTCCTCGTCAGTGAGGTATAGCTTGAGTCCTGTATTTTAATTAGCTTGGGACCCATGTCTAAGCAGAACAGTCGCACCTAGAGCGACACACAAAGGAAAACAAAAAAGATGAAGATTGGAATGCTTGAATTAGTCTCAGCTCACTGTGCCTCAAAGAAGTAGGAAAATCAGGAGAAGCGATGCAAAGTCATGCATACGTGGCCAGAAGTCGCTTTGGAAGCACACAGTTTCGGTGGTGGGCTAGGCAGAGACTATGCATTAGAGCATTGAAAGTGAGAGGGGTCCTGGATTTATAATGTGGAATGGCTTCTATGTAGGTGTATAAATCAGCTCCATTTTATAGTACCATAAGGGTCCTGACCTGGAAGGGAGCGTGGCTTGGCTGGCCAAGATGGCAGTCGCGATCCTATAGCGCTCTGCCTGCTAGCCCGACCATCGCCAACCATCTGAGCCATGCAGCCACCCATGTCAGCAATCCAGCATCAGCGGTACACTAAGCAAATTCCCCCGATGCCTGTGACGGTGCTTGGCACCTGCAGAGAGGGACATTCGCTCACAACATGGCGGTGTGAGAGGCGAGGACGAGATATGGGCCGCTTGGGCGATGAGAGGGCCCTGCTGGAGGCTGCCCCTTTGACAAATCACTGCCACTGACAACCTTGGCCAGTGACAGGCCCTGAGGCTCTCGTCCGGGCTCGGGAGGCGGGATGATGTGCCACACAAACGAGTGCCGGTGGTCCAGGAGCAGCGCCGGGTGAGTCGGGTGACGATGACATGTTTCCCCCCTCCGGATCTGGTGAAGAACCCCCTGGTGAGAGGCGGTGTGGGCGGGCGGGGTGTGCAGGCCGCATAGGTGGAGTGGTCCCGCCTGCGTCACATAGCCGTCTCCGTCAGCTCATGGGCGTACTTTGAAGCGAAGAGCCCCCTCTGGACTTTGCAACGCTCTTCCCCCCCCGAGCTAAAGCTTCGCTCCGGGCTTGCTGGGTCAGCAGGGGAGTCGGAGGGGAGCCCTTACCTGCTGCGAATCTGCCTTAGGAGGCACTTCGGCACCACAATCAAGATACGTGCCTCCCCCCTCGGGATGGAGCGGCGAGTAGCAGCCGGCACAGACGCGAGGCCCCACGAGAGTGCACTTGATAGTAAAAGGTGTGAGATAGTCCGGGTGAGCAGGACGAGGGGGCCTCGCGGACGGGGTAATCACTTCCTCACGCTGCCTGGTCATCCCAGAGGGCTGTCGGGCCTGACTTGAGCCTTTTGGCCCTGCTGGACTCCACAACGCTCCCCATCCCTTGTGGAGGGACCGGGGGGGGGGGAAGGGGGGTTGCCGGCCATCCACCTGCCCTGAGTGGCGTATCAGCCCCAAAATTGAGGTGTGTGCTAGGCCCCGCCCGAGGTATCGCTGACAAGCACCCATTTGGAGGCCTCCCCCCGTGTGGTGGGAGCGTTGGACTTGGGCTCCCCCCAGGCCCATTGAAAAACTTGCAGCATTCCACAGCCTCTGGGGTGGCAGCATCGAGGCCCTCGCCCCGAGCTCCACATGATCAAAGCGGTTGTCCCTCCTCCTGCCGAGGGTGCTGGAAGCCCGTGTCGGACTGAGTCTTCCTGCCGGGAGGGCCATTTGGGCTGGCCCGTCTCATTTATATGCCAACAGACCCTGGTTCTGTTGGAGCCTCTAGCGCAGAGGTGCAGATGAGATAGGGAGGTTGCGCTTAGCCTCTGGGGCCTGCCCGCCGGCCACGACTGGCCCACGGTCTGATGCCACGGACGCTCTGCAAGAAGGCGGTAGCCCATCCCTCACCATAGCGGAGAAGCTTGACGGAGTCCTGGCAGCCATCAAGCACTCCTGCATCATGATGGAGGCCCGCTTTGGGTCCCTTGCGACTGACTTCTTACTCCTCCGAGATGACCAATGCAAGCTGGCCGACAGGCTCATGGACGAGGAGAAGGCCCATGCGGCTCTGCAGCCGCTTCCTAAGGAGAACCGCTCCGGCATTGCTGACACAAACCTGGGTTGCACAGTTGGAGGACAGGGTGGAGGATCTGGATTGCTGCTCCTGGGAAGTAATATTCGTATCCTGTGTTTACCAGAGGGCATCGAGGGGTCGGACCCCCTTACCTACCTGGACTCCTGGTATCGCACGTTCACCCCAGCCTCTGAGCTCACTGCCTTCTACTCCCTGGAGCGTGCGCATAGGGTCCCGGCTTCCCTCCTCGCCTGATGCTGGTGAAATGACTTCACTTCAGGGCCAGAGAGACCGAGCGGCCAGAACGGCGGGGCCTCTACAAGTGGAGGACAAAGTTGTTATGTTATTTCCGGAGTGCACTTGGGCCGTCTAACTCCAACGCTCTTCCATCTTGGAGGTCAAGAGCCGCTTCCGACAACAAGGAGTGCAGTACTCACTGCTGTTTCCCGCCTGCCTCAAGATAATTTTCTAAGAGCCCACGTTCTTCACTGATCCCAGGGAAGCATGGGACTGGTCGGAGCAACATGGGGGAAGCTGGTAGCAGGCCCGCTGAGAGCTCGGAGGGCCCGGTAGACCAACGGAGTGGACGCCGGAGAAAGAGGAAACGGCAGGGGGGAAGGCAGAGCCCCCTCTTCGGGATCTTCCCTACTGGCGCCCCCGACCTGGAACAGATCATAGCGGACTGCCGGCAGGCCATCCAAGCAGCAGCAAATTTGAGTCCCCACCCTGCTGCCACGGACGACAACAGGGGCCCATGTCTCTTCTCCTCGGAGGAAGACTGTCTCCACTCTGATTCACAACCTCTGCCAGCGGTCACTCAGCAGACAACAGACACTCATTTAAGCCCTCTTCCAGAATCCTCTACCTTATGCTGGAACTAACTGCCCCGCTGCTGATCGACAATCTACATACGGCCAACAACTTTATATTTGACTTTGATGGGCTCTCATTTGCTCTACTGGGACAGATGTTGCCACTTATCTTTTATCCACCCCCCAGGATACTCTAGAGTTCATAGTAGACCCTTGGTTTGGGCAATTTGCTGTTTGAAATGGGCTCTCCGTATTGGGATTCTATCCTTACCCAGTTATAGAAGGTTTCTCACATTCTCTCCTCCCCTATTTGCCTGCTGCACAGGGGTGTGGACACTGCATGGCATCCGAGGCATGGATGGAATTGCTGCGCTTCAGATCTCTCCCAACACAGGCGCCCACTACTCGAGTTAACTCATGGCCCCAACCTCTGACATTCGATACTTCACCCTCAACATTCGGGGCATGCACACAGCTAGAAAGCACTATGCAGTTTGCTCCTACATCAAAAGGCAGAAGGCGCAGTTACTTTTCCTGCAGGAGACACACTTGACAGTGAAGGAGCTTGACCTCCTGTGTAGGAGCTGGGGGGCATATTATGTTCCACGACATACTTGGCTTATGCGCGGGGGCTTTGGTGTGGGTTTGCCCTGGAGTCCCCTTTCAGGAACTTAATAGAGAGGTAGATAAGGAGGGGCATGATGCCCTTTTAGAGGGTAGACTAGATGGCTGACCCATTCTCCTAGGGAGTATTTACGCTCCGAACACTGAGCAAGGTGCTTTTTGGGACACTCGCTCATCCACCCTCGCGCATTACACAACACTACCGTGAATCCTGGGAGGGGACTTCAATTGCGTTCTTAACACTAATCTGGATCGTTCCTGGCCCTCGCTACCCTGGTCCCTTCCGCATGTGCAAGCAGAGCGCTTTCGAGCCTGGACGCACCACTGGGCCCTCGCAGACATGTGGCGCACACATCATCCCACCTCCCGGCTCTAATCCTTCCACTCAGCCCCACACAACCTGTTGGTGCGCCTGGATAGTTTCTCTGCTCTCAGTCATTGGTTCCCCTACTCCAGCATTATCTAGGCAGGATAGTTTCCGACCACGATGCGCACCTCATGGATCTCCGGTGGGCAACCCCTCTGCCCCCTACGCCGGCTTGGCAGCTACCACGAGACTGCCTCGAGGATCAGGTGTTCTGGAGGAAACACGAAGACTGCATCAAACAGTACTTCGCAGAGAATCACAACACTGCGTCCACCAGAATGCTTGAAGTGGTCATCCGGGGGGCTTGCATCCGCCGGATTGCTGGGGTCTGCAGGACCCTCGAGAAGGATATCGGGAGTGCTAAGGTCACACTGGCGGGCCTAAGCAAGGTGGATGACACAGACCCCGCCCTTATCTTACAACTAGCGGATGCTTGGCTAGCTCACGTGGCCCTATTGGAAAGCCTGCGTCGCTACAATTTCTCTGCCTATGCGGCTAGGGTGCACCAAGAGGGGAATCGGCCTGGCTGGCTACTGGCATAGCTCGCTCTGCAGGAAACGGAAGCTCATCCTGTTACCGAAATTATGTAGGAACAGGGAGTCGCACTCCATACACCAGGAGACATCCTGCAGGCCTTCTGTGACTATTACTCTGTGTTATATAGTGCGCCACCAGACGCGGGAGCAGCTTGCCCAGACGCCTTCCTATCTTGCGTTGTGCTCCCCCAAGTTCTCTCCTCCATGAGGGTGGCTTTGGATGCAGCCATCACAGCCACGGATGTAAAACAGGCGCTTTGTGATCTAGCCTGCAGTAAAACTCCCGGCCTGAATTGGCTGCCTCTGGAGTATTACCACACATTCTCTGGCATCCTGTTTCTCAAACTGGCTGCCATGTACGAAGCGGCAGTAGAACGAGGGGTACTCCCCTCACGCCCTGCCGGAGTCCCTCCTTGTTTATAATAATAACCCGGTATTTGTAAAACGCGAACTAATCACCCGTAAGGGTCTCAAGGCACTGGGGGCCGTCAGGGAGATTAAGTGAGCTATTGCCCGGAGTCACATGATGCTGGGCTGATCTGCCTCCGGCCCTGGGGATCGAACCGTGAGCCCCACGCTCCGGAGTCCATGCTCCGGAGTCAGCTGCCCTGGCCGCTGCACCACACCTCTCCCATCCCTAAACCAGATAGAGACTCCACACGACTTGGCTCGTACAGGCCCATTGCCATACTTGGAGCCGACTTAAGATTCTGGGCAAGGCGCTTGCCGCCTGGTACACCCAGATCTTTCCAGGACTGGTGCACCCCGATCAGAACGGATTTGTCCTGGGTCGCAGCACTTCGCAGAATCTTCGCCACCTCTTTCATATACAAGACCAGGTGTGTAGTAAATTTCCTCGGGTGGCATGCCTCATTCTAGATCTGGAGAAGGCATTTGATACTTTATCCTGGCGCTATCTATTTGCTGTACTGGCCCACCGGGTTATAGGACCTACACAAAACTATTATACTCCCGCCTGGGCCGCCTTATATCGGCCCCGTTCTTGGTCCATCGGGGGACGCGGCAGGGGCGTCAGCTAACCCCCTTACTGTTTCTGCTTGCCATGGAACTGCTCGCCGTGGGTCTCCGTGGAGAGGGTCAGGACTGGGGCATCCCATTGGCGGATAGGACCCACGCAACATCTTTATACCCCTATGACCTGCTCCTTTACGTGCGAGATATTGCGACAAACCTTACGCCACAGTCAGAGTTTGCCTCCGTGACAGGGCTACGGGGTAATTGGGAGCAGGTTATGCAAGAGGTATTCCTATGGACCACGTGTCTTCACTGGGAGAACCGGGCACCCCGCTACCAGGGAATCCACCTATGTCATTTGGCTGATGACCTTTACAGGGGAATCTCCGCAGGGTGCTAGCGAGCATCCAAAACCCAAATACACTTCTAGGGCACTCTGCCTTTTGGCCCCTATAGGTAGGATAGCCCTGGTGAAATTGGTGGCACTTCCACGCCTTCTCTATCATTTCGCAAACCTCCCAGTGGTTCCTCCCTGCTCCTTTTTTAAGGAGCTGGATTCCCTCTTCATCTCCCTCATTTGGGGGTCTGGCTGCCGTTGAGTGACTCTATCCAAATTGCAGCTGCTGGCTGGTCGGGGGGCCTCGTAGCTCCATCCTTTGAGGCATACTATTTGGCGGCACAGCTGCAGTCGTTGTCTCGATGGACAGCTGGTCGTTACCTTGGCGAAGCCAGGCCCCTTGCCCATTCCTGCTATGAGGCGCCTCCTACTACCGTGTTCCTGCCCCACGTCTACCTGGCCCCTGCAGGTGGCGGTGGCACAGACATGTATGTCCAGGATCCACCGCCTCTCTCGGACGGTTCCTCTGTACTCCCCTGACCTGCCCCTGGTCGGCCTGCCCGACTGGGGAGATTATTACACTACGAAAGACCTAGGGGTCTGGACTACGCACTCGCTCCTCGAGGTGGGAGACATTTTTGTGGAGCGCGACCCTCTGCCTTTTGCCCAAATAGCTGAAGAGAGAGGCCTTCCGCCAGGACAGTTCCTGCTTCATCGGCGGCTCCTCCACACATGTGGGGCCCTATGGGACCTTTCTGAAGGGGAACCTGAGGCACACCGGTCCTACAGGCCATTCTAACCATGGGTCCAGGAAGTCACCTCATCACCTGGCTGTACAAAGCCATACGAGGCCTGACCGCTACCTCCTGCCTTCCCCTTCGCCACAAATGGGAGGAAGAATTTGGGCAGCCCTACATGAGAAGGAGTGGGAACGTGTACTCGAATTCCCGAAGAAGGTCTCCCGCAATTCGCGTTTTAAAATTTTACAGTACTTCATACTACATAGGGCATACCTTACACCCGGGCAGCTACATCGACACTTCCCAGACACACAGTTCGGATGCTCTCGCTGCCACACTGTCGATTCCACGCTCAAGCACATGCTGTGGTCGTGCCTGGCCCTTCAGGATTACTGGCGTGCTGTGCACGACGCACTTCGAGACATCACCGAGCTCCCGGACATAGTCTCTTGGGAGGCATGTTCCCTGGGCATATTTAAGAGGAGAAAGTACCACAACTACTGGCAAAGCGCACCATCACACTACACGGGCGCTCACATTTACCCCCGCCGATAGAGGCCTGGAAGGGGGCCCTGCGTAAATGGGAGGCAGCAGAGGAGGACGCGCTTTGCAATGAGGAGGTCCGGCGGCTTCACCCCAGGCCTATTTTCCCACAATGAGACGGTCTTATCCTGTGTTTTCGGCAGCTAGGCGAGGGTGAAGACACAACCCCTGGGGCCCTTCACAGAGAGCTCAGTTGGTACCCATCCCGCCCCTCGTGCCGACCCCCGCCTGCTGAGACAATAGCTACACAATGCACCTCGAGCCTTCCCCCCAGGCACGAAGCACCTTCCCCCAAATCTGCGCTGCTCAGTCCTGGCACATCGTCTTTTGTCCAGGACACACATCAACATATTTGCTCATTGCCATGCTCTCGTCTCCCAACACCTCCTTCCTATATTGCTGTTTATAACCCCTGTGTTCCTCTGATCACCTCCGAGGCAAGGTCCATGTGCTGTATCTGCTCATTCACTCACATGTCGCCCGATGACACAATGGGGCCCTTATCCAATGAGGCCCCGCAGGGACTGTGAGCTCTTATTACCATTGTCACATTCTTCTGTTTTATGTATCATAATGGAACCTGTACTGTCTGGCATGATCAGAATGTTAAAAACGTTAAAAGCAAATAAAAACGATTTATAAAAAAAATAAGGTTGCTGACCTGGAAAATGAACCACCCCAGTAGCAAGTTAAAATAGCCATTTTACATAGGAAACTCTCATAGCCCAAGAACGAAAATCTGTTTTCCACTCAATATCTAAGACCTGACTGGCTCAAGACAAAGGGACCAGGACCCAGGGGAATATCCATCCAGCAAGAAAAGGAAGTGTATGCAAGGCCAGACAGACGGGAATGCTGTGTTCAATTGCTGGATATGAGCTGAATGTGGGCATGGTGTATCTGGTGGCCTGGGAAAGAGCGACACTGCCACCTGTTTTCGAGTAAGTTGTAAAATTGTAGTCCTGCCTAAACCTGACCATGATCCCACACTTACTTCGTCTTATAGGCTTCTATCAGTGCTCATTCTTCATTCTATAATTTGTGGACAACTTCTAGTTTCAAGATTAGTACAAATTCTGACTGAGATAATTCACTTGGATCAAAGCAGTTAGGTTCCAGGGAGGAGCTCCTCTCCTACCTTATGCAGACTTTTTCACATATTAGACAGTTTGTCTTATAATTCCCAGGACTCGGTAGAGTCTTTGATGAGCATGAATAAGGCCTTCCACACACTTTGGTGGGGTTATCTTTTACTGTTCTGCAATTGATGGGTTTTGGTAAAGGAATTATAATATGGGTTATACTCCTATATTTGGACCTCGTAGCATGGTGGCGTGATCCTGCCAGCAATGTCACTCTGCGTTCCAGTGCTAGCCTCCACCATTGCTAGCGTACCATCCTGTTGCACCTCCACTCTCGCAGTGGGGAGTTCCGTAACCATGCCCCACCATCATCTCTCCTCCAGCCCAGTGGTTTTGTTGATGCACCTGAGACCAGAGACCAGTATCTTGGCTGCTCAGCGCGCCACCCTTGTCTCTTCTTCGGGTGTCTTCAATCCAGTTCCTCACCTCCTCAGGATTGGTGGAGAAGTGCGATCCCCTTTCATGGATGACTCATAATTTCACCTGGATCAACAATATGTGGCGGATATTCAGTTTCTATTTTTAGTGTTGTCTGGGAAAATACGGATGCTCTGTCCCTCGTTTTGGAGCTCTTGCTGACTCCTGGCCCATTTCAGGATGCTGTCTCTGTTCCTGTAATTGCAGATTTATGCAATTATTGCTCTAGGTGGGCCTCCAGGCGGGGGCATGGGGAACAGGGCACGATGGGCTTTCTCAATAATGAAGACTGGAGAGAGTTGGTCTGGACCAAGCTGGTACCTAAACCAGTCCTCAAGAAACTTCTCTGGTGCTGTGTTCTCCACTTCTGGAAAACCAATGAACCAGAGGTTACATCTCTGCGCCCGCCCATTGCATCCTTCAGGCGCATGTCCAAGTATGTAGTTCTGTTCGCAAGGCAGCAGACCGTTGCCTTCAGTGGCCTGGTGTACGCCTCTAGGCCTCGGGTTGGCCAGCCGACCCTTCTTTGTAGACTGAGCTCTTAGGGGGCCCCCCGGCGGTAGACTGCCCCCAGAGGAATGCAGTCCTGTCAGCTTCGCCCTGGGGATGTGCAGGATTCCGACAGATTAAGCAGGGCAACGAGCAGAGCTCCAGGCTAAAACGTCAGTTCGCCATCTTGGTTGGCCATGCCCCCCATCTCAAGTACTTTGGTCTGCACATTTACCATTGGATTGATGACATCATAGCTGGCAACAGCATTAAGGCCCTAATATTACCTTGAGCCTTAATTTCTTTTGGTAGCATCTTCCTCTGTCCATAATGGGTAGAAATAACATTTTCCAACATGGTGCTGATCCCTTGGTAATTGAGCTACTTTGTCAATATTCCCATTCTTCTCACGCAAAAAGTATTCAAGGATTTAAAGAAGATGGTGGTACATCTATTAAGGGGAACAGACAGAGTTATGTTATAGGTTGAGGTTACCCAACTGTGAAAGAACCCTAAGATCTCCCAATCTTGAATCGTATGGTCTGGTAGCGAATGTCAGTCATTACTTTGCATTCTGCACCATACAAGAAGATTGAAGGAACTGTAGCTTCACATGTGATTTTGCTGGTTTGGCTTTACACCTATGTAGACTCAGAAAAAAAGCTATTTAAGCCAAAGCTTGAGAGATCTTTTTGCTGTAATGTGCAAAATAATAATCTGCTCTTAGGGACATATGTATCAAGCCCTATTCCCGTTCGCAAACGGGCCGATTCTCAGAATCGGCCCGTTTGCGAACGGGAAAAAGCCTTTCGGGATGTATCATCCCAAAAGGCCATCGCAAAATAGGGAATCGCAAAATTGCGATTCCCTATTTTGTGAATGCATTTAAGGAATCACAAATTGCGATGCCTTTAATGCAATTCTGGAAGCTCCCAAGTTGTGCGAATTTGCCTTAAGAAATCGCAAATTACCACCAACTTCAAGTTGGTGGTAATTTGCAATTTCTTAGAAAAATGCCCTTTTTTGCATTTTTCAAAGTGCCATGTGGCCCACATACATGCCCTTAGGGCATGTATGTGCACCACATGTGCACACATGCATATTTCAGGGGTGCAACAGGGTGTCCTTTTGACACCCTTGCACCCTTGAAATTGCATTCGCAATTTGCGAGTACCTAATGGGTACTTGCAAATTGCGAATGTCCTCCCATTCATTCCTATGGGCCTCTAGGTCCATAGGAATGAATGGGAAGGTATTCCTTAATTGCAAATCGCAATTTGCGGTTCGCAGTTAAGGAATATGTAGGAATTGCAATTATTATTGCGAAACCTACATACATTTCATTTTGCGAGTCCTTAATAGCGATTCGCAAAAATTCGCTATTAAGGACTCGCAAAACCGTTTTTTGATACATATGCCCCTTATTCATATATTCTGTATTTCATAGTAGTTCTCTATTTGGTAATTAGTATTAATTTTCAAGTTAATGTTATTGTATATTCCACCGATTTTGTTAGCTTCCTCTTGATGCCTTACATATAGTGAAGTAGCACCAAATCCAGTGGCGGCTCCTACGTTAAGGCGGAGGAGCGTCACCCCACTGGTCTCTTAGCAGTGAAAACATGGAAAATAAAATGATAATAAAACTGCTTATTATCATTTTATTTTCCTCCCTGAGCCGAGCCTAGAGCGGGGTGGGGTCGGGCCATCCTAATGGACAGTAGTAGCAGCAGGGAGGAGTGGTGGGCACTGCTGCAAGTGTGCATGTCAGTTTGGCTGGCCAGCCATCTTTGGACGGCCAAACTGACATGCACACTTAGATCTCTCCACCCGAGCTGTGCTGCACAGCCGGATGGAGAACAGACACGGGCTCCCAGGGCCTGACTGAGCGTCAAACCAGACCTCTCAGACCACTCCTGGCGCTTCTCTCATGCTGGGCATTACCAGTATGAGAGCAGCGTCTAGATTGGTGTAGGGAGTCTGGGAGCCTGTGCATGGAGTGGCGGGAGTCGAGAGGAGCAGAGGAACAGAAGAGCACTTAAGTAGCGGCCGCCAGGTAAGTGCTATTTTATTATTTTCTTCTTTTTCTCCCCCATGCTGCCCCCTATGCTGCCTCCCTACTTTTATTTCACAGCATCCACACTTACTGAATTGTCTGCAGGCATTAATGAAGTGAGTTACTCAGTCCTTAAGAGAAGACAAGAAGAGTGTACCTTGGTTTGGTAAGTAAGTACATTTTATTAACCGTTCAATTATTTAAAATCTTTACAGTAAAATGAACTTAAAATCTGCACCCCTCCACCCTGCCCCCCGCCCGAATCCTCCAGTCACTTAATGATTAAAAATCCCCCATTCATGCTGTTGCCCCTTTTGTTGGTAAATCCCTTCTTTGCCTACGAGCAAGGGCTTAATTTTATATTGCACTAATATTTCCTTAAAATCCTTTAAAAAGTCTGTAAGTTCTTTGCCATCGAGCGAGGGGTTATTTTTTATATTGCACAAACATTTCCTTGAAACCCGTTAAAAGTCTGTGAGTTCAAAGTGCCTCTAGTTAAGCACAGGAGACCTAGGCAGAAATTGTTGGGCACCGTTCTAGTGTATGGGCGCTCAGCACTGGTTCGTGATCTTCGGCCAGGCCGTGAGATGTTCAAATATAGAGGTCATAGATAAGGTGCTACTCCTCGTGCCATGTTGCTGTTATGGTCGCACCTCTGCCTCTTGTGGTGGCTCTGTGGGTGCAGTTTTAAAGATGTGAGCTTTCCCACTGCTGGGCCCAGCTGCAGCCCTCGTTGGAGACTTTGTTGTTGGTATCCGTCTGTGTGGTTTCAAGCTCAGGCTGCGGCGGGCCCAGGCAAATTATTTTGTTTGAGAGTATTGCCTGTCCTAGGTTCTGAGAGCTGTGGCAGGGCATCGAGTGCATATCTGATTAAGTGTGTGAACTTCGCCACTCTCGCGAGGATGCAGGTTTTTGTTTCAGAGAAACACCAGTACGAGGCCTCCTTGCAGGACCTTGTGCCCTTGACCCTGAAAATGGGGTGAAGCAGGGGGAGTCCACTTCCCTAACGATAGTTTTCAAATGATGTTTAAGGATGTTATCAGAGGCCTTAAGGACCCTGATGTAGTCCTTGATTAAGTCCTCCTGTGTCGCCAATTCTAGTCCGCAGAGCCCTAAATTCCAGCCGTAGCCTGGTGTTCCTTGCTTGTCTGGGCGCCTTCAGCACTGTCCTATATGCTTTTATCTGGGCTGCCACTATGAGTTTGTCTAAAGCTTCTAGGATTGCCAGGTGGCCGTAGTTAATGGCCGGAATTAGTTTTGCCTTGAAGACAGTCAGCATTGGCTCTGCTGTTTGGGCTTGACAGGCGTTGGCCTAGGCGCCTCAGTGAGAGAATTACGCAGTTAGCCAAACCCCAAGGTAATTATAGGCTGTTGTTGTCCCTATTTGATGGTCACCCAGTTGCCAAGAAGCTTGCTTTTTAGGTCGAGCCTCGAGTAGCGCGCAAGCGCTGCTCTGCGAGACTTATAGTTAGGGAGTTTGAAAAGCTGACCAGACGCTCGTGCGTCATGGCCTTTTCCCTGCGGTTACGCGCGCGACAGACATGTGTTTCCAATTATCGTGCCCAGACGCGGGCGTGATAATTGGAAACACATGCCGGCCGTGCGGGGGAAAAGGCCATGACGCACGAGCGTCTGGTCAGCTCAGCAGGCTGCCGCGCTCGCTCGCACCGCTGCCGACGTCTCTGCTGTCCAGCGCTTCACTTATTTGCTTGTTTTTGTTGCCACGTTCGCGCCGTTTGACTTTGCTCTTCTTGTTTTAGGAGGATTGGTGCGACATCGAGGCGCACACCGATTTCCCCTTTCTAATGTAGTGCGTGTTTTGTTTTATGTACGTGCAGTTTGAAGGGACTGTAATGGCCAAGTTGAGGGCGGAGAAAACGGCACCGCTGAGCAAACTCTTCTTGGCGGGGGCAATGTTTTCACTGTCACCGCAGAGCGCCAGTCTCTTACGACACACAACCACACAGACCCTCCCTCGCACAGCCCTACTTAGGTAATAAGGGCGTAAACTTGTGCTTAATAAGGGTCTTACAGAAAGAAAAGGCCCTGTTCGTTGGACTTTTTTATTTTATTACTTTGTGCAGACGCTCAGCTAAACGTAATGGGACCGGGGTTAGGGGTGTTGAAACAGTTGCAACTTAAGTTTGTTTTATGAAGGCAATTGTTTATAAGCCATGCCGGAAATTAACTTTATTCTGGATCTACCGGCGACGTGCACATTTTTTTGGGCCAAGTGGGCCGAAGTATGCCTAGCAGAAACACATGGGGAAATCCAGACAAACATTTTGTATATAGTGGTAGTTTTCCCCCAGGCAGATCTAGTGTTAAAAAAAAAAACTTCCTTTATGCTTACTGTACGGAAAGCGCTACAAAAATGCTCATAAAAAGTCTAGTGAAGTGGGTTTTTTTTTCTCAACCCTGCACTACACTTCAGTGGATTGTAAACAGAGTAGTGATTGCAGAATCAGTTTACGTTGACTATTTTCCTGAAGGCTGAACCCACTCCAAGCGCCTGCGATCGTTTCCTCTGATCCCTTGGCACAGGTAGTGTTATTGTTGCACAACCCCAGCGAGAGTCACTTACTGAATTTTTTCATGTACACTTTTAATTTGAGAAATGTCTCGCAAGGCGTAGTTTTAAAAAAATGTGATGGCAGCCCGAGACCCTGCAGTATCCGCACACGCTTTTGGATTCGGACATCTGGTACCGTTTTACTGATTATGCAGTTTAACGTTGTTTAAAACAACCTACATAAATAAGTCTTCAAAAAAAGCCAAGCAAGGCCTCCCAGTGACAGTGCTGCCGGAGAGGTGTTTATATCTGCGTGGTGGCAGGCATGTGAACTGGTGCTTGCGCTGGCCTTTCGTGGGCGTGGTTTGCTGATGAGTAAATTCTCCCATGCTTGCCACATCTTTGCTCTGATGTAAATCCTGTTAGGAGTTGGAGCCACAGATATAACCATTTCAAAATCCTCCCACGTAGTTTTGTAATTCAAAACGGCCTCTATGCTCAGCGTTGAACCATATGCAAACTGCTGAGAGTTCTTTCTAGCTGTTGCAGAGCAGTTACAGAGGCCTCTCAGTAGTACATGGCCTGTATTAAGGTTACCTGACCAGTCTTTCACAAGGATGCAGCGCTGAATCAGTTCTGGATTTTGATTTAACATCCCAATGCGTTCTGCTGGGAGATGCTGTCCTGGTACACTGCAGTTGATTCATTGGAACTCCAACTCTATCTTGGAGAGGATAATTGGAACAGTGTACATGTAGGATTAAGAGGCAAAAGCTGTAAATTATGTGGGTGTCCACTTCTAGATATAGTGTATATTTTTGTCATGTTTGGAAGTTCTTGTTTAAGATCAATTTTGGTTAAAAGGAATATTTTTTAAATAACTGATGCTTTCAGTTTATTACATGCACCAGCTATGTTTAAACTATTTAGTTTAAAAAAGTATCTTTAGCAGTGATATGATTATCGTGTATTGTATTGGTCAGTTGAACTTTATTAATTTGTTAAAATCAAAGCTCGGACACCTATAAACAATGGCTTGTTACCAAAACGCCCAGGACTGGAGCGTTGTACTCTTGGCCACCTCTCTCCGATCCTACCTCTAGATCTCTAGCTCTCGGTCAGCTCTCTGCCCCTCTCTTCTCCTCAAGTGCCTCTTTCTCTCTCTCTCTCTCTCTCTCTCTCTCTCTCTCTCTCTCTCTCTACTTTCTCTTCTTTCTGCATCTTGCTGCTCTGTTTGCATCTCATCCCCCTTCATTTCTCTTCCATTTACTTCCCCTCCCTCTTAATTTCATCTCTTTATCTTACCCTTTCTATCATTTTTGCCATCTATACCTTACCTTTCTCTACCTCTCGCATGCCTCTTTCTCCCTCACCATTCTCTCTTTCAACCTCACCATTCTCTCTTTCATTTCTCTCTCTGCCTCACAACTCACTGCCTCATCTCTCTCTTCCCCACCTCTCATACACTATCTAGACTCTCAATTTAAATCCCCTATTGGCCTTCTATGTCTCTTTTTATTGATGTCCTCTTTCCCTCGCCTTTCCCATTATTTTATTTCTTTCTCTCTACAATGCTCTCCCTACCTCTTCCACTCCTTCTATCACTCCCTTTGCTTTCATCTCTCTTTCTATCTCCTTCACTGTTTCCGTTCACTCTCTCTGCTTCCAATGTCTCGCTCGTTTAATACATCTGTCTTACCTCTGTCTCTCTCTCTCCCTATTTCACCATTCTCTACTTCTCCCTCGCACTTACTCTGTATTAGCCTCATCTCTCTACCTCATCGGCACCTCTTTTTCGCTACTTCTCATATCTTTCTATTTTTCATCCCACCGGCTCTACCTGCCTCGCTACTTTGTTTACCAGACCTGTCATTCTGTGCTTCACCTTTCTATTTGTGCTATCTCATTATAACTCACCTCTCTTCCTATCTTATTTCTCTCTAGACCTTGCCCCTCGGGTTGGCACCTTTCTTACCAGCCTACGTTTACAACTGCATGCCAGGCCTCTAAAAACAAGCATTGGCATAGTCAATAGGTCTCGCCTTTCGGACCTTATAAGTTTTTAGACATGCAACAGTTGATGTTATTGCACCAAGGATATTGTGCTGCATAACTAAATACTTATAAGGTCCCAAAAGCGAGACCTATTGGCTATGCCAATGCTTGTTATGAGTGTATTTGCCAAATACTGTTATCTTTGTCTTGCTCTCATTGACTATCAAGCTGTTTTCCTTGTTGTACTTTTCGAGTTCCTTTAAGGCTCTCTGAAGACCCACCCTGGTGTGATCCATTACTGTCACATCATCAGTGTACTGGAGGGTTGGGAGCCTCACCTTACCCAGTCTCGGGGGCACTAAACTGGCTTCTTTCAGGGCATTCCCCAAGTCCGCGGTGTAGAGATAAAATAATAGTGGGGCCAGGACACAGCCCTGCGTGAGCCCGTTGTTGGTTTCGACTCTTGATATTACAGCTGTAGGGCTTAATTTTACCTGGACCCATGTCCCCTCATAGAGAGCTGTGATTGCTTTCAGGAGATTCGCAGAGATCACCCAGGCTGACAGTTTTCCCCAGAGTCTGCCTCGATCAACTCTATCAAAGGCTGTGCTATAATCTATAAAGCAACAAAACAGAGGCGGGTGCTTATCTTTGATCGCTTGTTTGGAGAGATAGGCGAGCGCCATGATGTTGTCCATTGTGGAGCTGTTTGCCCTGAAACCTATCTGGTGGAATGGGAGAATTCCATTTTTGTCTGCCCATTCCTCCAAGTCCTTCAATAATATTCGTGCGTAGGCCTTGGCTTCTATGTCGAGCAGGGCGACTAGCCTGTAATTGACAGGGTTTGAGTGATCACCTTTCTTATGGATAGGAAATAAGATTGATCCTTTCCATGACTGTGGTATTATTGCCGTCATGTAGGCATAGTTATAGAGTGGGGTCAGAATTAGGGCACAATATTCCTGAGCTGACTTAAATACCGGGGCGGGAATGCCATTGGGCCCTGGAGAGCCGTCATTTCTCATTGCCCGGATAATCCTCGTAGTCTCCCCTTCAGTGAAGCAGGCGCCTTGAATGGTCTCTGGACCTGCTTCCTGTATGCTCTTGAGGTGGGGTTCCGTGTCTTGGGCTTCATCCTGGATGTTCTTGGTGGGGATGGGTCCGGCAGTTGTGTACAATCCTTTAACATGCGCTTCCCACTCATTGCCTGCAATGCTATTCTCTCGTGTCGGGCTTTGGGAGGTCAGCCGGTTGATGTATCTCCATAATATAGAGTTGTTCCTTTCCTTTAACAAGAGGAAACTTTGAGCCATTTCTCTTCGGTGAGCTTTCTGTTGTGCTCCCATGCTTTCTTCCTGTTTGCTGTCCTCAGAGCGGCTATGGGTATCGCATCTGACGATGTCCCACCTTTCTTTTTTGCCTTAAGTGCTTTCCTGAGGGCACGTTTACATAGCGTCAGACACTTCGGTACTCGTGGCTCTAGAGGGGATGGTTCTGTGCTGGATCTCTTTTTTTTGTGTTGGGCATTACCCAGTTTCTGCTGTGGATCCCCCGTCAGGGCTTCCCAGTAACCTATTACCTTCATTGGGGATCCTGCCATCGGGTCTACTTCCCTCGTTGCTACCCACTCCGACAGTTTGACTCCGAGGTTGGCGGTCCATTTTACTCTTTTGAGGGCTCTAAATCGCTTTTCTCCCGTGGGTCTGCCAATTACTTGCTGAACATCTGCTGGTTGCGTTGCCAGGTGGAAGATGGCGCGCAGTGATCTGTGGTCGCTTCCCCCTCTATCGTCATCAGCGAAGTCTCTCAGCTTGTTGGCCTGCCTCTCATTAATTAGGATATAATCAATTGTAGATATGTTCCTAAAGGTCGCTTGGGGCGCCACGAGGGGAAGCTGGATTTTTTTATGCCGTGAGTTCATTGTAACAATTCTATGCGAGTCTAGAGTCTGATCCAATCCTCTCGTGTTAAAGTCTCCTGCAATGATCACGTTATGATGTTCCAATATAATTAATACTTCTTCCAGAGTGCTGATGAAAGTTTCCATCGAAGATTACGTTTGGCTCCGTGTTGGATTGATATAACAGTTTATTAGCAGCAAGCGAAAAGGCTGGCGACTCGCCCTGAGTCCTTCAATTGTTATGGCTTGCAGGTCGGGAGTTTTTACTCTTATTACTGTGATTTTGAGTTTGCAGGTGTGACTCAAAAAGACAGGCCTCCTGACGGGCGGCCAAAGATGTTCTTTTTCATGGCAGCTATGTGATGTTCGTAAAAGCTGACTAGTGGAGTTGTTGACATTGCCCAGGTTTCCTGAAAGCACAGTATGTCCCCCTTTGCAAGGTAAACCTGTGTTGCCTTGTCCCTAGAGATGTTACTTAGCCCTGCGATGTTCCATGAAATGAGGGTTAATTTTTGTTGGTGTTCGGCGGTAAGTTGTTGGTGGTCAGCAGGTTCCCCCGTTCTCCTTCCTATGCTGACGAGATTTCATCTGTGGCTAGGGATGCTGTTGCCAGAGTTCCTCTGTTGAAGCCTGCTCGATCTGGCTCATTTGCACTGTGCGCTGGTTGTCTCTTCGGGTAATACAGATGTTTATCTGGATGCTTGGTCGTTCAACAATGTTTCTCCCTCCTTTTCTGTGGTTGTTTGTTCCTTTCAAAATTGATGGAGCCCCCCTCCCATCATGGTGGGGGATGAGGACGTACGGGTATTTTGATGGGCTGGGTGCTTGAACGTCTATACCCCAGCTTGATAGCTGCTGGGCTTCACCAAGAACCGCCTGTTGAATGTGCTGTTGGGTAAATTCCATTAAGGTGGATTCTCCGTGGGTATCACCATATAGCCTACTGAACTTTAGCCACTCCAGGTTTTCTGAAGTGATCTGTGCCAAGGTGGCAGTGTGTCCAAATAGCCGAAGTATGTTGGACCTATTCAAGATGTCGTGAGGGCCTTTGACTAAGTACCTGGGGGAGAGCACCACCTTGTGAATTGGGGTTATTTTATTGGGCCTGAGCACGTTCAGTGGGCACCTGTCCTCCCCCTGGGTGAGGCTGTGCGGGCCCAGAATTGCAGAGCAGTTGTTGGAGATTCTGTTCTGTTGTCTTGCCTGCTGCCCCATTTGAGGTTCCAGCCAAACTTTCTTTTGTCTGCTGCTCCCTCTGGGAGAGTGTGGTGTGCCCCTTCACACCGTTCATAGTCTTGGGTCTCAGTGGGTCGGGTGCCCTAGATTGTGTGCAGGCATCCACCTTTTCTGAGGTTGCCCCTGATGCCGCAGCCCGTACCGGGTCTGGTCTTAGCCCCGTTGGTTGCTGGCCCCTCCTGATGCTTGCTCTGTCGCAGTACGACCTCGTTTTCCTGGGCATTTTCTTCCCTAGTTGCCCATGACTTGTACTGCTGTTTAAAGCTGAAGATGGGAAAGAGTGGCCTTGGGTTGCTTTTTTCCTCCGGGCAGCCGCTGTTCAACATTGCCGGCATAATTGGTCTTCTTTTGGTTTTCCATCTTTTCAGTTGTTTTTTAGCTTTTTCTCGGCCCTCCTGGACAGGGGGGCTACAGCCATTGCTCCTGCTTCCCCCCTCAGTGATTACCTCGAGTGCTGCTACTTCGTGTAAGTCGAGGACTTGTGGCCTGTCGGAAACTTCCTTGCTTTCCCTCCTTCTTGCGGTTGCTGCGATGTCCGTGCTTCTTCGCCCTTCCCTAGTTTCCTTTGATTCTGGGCTAATAGCAGGGTGGTGTTCTTCTATGGAGGCCGATGGCAGTTTGTTCCCAGCTGTTAGCCCGGGGGAACCATGATTTGTGTTAGTGGTTCACTCTTGCCCCTGGCTAGCGCTAGCATGTCCCCTAGTACCTCGGGCAGCTCAGCCCACTTTTCTATGATGTTGGCGGATGAGCTCGTGCGGGCTATTGTGGCCTGGTGGTTGTGAATTATTGCCTCCAGCTTTGCCAGCATGTTACCATGGTTCGCAAGGCGCTGGACGATTGATTGCAGAAGATCAATTTGGACCTAATAAGGTCGATGTGCTATGTGGAATGAGTGGCACCAGCAGAGAGCCTCATGATGAGTTACACCCAGGTGTCCATGTGTAGTTCAAACTGCTATGCCTGTATGTTGTATTTGTAAAGCCAGACCTAGCTAAAAGGCAGTGGACCAATGTACAGGATCAAAGGCAAAGACACAATCCACAAGTGATTACAGTGGTACCTGGTTTCTAAGAGTGAAACTGTACTAATTACTGAAACTGGATGTAATGTTCTTTAAGGAGACGTGCCTTTAAATTTTCCAAAATTAGGGCAGGGTTAGAGCAGTCCTGTTGGATAAAGGGATATTGTTCCACATCTTGGGTGCATGGATTTCCAGATGGGAGTACAAGGGCTTGAACTTCAGTTTTGTAGATGCTTCCGGGAAAGTGGTTTCACTTTCTTTAATTAAGAGAGCTGGTACAAGGCAACCGTGATTTACTGGTCAATGTGTTCCTTGAAGGTGCAACTCGTGTCTAGGGTAAATTCTAGTAACTTGCATTGGGTAAAAGTTGGGGTTTGAACCCATTCAGGTAATTCAGCTAGCTTTCGACTAGTTATCATTTGTTATTCTAGAATAGCAGGAATTCTATTTCGGCTAGGTTAAACTTCAGGTGTGTGCTGTTCTTGATAAGGTGCAATCAGTATTTGAGGCGTTGGATGCCTTGAGAAGAGGAGACTTTCAAATGCAGTGTTTATCATTGATGTATTGACAAATTTTGATGTCACCTATGAGTAGAGTCCAAACAAGCTCCACGTAGAGGTTGAAGATAAAGGGAGACGAGATGGAATCCAGAGGAGCTCCACAGTTGTTCACAATATTCTGGAACCTGGAGATACCCATTTGAACAAACTGGTGTTTGTTGGTTGTGTGGATAGGTATTTGTTGTCCACCTTAATGTAACTGTTAAGAAGTAAAAATATGCTGCAAACAGATTTAGATTTTTTGTAAATAACAACTTCCTATCTCAATAGGCCAAGAGCATTATGTTTCGTAAATGAGTTTCTGCAGCATCCAGGGTGTCTATTGGTACTAAATTAGTAGAATTTCATTCACACTTCCACAAAGTCTCTCATCTTTAGCAAAACAAATTCCCAGTGACTTTAAATAAGGCAGTCATCCTGTAGCTTAGCAGGTCATATTTCTGACACTTTTTGTGGATCTGTAGTATCAGGTGCCCTCTCCAGGAAGGTGGACTGTGTGCCAAATCAGTCAGGGTTTAAAGAAATTGAAAACTAAATATTTTCCTGAAGATTCACATTTTGCTGTTTAAAGTGATAGGCATTTGAAAGCTCTTAAAGCTATTGACATTTCAATTAGATTGTCAAGAATCATTTCAGTAGGGTCTTATATGGGTAATGGGCATTTCTTATTTTAGTATTTCTTTTCTTGCTGCTCATACAACACATCTCCAAATGTGTTAACATTTTTTATCTCAGTGTTTTGTGCAAGTGATTACTTACTTCGGATACAGTTTTCCATTAATGAGTAGTAGATTTTGAATCCTTGTAACAACGATTTATTTTTTGTATGAAAACAGCTGTCTCATGGAAATTTTATATTAATGCGATTAACTTTCTCCATTCATTCTGCACTCCTAGATCCCATGTGCTGATATTCATTCTTTCATCACAATAATTACCCCCTTAACTATTGTGGGTAACTGGTACATGTTCTACTATATTGGTCATGAATTTGAGATACTCGGAAATGTCACTACTCGCTTAAGCTGCATTGCATACTCAAGGTGTTGTTCCAGTTAATACTTTAAGGAGATTAGTACATTGGTGACTATTTTACATCATTTTTCCTATCCAAATAATAATAACCAAGTAGTTGAGATAGCTCCTAAACTGTGGAGGACAAGATATTAATTGCACATAGTAGAGCCAGATTGTCACTATTCACGTCTGTGTTAACATTTAGTGGCCATGAAATAAAATTCTTCATAGCCCACTTCCCATTTCCTGGTATGTCATCTGGGAGAGGTCACTTCAGAGATAAACATTTTGTTTTGCTGCACAGGCTACAACAGCCCTCCCCCTCCCCCCCCACCTCTAACAAAATCTTGTTTGTGAATCACAGACTGTGACATTTACCAGTAATAGGCTTCAGAAGTTATGGATGTATCGGGGCCACCAACTAGTACCATCATATTTGGCTTCTGATGAGAATATGGGTTAAATAAAATGACTTCTGATAAACATTTTTGTAAGCTTCAAACAGATATTTAATGTCAATGGACTTTTATGCAAAATCCTAATCTTTTACAGTGGCAGTTGTACCAGGTGTAGAGCAAAATAGCAAGGCCATATCTAGCATGGCCTTTTACTGTCTGTTCCTGTTTTTTTAAATATTAGAAAATGTGAAAGATAAGATTGTTGTGTTAAACCATGTTACATTGGAAAACATATTATATCTGAAAGAAACAGTTAGTTATAGATTCCTTACCTTAGAATCTCCCCCAGGCGTCAGACTGGATCCGGAAAGTTTTTTGTCAGCAGTACCCCTGCGCGTCTGAAGGTGGAGTTGGTCGACTCCGCGTCCGTCGTCGGGGTCGTGGTCGCCGGGATGACGTCGCGGTAGCTACATAGACACCGCCGTCGCGCGCTGACGTCAGTTCTTTCTTTTTCCGCGCCAGCAATCGCAGATCCTGGAAGAGTGGTACCCCCAGTCACTTTTTGACTGAGTTTTTTGCGACTTTTTGTCGACTTCATTTTTGAGTCTTATCCGACTCCTGGTGCACGAGGGATTCCCAGTTTCAAGGCATGCGGTTCCTGTAGCCGAATGATGTCGGTGACGGATCCGCACCGCGTGTGCCTCTTCTGCCTGGAGCACGACCATGACCCCAAGTCGTGCTCCGACTGTCGCACCATGGCCCGAAATCTTGCGGGAGCAGTCCCGAAAGCTCCTTGAGGCCTGGCAGTAGGCTCTGTGTCGCGAAAGGTCCCGGTCGCGTGGGAGGTCATCATCACCACTCCTCTTCTAAGTCTTCGCACTCGGGGTCAGGTAAGTCGAAGCACAAGAAGAAGTCGAAGAAGGATCCTCGCTCTTCGACTTCCCCTCGTCCGTCGGCCGACGTGACGCAGGGTGCGGGTGGTGACCCTCCTGCGGCTCCGCGTGCGGAGCCTTCAGGGTCGACTCCGGCCTTACCGGGAGCGACCCCTGCCCAGCTCCGTCAATTTTACGAAGCGATGCACGCCATCTTTGGGATGCCTGACTCCGCCGGCACGCCTTCGGGCCCCGCGGACTCGGCTGGGGGCCCTAGGCCTTTGACGCCGGCAGCTTCGGCCTCGGCACCGCAGGGCCCCTTGGATCCAGGCCTGGATCTGGATCGGCGCCGGTCGACCTCGTTACACCTCCACCGGCGCCGACTCCACCGGCACCACGTCCGCAGACGACGCCGGCTGGACCCCCAGCCGGTGTCGACCCCGGCTTCCGCCCCAATGTGGCCACGGAGCAGGACCGGCGTCGACCGACGCCGGATCCGACACTGATGGGTACTTTTGTCCCTGTGTTCCACCCTGGCCATTTTCAGCCAGATTGCCAGCCAGAGGAGGGTGAGGAAGACTGGGAGGGGTCTGGTGACCCTTTGACAGACCAGTTGGAGTACGATCCGGACTGGAGAGAGGAACTGGGGGATGCCAGTGGTCTGGATACCTCCCCAGATCTAGGCATGTTGTCTCCTCCTACCGTGGCTACGGAGGAGGGAGCGTCATACGCAGTGGTGTTGCGTAGGGCAGCCGAGGCTCTCAACCTCGAGCCTCCTTCGGTGGCAGTCAGGACTAACCTCCTGACAGAGGTGCTTCAGCCGGCAGCGAGCTCTTCAGAGCCCCTGCTTCCGTTTAATGAAGCCCTCACTGACATCCTTTTGGGCACTTGGTCCAGGCCCAACACAGGGGCTCCTGTGGACAGGATGATTGCCCGACGCCACCGCCCGGCTCTGGGCGACCCCACTTTCCTCTCCCAACACCCCACCCCTGAGAGCTTGGTGGTCCAAGCCTCCACCTCCAAAGGCGCATTCCCTAACGCACCACCTGATAGGGAATCCAAAAAGCTGGACCACCTTGGGAAGAAAATGTTTTCTTCCACCAGCTTGGGACTTCGGTCGGTAAACACTGCATGTCTGTTGGGCCGTTACACCCACTCTGTGTGGGATACGGTGGCGCAGGGGCTGCCTCAGTGCCCGGAGGAGGCCAGGGCCATACTCTCCCGTGCAGTTGCCGAGAGGAGAGACGCAGCGAAGTTTACCATCCGCTGTGGGCTGGATACTGCCGACGCACTTGTCAGGACGATTTCAACGTCAGTAGCCCTTCGACGCTACGCCTGGTTGCGTTCGACTGGTTTTTCCGGGGATGTCCAATCCACCCTTATGGACATGCCCTTTGATGGCCGTCGCCTTTTCGGTGACAAGGCAGACAACGCTCTAGAGCGCTTTAAGGACTCTCGGGCTACGGCCAGGTCCTTGGGCCTCTCCACCACCCGCCCTGCGCAGTCTGCCTTTCGCCCCTTTCCTGGCTACGGAAGGGGTGCCCCGCTATGTCCCGCCCAGAGCCACAGGCCGGCGCAAGCTGCTCAGCCACAGCGCCGGTGGGGACGTGGGAACCACCGGCGTGGTTCTGGGGGCCAGCGGGCGGGCCAGTCCACCGCAGCCCCCTCTGCAGCAGCCTCCAAACCTTCCTAGTCCGACCTTTCAGGGCCACCAAACGCCAGTGGGCGGCAGGATCCGCCATCACCTCCCCCACTGGCGCACCATCACGTCGGACAGGTGGGTTTTGCAAATAGTCCGAAGGGGCTACTCCCTCCCCTTCGAGACTACCCCTCCCTCCATGCCACCTCAGTACCATCGCATGTCGGAGGATCACCTGGCCCTTCTCCAACAAGACGTTTCGGCACTCTTGGCCAAGGGTGCCATCGAGCGCGTTCCTGCCCCAGAAGTAGGTTGTGGTTGCTATTCCCACTACTTTCTGGTACCCAATAAGGACAAAGGCCTGCGTCCTATCTTGGATCTCAGGAACGTCAACCGCTTCCTCCGGAAGGAGAAGTTCAAGATGTTGACGCTCGCTCAGGTCTTGTCTGCACTCGACCCTGGAGACTGGATGGTAGGATTGGACTTGCAGGACGCTTACTTTCACATTCCCGTCCTTCCGGCCCACCGGCGTTAGCTGCGGTTCACGGTAGGCCACGAGCACTTTCAGTTTGCCGTGCTCCCCTTTGGCCTTAGAAGCGCCCCTCGGGTGTTCACGAAAGTGATGGCGGTGGTCGCAGCTCATCTGCGCAGATCAGGGGTTCCAGTCTTCCCCTATCTCTACAACTGGTTGTTGAAGGCGGGCTCGCCCCAGGCTGTCATCTCCCACCTCCAGACTACGGCCGACCTCCTGCATTCGCTGGGGTTCTCCATCAGCTTGCCGAAGTCACACCTGACCCCCTCTCAGAAGCTCCTCTTCATCGGAGCGGTTCTGGACTTAATGCAGTTTCGGGTTTATCCTCCCGAACAGCGAGTCCGGGATATTCAGGCTATGATTCCGATCTTTCAGCCTCTATCCCGGGTTTCGGTCAGGATGACCCTGAGGCTGCTGGGCCTCATGGCCTCCTGCATCCTGCTGGTATATCATGCCAGGTGGCATATGCGGGCTCTGCAGTGGGACCTGAAGTTCCAGTGGGCGCAGCATCAGGGGAATCTGTCCGCTTACGTCCAGATCTCGGAGGGCACTGCACACCAATTGCAGTGGTGGCTAACGAACCAGGATTGGGTCGACAGCAGATCCCTCTCCCTGACTCATCCAGAGTTCACAGTGGTGACCGACGCATCACTTCTGGGATGGGGCGGCCACATGGGGGAGGCGAAGATCAGAGGCCTCTGGTCTCCGGCGGAGTCCGGGCTCCACATCAACCTTCTGGAGCTTCGGGCGATTCATCTTGCACTCAAGGCATTCCTCCCCTGTGTCCAGGGAAGAGTAGTGCAGGTGTTCAGGGACAACACCACCGCCATGTGGTACTGCAACAAACAAGGCGGGGTGGGGTCGTGGACCCTATGTCAGGAGGCCCTCCGCCTCTGGACATGGCTGGAACATCAGGGCATTTCTCTGGTGGTTCAACACCTGGCAGGTTCCTTGAACGCCAGGGCGGACGAACTCAGCCGCAGGTGCATGATGGATCACGAATGGCGTCTTCACTCGGAGGTGGTGCAAGGTCTCTTTCAGCAGTGGGGAGAGCCTTGGTTAGATCTATTCGCCACCGAAGAGAACGCGCAATGTCAGCAGTTCTGCACGTTGGAATTTCCAAAGCGGCACTCGCTAGGCGACGCTTTGCGTCGCGAGTGGAGTTGCGGTCCTTTATACACCTTTCCGCCTATTCCACTTCTGCCCAGAGTGCTGAAGAAGATCAAGCGCGACCGGGCCCAAGTCATTCTTGTGGCTCCGGATTGGGAACGAAGAGTCTGGTATCCCGAGCTGCTCAACATGGCCATCGATCCTCCGATCCGACTGCCTCTTCGGGAGGATCTTCTGTCGTAGCAGCAGGGGACGGTCCTCCACCCGAACATGTCCAGCCTCCATCTCCTTGCGTGGATATTGAGCGGCGGCAGTTGACGTCGTTTGACCTGCCTTCCGAAGTCTGTGATGTAATCTTGGCAGCCAGGCGTCCCTCCACTAAGACGGTATACACCTGCCGATGGAACAAATTTGTGGCATGGTGCACAGCACAGGCTGTGGATCCCCTTTCCGCCCCTCTTTCTGAGATCCTCTTGTTCCTCCTTTTTTGCTCTGGGCACTATCAAGGGCTACCTCTTGGCCGTTTCAGCCTTTCTTAGGCTTCCTGATCAGCCTTCTCTTTTTAAGTCCCCTGTTGTAAATAGGTTTCTTAAGGGCATTACTCATCTTTTCGCTCCTGTTCCCTTCGTAATGCCCCAGTGGGACTTGAACTTGGTGCTTACATATCTTATGTGCGCTCCCTTTGAGCCGCTTCATAATTGCCCTCTCAGGCTTCTAACTCTGCATTTCTGGAGGCCATCACCTCTGCTCGCAGGGTGAGTGAGCTACAAGCTCTTTCTTTTAAGCCTCCCTTTCTGGCTATCCATCCGGACAAGGTCGTCCTGAGAACTAGACCTTCCTTCCCAAAGTGGTTACTTCTTTCCACATTGGTCAAACCATCACTTTGCCCACCTTCTTTCCGCCTCCGCATCCTATGAAAGAGGAAGAGAGGCTCCACCATCTGGATCCAAAACATGTGCTTTCTTTCTACTTGGATCGCACAAAACAATTCCGGGTGGATGACCAGCTCTTTGTTGGGTACGTGGGCGCTAAGAAAGGTCGGACCGTGCACAAACGGACCATCTCCAGGTGGGTCGTTCTGTGCATCAAAGCCTGCTATTCTTTGGCTAAGAAGGAACCTCCAGTGGGGCTGCCCGCCCATTCCACCAGAGCAACGGCAGCTACTACTGCCTTGGGACGAGGAGTCCCCCTGAATGACATCTGTCAGGCAGCTACGTGGGCATCGTGCACACGTTTACAAGACACTACTGCCTGGACACTCAAGTCCGGAGAGACAGCTTCTTTGGCCGTTCTGTTCTCCAGGACTTTCTGGTGTGAACTTGGTTCGCAGACCCACCTCCGGGTTGGTATTGCTGGGGTATCTATTCTAAGGTAGGGAATCTATAACTAACTGTTTCTTTCAGATGAACAAGTTACTTACCTTCGGTAACGATATATCTGTAAGAAACATAGGTTAGTTATAGATTCCTTACCGCCCCACCCATCCTCCCCGTTCTGCGAACTGACTTCTAGGGCTAAGGACATCCTTTCAGGGCCCTAGTTTTGTGCACCAGTGGTCAGTGTCTTGCATGGCTCTGCGCTTCTGGCGTGGAAAGTCGTGTACAGAACTGACGTCAGCGTGCGAGGGCGGCGTCTATGTAGCTACCGCGACGTCATCCCGGCGACCACGACGCCGACGACGGACGCGGAGTCGACCGACGCCACCTTCAGACACGCAGGGGTTCTGCTGATGAAAAACGTTCCGGATCCAGTCTGACGCCTGGGGGAGATTCTAAGGTAAGGAATCTATAACTAACCTATGTTTCTTACAGATATATCGTTACCGAAGGTAAGTAACTTGTTCTTCTGGTTTAAAATCCCTCTACTTTCAACTTCAGGAAGTGATATGGGAGGCCTGCCACATTTCATTTAGCAACCAGAGACAACTAGGAGCATTCCTCATTATTTTTCCTGTTAATCGGGGTATGGAGAACCAAAGTTAAATGCCTCCAGTTGTTTGACTCAT
Organism: Calotriton arnoldi; assembly: GCA_963921515.1. Classification (NCBI taxonomy): domain Eukaryota; kingdom Metazoa; phylum Chordata; class Amphibia; order Caudata; family Salamandridae; genus Calotriton; species Calotriton arnoldi. The sequence continues at coordinate 4,792,578 of CAWUFW010000192.1, read as the reverse complement.
ACTGAAAAGTGCTAGTCTTTTCTTGTGTAGTCTGATCCTGGAATAGGACTAACCGTTTAACTGCTAACTTCCAGCAAATGCACTAGTGTTGATTTAGCAACCAATACTTCTTGCATACATAAAACTTTAAATGATTTGGAGGTCATGTTTTCTGTTTTTTTTATCAGCTTCATTTTAGAGAATTGCTTACGGAGATTAAACTCATTGTCAAATGTTATTGTTTAATTATTAAAAACCATAACAAAAGGATTATTTCATGTTGCCTTGTCGGTACAGCAGCCATTGAAAATCACTTACTGAGGGATGCAATTCATTATACTAATAAAATCATTTATAAAAGCACACGGTGCATGTCAGTCACCCAGGAATGTAAAAGATTGGTTGTAGTAAAAATATTTAAAATACTAGGAAGCTAAAACAACAGTTATAATTGCCTGAAACAGGGTGGTAACAGTGCAAAGGTGGAGATCGCTGGTCTGTGACAAGGATAGTAGTTAGTCAGAGCAGCATTGGACTGGTGGGCGGTTGGTTGTGTCATGCTACTGGATATTGCCGAATTTCTTAGTGCGGTCAACAGTTATGGAGTTTTTTAACCGGCACCCAAGAAAGTGAAATTTAATTATAAGAAAATTGCATGCATCAGGATTTTGTGCTGAGAGGAAAGCCTGGTTAAATAGCAAGGTGAGTAACGTTGCCCAACTCCTCCGGAGCGCGTTTAAAAATGTCAGCAGGGAGGCCATTTGGGCCTGGCGCCCCGTCGATTTTCATGCCCTTGATGAGACTGCACACCTGGACTGGGGTGGTTAGGTCCTGTTGGTTCAGTGCGAATGGATGTATAGGCCCAGGATTGTCTGTGTAGCCTGGTCCAGCTCGATGGCTGGAGTATAAAGTTGTTACATGCTCACCCATGCTTCTACCAGGACTCCGTTTTCCCTAGTGGAATTTGGGGCTTTTAGCTTGTTGATATAGTTCCAGAGGCGGGCTAGACTTCTTTGTTGGATCATTTGATGTATCTTCAACCAGTCCTTCTCCTTTACTTCCCACACTGTTTTTTTGTATGTTTTGTTGTGATTCGGTGACTTCCTTTGCATTATTAGCAGTTTGCCCCATTTGTTTTGTAAGACTCGCTGTGCATTTTGGAGATTGGTGAGCACCTTACGTAGCCACTTGATCACCATAGAGGTGTCTGTGGCCCTCTATTTGGTCCTCTTGACTAACTTTGTATCTTCTGCTCGTTCGGTAGATCCCACCGCACGATATTTGGTCGCCATCTGAACTCTCAGGTCCAGACTTGGAATCAGGGGATTATGGTCGCTTTCGCCCCTGTTGGATATCTCAAAGGTGGTAAGACTGTTTGCAAGGGTTTCGGACAGAAAGATGTAATTGTTTGTTGAGAGATTCCTTTGAAAGTACTGTGGGGCTGATACTGGGGGTCCTGGGTCTTGAACACTTGTTCGGCGGAGATTAGTTTAAAGGAATCTAGGAAATTGTTCATCTTTTCCTGTTCCTTGTTATTTTGAGCAGCGGTGCTAGGATTTCCCAGGCCCCTGATGTTAAAATCCCCTGTAAGGACAACTTCATGAGAGAGGAATTCCAGTAGAATTGCTTATAGGTGGTTACAGCGGTTGCTAGTTGTGCGATGTTTTGGTGGTTCTTCGCGTTATGATAGCAGTTGATCAGGAGTAAGGGAAATTGTTTATGAGAAATTGTTAACTCTAAAATTGTTGCTGCTTGCAAAGCCGGGGAGTTTTGGCTGTGGGGCACAACTTCAATCTTGCTGATTTGCTTGATGAAAATTGAAAAACTACCCGATGGCTGGCCAAATAAGTTAGTGCGTTTGGCTTGTTCAAAAAGCTCGTACAAGCGGCGTAAGACTGTCGGGGTGAGCGTCCACTTTCCCTGTAAGCAGATGATATCGCTTTTATTTAGGAATGCCACCGTAGATTTTGATACTAGAGTTGACCCCAGACCAGCCACGTTCCATGATGTAATTGTGAGCTTTTGTTCTTTTATCAGTTTCTGAGAATGTAGGCAAACTGGTTGGGAGTGGCTAGGAATAGTTTGGTTGGGTGCCCCATTAGGGACTGACCTGCTGATTCCACCCGTCATAGTTGTTGCTTATTGTCATGTCTCTTACATTTCTTTGATTGTTAGTGCATAATACTTCTAAAGCATTAGCTGCCTTTGATGTGCTTGGTAGCCAGTCGTGGGTGGCGCCCCACGCCCCTCTCAGGACACTTCTGTGTTGTGTAGTGGCTTCCTGCGGCAGTAGGACTTGGGGATATTTTGGTGGGTGGAGCTTTAACAGCTCTATGTCCCATTCCTCGAAGATACTTGATTCACTCAGTATGGCATCTCTGAGATCAGATCTTTCCCATGTGGTGATTGTGGCATCCAGGAGACCTTTTCCCGGAATATGGGCAAACTTTGCAGAAGTTAGTTCAGCGATGTCAAATCCCTCAGCGTTGAAATGTGTTTAAACAAGCGTAGCAAGTTGCCTCTGTTTAGTATGTCATGGGCACCCTTGGGGGTGTAGTGTGGAATAAATGCCAGTCCAAAGTGGTCTGTGGTCCCTACGGGTGTTGCTTCCCCTGGATTGGCAGATTAAATCTCCAGACCCCGTTGCGGCGGGAAAGCTGTGGAACAGGGTACATCTGGGGGGCCGCTGAGTTGGATATGTGGGAGTCTGCTTGTTGGGCCAATTTGTCTACAATTGCTGGGCTGTTGGTCCAGATGATGCGTGTAACTGGTTGTCCCCCCACTTTGCCTTCGAGCATTAGACTGCTGATTTCAATGTTGGTTGTGGCTGAATGTCAAACACTCTGCTTTCACCGAGTGTAGGATTGACCCACTATACTTAGAGGGGCTTGTTCCAAATTGTCGTCGTTCAGCCCATACTGTATATTTGTTTGTGCTTGATTACTAGGTGGAATAGGCCAGGTGGCTGATGGGACTCGTGATTCAGGCGAATTAGCTTGTGCTCTCCCTCCAGACGAGCATTTTTTGGGGGGAGGGTTAGAGGGGGGGGGGGGGCTGGACTGCCGTTCTGACCAGAGGGCGAGCGGTGGTGTTACACTAGTATTTTTTCCCTGGGAGCAGGCCGAACTCTTTACACTGACCACGCGTGACCAGAGTATCTCCGGAAGAGAGCTTAATTTATCAAGCAGTGGGGAGCAGGAGCAGAGTTGGTCCACCCCTACTTGCCCAAAGAGTTTTTCCAGTGTCCTTAGCCTGAGTCCCCTATCCATAAAGCTGGAGGCGATGGATTGGGTTAGATCTATCTGAAGCTCCATCTTTTGTGATTGCCATAGGAGCACCCTGGCGAACATATCTTGCTTGATGCTAGTGGAGGTCAGGGAGACCAGTGTAGGGCTGGGAGGCCCTGCAGAAAGAGAGGCTGGTTTTCCTTGGTGAATGGGGCTGATGGTTCTAGGTTTTTAAACAAACACATATTTTATTAGTTTTATCATATATCGTACAGGGTATTCACACATCATGTGTCAACAGTTCTTTGTATCACATAACAATTATATGCACCATTTCTCAGCCACACCTGTTTATTCTGAATCAAATATCTTCCCCCGTATCGTAACTCTAACAGAAACTTGACTCTAACTATACCATTCACCTATATATGTTCATGATCTTGGCTGTATATCCACTTATTGTATCTATGGACAAGTCATTAGACTCTTCGTTCATGCATCTATGCTATCTCTTCCGTTGTTAAGTGACCATCTGCCGTTTTATACATTTCTTGGGGTAACCCTCTATAGGTGGCCCACCTTGCCTATATTTTAGTGTGCTTCTGCGGGCACCCTCGGGCTATAAACACAGGGAGTTCCAGTTCCACAATGAAATCCATGCCTGACTTCCAGTGCGTTATCTGGGGCCGATCCGCTGCTTTCCATAGTCTGGCAATGTCTCCTTTTGCTAACGTGAGACCAAGGAACAACAAGTGTCTTTTGTACCTGTTTCCCACTATGGTGTCCATGCAGTGCAATAGTGTTAATTTGGGGGATCTCGGTATGTCCCAGGCCAACACTTCTTCCAGGCAATTTAACACCCCCCGCCAAAAACGCTCTAGAGCTGGGCAAGACCATATTGTGTGTATGAATGTTCCATCTTCTACTTGACATCGAAGACACCATGGAGATGCAATCAGCCCCGCCGTCCATAATCTATGCCTTGTATAAACACCCTATGTAGGTATTTAAATTGGATGAGGCGAAGTCGGGTCGAGACCGCTGCTTCCCTCGGTGATTGGAGTACCTCGGCCCAATCATCGTCATCGATCGGACGAATGTCATTTTTCCATGTGGCTTTTAAGGCTTCTACTTTCGTAGGGCTATTAGTAACTAGTGACTGATAAATTTGAGAAATCTTATGATCCCCAAGGTACCCCATCAAAAGTTTGCCCTCCAGTGGACTGAATCCCGGTAGCGTAGTCAGGTTTTTAATATATGGGTAGGGGACATGTCTCAGTTGTAGAAATTTGTAGAATTGCGTATTGGGCATAGCAAATTCTTTACGAAGGTCCTCGAAGGACTTGAGTGTCGTGCCCTTCAAAACGTCCCCCAGGGTGGATATTTCAATTCGGTCCCAGCTTCTGAATCCCTGCAGATCAGCGATTTGCGGGAGTAAGCGATTCTGCCAAATCGGCGTAGCTTGTGTTAAACGACCCCACCAGCCCATTCTACGAAGAGTCTGTCGCCAGGTCATAATCACCAGCCTTGTCGCTGGGAGAAGGTCTTTAGGGTCAGACCTACTATATAAGAGTATGTGTCCCGAGAGCTCTCCCATTATCCACTGTTCAAGCCTATATGCCGGATCCTCTTTGGACCCATACCACCACTCATTCAGTATCTGCCGGTGCGCTGTAGCATGATAGGATTGTATATCGGCTGCTGCGATGCCACCGCAGTATGTGGACTGAATGCACATACGTAGGGCCACTCTTAACACACCACCCCCCATAGGAAGTTTCCCAGCATTGCGTTAACCTGGCAAAACCAGGCCAAGGGGATTGGATAAGGGTAAGATTGCAGTTGATACAGCAATTTAGGCAGAGAGACCATCTTAAAGATGGCTGATCTACCATATAACGACATAGGGAGCACCGACCAGGTTCTAATCTCCGATTTAACCTTATCGGTTGTTGCCTTGATAGTGCGTTCTCAGGAAATTGTTTGGTTATCTGATACATAAACACCGAGGTACATGAACCCGTGCACGATCGTTGTAAGTTCATCCGCCCACCTACCCTGTCCCACCGAGCCCCGTAGCGGCCACAGCAATGATTTAGATGCATTCATATAAAGGCCGGATGTTTCTCCGAAAACGTGCATTATCTGTAATATTCTGGGGCCAGTTCGGTGAGGGTTGGTCAAGAAGAATAGGATATCATCCGCATATAATGCTATACGGTCAGAGATTTCAGGGGTCCACTCAAAGCCACGATATAGCACGTCTTTTCTCACCCAAGCCGCAAGGGGTTCAACGGGCAGTGCAAATAGCAAGGGAGAGAGGCGGCATCCCTGTAGAGTTCCCCGTCGAATCGGAAATTGTGCCGATGTAGCCCCGCCACTCGTATTGAAGCTGTGAGGGCTGTGTACAACAATCTGATTAGTGCTATGTATCTAGGCCCCATATTTAAGTGTCGTAATAACATGAACATGTATGTCCAGCTTACCGAGTCGAATGCCTTGTTCATATCCACTAACAGTAAGGCTGCTGGTCTGGCTAGTCTGTCCACTGTGGCTATCGCATTATAGGCTCTACGAATATTATGTCTAGTCGCTCGTTGTGGCATGAAACCGGCTTGATCTGGGTGGATCAAAGCTGGGAGGTGCGGAATCAGCCTATCCGCCAATATCTTAGCAAGTATCTTAGCTTCAATATTCAATAGAGATAGGCCGATACGATGCACATGATTTAGGTGGGCGGCCTGATTTCGGGAAGACCACTATCTCTGCATGTCGCCAGTCTGGAGGCAAACATTTAGCGGCAATGGCCTCATTTACGGTTGCGAGATATCGCGGGCCCAGTACCAATATGTGCATTTTGAAAAATTTACTAGGGAATCCGTTAGGTCCAAGTGATTTACCGGACGCTATCCCCGTAACTGCCGCGAAGATTTCTTCGAGTGTGAAGGGGCTATCTAAGAATTCACGCTCTGCAGCTGTCAGTGTCCGGGGCGGTATGTCCCGAAAATGTTTTTCAATTTGGGATTCCGAATTGACTTCCCGTTTGGTATATAGCGCTTGATAAAATTCCACAAAGGCTCCCGCGACCCGAGTAGGCCGGTAACCATCTCGCTAGTGCTTAAGGTGATTATGGGAGTTTGTGTCGGTTTTAGGGAATGTTGGCATAATCTGTGGAGCATTTTCCCTGACTTATCCCCCCCATTGATAAATTCGACTTTGTGTAGCCTGCCATATGCGCTTGGCCTCATCTATTTGGAGGCTTTGATTCCGTCTCGCAGGATTCCCAATTGGCGGGGAGCACCACCCCCATCTCGCGCTTGTGCCGCCACTTCAGCTTGAATAATTCGGGCTTCAAGTTGCATTAATTCCTGTCTTTTCCGACGTTTAGCCTCTGCACAGTGGCTAATATCAAAGCCTCGGATGGTTGGTTTCATAGCCTCCCACAAAACTGTAGCGGATTCCTCCGTCCCCTCATTCAAGGCAACAGCTTTATGTATGCATGTTCTGTAGCTCGGGTTTTGTAGGTGCCATGGCGATAGCCTCCAACGAAACGCTGGCCTACTCTGGCCTATCTCAACCTTAAGTTGAACAGGAGAATGGTCGGACAGGACTCTCAGTAGCATATCCCCCCCCTTGTCATTCTGAATGCATATGTGCTAGTAATAAAGATATAATCTAACCTGGAAAACGACCTATGCACTGCCGAGAAATATATGAAACCAGTGTCTGCTGGATGCAATGTCCTCCAGGTGTCAGTCCACCCCAAGGCCTCCACCAATGGTCCTAGGCGTGATTCCCTATGTGTGTGGTGGGTAGCCATGGGACGGCATCTATCTTGTTCTGGATGGATAACATCGTTCCAGTCCCCTCCGATTAGTGCAAGGACATCGGGCAAAGACCCCCATAAATCAACAACACATTCTACGAATGTTTGGCTGAGTGGGGGAGGAGCATATATGCTTCCCAGTACCACGGGCTCCCCCGCGATCGTACCCTGAAGGAATATATATCTGCCCACGTACGTATGTGTGTGAATACGATTCTCCAGTGGATTATAATTAGGGCTCCCGGTTTTATGGTATTTATTTTTTTGACATTTCCATCTGTATTTATCCATATTTATTTTTTGTAAACTTTATCTGTATTTATCCATATTTATTATGTGTTTTGTGAAAAAAATAAAGCTGAAACTGGTATATTTCCACATTTATTTAACCAATAAATATGCAGTCATGTTTGAATGCCTGCCAGGTTTCAGTGATATGAACACCAGCAGAAGATAAATCAATGCACTTATATGAAAATATGCACATTTCGGTATCAGCCTTGTGCATATCTACTGCTGTTTAAGCCTCTTTACTAAAATTCCTTTCTTTTTTAACCCCCTTACCTTTCAGTCGACATAGTTATTGGCCTGGCAGTCATGGCAAAGTGTATTTAGAATCACTCAAAAGCACCCAATTTCCGTTTTTATCCACATTTAAAAATAAATACAAACAAGAAAATAAATGGTTTTCTGTCTGTATTTATCTGTAAAAATCAGTAAAAACGGAAAACAGGGAGCCTTAATTATAATTGCCACCCCCCTGGAACCTCTCGCAAAGCCCGCATGAAAGACCTGTGTAAAATCAAATCGGGACAAGCATGGGGCCTTGGTCCCTATCAAGTGAGTTTTTTGCAGTAGCAGGACATCCACTCCCAGGCGCTTTGCATGTCTTAATACAGCCCCCCGTTTAATCTTATCGAGGAGACCCCTGACATTCCAGGTGACTACTTTAATTTCCCCCATTGGAATTCTTTCATTCAACGGCATTGTCATGCTACTCTACATAGCAGATGTCTAGCAGTGCAATACACAAACCAAGAAGGTGTAACACGAACTTGGCATTTCTGAGTCTCGAAGGCTAACAAGCGTATCAACTGACCCTTCCACCCGCTCCCCTCCCCCTCCCCCCACCCCAATACCTCAGAAAACAGTGAAGTATCTGTTGCGGCTTGTAAACCGGTCCCACCCCAACAGGGGGTTACAGATGTAACAATACAATGGTTACCCATCGATCCCATCCCCAATATGTGTCTTTGGGATCTAGTTCAACAGCTTGAATGTAAAAGCCCTTAAAGTTGCCAGTTTGCGTAGGCCTTGCATATGGATTACTCCTTCCTCCTGTTCCACGCTTTTAAACTGCCATCGTCGAGGGATATCTGAATCAACTATCCCGCTTCTCAAGCTGCTTGTCTCCCCGAGAGCGGGAGCTCCAGGAGGATCGCGATCTGTGCCGGCGTTTGTCTTTTGGGTTGTTGTCTTGCTCCCGGGGTGGATCCCCAGAAGACCAATCCGAGTCCCATGGTGGCGGAGTATGGGGTTTAATTGTTCGGCGTTCATCAATCCACTGGAAGACCTCCTCAGGGGAATCAATGAATTGTGTACGATCTTTGTAGCTGACTCTCAGGCGGGCCGGGAAGAGCAGCATATGTGGAATTTTAAGCTTCCTCAGGCGTGCCTTGGCGGCTGTAAAGGATTGTCTCTGTACCAGCCTGGTATAGTCGGGGAATATCATTATTGATTGTGATGCAAAGGTGAGAGTTCCTTGTGCCCGGGCTTGCTTCAGGATTGTGTCTCTGTCGTGGTAATTTAGGATCCGTCGAGGACGGGTGCCCGGTTGGAGCTTAGCGGAGAGGGCTCGGTGGGCTCGTTCCAGTACAAAACAAGACGACAGAGTTCCATCCGGAATCCAGGATTTGAGGCACTGGTCTAGGAATGCACACATATCGTTGCCCTCGCACCCCTCCGAAATCCCACAAATCGTAAGTTGTTACGGCGCGCCCGACCCTTAGCATCCTCCACATGCGTGGCCAGTACCCGTGTGAGGTTTTCTAGGGTGGTGACTCTCTCTTTCAGAGTATTAATCTCATCTTCTGCCCCCGAGACTCTGGTCTCGACCTGGGTCACCCGTTCCACGGCGTTGCGCATTTCCTGACATAGTAACATAACATCGGCACCGACAGCCCCTATTTTAGCATCAAGTCCCTCAACTGGGCGATTGCAGTTAGAATTGCGGCTGTGTCTGGTGTAGTAGCGGGCGTATCTGCGATATTAGAGGCGCTGGTGCCGCCCCCAGCATATTTATCTAGGGTGCTCTGTTTCGTGGCTGGCCCCTATGATTGTCCTCCTTTCGACAGGGTGACCGTAGGTCCGAGGTATCAGGATGTCGATTATACAGTTGGGGGAGTGGGAGGGGTATCTCTGTTGTACTCCGTATGGAGGCGGATTGTGTATTCGCGTGCAAAGGATGACCGACCACAAGCCGCACCGGGACCTAGCCCGGCCGCCTCCGCAGCCGAGGCGCCCTCCTCCTCTAACGGGCACCCCCGGTGTTCTCTTCTTGTGTTGTCGTTACCAAGGGGCTTACCCCGGTGGCCCGATTTTCACTTAGATTATTCTTGGGAGTGCGCCCCTATTTCTTGGTAGCCAGGATCATAGATTGGCCCCTACGCCTTTTCCCCTTATGTCTACTCAGTGCTGCTTCAGTATTTTGGAGATAGGTGTAGTCCAACAGACCCTCCGAGGCCTTTCACTCTCCGCCGCACCTTTTTGGAGGAGCCGTACCACCTAGTGCGTACCAGATGGCTCCCAGTCTATCTTGGATGCGGGTTGCACCGTCTATGGATCACATTAGGGAGTGCTTGGATATAGAAGTAAGGGCAAGCGCCCCACAGCCGCCGTCCAGCGCGACCCGCAGAGGGCCCAGCCCACACCGCACCCGCGTGGTAGCAGCCCCGGTGGACCTGACCGAGTGTCTCAAGTTCTCATCCTCCCGTGCTCCACCCACAGTACTTGTCCTCTGTGGGGGATTTCTTATCCAGCACTAGCCCCGGGTCGATGCCAGGGAAACCTCCTGGTTCACTCACCAACTCCTCCAGTACAGCCTGAGCCAGGATCCGGCAGTCCAAGTAGGCCTCAGGCCCCACGGAGCTCCGCCGCCTGTCCCCGTAGCGCCGCCTGTCCCCGTAGCGCCGCCTCGATCGTATCGATTTCCCCCATTCGCTATGCAGTCACTGAAGCAATAGGCAGCCCGTCACTTGTCCGGGTGCATGTGGTAGTCCCAGGGTCTTCGGTTCTCAGGGCGCCCAGCTGTGGCTCTCTGCGGCGGATCCGAATTCACGGGAAGGTGCTGCACGCCACGTCTCACAGGCCTCGCTGCCCCAGGCACCCGATCTAATGCCTTCTGCTCCGTCCGTACTGCGGAGGTGCCCAAGGGATATTCCCGGGGTCATCCGCAACCTCACACCGAGCAGGTGGAATGAAAATTGGCCGCTTACCAGCAGGATTATGCAGGATTTGTTAAGGGGCTTCGGGTGCTAGGCTAAGGCGCGTCCGTCATGTTGGACCGCTTTGCCACGCCCCCGATGGTTCTAGGTTTGAGTTCATTTCTAAACGCTAGAGTTTGTGCCAGTGATGCTTCCATTCATGCTTTATTTGAGTTTCCAGTGTGGCCAAGAACTGGTCCAATAGGTTTCTGAGTTCCTGATCGGATATACTTTCTCTCCTAGGCTTTTTTGAGTGGTATTGAGCGAGGTCTGCCTCTGGAACAGTTTTTGATGGCTCGGTTTATGATAATGTAGCCCGAGAGGAGTGGAGAGGATGGGTCTCGCTGCTGTGGATTTGCGCGATCACCATAACTGCTTGTGAGCACTGTTCAATGTTAAGGGTTTCTCTTTCCAGGCCCCTGTTATCTATGCCCAAGTGATTGAGAGAATGATTACCGCTGTCCGTTACTACAGTCTCTGGGGCAGATGTCTGTAGAGTTGGTTGAGGAGCGAAAACAAGGCTCTCCTCGCTGCCTTGGGAATCCCTTTATAGCCCAGGGCAAGAATTGGACCTGCGGAGTTTTAAACCTAATACCCCTGAGCCCGGTGGGCCTATGCAGAGTGAGGACGATGAGGAAAGTGATGAACTGTTAAAGTCCCATTAGGTGAATGAGGTTGGTAGGTGGGCATACCTGTCGGGGATCATAGTAAAATATTAATGGATCAGTCCTTGCCCTGACAGTTGTACACCTAGGGCCTGGGTCTTTTTGAAGGATCCGCTTGTCAGCCCCCGAAGCTTTTTTGGGTCAGGCTTGGTGGGGATTGGAGGAGTCAAGGGTTCAGTCTCTTGCTAGTGCTCTGCTATGCCCTGTGTTCTTGATTTGTTTGAAGCAAAGTCAGAGTCCTGGAGAGGAAGCGCCCCAGATGTAATATGAAAGCTGTCTGAGGGCTTTGTAAGTTTTTTCCGGGGAGGACTTTCCTTTTGACCATGTTGCCACTGATTATTAGGCCCTTGTTTAGTGAGCTGTCAAGGAGATCGATGTGCTTGATATGCTATTCTTTGCAGCTTTTGGCCTTTATAGCCGGTAAAAAGATGATGTCAGATGATGTATGGCGAGAGTGTAGGTAACGCTGCCTTTCCTCCCGGTCATTTATCACCCCCAGTGGGGTCCCCTGGGGCAGGGGGGAGGGAGAGGCACGAGCACCCTAATCTCAAAGGTAGGGGAGCTCACTCCTGCTCCCTTTCGCTCCACCAACAAGACCACAGCAAGACCACGGCTGCTTCTTAGGTCCCACGTTTTTTTCCAGAGCTTTTGCTGGGCACTGGTGTGTGCTCGGTGTGCAGGCCTCCCGCGTGGTGTGGCTGATGTGAACGCTGGGCACCAGAGGAAGTGAGCCGGAGCTCTATTGTTTCCCAGAAGCTGCACCAAGACCTAGCTATGGAGTTTCAAATCTTTGTGGTGTTATTTAAACATTTTTCTATTGTTCTGTATAAGATTGGAACACAGTGCAATTTCTATACAATCCCCACATTAGGGGAAGAGATTGTGATAGATTACTGAGAATTCACTTTAGGTTATAAAGGTGTATTTGCATTTGGCCTGTTGCCCTTTGCTCAAGAAATGTTAAAATAATGTTATGTGTTGCAAGGGAAAAAGGAAAGAAAGTATTTATGGAGGTTAAAAGTAACGCTACACATAAAAGCACTAAAAGTCACCAGTTCAAAATAGAGTTGCCATTTGCAAAACAAAGGAATGGGTACGAGCTTTCTGAATAGCATAAAATATAAACCAAGTAAATATAATGATTCGTGGTATGGAGGTTCAACAATGATTACAAAGAAAAGGGAGTTCTGCAACATATGTTTGTCTTTCAGGTTATAAGAACCTATAGATTCGTAAGAAAAACACCAGTCCACATTATTATTCCAATACGGAACTTGAGTGTTGGGGCAAGTCACATGTAGGCTGTACTCTCAGAACTTGGCAAATGGTCTAATCACAAAAGCGAAATCAGATTTATTGAGGAAATTAGCAATCTGCCTAAATGTAACGATTTTGTCAGGTTGCTACTCCTGTAATCTAATACAGTACTATCTGAATTGGTCTCGTTCAAACACATTAACCCACATCACAAACTTCAAGTCCTGTATTGAGATGTAGGAGAGGCCCACCTTTTCTGTTAGCCATAAAAGACATTTGTTGCAAAATGCTTCATACTAATCCTATTTTAGTGTTTTCAGGAGGTTAGTGATTTCTTCCATCGTTCACCGAGGACCATTCATTCTGGACTCTGAGTGCATTGTCCTCACCTGTTCCACCTGGTATCTTTTATGCATGGGGATCTTCATTTCTTACACTATTTTCCACCTCTTTTGTCATGGAACCTATTTCCAAGAATTTGGAATTTCTCATGGCAAGCTCCTCTGAATTAGTAGTTCTACCTCATGGCATTATTAGAGCTTCTGTTTCAGTGGTCTATCAGAAGGACAGCTAGATTCCTAATAAACAAAAGGGAGAAGGAAGGAAACGTCTAATGTACATCCTCGCCAGTCAGTAACTATACACCAAGAAGCACTCTGGGACCTAAATAATGTAGAGGGGTTTTGTGTGTCTTTTCTATCCTTTATATGGTAGATGTGAGAAAGAATGGCTTCTATAGAACAAAAGCCCTCGGCCACCTAAAGGGTGACATGCTTCATCATAGGTCTCCTCTCACATTGGTGAGGTCATGTACCAGTGTGGGCTACTACCCTTCTTGAAGGGGAGGTGTTAATGTCCCTAAGTGAAAATCCTGTTGTTGAGGTGCCTTACTGAGAAGGAGTAAGGAATGGCTAAAATTGGTAACCGGTAGAAAAAATCACTTTATTCATGTCACCGGTCTGTAGAGTTAAAAAGTAATTGAACCCTGTTATGAGGTCGAAATGTTTCAGCCCTAAAACTGCCTCTATTCCGGCCATAGGGGTTTCATCAAGACCATGACCCTTTCTGTATACCTAAATCACTACTTATAATTTCTGGTTTGTTAAGATACCTAATTAAATGCCGTGGAAGAAGGGAAGAGGGGGGGGGGGGGTCCAGATCAATGTGGGGATGTGCTTTATTATGTACTGCTGTAGGAGGTGCTGCCACATCTTGGTGCCTGGCATCACTTAATTGTACACAAACCCTGGCAACTTTATATATACATTACACTCTCCTGACTATATCCAAGGCTCAGAGAATGTGTACTTTATCTCACATATGTTGCTGCTACTTCCCATTTAGAAGAGAAAGACATTTTTGGTTATAAAATTATTCACATGTGCATAACAATATATCACAAAACATCATTATAAAAATGCATATTCATCTAACACCATACACATCAATCACACCATCATTCATTCATATGATTCATATTGTCCTGTGTATGATCCCTATTAATAACTAAAGCAACCCGTGATACCCAGCAACAAAGTGCTAGAGTTGGAGTACTTCAGAATCATAAAGATTGATTATATATTCTAATTTGATAATTAATGTTATAATCAATTGGTAGCACAATATATCTTTTCCGTGTCTGTAGAATGAATCAAATAACAATCATAACTCTTGAAGACTGTACAACAGTGGCTTATATTCTTAATCTTTCTGTTTCATCTGTTTCTACTCGTGTTTCGGTGGCTCAGCGCCTTCATCAGGAAAGCCACCTCCAATTCCTAGCCTTGTAGGTATCCTGCAATCAGTCTACTGAGCCCAAAATGGAAATACGTCACACATATATAAAAGCAACACTATATGTGGTCAGAACCTCCTTCAAATCAAAACCTTCACCATGTGTCATTTGGCCTCCATTCCCATCTGGATCATATCATGGGTGGCCAGATTTGATATATATTACTCAGTAAAAGTTTTAAAAAAATCCCAATGAATCGACTCTTTAAATGCAGCTCCATAACACTTATAGCATGCTCTTCATGCAGCCCATGAGAATGATTAATCAAACAATTACCGTATAAGTTGAAAGGATCCTCAAGACCAAATGGGTTCACAAATGATGCTCATAATATGGCACAACTGCCTCAATGCAGAAAAACAGAGGACAATGATGAGGGAAATATTCCTAGGCTCTTAGTGGATGATGAGCCAGTTGGTTGTTACTGTATTAAGTGATTGTGCATCGTTACAAATAAAGATGTAAAATAAAAGATATCGAATTAAAGTAAACAATTCTAGACTAGGTTAGCTCACAGGGTGGGTCAGATGTCCACCATCCTGAGGAAACCTGTATGGGAAGACCATCTGAAAAACAGGATTGTCATGTAAAACATAACTCTAGGTAGGTAGTGTGACTGTAATCACTTCCAGTGATCTTTGTATTGGAAAGAAACCCTTAGTGTTTCCCTGCGTGTGCACATGTGAAAAACCATGCAATACTCCACTTGTCACATAAAATATGCTCATGAACATTACCCTGTCTAGGATGATTATGCCTCTCAACATGAGGATGTTTGTAATTCCCCATCTTGCTTGATTACTCGTCAGTTACAAATATTTGCTGTATTTTACTCAATTATGTAGAATATTAGGGTGGGCGTGGCCAGCAACATGGCCGAGTAGACGTACTTTCCGTAATTTCCGGCTATTAGAATTTTATCGAACACTGATCCTGCTCTTCCAGGCACCATCTGCACACCTCTCTGTGCCCCGAGTGTTGCTGTCTCGACTCTACATCCTCGATTGGCGTCCCCTGTCAATTGGGGCCGTGGGACGAGCACATTGGCGCGGATGCGGCCTTCTGCATTGCTGCCGGCCTGGGGGAAGATGGCGGCCCGCTCGTGCTGACCGGCGATGTAGGAGGGACTTGAGCTGGCTGAGCCATGCGGGTAGGTAGCTGCCCTACGCCGACCCCCTGTTGTTTGCTGCGTGGTCTAGGGAGGGCTGGGGACGGCCTGTGATAGCCAACCCTGGGAGAGATGCCCCAGCTGCAGTGCCCTGAACGCTGAGGTGACCGGGGAGGCCGCGGTTCGGGTCCCGGGGTGACCGAAGAGGCATCCGTCTGACTGCCAATATTGAACTGCAATGGGCTTTTCATGCATCCATCCTTTCCGTTGATCCACCTTCACTCACCCTGACCATAGAAGCGCTGCCTTGGAGGTGTCATTGAGGTACCAATGAGTCTGCCTAGTTGTGAAACCAGACGTGGGGGGATTGCGACTCCCCTGAGTCAGAGACTTGAGCCAACTTACCTGACACTGACTTTGGCCCGTCCCCCTGAACTCTGTGGGGGGGGAACGCTTGGTACAGAATCTTTTCCATCTGCAAGACATCAACTTTGACGCGGTGTGGTCCCTTTCTCCCCATCAGAATACATAAGGGAATCATTCGCGCCCATGGCTAAAGACAAGGAACCTAAACAACTGCAACAAGGCGGGCTGGACCGGTATGCAAGAGTGGACACACCACCGACTGAATGAGAACAGAGCACTAACCCTGGCCCCAGTAATGCAGACTTATTACAGGCCATTCAATCCTCCAAGGCGGTGCTTGAAGGTAAAATAGGAGAGTTACGCTCAGAGATGTCACTCTTGCGTCAAGATCTACATAATGTTTCGGATAGATATTGTTTTTTTCAGTCTTAGAACCTCAAGAAGATGGCGGCCCGCTAGTTAGCTCGGTCGGAAGCTCCGAGCCCGCCAGGTCGCAATGAACCGAAAATAGACAAACAAGAAGACGTGTGGCATGCTGGAGGGTAGCACTCTCCCTCATTAAAGAGTATATAGCACCTAAATTTTCAAAAAGACGTGGAATACCTCTGTAATTGAAGCGGAGCCCAGCAGACGAGAGGCGGCAGCGGAGATCGGGACGGTGGAGTCGGGAGAGCAGGAGGAGGCGGCGACGAGCCGTGGCGCGTTCTGGCCAGCTGGCGTGTGAACGGACACAGTAGTGGCGTGCCGCAGCACCAGGAGGGCCGCCGCAAGAGTCTTATTCCGGGGGAAGGCTTCCGTGTTAGCGGCGAAGGGCAGAGACACCATGCACCTTGCGAGTACCGGGGAATGCACACCGGAGGCTGCCCCTTTGACAGGGAAGCAAGGAAAAGGCAGCGAGGCCAATGCATGCAGAGGGTAAGTGAAGGGGGGTGATGTTGAGCCCGAGGGTGGAATTTTGAGATCAAAACCCCCGCAAGGCTTCAAGACATCGGCGGGCGGAGAGGGCTGTGAGGGGGGAGGAAAAGATACATCTGCCCTTCCCCACTCTCCCAATACAACAGATCCAGACCATACGCAGGCTAAAGGTAATAGCTACTGCCTTAGAAGCAGGCGTCTGATCGCCAGAAACCCCCCCCCCCCCGAACTTCCAAGGGAGCAGGGCAATATAGTCCCTAAAAGTACCAAAAAGAAGAGGAAAACTTACGCCTCAGGACAACCACTCGCCCCTCTGTCCAGGGCAAGCCAGGTAAAATTAGGAGGTCCCGGTCCTGGCCCCAAGTTAAGAATTACCCCCTCTTTGAGGTCATACTTCACAGTCCAGGAAAGGCAAGGGTCCATTGATATCGAAAGGGGGGGGGGGGGGCAAAGAGGAAGTGGAAAGGAGGTAGAGGCTCTAGGAAAAATGGACAGTAACCGGTACCAAGCCCTAGCGACAACTAAGCTTCTGGAAGTGGGCATGGAAAACCAGACCCCGGCTATAAGCAGACCACAGCCAGCGGAACAACATAGTCAGCTACCACAGAGCAATACCGAGAAACTAATGGAGGCCATGCTGGTAGAGATGAGGACAAACTTTGCAACGTCAGAAAAGAACCAAGTAAAAATTCAAGAGTCTTGCGATGCACTGGACCTGAAGATCAGTGCCTTAATGGAGAGAGTATCATCAGTCGAGGCTACAGTAGAAGCTCTAAACAAAAAAGTAGATGCAAACCAAAAAGAAATAAAGCTGTTAAGGATAAAGTAAGTTGACCTCAGCGATAAAATGGAATCTCTGGAAAACCAAGCCAGGAGGAACAACCTGAGGGTGCTCAATGTTCCGGAAGGCCTAGAAGGGGAGGAGATTAAAACAATCACAATCATGTTGCTAGAAGAAATATTCCCCTGGCCTAAAGCGGCCAACCTTCCAGGAGGTATCCAAAGGATACACCGCGACCCATTCGGAAAGGGGAAGACGAGAAAGAACCCGAGGAAAATATTAATAAACTTCAAAACTTATGTCCTCAAGGAAATAATTCTAAATGAAGCTCTAAAGGCGGGCTCCTTTACAAAGGACGGCTGGTCATTCAGAATTAGATCTGACATCTCTAAAGCAACACAAGACAGGCAATGGGAACTAGGTCAGTTAATGCAGCAGCTGAAGTCTTTGGGTGCAATGGTCCAGATGCGTTTCCCAGCCTCACTACGGATTATGTGGGAAACCAAAATGCACAACATAAGAGATCCTAAAGAGATCGAGTGCTTAATAGAACAAATAAAAGCAAAACAAAAAGACCACACCTAAAAGCATATTTTTACCTGGAGGGCGAAGAGCTCAAAAGGGCAGAATCCTGCCCAGCAAAAGGAAAAGGGAGGCTTCTCCTGGGAAGAGGGGGGAAAGGGCAAGAATGGCATTGAGAAAATTTATTTAAAAAAAATAATAATAATTTGCACTGGATGGGGACCATGTTAGGGAGAAAAAAGCAAAAAAATAGTCCAAGTAATGCAATACTGAGGAGGAAGGGACCGTGGATGATGCAAGGAAAGCTAGGGATCACCCCGGAAGGGCATCGGAGAAAAAGATTCAATGACAGTTAATAACCTCTCGTGGAATATAAATGGACTCAGAATAAAAAGACGCAGGCAGAAATTCATGGAGTATCTGAAGGCTATTGACAGTTAAATAATAATACTGCAGGAAACCCACCTCTTAAAAGAGGAATGGGCGGATATAATAAAGTACCAGAAGTGGGTGGATGCCTATGTATGTACAAATCAAGAATGCTGTACGAAGGGAGTGGCGATCCTGTTTAAAAAATCACTCAAACAAGGATCGAATCAGCGGAAGTAGATAAGAAGGGGAGATGGGCAATTGCGAGAGTAAGAATATACAACAACCTATATACAATTGTGGGATATTATGGGCCCAATACGGATGACCCTACCCCGCTCCAAAAGGTTTATTCACAGTTACTGGCCGACCAGTCCCCCATAATAATGGGAGGGGATTTTAATATAATTTTAAATCCGAATGAGGATCGGCTCCCAGCTAGGAACAGTGCTAACCTGCCTAAAATGAGAGAGTGGGTCGGATTATGCATTAAAGATCTAGGGATCATAGATATCTGGAAAGAGAAAGGGGATAAGGTCCATCGATTCACATTTCAGAATAAAAAACTCGGACATTCCTCCAGAATTGACTTTTTTCTGATAGATAGAAGCTTGACCAGCATTACACAAAAGGTGGAACATCTACCAGCTCACCTGTCCGACCACTCAGCAGTCTTATTACTACTCTCGACTAGAACCACTTCCCTCCCTTCAAGGTGGACAGTGGATCGTGGTATTTTTACAGATCCCCTCAATATAGAAGGACTAGTCAAAGAGACAGTTATTTTTTCTACTAAACAAGGAAGGGACCTCCAAACAAGTAGCCTGGGATACATACAAGGCAGTTATCAGGGGAAAAATACTAAACCTTGCGGCATATAAACATAAGAGCACAAAGACCTGCATTAATCAATTGGAAAAAGAAATAAAAACACTGGAAGCAGAATTAGCAAAGGAAATGACCAGATTGAAGAAGAAAAGAAAGAAAAGAAGGAGGCTCTTTCAGACACATTAGAAGCAATAGTAAGAAATAAGTGGGAGGCAAGCAAACTCTCGCACTACGAATAAGGCGAAGGAGGTGGCAAGCTGCTAGCGTGGAAAACAAAAACAGACCAAATCCTTAATAGGGTAGCAATCATTCGAATAGGTAATCAGCCTACTCACAGTTCGGAAGATTCTGTGATTAAAGAGGCGTTTGTAAACTTCTTTGAAAATTTATACTCCAAAGAGACTCCGGCAACATCAGAACAAATAATCAGCTTCTTAGAAAAGATAACTCTTCCCTCCTTGTCCCAGGAACAAAGAGAGGAACTTAACCGAGAATTCACAATGGAAGAGGTAGCTGAAACAATCAAGGGCCTAAAAAAGGAGAACGCTACTGTCCCTGATGCACTCCCCAATGAACTATATGTTAAATTACGAGATGTATTGGTCACTCCCCTGAAAGAGCTCCTGAATGACATCTTTCTAGCTAAAAAGAATCTCCCAGACTCTTGGAATGATTCAATCGTCAGCATATTATTAAAACCTGGGAAAGACCCAGTCAAGTGTGAATCCTATAGGCCTATTTCACTCTTAAACGCGGACTATAAAATCTATACACAAATATTGGCCAAAAGGCTGGGAAGAGTAGCTGGATCCTTAGTACATCCAAATCAAAAAAGGCTTCATTAGAGGGAGACAAATGCAAGAACTAACCCACGAGCTAATAAGCGCAATAGACATAGCAACACACCAAATCACTCCGTTATCAAATATTACTTTAGATGCAGCCAAAGCGTTTGATAGAGTCAGCTGGCCATTCCTGAATACAACGCTAGGAAAATATAACCTCGGGGATACCTTTCAGGATGCCATAAAATCAATTTATAAAAAACCATCAGCGAGGGCCTTGGTTAATGACAGCCTTACGGATAAGATAACAATCAAGAGAGGTACCAGGCAGGGCTGTCCCTTATCCCCTTTTCTTTTGAACCTATATATCGAACCGCTGGCATTTATGCTCAGAAGAAATCAGGAAATAACACCGTTTACATTTCAAGCCTGGGAGAAAAAAGTGGCGTTGTATGCCGATGACCTGATGTTATTCACCAGCGACCTGGCAAGATCACTCCCACTAATAAAAGATATCATGGACCAGTTCAGAAAGGTCTCAGGCTACATGATTAACCAAGCAAAATCCGAAATTCTAAAATGGAACGATGACTCTAAAAGCCCTCTGGTGAAGGAAAAAATAAGATATCTTGGTGTGGACCTAGTAAAAGATATTCAGAAAATAGCCAGCGTGAACTTTAACAGTATTCTTAGAGAGGTAAGGAAGCTTCTTAAAGTCTGGGGAGGCCTCCCACTGACCTTCATGGGAAAATCGAATATAATCAAAATGACAATCTTACCAAAATTCACATACATATTCAGAGCTATACCACTGGAATTTAAAAAAGAGTGGATGAAAAAGCTAGAAGAAGAACTAAGTAGTTTCATTTGGGCCGCCAAGGGGACAAGTATCGCCTGGAAGAAATTGATAAGGAAAAAAGAACAGGGGGGATAGCAAGCCCTGATATGCTGCAATACTGCAGAGCATTCCAATTTAAATATACGAGAATACTACTGGTCAGATACGAGGTCTACCCCGCACACCTACAGGCATTAGTTAGTACGGAAGGAAGCCATTTCCTGTACAAATTTGGGCACCCCAAGTATTTAAAAAAAATAAAGTTGAAGACTATTTGGTCAGCCGCAAAGCTATGGTACCAGATAAGAAGTACTCTGAAAATTCCCTACTACAGTGACTTAGCCCCCATCTGGGAATCTCCTGGAACCCCTGAATGTCTCAGGGATAAGCTAGCTATCCCATTGAGGGAAGGAGGTATAATCAAATGGGGCCAACTTATAGAACAAAACTCTATCATCGACTGGGAAGTCCTCGTAACTAAGACTAACGGTACCCTAGCAAAATGTAAATATTACCAACTATCGAGCTGGGTCAAGAGCCTCGTAGGAGAGGAAACGAGAACTAGGGAAATCGAGAAAACATTTCAGGGAAACAGGATACCTAAAAAAGAAATCTCATGTTGGTACTGGGCCCTCATAGAGGCAGTGGAAGAGGACTTCACAATTCCGAGTACGATCTGGGGGAGAGAACTGCCAACGCTAGACGTACTACACAGATGGCAAGTATCTATGGCTACATGTTGGCGTATTGTGAAATCTGCCCCCTAAGAAAAAAACCTCTGTTTACCACACATAGAGCGTACTGGTCATCAAAGAGGCTATCCAAGCTCAACAAGCAGAAGGTGAGAAGCTGCCCAAAATGCGGGGAAGAAAGAGCGGATGATCTACACATGTTTTGGCAGTGCCCCCAGCTCGAGGAATTTTGGAGTGAGGCGGGTAAGGTCTTCTCGAAGTTATTGGGCCAACCAGTTGAGGTAAGCATAGACCTTGTTATTTTTGGGGTTGGTCATATCAATGAGGGTTACCCGAAACTAAGCAAAGATCGTGAGAACCTACTTTTCCTGCTGATACTGTTGGCTAGAAGAGAAATATGCATTAAGTGGGTGAAACCTATACCTCCAACACAAAGGGAATGGCTGGCCTCAATTCAGAGGGGTAAATAAACTAGATAGAAGTGGGAGGAAAAGTAAGAGATATAAATTTTGGGATGTCTGGGAACAATACAATCAGTCCACATGATGACCTTTCGAATGTACTATGGATGTCCTATGATTAGGCAATACCAATAACCATCAAGCAAGGGCTTGAATGAGTAGCCAAAATGGCTAGCTCCCCCGAGCAAGCGGTTAACTCTGGAAGCGGAAATAAAGGGGCTCCCACAAATGGAAAGGTTGGGAAACCCCCTTCTTATACAGGTGTCTCCTCAAGGGGTGGACCCAGATCGGAACAGACTGGCCAGGGGCCCCTGATACCTCCCTCTCCAATATATTGCACAATGAGGACATACATTTTTTTTTTTCCGGCTAGAGTAACTGGGGTTGAGATGAGAATCTCTGAAGTAGACAAACTGGTCCAGAGCCTCAAGAAAGGAGCAGAGGAACAATGGAGGACCAATACAGAAGTCCTATGGCGCATCGAAGACGACGAAAACCAGGCCTGACGGAATAACCTCAGTTTTGTCAGATTCCTGGAAGGGATCGAAGGCACTGTCACAATGAGTTCCTCATCACTTGACTCAGAACCACATTTCCTGCTGAACACTTTTCATCAAGCTTTGTGGTGGAGGAGGCACATAGAGGCCTAATGGGACCCCCCCCCCGAGCTTCCCTATGACCAATCATCGCAAAATTCCTTAATTTCCTTGACAGGGATATGATCCTCTGGTAAGTACATAAGATAGAAGTTATCAGTTATGAGGGATCCAAGATCATAATGTTTCCCGACTACAGCCTGGAGGTTCAACATTAGAGGCGCACATTTGACTCGGTGAAAACGAAGCTTCGCCCCTTGCAACTGCAATATATGTTGTTATTCCCAGCCAAATTAAAAGTTCTCTATCGGGGTAAATCCCTTTTATCCAGTATTAGGGTATCTGTCATAGATTCACAGGCTTGAATCTTTCCCCGTCGTCGAAGTGAGAGTCCCACGGTACTATAAATAAAGCAGTAATAAAACATTTCATAGGCTATCATGGTATAAACCATGAATTTAATAGCCTGTCTACCGCCTTAAAAAAAAAACGGACCAAACTTTAGATACAACCCTCTAGAACCTTCCCAAGAGAGGCTGAATCGCTCAGATTTTCACTGCACGTCGTGTGTGAAAGGAGTCTCCCTGAGCTCTGCTCAGTTCTTTCAAATTAAACTTATATTTCCTACTGGATATTCATCATGTCTGATCAGAAGGTCCTTTTTCGCCCCTGCTAGTCTTGTGGAAAAAAGAGGGTTCATGTTGATGATCCCCACAAGACCTGCATATACTGCCTGTATCCGCAACATGAGGTGAAACAGTGCAAAATCTACCACACTCTCTCATCTAAGACCTTGAGAGACAGAGAAGGCAGTCTATTTGTAGGAAAGTAGGATCTGCGTTCATGGTTGCCCCCACTTTTTGCTGGTGTTATTCTGTTTCCTGACTCGTCTGACTGGGATCCTGCTAATCATGACTGTGCGTCCTCCCTAAATGTGTTATGAGAAGTACTTTGGTACCTCCATAAGTGGCTACTGGTGTACCCTAGTAGGTCCCTAGTATATGGTACTGAGGTACCCAGGGCATAGGTACACCAGGGGTCTCCCATGGGCTGCAGCATGTATTATGCCACCCATGAGAGACCACTCAAACGGTGACTACAGGCTTGCCATTTCAGCCTGTGTATGTTGGTGCTAGCACCACTTACAACAGATATAAGTTTCCTTATATCTGAGGTCACTACGCTTAAAACCTATAAATCACCCCTAAAGCAGGCCTTTCAATCCTGAAGGCAGGGTGCTAGGTTATAAGTGTGAGGGTGCCCTGCATGAACAGGACTCCCCCTACAAACCCCGGAGTCGATTCTCCAGGCTTTGTAAGTGCGGTCAGCCATTTAATACATATAGTGGACATCAAGTCATCATCATCAAAATTCCTTTATTTTGCAATCTGTCAATTGCATATAAAGTACATAAGTAAACAATTTCATCATACGATAGTTCTAAAATGAAAGATACTGTCCATCTACAAATAAAAAGAAAGGCGGATGTCATTAAAACAAGTTCCATAAAATGTTAAAATACATCATCTACTTTAACTATTCTCTAAAAGAGCAGGTATCTGCTGAGTTCTCCTCAGCCTTAAAGCTGACCACAGAAATGACGCAGTACAATAACACAGAAACTGGTCCCCAAGCATTTGAATAAAATAAAGTGCTACCCGGCATTGTCTAAAATTATGTCTTTGTGCAAGAGGTAAAATAAATTTTCTCCTGGCTCTTCGTAAAATTTACAAGAGAACACCAAATGTAAATCCTATTGTACGGATGAACCATCACAAGGGCATGGGGATAGATCATGTAGTGAGTGCCTGTTATCCGGGTACCCCAACATTAAAGGGATGTAATTTAGTCGGAACCTAGTTAGTAGGAAGCGGTGTAAGTTGTAATCCTGTGCCTGATATGAATACATGTCCTGAGGCATAGAGGGAGATGATTGATATAGATTTACTGCTGGTTTCAAGTGATAAGCCTCCCTTCTTTCCCGCATAGCTTTCAGGCAGAAGGCATCCTTCAACTTCGCTTTATTAATCTGCCTACCGCTAGCAGGGTTTTCAGAGTTCTGAAAAACCCAGTGCCCCATAAGTTGTTTTTACATAGTTCAGCCATTTAATTTGATCAGCATGGTCCAACATTAGACAATCAGTCAGGATGTTTTGGTTTAATTTTACCGTCTCTCTCTTCCAGATGGAGTGCCATAGCATGATTGGTGCTAAGCGAATTATATCACAGATGAATGGGGCCTCCAATTCAATGTGGCAGTTATAATTGGAACATGCCCACGAGAGGGAGAGTAATCTTTTATAAAAGCCATCCTCAATGCGCTGGAGGGTATCAACATTAGCGATTCCACAAATCCCTGCCCCAGAAGTGGCCACTGATATGGCTTTAGACGTATACACCTTCAGGATTTCTGCGATTGGTTTAGACACAAGTTTCTTCATAAAACTAAAGAGCCCTTATAGTCTTTTCAAAGGATAAGCCTCTATTTACTACCATGCTGTTCCATGATATGTTTTCATCAAAACAAATCCCCAAATACGGAAAGGTGTGAACAATCTCCAACCTACGTGTTTCGATATAAAATGATGGACGTTTCTTTAGCCGCTGTCCTGCTGCTAAGATTTGTGTTTTTGCCTCATTGACTCTAAGTAATTTCAAGAGACAGTGGTCCCTTCCAAGGTAATTTGTTACATTCATATGTACCACAATATTACAATGAAGATTGGGTCTATGCGTGTCAGAAATTGACAATTATAAAGATTTATTCAAAATACGAGAAACAAAACAAAACATAAATTGGTGAGTGGGTGGGACGTGACAGGGTATTAGGAAATCAGCCGATTTCCTTACCACAGGCAGGTGACTTAAAAGTGACGTTTAGTGTAAAATTATAAATTGCAAGAAGTCACAATCAAAAATACATCTTGTACTCCACAATTAATAAGGATTTACAGTTTAGAGTTAAGATGTAAGAGTCGACGACGTTTCGATCCCCAACGTAGTCATGGGGTCATCATCAGGACGAAGCAATAAAGCAAGTGCCTGGGAAGTTGCTATGTAGCTAGCAGTTGGAACAATCCGGCGATCAGTAAAACAGATGGTCGTCACAGGGTGATTGACAATTTTGGTGCGACTGCCGTAAGGTCAGAACAAGTGACCTAATTACAGGAATGGCTCCAATGACGGAAATAATTGCCACTACAGGACGATAGTCGGTAGCGCAAGAATTAGGTTGATTTAATTGTTGGGCGCCAGATCCGCAGTAGCGGGAAAGTTGCAGCCGTAGTTAGGCGTGCAGAAGGGACATCAAGATGATATCCTTTTGCTTCATAAATCTGGTATAGGCATCAATTAGGGTCTGCAAATGCTCTTCCGGTTTTTGCAATTAAAACCGCATCATCCGCGTAGAGGTGGATGGGAAGAGGAACGGTGTTCATGTGTGGAGTATCCTTTGTAGACCGCGACAGAGCAGCCTCCACCCCATTAGTATAGAGCGAGAAGAGGAAAGAGGCAAGAACGCAGCCCTGTCTAACCCCCCCCCCTCTCAATTTGGAACGGCTTTGGGCACTCCCCTTCCCTACCATACCAGACACTAGCCGATGCCTGCGAGTACATCTGACATCTAGTCAAATATGAGATGTCTAACTATATACTGGCTGCACCGAAACCAGTCATGTTTGGTATCAAACATGTTGGAATCCTACCCCAACACCGAATCCAGTGTTGGATCCCATGTACTGGGGGGCTCCCCTAGGGTACCCCCCTTGTATTCCCAGTACCAGCCTTTTAGGGTCTAACAGGAAGCTAGTGCTGCTGCCGAACACAGACACCATTGTTCCCTCCTGCTACTGAGCTGAGCTCGAGCAGGGGAAGGTAGAACAATTGGTTTCCTGTCACAGGGAGGTGTGACCACCTCCCAGATAGGACTTAGTGTATTGAGCTGTTGTGGGGGCGCTTGCCAGCGCCACCAGACTGCTTTGAAGGGCACATTTGGTGCCCTCCTTGCATACTCCAATTTGAGGCAGTTCAGGGAGGCATTGGCTCCCGCTCTGGCTCGAAACTGGACAACGGACATGGGAGTATCCTCCCCTCTGTCCAGACCCTCCTCTGGGAGTGATCCTTGAATTGTCCCAACCCTTTCCCTAGGGTACTTAAGGGCTTACCTGTGGGTGACTCTTCAGATTCGTCCTGGGTCAAGATTCAAATCCAAAACCACTTCAGCTTCAACCGTCTGGGCACCTTGGACTGCGCCTGGAACCGAGACAGCATCAAGGAACGCTCCTGCTGCTCCTGGTCTCGTCGTCCTGCCAGTCTTCTGCATCGTCTGTGCCTGTGCTTCATCCAGGTTTTTCTCCAGGCCTGTGGGCATCAAAGATACCCAAAGTCATCTCCCTTGGAGTGAAGGAGTCACTCCCCTGCATCAGCAGGCACCGCAACCAAACTGATCGGCCTGCTGCTCCTGACGTCCAACAGACTCCGAAAGGCTCCGCAACACAGGTCGACTTGACATTGACTCTGTCCTCCAGAGATCTTCGGGCAATAAGAAGTTCCAGCCTCCAGCATCTAGTTGTGCCAAGATCTTCATCCTCACCGCATCCTCTACACCGTGGGCCTGCATCTTTGGTGAGCTGCTCGAGGTCCTCTTGCTACTCCTGTGCCTTCGGCCTGTGGGTCCTCTTGAGGGTCTTCTTTGGCGTCAGTGGGCTCCCCTGCTTGCTCGTGGCCTACTCTGACTCTCCTGCACTTGGTGAGTCCCTCGGACCTTGCTGGTCCCAATGCTGCACCTTTTTAGTTTACCACGTCTGTTGCTGCTACCAAGACTTGTTGGTACCCCCTGGTTCTTGACTTCCAATGTGGGACAGCTCGTGAATGGCTCCTGGTCTGCCACAGCATCGCCTAGTCCTCACAGCTGCCGCGACAAGGTCACCGTCATCACTCCTGCATCTTCCATCATCGGTAGTCATTGGTCTTCCGTGCCTCGTTTTCACTTCCGAGTGGCATAAGCCCTGTCTCCTCTGCTTGCAGGTACTCCTCTTCAAGAATCCACCCTTGAATTCCACTGGACTCTTTCACCTTCTTTGCCAGTAGCATCTTTACTGAAGTCCTCCATTGTGGTCTATGGCGGTTTGCGACGTCACTTCGCACCTATGCACCAGGCTTCCCTGGTGTAGGTATCCTGGTTCCTGGTGTATCCACGGGTGGGGTGACTCTTTAACCTTCTGTCTTCTACATGGTTTCTTCACGGTCCACTCGGAAGGGTCCGTCTTCTTAAAAACTGCAACTGCGACTTTCCTATTGACTTGCATGAGTACGCAGTTGTGTTTCCACTCTGCACACAGCCTCCGTGGGGTTCCTGGGTACTTACCTCGGGTGGTTCCTTCAGCCCCCAACACTTCTGAATCTTCTGGTCCAAGCCCCGACTTAGGTCGCAGTTCGCATTCCACTTCTTTAGTATATGGTTTGGTCTCCCCCTGGAGAACACTGTGTATTTGTGCTTACTTACCTGTTTACGTTTGAAATATTGTGTGTATTGTGTTGATATCTCCAGGTTGGAGCTATACCAATGTATTAGTGAGTGTGTATAATAAATATAACTTTTTATAACTACACTGTGTGGTTCTTTTTTGTTTAACCTACACTATATGATTAGTTTTGGTAAAACAAGCTGCTTAACACTCCTTCTGGACTAAGCCTGAAGGCTGCTCTCCACAGCTGCCACTTAGAGAGCTTTCTATAGTTGTCTAAGACCACTAAAATCACAATAAGAGTTGTCTGGATTAGTTTAAGGTGCTCCACTTAAATAAGTGTGCACCATATACTTAGCCAGCCTCCTACACTATTGTTAAGGCTGATGAAGACGCAGAGGACATCTTCTGATGAGGAGAGCAACACTTCCTCCAAATCTCATAAGATACCCAGGTCGCCTGAGGTGAAGTCTGAGGAGGGAAAAAAAACATCTAAAAACCTCCCATCAGACTAAAGAAGCTCTTAAGAAGGAGAAGCATACCAAAGTCTCCTCAGAGCCAGCCTTGCCATCGCATTGTGCGACGTCTAAGGGAAAATTGGAGTCTGCCACCTCTTCTTGTTCGTCAAGGCCTAAATTGACAGCGCCAATATCATCTACAGTGGCCATCGCTGCTTCGATTTCGTTGACACTATCAATACCGTCGACAAAGACCTCACCAACGACGGCACCACCGTTGACGAAGAAACCATCACCGATGACGGATCCGTCAACGCCACTCCCATCGATGAGGCAAACATCGACATCGTCGATGACAGCATCGACTAAGACCTCTACAGAAATGGTACCGACGACGGTACAGTTGACTCCACCACAACTGGTGTCCGAAGTGAGTAAGGCATCCCTACGGCCTGAGTTCACATCACCAGGCAAGATTTCACCTTTGCCCCCGAGTCACTTGCTGGATGCAGAAGAGACGGACGACAACGGTCCGTTTGGGACGGCTCATAGTCCCTCAGAACTCAAGGTAAAATGTAAGAAGGAAGATGAAGATTACTATGATGAGGAACAATATTACCAGCATTACTATCCGGTTCCTCCTAAGCAATACCAACCATACAGGTATTATGTTGACCCTCCTAGATTGGAATCTCCGCAAATTCCGCCCTCTTTGATCCAGGATTTAAAGGCCATGCTAGCAGATTACAGGAGAAGGTTTCCATCCCAGTAGGGAACAGACTACTGCACCTCCCCCACCGCCCCCTACGGTGCAGTCTACACCAGTATTGCCTCCTTCTCCTACATTGACGCCTCGTCCTATCATTCCAGCTACTCCTAGGGATGATCCATCCTCTTCTGAAGATGGCGCGGAAGAGGGTGAAATTTAGGATCCTCCACCGCCTGCGGATGAATGGGCCAATTATATCACACCCACACCATCGCCATTTCCATATCATCCTTCTGAGTCCCCTCCAGAGGATATCGGAGGATTTCTTAACTTGATGGATAGGGCTGCCTCCAGGTTTTATCTGCCCACAATAGTGAAGCAATCAGATTGCTTCCTCTATGATTTCAAAGAACAGTCAAGGAAGTCAATATGGTCCATACCTATCATCGACCATACCTGGGAGAAGGGCCTTAAAGTTATGAAGTCACTAGCCACGGGGGTGCCTGTATTGCCCCGAATAGACAAGAAATACAGAGCACCTGAGGATTCCCCTGCATGCCTTACGGTGCACCTCAAACTGAACTCAGCAATTTCTCAAGCGGCACAGAGGAGGTTGAACAACCCTTAAAACCCCCATCACGTCCCCACCGGACAAGGAAAGGCGCCGCTTAGATACCATCGGAAAGCGCTTTTCATCCATGTCAGCAATTACTGTGCGTGCTGCTGATGCCTTTGCCATTCTTGGCCATTATGCTTGGCAGATGTGGTCCGATATCGGTGTCATGTTGGACCTCATCCCTGAGGACAAAAGACAGGAATTTAGAAAGATATTAGCAGAAGGAGAACGCACAGCTGCTGAAATAATCGACTGCACCATGGATAAAGCCACCACAGGCTTTAGACAACTAGCCGGTGCAGCTGTGTTAAGACGCCAAGGATGGCTTAGAGCAACATCATTTCATCCAGAAGTACAATCTAAAATCCTGGACATGGCTTATGATGGTGACAGTTTGTTCGGAAAGCACAACGATGACGCTCTGTTAGCCATTGAAACCGATACAGACACGGCCAAGCCACTGGGGATCCTGCAATATCGTAAGGTGCCCTTTCGAGGAGTACGTGGACGGGGTTTCTCCGGGTATAGAGGTGCCTACCAGCGCACTGAACAGTACCAGTCCTTTCAACCACAGTATCATCAAGGTTACCAGCAACCAGCATATTGACAGCTGGTTTCTCCAGGCAGGGCTCTCGCAGGAAGCCACCATCCTAGGGTTGCGACTCAGGTCGCAAGCAGTGACCGCATTTGGGTACCCCCCACAAACGGTGCAAACATTTGCAATCCCATCCATCAGTAATGCAACATTACAACGGACAAATGGGTCCTGGACTTGATATCCTATGGCCACACTCTAGAATTTGTCCGTCCACCAAACACTTCACCCAGGGGATCGCATCCCTCTCGTCTTCACTTACTAAAACAAGAAGCAAACATTATGCTAATAAAGAAATCAGGGGAGTGGAGACCTATTTCAGACCTCAGACAGCTCAACAAATTCCTCAGAAATCAAACCTTCAGGATGATTACACTCTCAAATATCCTTCACCGTCTCAACAGTGGAGACTACATGGCATCCCTGGATCTGGAAGATGCCTACTTTCATGTCCCTATCCACCCCAAGCACCGGAAGTACCTCCAATTCACAGTAGCTAGTACCCATTATCAGTTCTGAGTCCTTCCCTTTGCCCTGAAATCCGCTCCGCGGATATTCACCAAGGTCTTGGCTCCAGTTGCAGCCGCCTTACGGAGCCAAGGTCATCAAGTATTCCCATACTTGGATGACTGACTTCTAAAAGCTCCAACGGCTCGTCAAGCTGCCAGGGCTACGGAAGCCTGCATAACACTCTCACAAGCTGGGCCTTACCATAAACCAATGGAAGTTGTCAGTCATTCCGATTCAGACAATGACGGTCCTGGGGGCTGAGCTAGACACAGCCCAAAGCAAGGCCTTCCTCTTCCGAGACAGGCTCTCAACCTAACAAAAAAACGGTGCACTTCAGTGAGGATATACAAGTCGCTCCTGAGCATGCTGTCTTCCGCGATCGACTTAGTACCTCTAGCTCGTCTTCACATGAGGCCATTGCAAGAAGGACTTCAACTGCAATTAATTCAAACTACGGGATCCATCGACAACGTGATCTCTATCGCTCCACGCATGATAGAGGCTTTCAGATGGTGGAGCCTAAAGTCACATCTTTCACAAGGCCTCTCTTTTCTGCCTCTGGTTCCAGAATTTATCGTCACCACAGATGCCTCAATGGAGGGTTGGGAAGACCATCTGCAAGTCTCCAGATTCAGGGGAACTGGTCCTCGTCCCAACGACTAATGCACATCAACAGGTTGGAGCTAAAAGCCACCTTTCTCTCCCTGCAGGCTTTCCTTCCTCAGATAGCGGGATCGGTGTTGGTCCGGACGGACAACACCACAAGCATGTTTTATGTCAACAAGCAGGGAGGAACCAAGTCTCTTACTCTTTCTCAAGAGGCTCAAGAGCTTTGAAGTTGGTTAACGGATCATGGAATATTCCTAAAAGCGTTGCATGTCCCAGGTCTTCGGAATACTCTGGCAGATGCCCTCAGCAGGACAAAGGACAATTGCCACGAGTGGGAGCTGGACAATTGGACAGAATCTTCTTGCAATGGGGGAAAACGGCGCTGGATCTGTTTCCAACCAACACCAATACCAAATGCTGGTTCTTCGCCCAGCAGATTCCCTCTCCCAAACTCTCGGGGAATACCCTTTCAATGCGTTGGTCCGGGATATATGCTTACGCCTTTCCCCCATCCCCTTGATTCCCAAAGTACCCACCAAGATGAAAGCAGAAGGCTGCTGCCTACTTCTGATAGCCTCCAGATGGCCCAGGCAACACTGGTTTTCAGAGCTTCTCCTCCTCTCAGAAGCCAAGTCCATCCATCTTCTACCAACGCCGACCCTACTTACTATGACTGAGGGCCAGATGTCACCTGGAGCCAGCATCTCTCCAATTGCACACGTGGCTCCTGAATTCTATGATTTTAAGGATCTGAACATTACTCAGGAATGTAAAGAGATTCTCGCCAGGGCTGAAGCGGAAAGCACCAACAAGACATACAGATTAAAATGGAGACGATTCTGTCACTGGTGCCGTCACAACAATTTGCATCCATATCTCACTACTCCAGAACAAATCATACCTACTTTCCCTGTCGAAATCAGGCCTGGTATATTCATTGGTGAAAGTCCATCTCTCCACTATATCTCGATACAGACGTTCGCCTAAAATTCCTTCTCTCTGTTCCAGCAGAATTGTAAAGTAATTCATGAAAGGGCTGTTCTGTACTTTTTCTCCTGTGAAAGCTCCTACTCCTGAGTGGCACCTCAATATAGTCCTATCACAACTGATGAGGCAACCCTTTTAACCCATTCATAGGGCGGACATCAAGTACATGATGTGGAAGGTTGCTCTTCTCCTTGCTCTGACATCCACCAGGAGAGTCAGCGAAATACAGGCTTTTACTATAAAACAACCTTTTCTACGCCTCACAAAGGATTTGGTAATCCTCACAACGAATCCTAAATTCATCCCTACGGATCCTTCGCAATTCCACCTAAACAAACCTGTCGTTCTCAGGACTTTCTTCCCTGATCCAAGTACACCAACGGAACGAACTCTGCATACTCTAGACATTAAGAGGGTCTTAACTTCTACCTGCAAAAGACCGAGACTATCCGCAAAACTGATCAACTGTTTGTAGCCTATGGACAAGGTTGTCAGGGTACTGCTGTTACTAAGGCTAATATTGCCAGATGGATCGCAGCCAAAATATAGTTTTGCCACGATAATTAGGCAAGCCTTTGACAAGAACAGTTTGAGTGCATTCCACAAGAGCAGTCTCCACCTCAGCTGCTATGTTTACAGGGATTCCACTGGAAAAAATGTGTAGAGCTGCAACGTGGAAAACCACGCACACATTCACGCAGCATTACTGCCTGGAATCGACGCAGCGTGGTGACGCAGCCGTGGGACACGCAGTGCTGCACCATTTGTTTCAGTAAGGTGAGCCTCTTTAATTAGAGGAGTTCATTTCTGCCTTAATGTTGACCTGTGTATCAAATATGATTTATCTATTGATTAATGAAAATGTTATACCTGTTCTATAATATAATAGGAATGTTTATTTTACATGTCTATACGTATTACGTACACATGGTTATGCACCCCTACTCACATAAGAAATGTTTGTTTGTATACACATTTTCATATAGTTTGGTACTACCCACTATCCTCTATGGGTTCTTAATTGTTTTCAATACTGCTTGCTATTCTGATTCAAGCACGTGAATCTATGAAAGATACCCCAATACTGGATAAGAAATAAGTTACTTACCTGTAACTGCAGTTATCCAGTATTGGTATATTTCATAGATTCACATGCAACCCACCCTCGTCCCAAGAGAGGCTCCCCATATACTTCGGTATTCCTAACCACACGTATGCTGGAAAATCTGAGGGATTCAGCCTCTCTTGGGAAGGTTCTAGAGGGTGCCAACTGCTGATTGGTTGTATCTAAAGTTTGGTCCTTTTTTTAAAAAGAGGTAGAAAGGCTGTTAAATTCATGGTTTAAACCATGATAGCCTATGAAAATTTATATTACTGCTTTATTTATAGTACTGTGGGACTCCCACTTCGACGACGGGGAATGATTCAAGCATGTGAATCTATGAAAATAACCAATACTGGATAACTGCAGTAATAGGTAAGTAACGTATTTCTTCTTCCACTCCCCGGAGGAGGCCTGATTGTGGCGGGAGGAACGGCCGATAGTCAGGTCTAGTTACGCAGGAGACACGGAATGCTAAACCATCTCGATCCCTGGGTGCCAGGCCAAAGACTAAGCGTGGTTGCAACGGAGACGAACCCACAAAGCCACTTTGTCTAGATGGAAGACCCCATATCCGACCAAAGCGCCGAGGAGAAATGGACATTGGTCATCTGACACAGAAGGTGACGAATGCTGAGACACCAGGCGTCTACAGGCTCGCCCCTCCCTGGGGTCTCCGCGGCCCACTTGAATACGATTCAACAGAGGCAAATCCGCTTGTGCAAACCCGGAACCTAAGCTTAGAGCCTCAGACATCGGAAGGGGCGACTGAATAGCTGAATAGAGCGGCGGCGACTTGACTACGACACCTCACCACTACCCCCTACGAGAGCAGACTCAACCTTGGACATTATCACTCACCTGATTGCATTGAGTATTCTCGCTTTCCCTTTCTTTTTTTTCACTTCTTTCCCCTTCCCTGTTTTCCGTCCTCCTCTTCTGATCCCTTTCTGACCCTTTCTGATCCCTTCCTCTTTCCTAACTCTTTTCTACATTCTCCCTGCTTTTCTTTTTTGGAGTGACTTGATTCATATCTGAACACTTGATATGGGGAGGGCGACAGATCCCCCCAGGTTGGCCATGCGATGTTTTCCCTTTGCCAGTTGCTGGGGGCACGGATGCAGGGAGGGGAGGTGGGGAGGGTTATGCGCCAATGGTTACAAAAGTTTGTTTTACATTGTTGTATTTGTTTTCTGTTTGGAAAAATGGGCACAATGACTTAATTACTGGGATGACTCGGGTGGGAAGCTGGAGACCCATGATATTATCTAGCCGGAATGACCACTATTGACCGAGACCCTCAACAACACTCTGTACGTGGAATGTGAACGGGATGGGTAGTAATATTGAAAGAGGGCTAGTGGCCGCCTATCTCAAACCTGATATAGCCCTATTGCAAGGGACTTATCGCTGGGGTACCCTTTGTCTTTATTTGGCCCAAGGAGCATACATCACTTTAGAACATGCAGGCTTTACATCTGGATCCCGTGGGGTAGCGATTTTAATTCGGAAATCCTTTTCCCTTTCAGGTACAGAAGTCCTGGCTAGATCCCCTTGGGACATATGCTGCAGTTCAAGGAATTTGGGGGAGACTCAATATTACTTTGGTTAGCGTCTACGCCCGCCGCCTCCAACCATACACCCTAGCCAAACTCACTGACATCCTACTTGAAACCAAATCATCTTTGCATATCCTAGGTGGGGACTTTAAGGATTTGATGGCCCCACACCTGGACAGATCGGGAGGGACACCTAACCCGGGTAGAACTACACCCATAGCTCAGTTTGTCGACACTTTAGGACTCACTGATTTATGGAGAAGACATCATCCACAAGGTCAAAGTTACTCCTACTATTTGGGATCTCTTAGAGTCTACTCCAGACTTGATTATATTTTCACTCCGGCAGGCAGGATAAACAGAGCTGACTATTTAGCGAGGGGCCTTTCCGACCATTCCCCGCTATGGGTGACGATAGGGCAGAAACCCATTAAGAGATACCAACACACTACCAGAGATTCGTAAGGAATCTGAACTTTACTTTTTAGATAATAAGGACTCGCTAGGTTGAATCTGATGTTACGTTATGGGAGGCATACAAGACAGTCATGCGAGATAGGGTCCAGAACATAATTGCCTTCAAGAAAAAGAAGGCAACATGAAAAGTAGGAAACTTAGAGAAACGACTTTAAGAGCGAAGCCAAACACATTCTTCAACCGAGCTCCCTCCTACGATGACGTATAGACACTCTGCGCGCTGAATATATCGAATTTGCTACTGATGCAGTACGCAGTCATATGCTAGCCACACAGCATCGCCTTTAGGAGGTGGGCGATAAGGCTGGGAAACTGTTGAAATGGCTCAGCCGCAGAGAAATGGAGTCAAGGTGGGTCTCCCAAATACAAGATGCAGAGGTCACTCTCCACTTCACAGATGGAGAAATTATAGGAGAATTTGTGAAATACTATGCAGCCCTTTGTGACAAAAGACTCCTAGCAAATTCCACCCAAATTGCTGACTATCTTGCGGAGATCCCTCTCCCTTTTCAGTCCAGAGAAGACCGAGAGTCCCTTGATGCAGACATCACCCTAGAAGAAATCCAGACTGCCATCACTCGGATAAACCCTGGTAAAACTCGGGGGCCTATGGTCCTCCAGACCAAATGTTTTAAAAACAAGTGGATATATTAGCTCCTTACCTATTACAATTATACTTTAAAGCTCACGAAGATGGCATCCTCCCGCCTGACCTTCGCAGAGCCACGATAGTGGTTATACATAAAGCTGGTAAACCTCCAGACTAATGTGGTTCTTACTGACTGATTTCACTTATTAATATTGAAACCAAAATTTTAGCTATCATCCTGGCCACTAGACTTGAACAAGTGATCACTCCATTGATCCATTGCAATCAATCTGGCTTCATGCCACGGCGCCCCACCAGAGGGAACATATGCCGGCTTCATAATTGGATAGCAACGGTCCAAAATAGACAAGAGCCCCATCTTTTCATACCACTCGACGCCGAGAAGGCCTTTGATGCAATTCACTGGCCCTTCATGACCCAGACCCTCCTGTAGTTGGGATTTGGTCCACACTTCAGAGAATGGATACGTTTGCATTTCACGGAACCGATGGCCGGCTTCAGGGTAGATGGTAGGCTGTCCCCCAATTTCCCTATTTAGAGAGGAACCCGGCGAGGTTGTCCCCTTTCCCCACTTCTTTTTGCCCTACCCCTAGAATACATATTACAGGCTCCTGGACCATATCTTCACCTGAATTGAGGGTGAACGTAGAAAATTATTATGGAATGATGTCCATCCTAGGATAGCTCTTTGCAAATTTGCAGCGCAACTCCAACAACTGAGGCATAGGTCTCCCAGATCTCCGGGCCTATTACTGGGCATCCCACCTAATAGCTGTCAATGACTGG
Source organism: Calotriton arnoldi (assembly GCA_963921515.1). Taxonomy (NCBI): domain Eukaryota; kingdom Metazoa; phylum Chordata; class Amphibia; order Caudata; family Salamandridae; genus Calotriton; species Calotriton arnoldi. The sequence goes on along the minus strand of CAWUFW010000192.1, from coordinate 4,755,603 downwards.
GGATTCATGGATAGAGACCATTCTACTCATGCCCTAGAAAAGACCCAATTTTAAACGCACTCCCATCAACACTACCTTTATGGTGGTAAGGGTAGGCGTAACCTCTTACCAGCTATCGAAATAACCTTGGAGGCATAGGATAAGGCCAACTCCTACATGGGCTGGACGAAAAAAATCACCCGGGAGACTCCATTATGGATGGGTAGAAACTTGAAAGAAATAACCAAATTGAAAGGTTTTACCCCCCCATTTTCAGAGTAGGCGACTTGCTAAAAGAAGGAGCTTTGATGTCTTTCTCCCCCCTCCAGAAGGAATTCCAACTTCATGACAGTCAATACTATAAATACTTGCAACTCCAAAAAGCTTGGACACCCCAAAATATTCCTCCAAACCTCCCTGAAATCGTGCCCTTACAAGGCAGGCTCTTAATGGATAAGTTACGAGAAAAGGCAGTATCCTACACTTATAACACTATTAATAATAACATGCTTGATACCCTCTTAAAATTAGGGGCGGCGTGGGAAATCGATGTTGATACATTTGAGGATCTTGACTGAGAGACAGCCTTGATGTTGCAGAGAGAAGTAGCAGTCATAGCCCGACTGTGCCTTATTCAATTCAAGATCCTACATAGGATTTACTATGACAGGGCCCACCTGCATAAAATAGGTAGGGAACTGGGAGACTTCATCCATACATTATGGTCGTGCTCAGCCATACAGATATACTAGGGCCGAGTGCTGTCAGAACTCGGCGCAATCCTAGAGGTGCAGATACCCGAACACCCCAGATATGTCTTTTTGGGGATACCCAATGATTTTGATGTATCACGGATTAAACTTTTATTGTGTCATTTGGGTTTGGTTGTGGCCAAACGAGACTTGGCCAGGCGTGGGGAGTTTCCTAAGTGCCCAATCTTGCTGAGTGGAGGAGGTGCATGGACTCCTTTATGGCAGCTGAAAGGGTAACTTATAACAGTAGGGGGTGTCCTTGCAAATGTAGCAAAATATGGGGGAGTTGGATTGAATACTATGGACTTGAAGATGATGCTGATTTTGCTGCAGGGTCTTCTTCGTGATTACGGTGTACAATTAATGACGACCCTCTTTTTTGTTATGATGATTGTGACTGTGTTAATGTCTCCTCCCTTGCTCGAGTTGTCCAGCTATTTTGGATTTTTACTGAATTGTTGTCCAATTGCCATGTTTTCATGTTTCACAGGTGTACCTACCAGTACCCCTTTTGTTATTTTGCATAAAATCAAAATAAAACCATGTTTTGGAAAAAAATGATTCAGACTATTTCCATTTTGGTAATTTTTTTCTTATTTTCATCTGGCAACTAGTTTGACTTATCCATACCGTTTTTCCTTACTACCCCGATCTTTGGAGTTCTGTTTTAGCACTGAGGAATAGTGCTAACTTTCTGTTAGCCCACCAACCAATTTCTAAAAGCCTCATCTGTCATATTTTAAATTAGTTTTAAATAGTTTGTTAGCCATTTTTTTAAACAGATTTAATTGGGGTTTTGTACACATACAGCGTATCTTAGTGGTACATTTGGTACCGTTAATTGATGCCATTGTTGGCCCAGGTACCTTTTCCCGATTCCTTCAGCATAACAAATGTTCCCATCCCTCCTTCCCCACACTCTCCCATTGAGTCTGTGTTCCATTTCAGGACTATCTGTATGGATAGTATGTCCGTGTACTCTAGAGGCCGCTGCGTCCTTATATATACGTAGTTGGAGGTATAGGTGGCAGAGGGTGGGAGCAAAGGGGGGGCGCTAGGGTTTCAGCCAGGGTCCAGTGTGCCTTGTTCTAGAGGTTGTGGTCTTGCAGGCGAAGCCTCCGGAACATCGGAGTCCAGTGCAATCAATCCGTCTACCAACGCTTCCCAGACACTGGCTATCTCTAGTGTGCCTATGCCGCGTCTGGCCTCCTTTAGGAGTATCCTCCCCTCACAACCCGCCCACTTTTCCATTTTCCCCCTCCATGTAACTAGTCTAGGCCCTACTGGTGACTTACAATTTCTAGCGATTTCTCGTTTTGCTAGGACATATGCAAGATCTTGGAATTCCAGTAACTTTAGTTTTGGCTGTGTGTGGGAACCATACTAATTGGCAAGGACACAGGGAGCTAGGAATCTCCTTGTCAATGACCTCTTCGACTGTGAACGTGATCTCCTCAGGGCGGGACACTCCCAGAACATGTGCAATATATGTGCATCTCTTTTCCCACATCGGGGGAAAGCTGCCTCCTCTACCTGGAAGTACCTTCTAATCCTCACGGAGGTAAGATACGATCTATTAAGGATATAGTCAGTAACTGATTTAAAGCGCATATTTATCGAGACCTTTGGCGTTCTTTCCACTATGGTGCTCCACTCCTTCGCAGGGATTGGAGTTCCCAAATCTCCCACTGAACTATAGGCGCTCCATTGGGTGTTGGAGGTCGTTGCGTATCGCTTTATATAGATAAGAGACCGTCTTAACAGTACCTGCCGACAGAGCCACATAACAACTGCAGCTGAGTGCCTGCGGTTCAGAAGACCCGGTGCCCCAGTTCTTCCTGTATGCCGAGGTAAGGGCCCTGCGCAGGAGAAAATGGCCTTGAGGCAAGTCAAATTCTGCTTGAAATTCTTTGAACAGGAGTGATTCCGAATCTCGAAATAGATCTCCCACTGTGGTCACCCCCTGCTGCAGTCCAAACATCAAGTCCCGCCCAGCATCTGCTGTGTGGAAGCTGCTGCAACATGGTGAGAGGCAGATCTGGGGAGCACGGGATCCTACTGTGTGTTTTTTTGCATATATTTAGCCCAGCATCGAGTAATGACTCTGAGCTCTCCAGTGTCCCCAGCGGTAGGTCGCCTTATTCGCAACAGTACCTTTACATGGTCTGAAGACGTAGGTGTGAATAGGCTCGGGGTCTTATCTGGGTTCCTTCTGGACACCAGCCACTGGATCAGCCAGTTCAGTTGTGCTGCTATGTAATATGTTTCAAAGTCAGGGACTGCCAGTCCCACAGTCGTCGTGGAGCGCTAGACCCTGGCCAGCGCTACTCATCTGTGGCCCATTCCCCATATAAATAATGTGGTCAGGGATTCCAGGTCTCGGAACATCACTTGTGGGTTCCAGACCGGGAGCGTACCAACAAAGCATAGAAGGCGCAGTAGCGCCACCATTTTCAGGAGAGCCACTCGGCCCACCACTGATAGTTGCAGTGTCTCCCAAAACTCTATGGAGGAGTGGAGGGAGTGGATCACTCTACCCACGTTGCCCTCCCAAGAGGTCAGCGAGGTTGTGGTATATCTTTACCCCTAGGTACGCCAGGCAATGGGGTTCCCATTGTAAATGTTCTAGTTCATGTGGGGGGGTCAGTGTTTAGTGTCTTAGGGAAGAGTCTGGACTTCTGCCAATTTACCCTCAAGCCCGATAGTAGGCCAAAACGCTCTAGCATGTCCCTGGCTCCCCTCAGGTCCTCCCCGGTATTACGGAGAAAAAGCAGGAGGTCATCTGTGTATAGCGCAATGTTGTGTTGTGAGCCTCATATGTCCAGTCCCCAGTGGTCAAGTCCTGTTCACGCATAGCTAGCCAAAGGCTCCATAGCCAATGTGAAAAGCAGGAAAGACAGGAAACATCCCTGTCACGTTCCCCGCTCCATCCCCTGACTCGGAGAGATAGTTTTCCCATTGCGAATTCTGGCCGTCGGGTTCGTATAGAAAAGCCTCGTCCACGTAAAGAAGACTCCGCCCAACCCTGTATGTCTCAGCACCTCATATAGATAATGCCATTCGAGATTGTTGAACGCTTTTTTTTATATCCACCGTGAATACCGCTGCTGTCGTCCAGTCGTAGTCGTCGGTGGACATCCAGGATAGCCAGGAGTCACCTGATGTTTATGGCCATGTTCCCTTTGGGGATGAATCCCGCCTGGTCGGGGTGGATCAGTTTAAGCATGAAGGGCAATAGTCTGGCCGCTAGTATCTTACTTAATATTTTGTAGTCAATATTTAACATTGACAGTGGCCTGTAGGCTGTGCGGTTGTGCGCTGGCTTTCCCGACTTCAGGACCGGAATTATGAGCGCTTCTCTGGTACTGTCAGGTAGAGACCCCGTAATCCTAGCCGCGGTGTACAATGCAGCCAGCCGTGGCGCCAGTTCTATTGAGTAGGCGGCATAGAATTCTGCCGGGAACCTATCCTTGCCTGGGGTTTTGTTGCGAGCAATGTGCTTAATGGTCGCTCTCAATTCCTGGGGAGTGATGTCCTTACCCAGTTTCTCTGCCTCCTCTAATGCGCGGCAGACTTAGCAATTGCAAATTTGCTCATATTGTTGCAATGTCGTATGTCGGAGCACTACAGTACAGATTAGAGTAATACTGAACTAAGAGATCATTGACCCCCTCTTGAGTGTACGTCCTATCCCCCACATCGTACTCCAGTTCAATTATAGGCGAGCTACGGTGGGTTGGGTTCGCCAGCCACGCTAGAAGGGGCCCAGACTTGTCGCGGTAGGCATGCATTCGGTCCATATATTGCTTGAAATCGAAGCATCTAAGCCTCTCCGTCTGCGTCGCTACCGCCTCTTTAGCGTCCTGTAGCGTAGGTTGGAGTTCCCGGTGTCCTGGCTGTCTCAGCTCAACCTCTCTCAAGCCCTGCTCCGCATCGAGAACCTCAATTCAGGAGTGTGCTTCTAGTCCTCTTAGTCTCCTTGATGCACTGACTGTGCAGAACTGCCTTAAAGGCATCCCACTCCACCTGGGGAGAGGAGGCTGTGCCGTCATTGTCATTAAAGCATTGGATTATTTTTTCCCTAATCACTTCCCTAAAAGCCTGATCCTCCAATGATTCTGGCTTGAGTCTCCAGGTAGGGATGTCGGGCCTGGGGTGGGCTCACTTCAAACATAGGAGGACCGGATTAAGATCGGATATTGTTCGGGCCAAGTATTCAACAGTTTGGACCAAGCATTGTACATCAACATTACAGAGAAATGTGTCTAGGCCAACGTGGACCTCGTGCAAAGCAGAGAAAAGGGAGTGGTCTCTGTCTTGGGGATGTAGGTTTCTTCAGGAATCAACCAGTCCCCAGTGTCTTTGCCAGTCCCCAAAAGCCCGGGCGGTGCGCACCGTCTGAGAGTCACGCAATGGTGGGTATGATCTGTCTAACTTTACCTCCGTTACGCAATTTAAGTCTCCTCCCATTAATGCAGGGGTCGTCCGGTATGGGGCCAGGTGGCGTGATAAATATGCAAAGAAAGCGGTCTGGTCAACGTTAGGGGCATATATATTCACAATGGATAGGGCCGGACCCTCCATTCGTCCCCGTAACACTATATATCGGCCCTCCGAGTCTGCCACGGTGACTATATGTTGGAATACCACTCTCGCCCTGACCCAGATCAGCACCCCTCTAGCATACGCAGAGTATGTGGTTCAAAAGGCCTGGCCTGGACATCGTCTCTTTAATGCCTTCCCCTACTTTGACGTGAGATGGGTCTCTTGCAGTAGCGCGATCTGTACTCCTCTCCTTTTGAGGTAGGAGAACACCTTGTATCTCTTTGACATAGTATGCACATCACGTATGTTCCAGGACATGCATTTGTAGGTTAGGGGTGTTGCCTAATTATGTGTAGTCTGTGACTGTGTTCCCTACCCCCCGCCATCGGTCAGATAACCCCTGAGTATCACAAATATAGTGTGCAGTGTCGTATGACTCAAAACTCCCCAACAGATAAACCAAAAAGAAGTTCCCCAATGCCAACTCCCCAGGACAAGTAGGTGGTCACCCCCATCTGAACAGATAACTTAGTATTAGAAAATCAAGGGAGTTCTCCCACGGTTCTAAGAGTGAGGGGTGGGGAGGTGGAATCAGCTGGTCACCTCAGGCACTCTCCTCTCCACCCAGCGAAGTTCCAAAGTTACAGTGATGCAGCCCTAAGGGAGAGAAGGCATCTTGTTAGTCATTGCCCCATAACACTTCCGGAAGTTCTCTCAGTGGCCCCCTTTGTATCCATATGTGGTTGTACAAATAATTATATGAGGTCGTCTAATGATCTCTGGGTCACTTTAGGGAGTGTGAGGTTCGAAGCTGCAGAGCTGACCGAGCCACGGTCCGAGTCCAAATCTTGCGCTACATTCTCTCCTTCCCACTTTGAGGGGTCCGTGTTCCCTCTGCAGATTTGTGCCAACACCTCCACCACGCTCTGTGGTCCCATTTGTGCTTCAGCCTGTGCGATGGTGCCGCGGAGCTACGCTGTGTCTTTCCGTGCCTAGAGCGAGAGCAACGTGTGCGCTGTCTCTGTGGACTGTCTGTAGGCCCCCGCTGTGGGCGCTGCTACAGCCAGTCCCAAAGGTCCTGTGGTGTCTGGAAGAATTTAAGGCCATCCTGCGCCGCCACCCGCAGTCGAGCCGGGAAGAGCATTGCATATGGGAGTCTGAGTTGGCGCAGCTGCCTTTAGGCCTCCTGGAACGTGGCCTCTCTGCTGTTGCACCTCCCAGGAAAAGTTACATTCCTTGTATCGCGTTGTACCCAGTAGCTGGCTGGCAATGGGCCTCAAATTGTTTACAGTACTCAAGAAGGCTCCTTGGCTCAGCAACCACTCCGCAGCCCTCCTGCTATTGTCCCTGTAATCAGTGCCAAGGGAGCCTCGCTGCTCCGTGTCTCTTCAATATTGCAATATGGGCTCTCTATGCGCCTGTGTCCTGGGTCATGCAGGCGGCTCTCTCCTGCCCTCCTCAATGCAGCCGGGGTGCCTTATCTCCTCACTGGGCCCGCTGTCCCCCAGGGCACCTGCTGACATGCAGGCCAAACGGACCCAGCCACGCCCCTATTCACTGTCACTGCAGTAGCTCCTGCATCCTTCTACTAGGCTGCGCATAGTCCGGGGCCGCCTGGCCTCGCCGCCTCTCAGCTTCCGCATCTCGAAAGGCAGGAGCTAGCCCTGTCCCGGGGTCAGGGGCCGCACTCTCTTCTCTGCTTCTGTGGGCAGCAGGCGCTGAATACCCTCCAGTCTCCAGGCCTCGGATCTGCTGCTACCCGCTCCAGCGCTATCCTCAGAGCAACCAGCCTCACTGCTCCAGTCTCTTCCGTGACAGGGCTCTGCCTCGCGATGCCAAGTCTCTCTGCAGTGGTCCAGTCCCGGGTCCCCAGGTCAGTGATTTCAGGGGGGGAGACGACCTCCAGCACTCTGCCCGGCCTCTCCTCTCCTTAGCTCAGCCTGGCTCAGCCGTAGCGGGTCCGGTTTCCCCCACTGGGACTCCGCGATGTCAAGCCGCCACCATTTTGACTCGCGGCTCAGTCCAGCAATTTTCAACCTACAAGTTTTTTTTAGCCTCGGGAATGGCTAATGGCAGCTCCTGTGGGTTCGTTAGTTACGGCTCATCCCTAGGGGATTCATTAGGGCCCCCGAGTCGGGCGTGGGATGACAGGATGGCACTGGATCGGGGATCAGCCGAGCAGAGCTCCGAGCAGTTCTGCTCACTCCATCGGCGGTCGGCCACGCCCCATCCAGTTAGCCATGTTTAATTAGTTTTTTCCTATTCTGTTTGTTTTTCAAGCTTAGTCCAGGCCTGAACCAGATTAGGTGAATCCGGGGCCTTAATTCTTGCAAAAATTCCAAAAAGACTGACTAAGCAGTCTAAAAAATGATTCATATCCATTGCCTGTTTAGATTGCTTCCTCTTGGGCTCACTATGAGAGACTGATTATTTACTCTGTGGAATTTAAATAGAACCATAATTTGCTCAGGTTCACATGCCTGGATAATCATAATCTGAAGATTGAGAATTGATCCAGTAAATTGGAGGACTGTAGATTAGAATGGCAAAGATTAGAAACCTCTTGATTCGAATAGTGTTAGAGTCATAGAGCAGTGGATACCCTCACAGGTGATTAGCTTGCTATAAAAATCTACATAGCATAGCATAGCATAGCAATACTACAAAAAATAAGATGAGTCGAATATTTAGTGCTTGGAGCATTAGCTTCAGTCGGTTTTCCTTAGTGCCCTAAAAGAGACATGCAGTAGAAAATGAGTGTAAATGACCTTTCTGTACACAATAAAGTATTGTTTATTTATTGTTTATGGAATGGAAGTTTTGCGAACAAACGTCTAAAAAAGTCTTAGAAATTAACTAAAAACACAATTTAAGTGTAATTATGGTTGCAAATTTCAGTGATTTTCGGAAACTATGGTTAGGACTACAATCTAACTCGCACAACAGGTGTCAGGAAGATATATATCTCCCTTACGGCCTCTCTCTGTGCCTCTTTCCATCATGGTAAAGAAATCTTCATTGTTTTTTATGGGATGTTGTTTTTCTTTAGATAGATACAACAACGTGGACGAACCCACTGGTGAATCTTTTAGGTTTATTGACTCAGTATGATGCAACAGAGTGCAAACATCCAATGGATTTGTAAGAACAACCCTCACCCACCAACCTAGTTGGTAGCATGCTTCATCATTGGGTTCCCAGCTGGGCTGCCGAATGCAACCCAGCTGTGCTTTAACGCCTGAGTTACAGCGGAGTGTTTTTTTTTTGTTTTGTCAGTGAGGTGTGTGCTCAAGGGGTGGTGAGGTTAAAAGTCTCTCTGGGATAGCCCAAAACGCTTTATTTGTAGGGTACCAGGACACGTTTAAAATCGAGGGCGGGGATATGGTGAAGATAAAAATGGGTCTTCAGTATCCCCTAAGTGTAGGTCGACATGTTTCAGCCTTTTCGATAATCGCAAGGCTTTCTTCAGGACCAAAACTGATGTGGAAAAAGGTGAAGTGGCTACAAAAGTGTAGGTAGCCACGTGAGTGAAATATCAGCACACACACTAAGGTGTGCTGTGTATGTAGTGGTATAACCGTACTTACGGACCCACTTACTGGTGGAAATCTGTAAGATAAAAACACATACAACGTAAAGGACATACACAACATTCAGAAACAACTTTGCATAGATTTGCTTCACTGTCCTTTCGTGCATGGTGTGCACTTTGCCGTGATCTGGTGCATCTCATGAGTCGAAATATCTGTGAAAACAACCCTGTCAATAGACATAGCATGCCAACAATACAGATATTATTTATAACGTCATGCATGGTGAGGAGTGCTTAGCATGCATGCTTTTAGGTGAGCAAATACCTTGCGTGGTCACAAGTATGCGGGAACAATTCGGCCAACTATTGATGTCATGCTGGCCTACAGTAATTTCTGTTAAGATTCATTGTGTCTGGCTGTAAACGCGGGTATAATTACTAAGCGTTTAGCAGAATTGTCGTTTAATTCGAGAAAAATGTTCCCAATATCACAGAGAATACATGGGGACAGAGAAGAGCCACCTCAGCTGAGAAAATAAAGAATGTACACTCCAGTCCGGAGAGTGATACCCCGGGTGCACCACTCATATTGATTTAAAAAGAGTAATTTTCTGAACACTTCAGAATCAGCTGTGCATGAGCTATAACCAATTTTAAAATAAAGAATGTAGGAATATCATACACCAGCCGAGTAAAAAGGATCAGACGGATCCTGAAAGGGGGAGCCTCCTGTAGTCACACACTAAAAAACAAAGTACGGGTAAGTAGGAATGTCGCATTATAACTAGGAGACGTGTTACGTCCAAATAGCGCCTTGCTGAAAAAATGGGGCATGAGCACTTACTTTGTCAAGGACGGCCTCCCTCCATTTACTCGCGTCTACACACCACGCTAACTACCGTCAGCGTTCGAGCCTCAATCCAGCGAGTTCCTGCGATCACGTGTGTAGCGTCTGTCTCGGCCACCACGCCTTTCACTATCGACCACGCTAGCGTGGTCAGCGTTCTAGCATCACTCTAGACTGCCCCTGCGATCACATGGCCAGCGTCAGCCTACGCTGCCACGCCCTCACCAGGAACCGCTATAACAACGCGGTGTCCACCGGCACAGTTACCGGCGGGATCCTGACAAGACCAAAGCAGGTTAGAATGGAGGGAGGCCGTCCTTGACGAAGTAAGTGCTCATGCCCCATTTTTTCAGCAAGGCGCTATTTGGACGTAACATGTTTCCTAGTTATAATGCGACATTCCTACTTACCCGTACTTTGTTTTTTAGTGTGTGACTACAGGAGGCTCCCCCTTTCAGGATCCGTCTGATCCTTTTTACTCGGCTGGTGTAAGATATTCCTACATTCTTTATTTTAAAAATGGTTATAGCTCATGCACAGCTGATTCTGAAGTGTTCAGAAAATTACTCCTTTTAAATCAATATGAGTGGTGCACCCGGGGTATCACTCTCCGGACTGGAGTGTACATTCTTTATTTTCTCAGCTGAGGTGGCTCTTCTCTGTCCCCATGTATTCTCTAATTAAACGACAATTCTGCTAAACGCTTAGTAATTATACCCGCGTTTACAGCCAGACACAATGAGTCTTAACAGAAATTACTGTAGCCCAGCATGACATCAATAGTTGGCTGAATTGTTCTGCATACTTGTTACCACGCAAGGTATTCGCTCACCTAAAAGCATGCATGCTAAGCACTCCTCACCATGCATGACGTTATAAATAATATCTGTATTGTTCGCATGCTATGTCTATTGACAGGGTTGTTTTCACAGATATTTCGACTCATGAGATGCACCAGATCACGGCAAAGTGCACACCATGCACGAAAGGACAGTGAAGCAAATCTATGCAAAGTTGTTTCTGAATGTTGTATATGTCCTTTACGTTGTATGTGTTTTTATCTTACAGATTTCCACCAGTAAGTGGGTCCGTAAGTACGGTTATACCATTACATGCACAGCACACCTTAGTGTGTGTGCTGATATTTCACTCACGTGGCTGCCACTTCACCTTTTTTCACGTCAGTTTTGGTCCTGAAGAAAGCCTTGCGATTATCGAAAAGACTGAAACATGTCTACCTACACTTAGGGGATATTGAAGACCCATTTTTATCTTCACCATATCCCCGCCTTTGATTTTAAACGTGTCCTGGTACCCTACAAATAAAGCGTTTTGGGCTATCCCAGAGACAATTTTAACCTCACCACCCCTTGAGCACACACCTCACTGACAAAAAAAAACCAAAACGCTCCGCTGTAACTCAGGCGTTGAAGCACAGCTGGGTTGCATTCGGCAGCCCAGGTGGGAACCCAATGATGAAGCATGCCACCAACTAGGTTAGTGGGTGAGGATTCTTCTTACAAATCCATTGGATGTTTGCACTCTGTTGCATCATACTGAGTCAATAAACCTAAAAGATTCACCAGTGGGTTTGTCCACGTTGTTGTATCTATTGTTATTTTGGGGAAGAGGACGCACCCTTTGCCCTTTCCTCACTCTCCCGTTGTTTTCTACGTTTTTCTTTAGATAGCACAGTTTTTAATATTTACGTTGTGCAGTCTTCTTCCCAGGTCCTCTACACAGCTGGTCGAACGTCGTCACTCAGTTGGGAGAAATCCCACTGATGTGCAGCTCACCTTGTCTCCCTGCTCCTGCGAGCTGTTTCTCTTCCTTGTCCCACCGCCACACCCCCTCCTTCTCCGGGAGGGCCAGATCCACCAGGTGGAATCACTTGCACATCTGGAGCACTACACCACATATATTTACCTCTTGGATGCCATGAATGTGACCTCCACATCTATAGCACTCAATCGGATGCTGTGGAGGTCACATCCAAGTACCCAGGGCAGGAACCCCTCTGGTAATGGCACCAGGACTTCATATAAAAAAGGAAGGGGTAGGGTCAGTCCACCATCAGCAGGGCCATGCCCATACCACAAAAACAAGGTGCAGTAGTATTTCTGCCGACCTCGGGGGCAGATTAGGGGTGTGCCCCCAATTCCCCTATGAGGGCGGGTGGCTGAAAGCCCACTAGAGACCAGAGCTAAATTGGAAAAACAATAAAGAGGTGGAGGCCGCCACAAGGTGCAGTGCCATGCCCCCACCTCAAAAAAGTCAGAACAGTCTTCTGCCCCCTCGCCTAGGGGCAGACTGGGAAATTTACCCCCAGTTTATCCCCACAGGGGGGTAGAAAGCCCACTAGACATCAGGGGTAGTTAAAAAAAACAAAAGGGTTGAGGGCAGACCACCATGGGCAGCCATGCCCCACCCCAGTAAGGAAATACCCGTCTTTCGGTCCTCCAAGGGACAGATTGAGGTGTATGTCCTTAATTTGCCCCCAGGAAGCAGAAAGCCCACTAGATACCAGGGATTGTAAAATGGTGTCAACACAAACAAAAGGATGAGGGTGTCCTACCCTGTCTTCGAGTCACACCCATAATCCAGAAGGGCAACAGAGTATTTCTGTCCCCCTGTGGGGCAGATCGGAAGGTTGCCCCCATTAGAGACGTTGTCCCTAATCTGCCCCCTCAGGGTAGAAAGCCCATTAGACATCAGGGATTTGCATTAGGGACAAAAGAATGAGGTGTGGACATGCCACCCTGGCATTGGGTCGTTCCCTGACCCAAAAGGGTCAAACCAGTCATTTGTGCCCCCCCCCCACCATGGGGGACAGGTAGAGGATTTGCCCCTTTTTGTGCGATTGGGTGGGGGATAACGGGATGGGATCTGTCCCATCCTGCTGGCAGGCCCAACCCCCACCTGCCACGGCTAAAGCCTCACCGGTCTTTCTGCTCCCTTGGGAACTAAAGTATCCCAATCTGAATGGCAAGCGAGAGAAAGCTGTGATTATTTTGGTTGTTGTTTTTAATAATGGGCCAGCCGAGTGGGGCTAAATCCCAATGTCGTCCCACTTGCCATGTTGAATGGCTGCACTTTTCAGCCTTGGGTCGGCCACCAACTGTGGAAATGTACCAAACCCAGACATTTCTGAAACCTAGAAACCCGGGGCAGTCTAGGGTGGTGTGCCTCATGTGGATACCACCACTTGTTTTACCCACAATGCCCTCCAAACTTCAAATCTTGCTTAAAATCACTCGGTTTCCTTGCATTTCTGTGATTTAAACTTCCAGAATCCACTGCAATCCATAATGTTCCTACCACCCAGTGTCCCCCCACTTGTCACTCCCATTGACTCTGGTTTGATCCATGATATTCAGCAAACTGTGAGGTGCGAAGAACCATTGTGGATAGGAAAATGTCATGGGATTCCACGCGAGGCACACCTACCTGTACTCCCCCTGGTGTCTATCTAGCTTTCAGAAATGTCTGGATATAGTAGGTGTCCTTGGGTGCTAGGGCCCAAATCAGCAGCTAACTGCATTGTAAAAAAATATATGATTTTGCTGGGTTAAATGTGATGTCTCCAGGCCCATTTTGGGGTGTTATGTGTTGCAGGCCCTAGGCCCAGTGACACAAGCGAGGTGCCATTTTTATTGTGAGACATGTGGGAATACAGAATAGTAGAACATTTGTTATTGCCAATATGACTTCCCTTCATTTGTTGCTTCCAAATGTAAGCCAATGTGTAAGAAAGAAGACATTTTGCAAAATGCCTCTGAATCTCATGATAGTATAAATAACCACAGATTAAAAGATTTACAACTAACCACTGTTCCTAAACTAAGCATCTTGTGTACATTTCAGAAAAACATAGGATTCCTTCATACCTAGTTTTCATTCATTATATTTTACAATATGAATTGCTGTATAGTTGGTACACAATGAAAAATTATTGTGAGGTGCAGCTAAGTTATTGGCTCTAGGTATTGAGTGTTTTTGGAGAACCTACAAACCTTACATATCACTGCGACCAGAAGGATTTGCCCGACATAATGGTATTTTTCTCCTGTAAATTGGCTATTGTGACAAGGAGCTGCAGATGAAAACTTAGTCACATATGGGTTTTTGTTCATACTCATCTGCATTATGTTTTTATTTTTACTGTTAGTTTCTTTAGAAAAACCTGAAGGGATCTTCACAAATGACCCCTTGCTGAGTTCAGCAGTTTGTCTACTTTTCAGAACTGTATAGCGTTCCGTAATCACTCATGGGTTTCACACCTGTTTCCACCATAAACTGCAAGCAGGCTGAAGCCACAGAAATTAGGAAAAATAGACTAACACATGGATAAATACAAACAGTGGTTGGTAACTTTTTTTTTTTATTCAACTCTACTTATTTCTGAATGCTGGAAAGATGGTGATCCTAGCACAGCAAACATTTAGTTGATGTCATTTTTAGAGAAAAAAACAACACTTTCTTACACAGCAGTTTTTCCCATTTTTCTATCCAAAACCTATGTTTAGCTATATTGTGCCCATTTTCTTGCTTTCCTGCACGGGAGCTGGCTATCTTTAAAATTCCCAAAATGTTGAAAAAAAGGACCCAAATTTAGCATGGATACCTTTTGTGGAAAACAGTTATGAAGGTTTAAATGCGAGATACTCCTAACATCCAATAAAGGGATTAGTGCAGGGGGTTGGAATCCCTAGCAGTTAAGTGGTACCTTTCAGCCTAGAAGTGGGCGCCGCCATCTTGTCAGCCCCACGGGTGGGATGGCTCAGGCCTTCCTTGGGACACGGGCCCAGCCAAGAATCCGAAGGGTCCCCACCGGGAATGCCACCTCCTCTCAACATCGTGTCTCACTGTTTTAAACAGTGGAAAAAGTCCTTGAGGACGGAGCTGCCTGAGCACATCCCAAAAGTATGGCTAGATTCAAAAACTGCTTTTTAAAGGTTTTAAAAGATTGAATAATTGAAAACAAGTCCATGAAACAGCATTGCCCCAAGCAAATAAATTAATGAACTATGTTCATTAAATGCGACAATATTTTTTCAGAGCATAATAGAGGCGCATTGGATGGTATTGGGAGGAACTTGGCTTGCTTCCTCCAGTATTGAGAAAATAACGGCTTATTTCAAGTTATTTTTCTTACAAATGAAGTTTGACTTTTTAAAAATAATTCACTCTTAACACTTGGACCACAATTATATCTACTTTGTAATTTTGATTTTTTTCCCTCCGTATGCTTTCTTATTACTTATTGAGTGCTGGTATTTTTCTAGAGCATAATTCGGGCGCATTAGCTGGTATTATGCGGAGGGTATCCTGCTCCTGCCAGTATTGCATTCAATCAGATGATTCACTTAATGTCTCAGACTTTATGCAGCAAACCACTGGCGCCAATATACCCACCCAGTCAAGTAGTGTGCGCTGTGCAAACGCGGCTAGTCATTCAGCGCACAGAAAAATGCCCAAAAGAAAAGCTGCTGTTAAATTTGAAAGTACTAGAATCAGAATTGCTTTTGTGTTCATTCCTTAGATATTTATACTTTGTTGATCGCAATGTGACAAGGACAACATTTTGCAAATCTTCATAGTACGTCACATCTGCATCATGTAATGTTTAAAAAGTCTTCAGTGTGTATTGGTAAAATCCTGTAATTATGCCTGGATACCTGTGTACGGTTAATTTGTTCCCTAGCTGAAAACCTACCCACCCAGTGACCTATCCGCACATAAAAATAGAAACCTGGCAGGAAGCAAACGATCTATAAATTAAAAAGCAAAAAAAATCCATAAAAACAGTACGTTGGAGGCTCTGTTCTCTTAAATCCTGCTCTTCTGTTGACTGACGTTAGATGATCCAGAAGCAGATGCTGCTGCAGCTATTTGTTGATTCAGTTGCCATGGTGATGTGATACAGTCGTGTACAGAGGAAGCTCACTGTACATTGGCTAATTTGATAGGAAGCAGGGCCTGAGGAGGGCATTGGCGACTGCCCCGATAATTGGTCATACCTTGAACGGTCTCCTATCACACGCGGTATGGCTGCACGGCCACTGACAGGCAGGGACTTCACCATGGATGGAATTTAGCTTACACCGCCTGGGTAAACAGAGGCCTAATGCCCTGCACGTCAATGAAGATCACCTCAGTATTTAGTGAATGGAACAGATTGGAGCATCCGGACTGGTCACTGCTGAATCTTCCAGCAGCCTTTGTCACTGTGATAGCGCCAGTTGAATGAACGAAATAAAAGGATGCGAGCAACAGTAAGTGAATGCGCAGATGCTTTTGTAAACGCTTTTCGTCGTTTAGCTGCCAGCATTTAAGAGATTGGTGACCGTTCTTGCTGTCCACCCGCCCGCCCGCGTCGTGGTTGTGTGGCCACATGCCCCACAAGTCTGTGAGCGTTTTGTGTGACTGTTGTGTTCTGCTTGAAGCGAAAACGCAGCCGATGCATGCCCGCGCCTTGTGAGACAAAGCTGCTCGCTGAAGAATTACAGCATGCGTTTTGCAGGTCTGCGAGCATATGTAGCATGCCATTCTCGTAATACCTTAGGAGGGTTCAAACGGCAGTTACAGGTCGGAAACCCGCATCGACAAACGCGTTTACGCTTGCAGCAGGTGATAAATACATCTGGTGAATGTCAAGTTTATGTTCGACATTTTAAAAAAGCGAACTATCCTGCTCGATGTTTGCAGCTGCTGCCAGTTTAAGGTCCGGCAACTGATGTTTATGTGAGGATGTCATGCTTTTTTGGGTTGTTGCCTTGTACTGAGTCGGCTTGACATTCGTACACCATTGTTTTTGTGTAGAAAGCTTTACACCAAAAGCATGAGGAATTAGGAATACTATCCCACGCCTCCGTATGAAGGTAGAATGTGCGGTACTAGCATAGTTATACCATGATACAAACTGGTGATAACACCTAAAGACTGTGGTAGAATTAGATAATGCATAGGCTGCTGCAACTGCTATCCACCTGTAGATGAATGTGAGAATTCAAGTCGCTTGCCTTTCATCTGAACTCTGCAAGTACAGCTTCGTTTATTCAAATCACGCCTGCATGGACTTCCTGCTTCATATTTGCTGCATCCATTTTAAGTGTGTGTGTGTGTGTGTGTGTGTGTATATATATATATATATCTCACACATTGTGGGTGCTTTTATTGCGCACAGTGCAGTGATATTATTTATGCGGCAAAGGTATTTGAATTATGTGGCAAAAAGCTAAATTATGTGTTACCTTTTCTGGTCGTTAATTTCATACATTTGGTCTACAAAACTTTTTCGTGAAATCCGCTCTGCAGATTATCTAAACCATATGGAAAATACAGTAAATGCATTAGTCTGTAGTAAACACTACAGCCACAAAATCACATAAATCCACTCTCATTATTGTGACTTGTTTTTTTTACTACAATGTATTCATGAAAGGTAAACAAAACCTAAACATTCTGATTTCAGTCAGAGCCCTTTGTTATCTGCATCTTGAAGAAGCAGCTTTTTCAAGCTTTTTCTAAATAAACATTCACTATAAAAGAAGCATATTAGGTAACGTGTAATATTGTTCTATATAATTGTCTCAAGGTTCTGTTTCCATTTACAAACCACTCTGACCTGACGTAGTGCATCAGTTAATGCAGCGCAATGCCAGTCGCCATCCTTCAAGCTTCTTTACATTCCTTATTGTTACAATCACGCTGGAATTTTCTTCAGCAGAATAATTGTTGATTGCAAGGCTTTTACTTAAGCATTTTGTCTTTTTCTGAAGGAATCGGTTATTTTTTTGATTTCCCTTTGGTTCGACTGTAAGTGGTATAATGGATATCTACATATTCTGAATCTTTGCTTGCCATCGATTCGTGAGAAATGACTGTGAAGTTTATGCTCAGTGGAAGACTGATCCTAGTTTGAATACTCGAGGATTCATTGTGGCATACTGTAGTTGAAAGGGTATTGAACAGATCCCCTCTGAAGACGAAATAACAATTCTTTATCAAGAGTGCGAGCTCCTGAAATATACATCTTAGAATCTGACAGCAGAAACTGTTGGCGTGTTTGAAATATGAATATTCAGCATCATTAGTTAGTTGGATGATATTTGTTTTAAAATGTAATATATTTCTCGAAGGCGAGGTTAAAACAACGTTTAAGCAGTCCTACATAAAAAGATGTATTATATGCGTCCCCGAGGCAGATGTTTGAATAGGGTACTGCTTTTCTAGGTCATGACTTCTGGCTGCAGCGCCAGCTTCCATTACTGTTTAGCCCACTGACAAAAGGTGTAATAAGAGGCAAGCTGTTTGACAAAAATTACCCCTGGCCACAAATCTCCTGTTTCTGTTACTTGTACGTTAACAAGCAGCTGCTGTATTATGATAGATTCCTTAGTTTAAGTCTGGCATTCAGGATTTCTGTCAATTATGTCTAATATTTTGTGGTATTGTTCAATTTTGAACAGCGTGATTTAATGTTTTTGTGTGTATATTGTTTTATTTCATATTACGGGCTCTAAGAAGCTCAACGTTTCCCTGCAGTTCTGCACATTACAATTGAAATTAACAAATTTAGTAAGTTCTTTAAAATCTAGCCTTCAAATCCATTGCAACTTATTTTGTGTTTAGTATAATTAGTCATCGTTTTTCATTCAGAAAGGCTATCTTTGACCCAAATATTGGGAAACGCCAGTTTTATTTGGGTACCTGGTGTCTGTTTAAAGATATTTGAAAAGTAGGACAAACCAGGAAATAATATACAATGCATTCTAGGTTATTAGTTTTGATGTGTGTACAAAAGACCGCACCATCAAAAGAATTGAGCGTGGACTAGTCATTGGCCTACCTAGCGACGTCGTTCCTCAAGTGCCCTACAGGATTCAGTCTCACAGCACCACCACAGTTTCAACATTTATTTAGCACCATGTCATCTAATACCCAGCACCTAGCAAAGTCTGTTGACTGATCATCGCATGTGATTATCTCCAGCAGGAAGTAACCACCATCGATCATTGTCACATTCACAATTTCACATTTCTTTAGAAAGCCCAGTATACTGCAATATTAAGCGTTTGAGGAAGCGCACATTGTTACAACTTAGTGACAAGATAATTCCATTTGTTTACTGCTTATAGTGATCATACCTGAATCAGTACTTTTCTGTTGCAACAGTAGAATCTCCCATGATCCTTTATGGTCCCGCCCCTAGACTTTCTGGTATTCACTCAACACTGCACATTTAGTCTGACAAATCTAGTCTCCATATCAAACACAGTCTATAAATGCTAATTCTACAAATGTAGGTACCTGCATCACCTTTTTAAGGAAAGTAAGCAACACTAGTAAAAAGCACTGGGGGTGAAGCATGCTAGGTCCGCCCATGAGTTTGTGAGAACTGCATTCACTTGTTTCAGTAACCATAGTTTGCAGGACAGATCTAGACAGTACGACAAAATCTAGCATCACTTATATTGCTAGAGTGCATACCCAGGGCTTTAAGTGGGATGAAAAAACTGTGGGGGGTCTCTCAAAGGGGTGTGGCCAATGTAAATAAGGGCGTGGCTTAAAAAACACATAAGCTAAAAATCTGTGCTTAGCATAGTGTGCCACCCGACTTGTATTTTGCTGTTTGTCATTACATCCAGATATGATACAACAAGTAACATCATACCTACAACAAGTCAGGACTATTGGCTTTGTCAATGGTTGTTAGTTGCATAAGATAAATAAGCAGCAACTATGGCTTGTATATAATATTGTAAAAGCTTCCACTTAAAGCCCTGGTGACACCACGACAATGTTGCTGCTCCTGAGTTTCAAAAAGAGAAGGGAAATCCAGAGAGAAAATGACTCTCTTTAAAGGATTTCCCTTCCCCTACAACGCTCACCTGGCATGACGTCATGCGGTAACTTCTCCACTAGTGAGAAGTGAGCAGTGAGAGCACGTGCACATGATGTGCCTGCTGTCACTGCAGTCCGGAAAAAAACGGACCGCCTGTGCCAGGGCACAAAACAGAGCCCGATAGAGACCCGTTTCGAGGCGACCTATAAAAAACTGCTGGTGCTCTGCACTGGTGAGACCCGACCCACGTAAAGCCCTGCGCATACCATACATTTTGTGCAGTCTCATAGGAGTCAAATAGATGCAGTGGAAAAGGTTAAACTCAGATAATTTAAAGTGAACAATCTGGGATACTATTGTGGCAAATTCCACTATGGTCCCCGTTCTTCATCTAAGAACTGAACCTCCAAGTCTTATATCCCACCTAGTGGGGGCTAATACTTGGATATTTTTTTTCTATAAATAGCAGTTTAATATCCGTTTTTCTCCCCATCATGTGTGATCATGGTCCTAAGGCAGATGTGTACTTCTGGCTCCATGTCTCCTGCTCCCCAACTAAGTCTAACCTCTCTAATCATTTGACTGTATGCCAAGAATGAACTCCCCCAAACCACTTGCGGGATCCATTATGGACAAGGTCACCTACTCTTTCTAACCCTCGGTCCATCTAGAGTTGTCTATGAATAACATGAACAAGCGTCTTGTCCCGAGGTTAACTCTATAGTGGGATCTCAGGAATATAGAGTTAACCTCCCCTTGTCATTTTCGTTCAGTGGCTTGAACAATATCAGGGCACCATAGTTATTTTCAGTAATGTATCTCTACTACTGAGTCATGCACTGGAGGAAGCTCTTCTCACAAAAATACCATCAATGCAGAAAGAATCCCAGAGAGCAATTGGTTTATATATTGAAGCTGAGCTGCAATATAATACCATTGCTTATCTGGAACACAAAGCCACCCCCCTTCTCAACTTTTAACTGTAGCTTGGTCAACTTTTTCGTGCCTTCAATTCATATTGACCCACTTATGAGGAAATGGAATTCCTTAAAAAAATATTGGGCTCCCGCCCATTGGAAGATTATTGAAGTAATACAGCAATTGAGTGAAGATCATAATTGTGACCAATGCAACTCTGCCAACCACTGATAATACCAATCTTTTTCAAAAGCTTATCAGTCTGTGTAATGGTGGTCCTAGAGCTCTATGCTACTTACCGGAAATCACATGCTCATCTTTGTGATAAATATGGACAGCCAGGCATTTAAACACATTTGTGGTACATTGCAGAAATCCTAAATGGATCCTATAAGCTTCTGAGGGCAGTTCATCCCACAATCGGGACAGGCACTATTTCTCAAAGTTTACAATCAAGCCAGTAATTTTGCCAAAGGTGTTAGCAACTTCCATGACTGTAGCCTGGTTGGCTATTTGGTTCTCTATATAAACTAACACATTATCAGCATATAAAGAAGTCAAATGCCACTGATGATTTAGTGATATTCCTCTTATGGGATGCATGTTATGAATCCCACAGGCCAGTGACCATGACAAATAAAATAGGCAAAAACAGGCACCATTGTCTCGCTCCTCATTCTAAACTAAATTGAGTTGAGATCGTCCAGTCCTCCTCATTAGCGCTTTAGGGCACATTTAGAACAGTGTAATCCAAGCTAACGTCTCTGGGACAGAATTTAGCCTCTTAAGTGTCTCTTGGATTTAGGACCCGTTTATGGGGTGAAAAGCCTTCTCAGTGTTGATAGACACCACAGAATGCAGTTGTTCTGCATGTGTTGATATTAATTGATTCAAAACGGGTAGGTGTTTTACCTGGCACCAAATAAATTTGGTCAGAATATCCTAAGTAAGATAGAACTTTCAAAATGCTATTGGGTATCATTTTTGTACAAATTTAAAAAATTCTAGTTGATCCAAGATGAAGGTCTGTAAGAAGTCTTATGTAAGGGATCCCTGTCAGGTTTGAGGATGCCACCATTTTATCCGCTATATTTGAGAAAAAGAGTACACCAGCTTTATGCAGCTCCAAAAAGTTCCTCAACATGTGTCACATAAAACAACAATGCAGCCAATCTAATCCAGTAGTCTCCCCTTTCCAATCATATTGATTACCTCTTTTTTATCCACAATCAACAAAGAGCCATCTGTAGTCTCCCTTTGCTGCAGAGATATCCCTGGAAGGACTGCATCATTCACAAAGTCATCAAGAGCCAGTACATAGGGATTTATTTGCACAGCATTGAGTTTGTTTTAAAAATTCATAAAAGCCTCAGTAATTCCAGCCTGTGTAAAAATGCTATTACCTGTAGTCGATTTACTTCAATGAAAGGCAGTTCTGGCAAACCAGGTAAGCGTTTTGCCTGCCCTAGCCTTAATCAATATTGGATCTGCAATGTAATTAGTCAACAGCCCACAACACATAAGGCAAAAAGTCACCCACTATTCATGCTGCCGTAGTCTGCAAGAACTCAGTCGGGCGCACATTTGGGACGTAAACACACAGTAGGGTAGTTCTGGTGCAGTCTAATTGTCGGAATACCATCAATTACCATTCTTCATTGACAATACACACATTTTCTTTTAAGGAAGGGACTCCCAAGGTGGACCCAAATAAGCACTCTTCAAGCATATGAAGAGTAAGTGGTACAATTAGTCCATCCCTTCCAGCTCTTCATCAGTATCACAGATTCTGAACTGTCAATGTGTCTCCCTTCTAAAAATGTAAAACCTCTCCACATTGAAGCTAACAGACACTAGCACCAATAACCTCACCCAACTCGCACCCCTGACCCCGTTAATCACAGTCCTGGCCATCTCAGCATCATCCATCAAAAAACACCCCAACAAAACAGACATTAAAATTACTGTCATTACACAGCTTACAGATTTGTTTGCATATAATCGTCGATATCAGCTTGTCTAGGATAATGCCATAAGGCATCCAGATCTTTAAATTAATGTTGACACTACCCTTGTATGTTGTCCTATGTATTTCTTCTATTTCTGATATGGACTTATGCTTAGAATTTCTTTTATTATCTAAGCTAACTTCCTGCCTAGCCTCTGTCCTTGCTCATATCTATGCTGCATCACATTATGTCCCAGAAATGCAATTTCCAACTCACCAGCTTCGTCTTTCTTTATATGTCTAAATTTAGAAAGTAATTCATGATTCGGTGATGAGTCATATTGGCATTTCAGTGCAGCAATTGATTTTTAAAGACCATGCAGGTCTCTCTCAGTGACGTAAAGACACAACCATCATATACTACGAACATAAGCATTAAATGTGTTCCAAACTATTGTTTGTGAGATAACTGATCAAAAGAGTTCTGGAAGAATTGTCTCTCTCACTCTCTCTCTCTCTCTGCATCGATGTTGCAAGTGCTATTTCTGATGGGGCATCCTATTTGACTAAAGCTTGCCATGTACAGCTTACAGTTGGTGTGTTAAAAGTCATTTCCCCGTGGCCTAATACGTGTGATTTGTGAGGATGAACCGACATATAAAATGTATGTTGGGTTGACTTGCCCGGCATACGTCGTCATATTTGTACTAAATTAATATTGTACTAAATTTGTACTAAATCAATTTGTACTAAATCAATATTGAATGAGAAGTAAAGCTATTCTGGACTTTTTTGTTTGTGTTGTCTCATATAATACAGGATCGAGAATTGTGTTCAGGCTGCACTCCCTGAACAGATGCACGTGATCTCTAATGCTTTGACTGATGGTTTAAAAATATTATTGTACAATTCTGAGTTATCCTGCCTTGGACCATAGCTATTGATGTAGTTATATTTAGAAAGAAAGTGTGGACTACGCACACCAATGAGTGTTTCAGGATGTGAATTTGTAGCGTGCTTCAGCAGGTATCACCCTCTGATTAGGGGTGTGAATGAATAATGAAAAAGAAGCGCCACCTGTGTAGGGGCGTCCCTCTGAGCACAGCAAAGCCCCCAGTGGGGTGAGAAAACTTTAGTACCAACGATAATTGAAGTAGAAAATCCAATGATTCAAGGTGTTCGAACAGTTCATTGTGTTTAAATTTAATGATATGCTTAAATGACACAATCTTCAGTTTAGTCAAAACAATCCATGTTCATGCGATCCATATATATGCAAAACCCAATGCATTTCGGGCCATCGGGCCCTTCATCAGGGGCCAAGATTCTGAAATTAAAAGTAAATATAAGGGAACATGCTCTCCAAGCCAACTGAATCTCATAGAAACAATGTAGCAATAAAACATCGAAATGAGGTGAAGAGAGGCAGCCACATGCATTAGGTGCCGATGCACGTGAGATGTTCAATTAGGTATGAAAAAACACACTGTGTATATATAAACCTCTAGGACAAGAAAGGTGCAGTTGTGTGACAACCTAAAAGCATATAGTAAACTCAAATGTATAAACCCAAGAAGCGATGAACCGAATGTTCAGAAAGTTCAAACGGTGATAAAGTAAAAAAAGTATGTGACTAAGTCGTAACGGTTGAGCGCAGTGTGGTCAAATAAATAGAGAAAGAAACCCGTGTGAATAAAGTGTGTTAAAAAATTGACACGCCGTTAAGTAATACAGTTTAACACTCTAGATTATCAAATAAGTTAGTCAAACTGGAACGGAAAAGTTTGAATCGTGTCGGTGTGTAATCTGTAGAAAAACATTCTAAGCATGCATAGTAGGAACGGTGAAAAAAGCCCGGCGTTTAGCCAGTGCGATAAGGTGTATTAGTTATCCATGCAACGGTGAACGATATGCAATGAGAAATAGCGCTGGTAATTACAGCATTTGCCAGTGTTCACAAGGGAAACAAACTTACGTACATCGCTGAGAACAATGTCGCGTCTAATCAATGCAGTCTCAACAAGTCAGAAAGGTGAAGCGAGTTAAACGAAATGTGACGGAAATAGAAAACGGACAGTAAAGGGCTATATAAAAACCACATAAAACGGCAGACATGTTAGAACGACAATGAAACAAAATAATACATGTGTGTTACAATGAAAAGGAAAAAGAATAAAAAGAAAATAGATACAAATGTGCAACTGAGAAAGAAATGATGAATAATGAGATATGTGAAAAAAGAGAGATGAAGATTACGATAACAAAGAGAGAGCTTTATATTACATGGGTCCAGAGAGTAAACCAGGGGTCTACAAATAGCACGAAAACTCCATCCGGTCATTCAACCCAAAAGGTTTCAGTAAGTTCAAGGCTTTTATCCAAAAAATTTCACGTTGTAGCAAAAAATTGTTGTTGTTTCTGCCTTCTTTCTTCTCAATGATTTCTAGGATGAGGAATTTGAGTTGACAAATATTGTGATGATTTTCAGAAAAATGTGCAGCCACGGTGGATTTCATATTTTTGGTTCTTATGTTGCTTTTATGCTCATGAATTCTTGTCTTGATCTTCCTTTCAGTTTTGCCCACGTAGGGTAATCCACAGGGACATTTGAGCAGATAAACGACATTCATGGTGTCACACGTTGCGGTGACTTTGAGGTTGATGCGAGAACCTTTCATGGGATGAGTGGTCCAAGAACCCTTAATGACGTTGTTACAGTTGCTGCAATTCATACAGGTATGGTACCCTTAAAGATGTTGATCATAGGTTGTTCAGGTCTGCTGGTGAGTAATTCTTTAAGGTTTCTCCCACTGGTGTACGCAAAAATGGGTCTTTCACAAAAAATATCTTTAAAGTCAGGTTCTATAGCCAGCATTTGCCAATGTTTGTTGATACACTTCTTATAGCGTTGACTCATTGTAGAGAATTTGGATACTACTACCATCTTGTTGGATGTAGGTTTATCAGTTTTGATACCATGTATGAATTGCAGCAACTGTAACAACGTCATTAAGGGTTCTTGGACCACTCATCCCATGAAAGGTTCTCGCATCAACCTCAAAGTCACCGCAACGTGTGACACCATGAATGTCGTTTATCTGCTCAAATGTCCCTGTGGATTACCCTACGTGGGCAAAACTGAAAGGAAGATCAAGACAAGAATTCATGAGCATAAAAGCAACATAAGAACCAAAAATATGAAATCCACCGTGGCTGCACATTTTTCTGAAAATCATCACAATATTTGTCAACTCAAATTCCTCATCCTAGAAATCATTGAGAAGAAAGAAGGCAGAAACAACAACAATTTTTTGCTACAACGTGAAAATTTTTGGATAAAAGCTTTGAACTTACTGAAACCTTTTGGGTTGAATGACCGGATGGAGTTTTCGTGCTATTTGTAGACCCCTGGTTTACTCTCTGGACCCATGTAATATAAAGCTCTCTCTTTGTTATCGTAATCTTCATCTCTCTTTTTCACATATCTCATTATTCATCATTTCTTTCTCAGTTGCACATTTGTATCTATTTTCTTTTATTCTTTTCCTTTTCATTGTAACACACATGTATTATTTCGTTTCATTGTCGTTCTAACATGTCTGCCGTTTTATGTGGTTTTATATAGCCCTTTACTGTCCGTTTTCTATTTCCGTCACATTTCGTTTAACTCGCTTCACCTTTCTGACTTGTTGAGACTGCATTGATTAGACGCGACATTGTTCTCAGCGATGTACGTAAGTTTGTTTCCCTTGTGAACACTGGCAAATGCTGTAATTACCAGCGCTGTTTCTCATTGCATAGCGTTCACCGTTGCATGGATAACTAATACACCTTATCGCACTGGCTAAGCGCCGGGCTTTTTTCACCGTTCATACTATGCATGCTTAGACTGTTTTTCTACAGATTACACACCGACACGATTCAAACTTTTCCGTTCCAGTTTGACTAACTTATTTGATAATCTAGAGTGTTGAACTGTATTACTTAACGGCGTGTCAATTTTTTAACACACTTTATTCACACGGGTTTCTTTCTGTATTTATTTGACCACACTGCGCTCAACCGTTACGACTTAGTCACATACTTTTTTTACTTTATCACCGTTTGAACTTTCTGAACATTCGGTTAATCGCTTCTTGGGTTTATACATTTGAGTTTACTATATGCTTTTAGGTTGTCACACAACTGCACCTTTCTTGTCCTGGAGGTTTATATATACACAGTGTGTTTTTTCATACCTAATTGAACATCTCACGTGCATCGGCACCTAATGCATGTGGCTGCCTCTCTTCACCTCATTTCGATGTTTTATTGCTACATTGTTTCTATGAGATTCAGTTGGCTTGGAGAGCATGTTCCCTTATATTTACTTTTAATTTCAGAATCTTGGCCCCTGATGAAGGGCCCGATGGCCCGAAATGCATTGGGTTTTGCATATATATGGATCGCATGAACGTGGATTGTTTTGACTAAACTGAAGATTGTGTCATTTAAGCATTTCATTAAATTTAAACACAATGAACTGTTCGAACACCTTGAATCATTGGATTTTCTACTTCAATTATCGTTGGTACTAAAGTTTTCTCACCCCACTGGGGGCTTTGCTGTGCTTGTAGTTATATTTAGACCATATAATATCCCTTGAGACCACATACTTATAAGTTCTGTATTAGATCACTTTTGCTGGCCCCTCAAAAGCCGATAGTGAGAGATGCATAAAACTTATTTGTGGAGAAATGTTCTACCTGCAAGATGGGGCCTTATAGACACAGACATCTGCTGCATCACCACTCACAATCTCTACACAGGAGGGCTTTATGATGCGAATTATGCATCCATGGAGACATTGCGTACCCCTCCCAGCCTGGCCATTGACTCTCACACTGGTTTCTGGTAATGTTTGGGCCTTGTTAAAATCTAGGCCGGGCATGTGCACGGCACAGATATGTTGTATCTCTAAGGAGACCCTGACGAAACATATATTTGTTGCCCCGTAACTAGCCCAGGACAGACACAGGAAGTGCACACAGAGACTACAAGCCTCCAGAGTCTCTGTGTCCCCTTGTAGCTCAACTACTTGCTACTGCCCTCGTTCCCAGGAAGGGGCAGAATCTTGTTGTTTAAATCTAGATAGGCCACACACAGCGTGGGCCTGCTTGGCCTGGGTCAAGGGCAGGCCGGTCAGTGACCAGAAGAGCTCTGGCTGGCATTCACACCCCCAAACTTGTGGATTGTAACTCAAGGATCTGGAAGTGTCTGTGACCTGCAGACGTTTCAAAGGATGCAGAGTACGTAGGCAGGTTTAGAGCTAAGACATTTTAGAAACCTGTCCAAATTTAAGGCAAAACCTACCACTTAAAATAAAGAAGACAATATGTTTGCACAATTAAGACTTTGCCAACATACAATGTTCTATCAAGGTGGAAACTCAAAAATTGTTAATGTCAGAAAGATATCTGTAACAAACTTTTAATCTTCACAATCCATGCCCTTAATAGAGTCCATGAACAATTAATGTGGAATTTCCTTAAAGAGGATCTCAGAAACTTTGTAAAGCAACTCTGCCCAACTGATTCATAATACTCAATTCCTTCTAACATCAGAAAATCTAACTATCGGGCACTTTTATCAGATAATGAATATGTTGAACATATGAGGTGCTGGATCAGAGAGTTTTTTGAGAATAATATCGATAGTGCCCCTCCAGGGATGATATGGGATGCGTTCAAGGCAGCAACAAGAGGGGAGACACTGCAATATAGCCTGACCAAGCAGAAAAAAGGGGCTGTACAGATTAAATTATTTTATCAGAAACTTGCCGGTCTGGAAACAGAATTGATACGCAAGGTGGCTAAGGGAGAAGATATTTCCGTAACTCTGAATTCTATCACGGTTATCAAAGCCTGTATGTCTGACTTCAATGCAGAAAAGACAGCAGGGCTGTACTTGGCCAAACGGCAAGACTGTTATGAATTTAGTGAGAATGTTGGTCGCTTATTGGCACTAAGGACTAGGCAACAGGCCGCGTCTGGACACATTGAACGGGTTAAGAATATGAGGGGGACGGTAGTTACAGACCCAGGGGATATTAGAGAGGCCTTTAGGGAGTTTTACGAGGATTTATATAGTACCTCTTCTGCTGTTACTCTTCTGGAAGACGCTGCATTGGAATTTTTACAGAGTGGAAAGATATCCCAAGAGGAGGGTATACAACTGGGCGGGCTATCTCTCAGGAGGAGTTATATTGCGCAATTCAAGCCCTACCTGCGGGTAAGGCTACGGGTACGGATTGCATTCCTATAGAGTTTTATAAGGTCTTCTTTAGAGAGACTTGCCCGGCTTTGCTTGGTTTATTCAAGGAGATCAGGGAGGGAGCTCTACCACCCGGCTCTTGGGGTACAGCCAATATTGTGATTTTTTTAAAGAAGGGAAAAGATCCTATTAGTTTGGGCTCATACAGGCCCATTGCCATTGCTTAATAGCGATGCCAAACTATACTCAAAGATTTTAGCCACTAGGTTGAATTCCGTGATGCATCAATTAATTTCAGTTTGGCAGCATGGTTTTATACAGGGAAGGGGGACTGAAGACCATGTCAGAAGGGTAATTTCACTCTTCGATGCTACTGAAGTCCTTGCCAAGCCTATGGGGGCTGCCTTCCTGGACGCCGAGAAGGCGTTTGATCGTGTGGCATGGCATTATTTATGGAAGGTTTTGGAGTCCAACGGCTTGGGGGTTTCATTCATTAATGCACTACGGGTCTTGTATATAAATCCTATTGCACGATTAAGAATAATGGGGAAGGAAACAGAGGCTTTTCCAATCAGCAGGGGACTAGGCAGGGCTGCCCGTCCTCCCCTTGCTGTTCGCATTATATATAGACCCCTTTCTTAGGCGGCTGGAAGCCTCGCCACACATCACTCCGGTAAGCTTGCACGGCTGGCATACTAAGCTTCTGGCGTATGCCGACGATGTGGCTATAATTACTTCTGACCCCGATGGAGCAATGCGAGCCGTAGAAAGTATAGCGAAAGATTTCGGGATCTATTCAGGCTTTTCGTTAAACAGTGCTAAGACTCCGATCCTGATAAACAGATTTGCCATAGCTTCGGACATTCGTATTGTTGAGAAAGCGGTTTATTTAGGGGTCTGTATTACAGCTAAGGTTGAGGATATTGTAGAGTTAAATATGACTCCCATATTGGGGAAAATTAAAAATGATCTTCATCGTTGGGACAACCTGAAGCTGTCAATAATGGGGAGGTGTAATATTATTAAAATGATTGTTCTTCCAAAGTTGTTGTACATCTTCCGCACAATCCCTCTGGAGATACATAATTTCTGGTTTCGCTTAATTGATAGGGAGGTAGCGAGGTTTATCTGGTCATATGGCAGAACAAGGAGAGCTAATGCATTTTTATCCCTCACCCGGGAGAGAGGGGGATGGGGGCTCCCGCATTTTAAGCTATATTATTTGTCTGCAGCTCTGCAATATTATGGGCCTCTCTTCGGGATTAAGGCCAGGGAGAGAAAAGATCCTAGCTATGTCCCCTCAATATTTGAAATCTTGATTAATACTCGGGCTAACGGCTGCTTATTAAAATTTTATGAAGCTAGCTATTTAAAAAAAAAAACACTTTAAGGTTTTAATTGCTGCCTTTCGTAATTGGGCTGGTATAAGGAAAAAAGCAGGAGTGGGCAGGTTTAATAGGTATACCCCTCTGATCGGGAATGATCAGCTCCCAATTGCCCTACAAGATGAGTGTTTGGTAAGATGGGGCAGGAATGGCTTTTTCAGGATTGCGGATTTTTAGAGGGCGATCATATAGCTTCCTTCGATATAATTCGGGAAAGGTTTAGTATAGGATCTCGAGATTTTTTAAATATCTACAGCTGAGGGATTTCCTTCTGAAAAAGGCTGGTGGGGCTGCGGGCTTTGGGCAGGTGGCATTAATCGAATTGCTGATTCGCAGATCAGGGTCCTCAATTTCACAATTCTATAGCTGCCTGCTGGAGGGGT
Source organism: Calotriton arnoldi (assembly GCA_963921515.1). Classification (NCBI taxonomy): domain Eukaryota; kingdom Metazoa; phylum Chordata; class Amphibia; order Caudata; family Salamandridae; genus Calotriton; species Calotriton arnoldi. The sequence goes on along the minus strand of CAWUFW010000192.1, from coordinate 4,725,215 downwards.
TGCCAGATGACCTAGATAAGCACAGGCAAAGATGGCAGGATAAATTGGGGGTTTTGGACTCCCGATTCCTTAAGTCAGTTGAATTGGGGAACTCCGTTCTGTGTGCAGCTAATCTGAAATCACAACAATTCAAGACCCTGTTTGATCTATATATCACGCCTGCGAAGATCGCGAAATGGGGAGGTGTGGAAGGAATTTATTGTTTTAGGTGTAAGGCATATGCTGTTGATATAATACACATCTTTTCTACCTGCCCAGGCATTGAGTCACTCGGACAAGAAATATCAGACTTTTTGCAGTTTGTTTTAAAAGAGGAAGTTCCATTGACACCATTTTTGATGTTATTGGGGGTTGACGAAACAATAGAGAAAAAGGGGAAGAGTTGATTTTTATTGCGATGGCAGTTTTAAGACTCTGTGTTGCCTCTGCCTGGTTAAGCCCGCAACCTCCTACTTTTCAACAGTGGAAAAGCCGTTTTCTGCATATTTATAATTTAGAAAAAGCACTTTACGAGCGTAGAGGGAGAAAGGGTAGGATAAAAGGGAAAAGATCTGGGTCCCGTTCACAGATTGGATTACTCCATTTATCCAGGAAGAATGAAATATTTGGCTATGAATTTTTATTGTATATAGCTTGGTCTCCAATGTAATGTCTTAGCTCTTTAAAACTATTTATTGCCTGTATTTAGATTCTATGATGGTCTTGTTGATAATGGTTCTTATTAGCTATTTATAGATTTACATTATTTGTACTATAAACTTTGTGATTTTATCCTTCAGCTGTATATGAAATCAATAATAATAAAAAAATTAAATATAAAAAAAAAAAAAAAAAAACAACGAAAAGTGTTGGCTGTTGAATTCTGAGATAGATTTATAAGATGATTTAATAAACACAATTCTTCTTGATGGATTTCTATACAATTCCCGTACAAGACAATGGTGAATAAATATTCTTTGGTGGAATCATACCCTTTATTTGGACATTTATCATTTTGTGAATTCTCCTAAATAGATTTGTTGATCTGGATACAATTGATGGAGAGTGCCCCTCTAATTATGTAGAGAATATTGAGGGTTCACATGATAGTGGACTGCTGCACGAGCCTTAGTTGCAGCAAGCTTATGGAGGTGGCCTCCTCCAAAAGCAATGCCACTTTTGATGGAAAAATGAGACCTGGATACAAAACTCAAACCACAGCTGCTTCAACTAAAATTGGGTATTCAAGATTTGGGGTCAATGATGGGACTATTTATGCTTAGATTCGACCCCACACCTCAGCTAATTGTTTGTCCATTCAATACTATTGATAGTTTATTGACTTGTCTGTTCTGCCTGGGCTACCCAATGCTACCGACACACAATGGTAATGCCTGTATGGAAATCTGCTGCTTTTAATTCTGTTGTTGAAACTTATGAAAATTTGTTTAGTAAAAAGGAATGTTATCAGTCATTTTTGTGATGTGACAGACTTAAATCATACAGCATAGGTCTTTGCACTGTCCACAAAGCAAGTTAACCTGGTTCTTGATGGCCATCTTTGATATACGCTGTCTCTGATAATATTCATATTATGTATGAGTCAGTATGTGTACATTAGTTCAGCATTGTATCCACCCACAGCATGTTGTAATATTGCCCTATTCCTTCCTGACAGCAGTGGCTTTAGTGGGAGGAACTGTGTGAGAAATAGCTGGAAGGGCAACTTGACTCCATCATACTGAGTTTTGATCTTACTGAATCTCATAGGTGTTGACTGGTATTAGGCAAACTGGAGCTGGTGGTGCCTTTCCATATTTCATATTTTGTGCATATTGCAAGATATTGTACATTGTGTTCTCTACTAATATCTATTTATTATTCTTTTCTTCAATGGGCATAGATAGACTTAGTGCAGACCCTCCTCCTTCACTGGCAAAATGTGTACTTTCATGATGCCAGTAATGATGTAATCTGCAGCTGTGTGATGTGGGTGGGCTGAAAGCTCTTGTACATTACAAGGGGCTTTAGGATATAGTGTTGGAAAAAAAAAAAATCTAGCTATCAATTACTAGCTCCTTCCTAAGTCTCATAATAAATGTATCACTGAGACTAGAAACCTTCCCGAACCACCCGAAAACATGATGGAACACAACAGTCTTAAACCAGCATTGCAAAAGCAAATATGTATTGCTTGCATTTTCAGTTCTAAGCCAGGCCTGTTGGCTTTGCCAGGACTCCTGGCTTAAAAAATTAGAGCAGGCAGATCTCTGTTTTAATTTGACAGGAATTGTAAAGCATGTAGCACGTTATCAGTGAATGAACGCTACTTGACAATCTGTCATATAGCCCTCATACTCTGTGTATGTGGACCCTCTCCTACATATATAGTTAGCCCATTTCATTTCGATGGGCAGTTTATGCTGGACCTGAACATCTCCCAGAGAAGGACACAGCTGATTAGCCTCCAGTTTCTATAAATAGCCTTGTTAGTTAGTGGAGTATAAGATAAATCCCAAAGTCTTGGTAGGGGTATTAATGATTTAATCTCTTACAAATATTAAATCAGCCCCTAAGTTTTTCTATTTGTGGGCTAGTAGGGGAGCACAGAAGTAGATCGGGTTGTTTAAATATGGAGTGGAAGGGGTGGGATTGGGGGGAGATTTTCTGTCTGAGGTGTAATGGGTGACCAACAGGAGGAGAGTGTATTTTCCTTCAGAGAGATTGTTTTACTCTTGGCAGTGGCTGGAAATGCCAAAACACATCGTTATGCGCATTATCAGTGTCAATGGATGGGACGTCAACGCTTCTGTTAAAGAGCGGAAGATTTAAAGCTTGTAGAAGAAAAACAATGCAGATGAAACACATCTGGTAAGGAAAGATTGTGTCCCGATCAAGTCTCATTGGGTTCAGCAACAGCTTTCTTCTCGGGCAAAGCTTAGGTGTCAGAATTACCATTTACTGCACAAAAAACAGTTCCAGGAAAAATAGTGGTAACTGACTGACAAGAAGGGTTGTGGTTGTCACTTGAAGTAGAAGATTCTCTTGTATAAACCTGTGCAGTTATTCAGGTACATGAGGCCTTTCTCCCAGATGCTATCCCCACTATCCTAGGCAAGCCAAAGAGATTGTTATACTGAAGAGGAATTTTAGGATTACTATGGATGCAAGGAGGAATACAACACAGTTCAGGTTGATTGGCAGGGGTTCTGCCTGCAGGAAGAAAACAATGGTTATGCTCAATAGATCTGATAGAGACTTCTAGCTGCAGATTCCTTACCTTTGAATTTCCCAGGCGTCAGGCTGGACCTGGGAAATTTTGCTGAGCAATACCCCTTGCTCGCGCCATCGGGTGGTTCCATTCGGCTCCGCGTGACGTCGTCGGTGTCGTTAGCGTCGGTTATGACATCACGGTGCCTATATAGGCGCCACCCAGGTGCGCAGACGTCAGTTCTTTTCTTTCTGCGCCAGTTAAGCGCGGATCGGTAAGAGCTACCCCTCTGTCGCTTTTTGACAGGCCTATTCTCGACTTTTTGTCGAATTCCAGATTCTTTTCCATTGTGTGCGAGGATGTCTTTGAGGAAGACAGGGTTTAAGCCGTGCGGGGCCTGTCCCCGCACGATGTCGGTCATCGATCCCCACCTTGTCTGCCTCTGGTGTCTCGAGCGCGATTAGGATCCGAAGTTGTGCTTGGACTGTCGGGCAAGGGCTCCTGAGATCTTACAGGAGCAGGCTTTGAAGCTCCTTGCAGGCCGACAACCGACACCGTCAAGCGAGACTCCGTGGAAGTCGCGGGATGGCTCTCGGAGCCCAAAGTCCTCTTCGTCCCACTCAAGGTAGTCGGGACAATTGGGGAAGAGGCACAAGAAGAAGTCCAAGCGGACTCAATAGTCGGCCGTCGATGAAGGAGGTAAGGAGCACAGACGCTCTAGGCACGGTTCTACGGAGCTGAAGCCAGGGTCGACTTCACGCCTCCCTCCTTTTCCAGGAGCCGGAGCGACCCCCGCTCAGATCAAAGAGTTCTATGAGGCCATGGGCCGTATATTTGAGCGTGCCGACCCCTCTGGTGAGCCTTCAGGCCCCGCGGGGTCGGAATAGGCCCCGTCAGATTTGACGCTGTTGGCTCCAGCCACGGTGCCGGTCGGGCCTCAGGGATCTGATCTCGGATCCAGGTCAACACCAGTCGCGCCATCGCGACCTCCTCCAGCGTTGGGCCCGAAGTCGGTGCCACCGGTGCCCATCGGCGGTGCCAGCCTCATCCTTATCCCTGACAACACGGAGTCGGAACGATGTTGATCGACGCCAATTCCGATGTCGATTAAACCCAGGGGTTCTATGTTGTTGCCTGAGCACTTTGTGGACGTGTTAGGCTTGGGAGAGGAATGGGAGGGGTCTATGGACCCTCTGGAACACCAGGATGACTCTGTAGAGCACTTGGACTGATATGGGGAACTTGGGGAAGTCAGTGGACTGGATATTTCTCCAGATACTGGCATGCTCTCCCCGCCAACTGTGGCTACGGAGGAGGGGGCAGCTTATGCCATGGTGGTCGAGAGGGCCTCCGAGGCCCTTGGACTGGAGCTGCCCTCAGTGGAGGTCAGGACTAATCTCCTGACTGAAGTGCTTCAGCCCGGGGCTTCCAACTCAGAACCCCTTTTGCCCTTTAATGAAGCACTTACTGATGTCCTTCTAGGCACGTGGTCCAAGCCTAGCACAGGGGCTCCTGTGAATAGGACAATTGCACGCCGCCATCGCCCGGCTCTCGGCAACCCAAAGTTCCTCAGCCAACACCCCACCCCAGAAAGTTTGGTGGAGCAGGCCTCTACATCACAGGGCGCGTTCCCTTCCGGCCCTCCGGATAGGGAATCCAAGTGGCTGGATTCATTTGGGAAGAAAATGTTTTCTTCCTCCAGCCTGGCATTGCGGTCAGTGAATACCGCATTCTTATTGGGCCGTTTCTCCAACTCCTTTTGGGAGACGGTTGCGCAAGTGCTGCCACAAGTCTCGGAGGAGGCCCTGGCTGTGCTCGCTCAGGCAGTTAAGGATAGGAAAGATGCAGCAAAATTCACAATGAGGTGTGGCCTTGATACAACGGATTCGTTGGGCAGATCGATTTCCACTACAGTGGCATTGAGGCTCTACGCCTGGCATAGGACAGCTGGTACTCGGGTGATGTCCAGGCAAATTTGATGGACATGCCCTTTGGTGGGCCCCGCCTTTTTGGGGAAAAGGCAGATTCGGCCCTAGTGAGGTTCAAGGACTCTCGAGCTTCGGCCAGATCCTTGGGCCTCTCTTCTACTCCTCGTGGCCAGTCTACCTTTTGCTCCTTTCGTGGTAACAGAAGGGGTTTCCAGCCACGTCAGCTCTATCCCAGCCACCGTCCTGTGCAGGCTTCCCAAGCCGTGCATGGACGTGGATGCGGTTCATTCCGACCTAGGAATGGAAGCCAGAAGTCGTCAACCACCCTGCCCTCGGCAGCCACAGCCTCCAAGCACTCCTAGTCTGACTCTGCAAGACCATACTACTCCAGTTGGCGGGAGAATCAATCATCATCCTCCCCATTGGAGGTCCATAACATCGGACAAGTGGGCTAGTCTCTGCCCTTCCTTTTTTTCCCTCCTCTCATTCTGCCAAATCAGGGACGGCTGACGGATGATCATTTAAAATTGCTCCAGGAGGAAGTTCCAGTTCTCTTGGCCAAGGGAGCTATAGAAAGGGTCCCAGTTTCAGAAGTAGGCAGTGGCTGTTATTCCCACTACTTTCTGATTCCGAAGAAGAACAAAGGGTTGCGGCCCATTTTAGATCTTCGGACCGTCAATCTCTTCCTCAAGAAGGAGAAATTCAAGATGCTCACTCTAGCTCAGGTCTTGTCTGCCCTACACTAAGAAGACTGGATGGTAGCGTTGGACCTGCAGGATGCGTATTTTCACATCCTCATCCTGACGGGCCACAGGCGTCTCCTGCGGATCATGGTAGACGAGCACTTTCAGTTTATCATGCTCCCCTTCGGCCTTACCAGTGTCCCAACGGGTGTTCTCCATGGTGATGGCGGTCATCGCAGCTCATCTGTGTAGGTTAGGGGTGTCAGTCTTCCCCTACCTTGACGACTGGTTATTGAAGGCGTCCTCGCCCCAGACAGTCATCTCCCACCTTCAGACCACGGCGAACCTCCTGCATTTGCTGGGGTTTTCTATAAACTTGCTGAACTCACACCTGACTCCGTCTCAGATGCTCCCTTTCATCAGAGCTGTTCTGGACACAATGCAGTTTCAAGTCTATCCTCCTGAGCAGCGAGCCCAGGATATTCATGTTATGATTACGATGTTTCGGCCTCTATCCTGGATTTCGGTGAGACTGTCTGAGGCTGTTGGACCTCATAGCCTCCTGCATCCTATTAGTAAAGCATGCCAGGTGGCGTATGTGGGCTCTGCAGTAGGACTTGAAGTTCCAGTGAGCACAGCATCAGGGAAAGCTCACCGATGTGGTTCAGATCTCAGAAGGAACTGCAAAACATCTGCAGTGGTGGTTGACGATCCGCGATTGGGTCAACGACAGACCCCTCTCCCTTCCCCAACCAGATCTCACAGTTGTGATAGATGCGTCACTTCTGGGATGGGGCGGCCATCTGGGAGAGGTGGAGATCAGGGGACACTGGTCTCTGGCGGAGTCGGGGCTCCACATAAATTAGTTGGAGCTCTGAACGATTCAATTGTGATTGAAAGCATTTCTTCCCTCTGTCAAGGGGAAGTTAGTGCAGGTGTTCACGGACAACACCACCGCCATGTGGTACTGCAACAAGCAGGGCGGGGTCTGGCATCTCTGGATAAGGCTGGAACAGCAAGGCATCACCCTGGTGGTTCAACACCTGGCAGGTTCTCTGAACGCCAGGGCGGACGAATTCAGCAGTTGATGCCTAGCGGATCATGATTGGCGTCTCCAGTCGGAGGTGGTGCATGGTCTCTTTCAGCAGTGGGTAGAACCTTGGTTAGATTTGTTTGCCTCCGAAGAGAACGCACAGTGTCAGCAGTACTGCGCACTGGAGTTTCCAAGGAAGCTATCGCTCGGCGACGCTTTTCGTCGCGAGTGGTGCTCAGGCCTGCTGTATGCCTTGCCGCCCATACCACTCCTGCCCAGGGTTCTGAAGATCAGGAGCGACCGGGCCCAAGTCATTCTTGTGGCTCCGAACTGGACGAGAAGAGTCTGGTATCCAGAGCTTCAAAAACGACTTCCTAAGTCCTTGCAAGGTAAATGGGGCAGGTGGGGCAGTGGGTTATATTCATAGTAAATGAGGGTAGATAAACAAGAGGGGAATGGGGGTGTTTTGAGGAATGGACGTCACTGTATATTTTTTGCATGGATAGTATGCTTTGCAACAGATACGTTTTTGGGTTATAAGGGGTTGAGGAGGGTTAGACTTAGGAAGTCGTTTTTGAGTTATAGCACATGGAATGAGTGAGAGATGGGTTGGGGAACTGGGGTTGGATGAGGTGGGTGTTATTGGCATTTGAGATATTATTTAGAAAATTGGGTTAACATCGAGTGGTGAGCTGAACTGCTTTTTTTTATCTTGTGTCTTAGAGATCCCTGAAGAAGAGCCTTTGCGCTCGAAATGCATTGGACATGAGTAAATGGGCCTACTTTGAGATAAAATTGACCTGTACGTGTTGCTGTGAAAAGCCCGGATGGGCACGCAGGAGACATTAGAAGAAAAAAAAAAATTTGGAATAAAGAATTCAGGAGCAATGAAGTTGTCTCCGCAGTGATGATTAGAGTACTGATAAATCAATAAGGAATTGGATAACTATTGGTATCGAGTGATTAAATGAGAGTACTTGGATTAATATGACACATTGGAGGGAGGATTTCCCACATTGCAGTGCGACAGTCGGGTGCGCGATGGAGGTGCCCCTTTTTTGTATACTTTTGTATCAGCTGTGATTTGGGGACGATTCACAGCCACTGCACGCACGCACGCACGTACTTATGAAGTTTTTCAAGCATGATGACGGAATCAAGTTTAAGGGAAGGAGTGCATCCTCTAATCTGTTCTTTCTACTTCTAGAAAGTGGGCATTTCTATGCGCTAAACTCTTTTGTGTGCCTTTTAGTCTGACTCCAGTCCATACTGGAGGCTGGGGAGCACATCTGTACATTCCCCAGAGACAGCAATAAACATTGGGCATGCAACTGGAACGACAGACCTCTGCCATTTGAGTACTTGGCTGAATATATTGGGGGGAGAGGTTTTGACACTTGACCTCTGGGATTAAGAGGTGCATTCCAAGGCCTCATGGCAGACAGGACTGAAATTTAGGGTCGACATCTGTGGTTCAAGGGGGAACCCTCTGACTCACCCCCAACTTCAAAGGTACACTACAGTATAACTACTGGTATCACACTTCAGCAGGGCAGGGCAGAGATTGTGGAGACGTGGGACCAGACATCCTCTACTGCAGGGTGCACGCTGCCAGAGGAAACTGTTATGCATAAGGAGGAGACTGCCATTGGAAGGGATTGTGCACCCTGCCTGAATAGAGGTTGGCCTGGGCTGCCTACCTGCTGCTGTGTGGCGCCCTAGAGTGTGCTCTCCAAGGGCTTGTTGGCTTGCCCCTGTTCTTTGTGGAGGTCACAGGGACATGAAAGACTTCTAGTGAGGGACCTACACAGTCTACGTGTTCCACCTGGAGAGCGGTGCCCTCTCAAGTAACTACTTCGTCTGCTGGATCCTGACTGCAGCACGGTGTGAGCCTGAAACAAAGTATTCTGCCTGAAGACCAGATTGCCTTGTACGGAGCCCCCAAACTGTGCCTGCATCTAAGGAGTGTGGCCCCAGCATTGTGGGGCCTCAGCACGCACAAGCATCTCGTTGGTGGTGAGCAGATTCACCAGTTGCAGGACTCAGTGTGGCCTGCATCGTCATCCGTGCTGCATCTCTCTCGCGTGACACGCCGACTGCATGCTCATTGTGTGCGGTGTCCGATCCACAGGTTGCGACCCTCGGAGGGAGGGCGCATCTGTAGTAGTGCTGCATTCTACTTCATACGGTACTACTGAACTTGCGACGATATGTGTGGGATCGGATTGTCTGGTGTGACTCGTATCATTTTCACACCAGACGTTGTGCCTCATTTCCAGGAAGGTACGGCGAACCCGACTCTGGGTTGATTGGGACTGGATTGTCTGGTGCAACTCGTTTCATTGTGCACCAGATGTTGTGCCTCATTTCCAGGGAGGTCCGTCAAACCTGACTCGTGGTTCATTGTGACCGTATTGTCTAGTGCGACTCGGATCAACGTGCACCAGATGTTGTGTATCACTTCCCGTGGGGTGTGGGGACTGCTGCACCCCCCATTCACCGAGTGTTCCGTTTTGCCCTCAGTGTGGCGAATCAACAGCCTTCTCCTCACGTGGCCCGACGATTTCATGTTGCCGGGTAGTATCGCCCGGATCTGGCCTTGGTGGTGAGAGTAAGTGACTGGGCTGAGGAACACTTCCGAGATTGATCGGAAGCGGGTCCAGAGACTGCGTGACCCCACTGTGCTTCGCAGAACTAGGCTGGTGCCGCAAGGCGAATTTAGGGACCTCTTGATTGAACTGGGACAGCCTCTAGTCAGTTTCTGCTCCGCATAAAGTGGGTGAACTTCCCAAGTGGTAGCCAATCCCACTTGTGTCGACTGTTGCCTGGTTACCCTGATAGTTACTCCAGCCTTCTCCCCCGGGCCCCTGACTAAATGTGACTCTGGCCTTGTACTGGTATAGTAAGGGGTGGTTTTTTTTATTTTTTTTTACTCTAACCTGTAGGCAGAGTAGTGGGGTTCACTGAGAGGTGTGGGGGGGATTTTGCCATGGTGTCTGCATTTATATAAAATGACCTACCGGATATCATTTGCACCGCGTTACGATGACGAGTGCATGTATGTGCGAGTGTGCTTCATAAGGACTTGAGAATATCCTGTGCAGCGCGTTTCGGTGCTGTGGGAGTGTTGGGAGAGTGTACTGCATGAGAACAGCTTGCTAATAGTTGCACCGTGCAGCGGTGTTGTTTTACTTATTTATTTAATTACCTAATGAATACTCCATATTGACATTAGTTTTACTCGTGCATCCTTGGCCCATGATGCTGCTGAAAAGTGTTATAAATTCCTGTGTGTACACATTCCTGATATGGTTGTGACCTGGGGTGCACCCTAGAAATATGTGGATTTGATTTGTGTTATTTGCCAGCATGGGCCTAGTTCTGACAACGTATCGCACCACATAAGAGTGCGGAGTAAAATAGGATTTTTCACAAGAGTGCATATTACTGGTGTAATTTTAATACTGTTGGGCCTAGTACTGCTAGAAATATTTCCAAGTGTGAATTATGCCCAGAAATACATGATGTTCATGTTGTATTAATTAATGTGTGTGTTGAATACAATCTTTATTTACATACACCACGTGTAAAATCTCTTTTGTGACACTCAGTGTATTTATTGTGTGAGAGTGCTGTGGCAATGCTGTACACATTGCTTTGTGATAAGCCTGACTGCTCAGTGCCAAACTATCCAAGGGTGAGCGCAGGTCATACAGTGAGTGTAATGATCTAACCCTGACAGGAGTGGTAGGTTCTGCCTGACTTGGGCATCGCCTCAGCCAACCAGAAAGTACCAGTTCCAACAAGCACTCAAGGAGTTATCCTCTCATTTCGATGATACCAAAACTATGCAAGAATCTTACCCACTGTAGCTCATATTTCCCAATATTTCTGCTAGAATTGCATGTGAAGCTTCTAATTGACCTACAGGCCTCAGGTTTGTTAAACAAGCCCCCTTTGCTAACTCACCTGGATGGATCAGGCTTTCTTAAATCTCTGTAAAGAAGTGACAACACCTAGAAATAGATGAAGCATCCATACCATATTTATCTCGATAGTGAAAATATATTTGACTGCGTGGATTGGAGCTTTCTAGACACCATGCTGAAGTCTGTGGCCTTGGGTCCAACTGACCAGCTGTCATAAACGGAGAGCAAAAGTTAGAGCTAATAGGATAATATGTAGACCATTTTTAATTGAGTAAGACGAATAAGATAAGGTTTAACAGTGCTGTTTTTTGGTCTAAGCATAGATCTTAATATGGAGTCATTGGTAAATGAAATAAGATAAAATAAAAAAAGCCAAAGCACTTTCAAACTGTCTCTGCATGTGAATGATTTATTGCTGTCAGTGGCGGAGCCACAGTCTCCCTGCTCAATGAAGAATTAAAATGTATAGCGGAGTAGCTGGTTTTCAAATCAACCTAGATAGCAGAGTAGCTGGTTTTTAAATCAACCTAGAGAAGTCAGATGATTCGCCAAACAATTAGTAAGGCAATTCATCTTACTTGCTCCCACTTATAAAACATAATGGAGCAGAGTTACAAAGATAGCATATGAAATCCTGCTTGTGGTTGCGATGAGGGATAGTGGTGAAAATTACTCTGCTGCCAGTGTTGGTATATACGTTTCAAACTTTCTGCTACCAATAATGGCCACCATCTGTGCAATGATTCAATGAACAGTCAATGACTTTTTCTGGAAAGGGCGATCACATAGGACAGCAGTAAAGGGCATGATAACACCACAAGATGGCATATTGTGGGCACTAGTCATATGTTACTGTCAAGAAATTCAGCTAACTTTCACGTGGGAGTGGAGCAGATCGGGGTTGGGTAATTAGTGGTGCTTTGAAGATCATATAATCTCTTGTGCCCGGTTACAGATCATTTCTCGTCTACACATGCAACAAATAGCTAAAATCTTTTGCAGCTCCCTTATTAACAAGACCATTATGATAATGTGATGTTCTCTTTTCCCCACCATTGCCCCTAACATGATGCAATCCCAAGTTAATACCAGCAGTTCTTTTTTCCCACAACATTTTTATTGAATTTGAAAAACTGCAAAACTGACATGGAATATTCTATCATCTTGGGGGGCGCTAGAGGGCGCACGGCAAGATGGCCGCACCCTAGTGTTGCTCTGCCCGGCCAAGCCATAATCCGACCATAATCTGCCCAAAATCGTCGCATCTGTACCCCTACCTGGACTGTGTCATGCTGTGCTGTCCTCCTGCAGGTGCTGGGGGTGATTTGTGGAGTTTTCGACAGCTGCAGCGCTCATAATCTGGTCTGCCGGCTGACTTGGCGTGCTCTGGCAAAATGGCGCCCGCCGAGCGCTCTTGAGACGCTGCGCACTTGCTGGTGCCTTCTCGAGCGTGCTAAATATCGCCGCTGTGCCCTGAACGGCTGTGCTGTCTTCGAGGCGGCGACACAAGCTTGGACGGAGGCGGGCGCACTTATTCTGGAGCCGGCTGTGCGATTTCTGCAGGCGGAGTGGCGAGCGGAGGGAGGCGGCCGCCAGACCACATCTCCTGCGCTCTGGACTGGGCTGTGAGTGACTGGCTGCCGATCGTGTCGCCCCTGGTGCCGGCGGTGGTGAGTGGGGTGCGGCGCCTTCAGGCCCCGTAGCTGCGGTGGCGGGTGGGGGCCCTGGGCCGGTGCTGTGCTCTGCGAGCTGCTGTTGGGGGCCGGTGGGAGCGCGCGCTCGGCGAGGCTGCTGGCTCAGTGCACCGCGTGGGCCTGGGCCGCCACGTTGTCTAATGCTACCTAGCTGCTGGGGGCATCACTGGGACCTATATTTCTGCTGGAGTGCTGTGTCCCCTGCGGGCCTGCTGTGCTCAGGAGTCGCCGCTCTCGATTATTGCCTGGCTGACCCTGGCCTCACTGTACATGCATCTGGCTGTTGTTATTGTCGGGGGAGGTGCATGACGAGATCGATCTCCTCAGGCTGTCTGGCGGAGTATTTATGCCACTGCATTGACTGTGAAGATTGGCACTGGATGGTCTACTGTGCCTGAAGCTCTACGCTGCTCCCCTATGTGGCAGGACTGCCTGGTGTCCCCCTTCCACATGCTGTTAGTTGCGTGCTGTGTGGTCCCTGGGACCAGGCGCTGCTCGTTAGTGGGCCCCTGGCTGCCTCTGGTCTGCGCTGAACCTTCCCTCTCTGGCGCCTGTCCGGCGTGCTAGGGGGCTCCGTCTGGGGTCCCCCTTCCACACTATCCTACGATCGATTTCTGGGCTGGTCAGTGCGCACTTCCTTACGTTTGCGTTTTGCCTCATCGAACTAGGGGGTGCACCTGGTTGTGTCTGCAATGGGGAGAACTGACAGAACACAGCCTTGCCTAACGTTTGAGGCTCGAAAACCTGCTAAATCGTCGCAAAAGGCTGCCTCGGACTCGGAGGCGGATGCTCATAATGATGCCCCCCCCCACACTGGAAACCACTCTATTGGCAATGCAGCGCAGCCTTCAATCCATTGAGGGCACGATGGCGGCTGTGAACCATCGTCAGATCATCTCTCTGCGCAGTTAGAGAAGCAGAATGCCCGCATGGGGGAAGTTGAACAACGAGTCTCTGCGACAGAAGATGGGCTCAGTGAAGTTGCTGGGAAGGCGTTCAATATGGAGAAGGTGCTGTCCCTCATTCAAGCCAAGAATGAGGATTTGGAAGCGCGGTCCCGGCGCAATAACATCAGGCTCACGGGGCTGCCGGAGTCCACGAATGTGGGGAAAATGGAGACTTTCCTGGAGAACTTCATTAAAGACATCTTTGGAACTGAGCACCTCTCCAACATGTTTATCGTCGAGCAGGCTCATCGCTCTCTTGCGGCGAGACCTGTCCCCAGGGCCGGACTGGCCATAGCGGGCACCGGGCGTTTCCCCAGTGGGCCGCTAGGGTGGGGGCCGATTTTGGGCCCCTGGGGGCCGATTTTGTTACAGGGCCGTTTTTGCAGCATAGCTGCAATATCGGCCCCTGTAACAAAATCGGCCGAAACCGGCCCTGGCAAACAGCTCGGCCGCACCCCCCAAACCCCAGGGGGGCTGGCGCCGAGCACTTTGCCAGGGCCGGTTTTGGTTCTCAGTCCGGCCCTGCCTGTCCCGGGCGCCCCTCCTCGCCCCATCATAGCACGACTTTTAAGCTACAGAGATCGTGACACTATTCTGCGACTAGCCAGGGACAAGGGGACTATTGAGCACAAGGGTAACACTTTGGTTTTCTTTCCTGATTTCACTGTGGCTGTGCAGTCTGCTAGACGGGAAATTAGTGCAGTGAAAAATATTTTGCAATCTGAAGGGGTCCCCTATGCAATGTTATATCCTGCTTGTCTACGCATAGGTCCAGATGGTGACTCTAAAATTTTCTCCAACCCCAGGGCTGCCCTTGAGCATGCTAAACAGTTGAAACGCAGGCGACGTGAGTCCAGCACGGCTCGAGAAGACGAGGACTAATGTGGAGATGTGTTGATTATTCTCTAACTTATAGCCTCACTCTTTAATTCAGGGTTGTACTATGCACACAATTTTGCAAGTCATATTAGTATATGTTTATAAATGGGACAACCCACACTTCAAGGGGACAGCATGCTCAAGTTATAGTGGGCGTTGTGGTGGATGAGGATCGACACCTGGCACAACTACTAGATCTGCTCGGCCACCTCCTACTGGTTGGGAGACTAGTAGCACTCTGCACCCCCAAAATGGGTGTACCCCAAATGCAAATTTCTCAGGTTTTGTTTTGTTGGGGGTGGGTGTTATTGGCTTGGGATGGCTTTGGCAAGTTTGGGACGCTGAAGTGGGTGGAGGGTGTGTTATTGGGAAGGGCAGGTCGACATTGCATTTATATTGTGAGTTAGCTTTAAAGACATGTTACGGTGCTTCAGACATACATGGTGTGCTATATAGTGCAGGTATCAATTTAATGATGGATGGACGATATGCGTGGTATGGTTAAGTTCCTCACTTGGAACGTGCGTGGACTCAACTCCCCTAAAAAAATACGATCTGTTCTGGAATACTTAGATAGAATGGAGGTGCAAGTAGCCTTACTCCAAGAGACGCACCTCACTAAAGAATCAGCGCAGAGAGTGGGTGCACGCTGGGCAGGTGCGAGAATTGCGTCTTCCTATTCTACCTATTCTAGGGCGTGATGACCCTTGTTAAAAAAGGGGTCCCCTTTACTGTGGTTCGGACTGACACGGATGAGCATGGGCGAGTGGCAATCGTGCATGAGCAATTGGGTGGCATGAGTGTGCTGTTGGTTAACGTGTATGGGCCAAACACTGATGATCCGTCCTTCTTTGCGGATGTGTGGCACCGAATTTCTGGGTTCCCTCCAGCAGAGATAATTTGGGGAGGTGACTTCAATGTTTGTCTAGATGCCACCTTAGATAGGGTCAGTAGCGGAACAGTGAGGCTGAAGCAGGCAGCGGAGACGCTATTGGGGATACTGGATGCTGGCCAACTACATGATATCTGGCGTCTTCAACATCCTGGGGGTCGGGAGAGCACATTTGTATCCTCTGTACATGGGACATGGTCCCGCATAGACTTCTGGCTTGTTTCCGAAATCGTTTGCACTTGGGCGGTGAAAGTCGGGCCTGTGGCTCGTACACTCTCTGATCATTCCCCTGTGGTTCTTGAGCTGCAGATGCCCACATGTGATTGGCCGCCCTTTACATGGCGACTTCAGCCGTCTGAGTTAACTGACCCGGTTTTTAAACACACTATCGGCGAGGCGATTCGTAATTTTTTTCGAGAAAATGAGGGATCGGTTGAGAGTGCCAGAGTGCTGTGGGAGGCGTTCAAGGTGACTATCCGTGGGGCTTGCATAGGGGTGCAGTCGGGAGTGTTGCGCGGGACCTCCGACGCCGGATGCATAAATTGGCGTCTGACTTCTCCACACTTGAACGCGACTACGAGAGAAATCCCTCTCCACAGACGTTAGCTGCAATACGAGACCTTGTCACTGACTATAATGCAACAGCTGATCAGGAGTTGCTACACCGCTCTAGACGCAGTGCTGCCCGTTATTATGGGGAGGGGGGCCGTCCCAGCCGTTTCTTGGCGCAGAAGCTAGCAGCGCCGCGCAGTCAGGAATGTATTAAGGAACTCTTAGATGATGATGGGGTTGCACATTACTCGACTCCCGAAATGTGTGATATAATCTTACAGTTTTACACTAAACTTTACGCGGCTAGGGGTGCGCCACCAATTGCAGAGATAGATTCCTATCTTGAAGACGTTGCACTGGGGTGGCTCTCAAATGCACACCGGGAATATCTAATGCAGCCCTTTGATATTGAGGACGTTAAATTAGCTATAATGTCATTGCCTACCTGTAAGGCCGCAGGGATGGACGGGCTCCCCAGCGAGTTTTATAAGGCCTATGCGGCCGATCTTGCCCCTAGGCTTCTTGCTGTATGCGGAGGCCTATGAGGAGGGGAGACTTCCACCTACCCTCAAAGAGGCCTTGCTGGTGACCTTGTTGAAACCAGATAAGTCCGCCAATCGGTGCGATTCCTATAGACCTCTCTCAATCATTAATATAGACGCCAAGATCCTGGCAAAGATGATAGCCACCAGGCTTCAACCACTGGTCCCTCTCCTGGTCTTACCAGACCAGTCGGGTTTTGTGACTGCGCGCTCTACGACACATAACCTGCGCACAGTGTTCTCTACATTGCATTATTTTGATCCAGATTTTCAAGCAGTGGCGGTGCTGCTTGATGCGGCAAAAGCTTTTGATTACCTCCAATGGGATTTTATGTTCACGGTTTTAATTAGAATGGGCCTTCCCCCGTTTTTTCTTCAGTGGATCAAAGTGCTATACACGGAACCGGTCGCTCGTGTGCGTGTCAATGGATGGGTATCTTCGGCGTTTCCTATCGAGAGAGGCACGCGGCAGGGATGCCCCTTATCGCCGATGCTTTTCTTGCTGGCGTTGGAGCCTCTGGCCTGTGAACTTCGACAGCGGCATGCAGCAGCCGCGCTACGCTTTCGGCAGAGACCACTTGTGGTCACCTTGTGTGCCGACGACATGCTATTATATGTTCGTGATCCTGCCACTTTCTTGCCAGAATTGCTCCGGGAGTATGTTAAATTCGAGCGGTATTCAGGCCTCGGGATTAACTGGACAAAATCGGTTGTGTTCCCGCTGACGGCTGGTACGAGGGAGGTGGTGCTGGATTTTCCACTAACATGGACTCATGACCCTGTGCGATATCTGGGGGTATGACTGCACAGAGATCCGGATGAAGTGATATCTGAGAATTATGGTCAAGCCGTTACGCGCATCACTGAGCAGGCAGAGAGGTGGGCGCGCTTGCCCCTCTCCCTCGCAGATCGGATAGCAGTTATAAAAATGGCTTTCATACCTAAGCTGCTCTATTTTTTTGTTAATATCCCAATCAAGTTGAATATTGCGTTTTTTAAGACGCTCCAATCGATAATACTCACATTTGTATGGGGCGGAAAGAAGCCCAGATGCAGTTGGGAGGTCCTGGTGCAGCCATTTGACTGGGGTGGGTTTGAGGCTCCTGACCTCCGACTATACTATTTGTGCGCGCAGGCGCAGTTTGCGCACTATTGGCACTTTCCGCAATGGTTCCAACCTCATATTGCTATTGAATCCGACGCTGTCCTTCCAATGCCCCTGCAGGCAGCGACTCTTTCTGAGGGTTCGGGAGGTCCTAGGACTGAAATTAACCCCGTGCAATGCACTGCATGGGCTTGGAAGATGCTGGCTAAAAGGGCGCAGCTCCCGTACTTATATGCCCTACTGCTGCCATTGGCCTCGCATCCGGACATTTCTGCGGCAAGGGAGAAGCCCGCACTGCAGGAGTTAGCGGCCATTGGTATCTCCCGGATGGGGGACCTGTATAAACAGGGCCGGTTCAGGTCATTGCAAGATGTACAGGGGGTAAAACTTGTGGATTCATGTTGAGTTTTACTTATGTCAGAGTCCGGCAAGCTGTTAGGATCATTTACCCGAATTATCCGAATGAACCTACGACTCTGCAGGCGCTGCAGGTGATGTTGGCGAGGGAGGAGCGAAAGGGCCTAATCACCAAACTATATAATGCCTCCCTGCAGGAGCGGGAATTAGGGGACCACCCCTCATATCTTAGATGGCACGCTGCGCTGGGACCCGTCCTCACACCGGATCTTTGGAAGGCTTGCTGCGAGCTCACAGGTCGCCTCACTGCGAACTGTAATCTTCGCATTATCCACTTTAAATACCTACACCAGCTATATTATACCCCTCTACAGCTCTGTAGGTAGGGTTTGCGCGACTCTGCTGGTTGTGTGAGGTGTGGGCAGGCTGACGCTGACTTCCTGCATGTGGCATGGCTGTGTGCAGGCATATTTGCTTTTTGGTCCAAGGTGGTGCGTGTGCTCACTGATGTCGTGCTGGAACCGGTGCATTGCACTCCTGAAATCTGCCTCCTTGGATATGTGAAAAATGTTAAGCCTTGTAATCAGGCGTATAGTTGCAGTCTCCACTCTGTTTGCCAAAAGAGCTGTCGCGCAGTGCTTGGGAGCAAAAACCACTCCAACTGTAAAAAAATTGATCCGTGATTTACTTTACTGTAGCGATCAGCTGGGGGTCTATGCAGAAGAATTACCCGAAGCTTCACGCCCAAAGGATTTCTGGGCCCCTCTTACTGTATACTTGCTGACCCACCCAGATTTGGTATAGCCTGTATTGTGTATGCCTCTTAATGTCTGTGTGATAGTTGCCTCACTACGAGAGTCCTACCATTGAATGTATTTGTGCTTCTTCGCTCATGTTTGTCCATGATGTACAAGATTCCTCCAAATGCACATTGTATTGTCGTCTGCTCGGTGGGGGGTGGGGGGACGGGGGTTGTTCACTACCCGATATTGCTAATTGTCTCACATTTATTTGTTTGTCAACATGCTTGTTGAAACTAATAAACATATTACAAAAAAAAAGAATATTCTATCATCTTGCTTAAGCATACAAAGTAATCTAATATATATATATATATATATATATATATATATATAAGTAAGAATCCCATCTATTCTCCAACGGCGTCGGGATTGGCGTCGAAAATGGCAAAGAAAAGCAGACCGGCGTCACAGGTATCACTGCCGACGTTACCACCGCCGTCGACTGTTACAGCTTCGTCAGTGGCAAAATCCACGTCATCTCATCACCGACGTTCACCGCCAGCACAAAAACGACGACGATCAACGCCGGACCAGTTTATTCCGTTGTGCTCGAGGAAAGGATCTACAACAAGGTCTTCAGTACAGAGCGACTCTTTCTCTCCGTCCCCTGACAGTAGGATACGAAAAGAGGCACAACAGGACACTCAGACAAAGAAGCATAGTGTCCTCCTTCTGAAAATTCTGTGCACCTCTCTCCTAGGTGAGGTGCTTAGACCAAAAAACCACATAGGACAGCAGTTGAGGGCATGACAACACCACAAAATGGCATATTGTGGGCACTAGTCATATGTTACTGTCAAGAAATTCAGCTAAGTTTCACGTGGGACTGGAGCAGATCGGGGCTGGGTAATTAGTGGTGCTTTGAAGACCATATAATCTCTTGTGCCCTGTTACGGATCATTTCTCGTCTACACATGCAACAAAAAGCTAAAATCTTTTGCAACTCCCTTATCAACAAGACCATTATGATAATGTGATGTTCTCTTTTCCCCACCATTGCCCCTAACATGATGCAATCCCAAGTTAATACCAGCCCTTCTTTTTTCCCCACAACATTTTTATTGAATTTGAAAAACTGCAAAACTGACATGGAATATTCTATCATCTTGCTTAAGCATACAAAGTAATCACACACACACACACCCACACCCACACCCCCAGACCCACACCCACACCCCCAGACCCACACCCATCCTTGTGGGGACTATATGTGGATACCTGCCTTGTGGGGACTAACCTTTCCCAATGTTTTTAAAATATACTAATAACAGAAAAATGTCAAGAAAAAATTCATGATACAGGATCCTGCTTCAAATGTGCAAATATACTGTTATTTAATCGCGCGCACAGAACCATCTTTGTGGGGACTTGAACACGTGCTACCATCCTTGTGAGGACCTGGTCCATAATACTATTTGTGATTGAATACAGTCAAAGGCACATGGTTAAATGTTTATTTTATCAACAATATCCACAAATAACAACATAATCTTTGAATTGTCACATATATACTAGGGGTATACACAAAAGACAGATTATGGTAATGTGTCAGAAAATATCAGATAATGATTACAGAAAGGCACCTAAAACTGTATTTAACCTGTTTATTAGTGCCTAAAATCTTAGGAGATAAGGGAACTAATACATAAAGAAATTAACATATGGAACCAAGGAATATGGCCAAGTGGAGCCCAGCTCTTGGTTAGCTGCTTACATTTTTGCCAAAATAGCTATTGTACCACACCTCCCTAAGAATGCATATAATGTTAATGTCTGCATAGGGGTAGTGTTGGAAATTGCCCACAGAAATGGTATGTCATCACTGCATTGGGAAAGTGTGTGATAATGTCAATGGAGGTGGTATGTGATCACAGTAGCACTAGGGTCTGTCTAGAGATGGTGTCTTCATCCATGATCAAAGTTCCCACAAAGGTAGAATGTGAAGATAATTTTATTCAAGTCACTGTAGAAATAGCATATGATTATAGTAGTCCTCACAGAGATAATGTGTGAATGTAATCATGCCCAAGTCTCCACAGAGATAGTGTGAGATTATTGGGATGTTTAAGTCCCCAGAGTTAGTGTATGAAGATGGTTGTTGTTAAGTCCCCACTCAAAGAGTGTGTAAAGACAAAGCTTAAATCCCCATACAGAGAATGTGAAGCTAATGATGTTCTAAGTCCAAACAGAGCTTGGGGGGAATGTTCAAGTCCCCACAGAGATGGTCTTTTATTCAAGTGACGGTCAAGTCCCCACAAAGATAGTGTGTTATTCGAGTGTTGTTCAAGTCCCCACAAAGATAGTGTGTTATTATAGTGTTGTTCAAGTCCCCACAAAGATAGTGTGTTATTATAGTGCTGCTCAAGTCCCCACAGAGATAGTGTGTGACGATGATTGTTTTTAAGTCCCCAGTGAAATAGTGGGTAAATTCAAAGCTTAGGGAGAGGTGTGGTGCAGCGGCCGAGTAGCTGACTCCGGAGCGCGGGGCTCACGGTTCGATCACCATTGGCAGCTCAGCTCAGCATCATGTGACTCTGGGCAATAGTTCACTTAATCTCCCCGATGGCCCCCAGCGCCTTCAGACCCTCAGTGGTGATTAGTTTGTGCTTTACAAATACCGGATATATTTGTTTATTTTATTTATTTTAATCTCATTATAAAGAGTCTGAAGCTAATGATGTTCAAGTCCACACAGAGGATACTTATAATTATAGGAATGCTCAAGTCCTCACAAAGATGGTATGTCATTATAGTGATGTTCAAGTCCCCACAAAGACAGTGTGTTATTATAGTGATGCTCATGTCCCCACAGAGATATTGTGTTATCATAGTAATGTTCAAGTCCCCACAGAGACAGTGTGTGAAGATGATTGCATTCAAGTCCCCACTGAAATAATGTGTAAAGAAAAAGGCTTAAATCCCTATACAGGAAGTGCGAAGCTAATGATGTTCAAGTCCAAACAGAGGTTGTTTGTAATTACAGGAATGCTCAAGTGCCCACAGAGATGGTATGTTATTGTAGTGATTTTCAAGTCCCCATAAAGATAGTGTGTTATTATACTGTTGTTCAAGACCCCACAAAGATAGTGGGTTTTTATAGTGATGTTCAAGTCCCTACAGAGATAGTGTGTGAAGATTATTGTGTTTAAGTCCCCACTGAAATAGTGTGTAAAGTCAAAGCTTAAATCTCATTACAGACAGCATGAAACTAATGATGTTCAAGTCCACACACAAGTCATGTGTGATTATAGGAAGGCTCACGCACCCACACAAATGGTTTGTTATTATAGTGGTGTTTAAGTACCCACAGAGATAGTGTGTGAAGATGATTGTTTTCAAGTCTCCAGTGAAATAGTGGGTAAATTCAAAGCTTAGGGAGAGGTCTGGTGCAGCAGCAGAGTGGCTGACTCCGGAGCGCGAGGCTCACGGTTCGATCGCCTGTGGCAGCTCAGCTCAGCATCATGTGACTCTGGGCAATAGTTCACGTAATCTCCCCCACGGCTCCCATCGCCTTTAGACCCTTAGGGGTGATTAGTTTGCGCTTTACAAATGCCAGATTTATATATTTTATTTATTTTAATCTCATTATAAAGAGTCTGAAACTAATGATGTTCAAGTCCACACAGAGGTTGCTTATAATTATAGGAATGTTCAAGTCCCCACAAAGATGGTATGTTATTATAATGATGTTCAAGTTCCCACAAATATAGTCTGTTATTATAGTGATGCTCATGTCCTCACAGAGATATTTTGTTATCGTAGTAATGTGCAAGTCCCCACAGAGACAAAGGCTTGAATGCCTATACAGGAAGTGCAAAGGTAATGATGTTTAAGTCCAAACAGAGGTTGTGTGTAGTTACAGGAATGCTCAAGTGCCCACAGAGATGGTATGTTATTGTAGTGTTTTTCAAGTCCCCACAAAATAGTGTGTTATTATAGTGTTGCTCAAGTCCCCACAAAGATAGTGGGTTCTTATAGTGATGGTCAAGTCCCCACAGAGATAGTGTGTGAAGATGATTGTGTTTAAGTCCCCACTGAAATAGTGTGTAAAGTCAAAGCTTAAATCTCATTACATAGAGCATGAAATTAATGATGTTCAAGTCCACACACAGATGGTATGTTATTATAATGATGTTCAAGTCCCCACAAAGATAATGTGTTATTATAATGATATTCAAGTCTCCACAGAGATAGTGTTATTATAGCGATGTTCATGTACTGTTTCCTCGTCCTGTTTTGATCCAAAGTATGAACCCGGCCACTAGGCCTCGTAGGCCTAGGGCAGAGCGGGGACACGTCGGCCTGGCAATGCACCTATCGGCCGGGGAAAGTGACCTGCGGAGTGCTTACTGGAGGAAATCAATTGGTCCCGAAAGCCCATGGTGCACTGCGTTCCCTTACTGCTCATCACCATGGGGAATCTGTAGACCCACACAGCGAGTCAGCAAAGCTGCAGCCCAGAGAAACCGGCCTCGACCTGGGGGCCAACAAGCCCTCACAGTGGGCCTATGGTGTCTGAACATAAGCAGCTGGGGGTGAACCACCCTGTATGGCCCTAGAGTGGCCTCCACCTATACCAGATCAGCTGCCTACCTAGCACCCCCATGGCCAAATTGGTGAGTCCAGTCCTTGAGGGGGTGCCCCCTGGACTCACTGTCTGACACTGGTCTAGAGGTGTGATGGTGATGTGGGACACCGGTGGCTGGGCTGAGTTTGATTGGTGTTGAGCAGATGCGTACCGAGAGCCTTAACAGGAGGCGCTCTCCAGGCCTTGAACCTGATGGTTCAGCTGTGACCTCCACGGTGCAGGTGCCCCTATATAACACAGCTTTTTAAAAGCAGAGCTCTGTGACGTCGGCTGCACCACTCGTCTGTGGTGGCGCTCCCATGCTGGTGGCTGCAAGCGGGTCCACTCACATCCCAATCTCCCCTCCTTTGCGGTCCCTACCACCTCCCTCTATTATGCGAAGGTACCAAAGTGGCAAGACCGGGGCCCAGTTACTGCCTGGACAGTCCCCCCCCATGCCTGGCAGCCACCGAATCAGACAAACTGGATACTATCCTGAAGTCCATAGAGACTTCGGGCATCTCCCTGGAAGTGAAGGTGGATGCTTTGGCATCTGGTGTGAAACTCCTGTGGAACAATCCCACATGCCTGGCAGATCAAGTCGCCCTCTCAGAGAGAACATTAGCTAAGCTACAGACAAAAACCTTCGACCTTCATACTCCGGTACAGAACTTGAAGGACTTGGTCCGTACTCTGGAACACAGAGCAGAGGATGTGGAGGACCGCTCATGCCTCAACAATATACGCATAGCTGCAATTGTTGCAGGGATTCTGCCCAGGAACAGAACTATGCTTGGGACCATAGAACATGGGTTTGTAGGGACCAGGTCACCGTACCACCTCAGTATCTATGAGCCAGAGTCCGACTAGCTATAGTGTCTCACTTGCCCTCCTAACCTTACCAGAGAGACAAGTGAATTTGCACTCCAGAACACAACACTCTCGACCATCTCAGGGGATCGCGGTAACAGGACATACCCTTTCGCTCTCTCGCTTGTATTTGTCCACAATGAGATAAACAAGGAACACAAAGGAAGTTTTGAATATTTATTTAAACTATTGTGCTCTAAAATGCAGCTTCGTGCCCAATTAGGAAACAAATGCATATCAAAAATACAGTTAGCATGGTCAATAAACTGTATACCATGAAAATCCCTGTCATTTTATAAGACAGAGTAGCCTAAAACCCCTTCCCCCCCTTCTAAAGAAGCTAATTGATTATAAATCACAGATCTCAGGGATTAGTGGCGGACCCCGTACCTTAGCATACACAGAAGGAAGCTCTACATCTCAATTGATGCAGTGCTCTTGTTTCTGAATTCTTGCTCCATGTGTGTTTTTTGGACCTCTGTACTCATCTATATGGCAGGCCATGGGTGTTCACAAATAACTGCTGCATTGTTGTGTTATGTCTAGGTGCATGTGCCTGACCAGAGAAAAGAACAAGGGATATTGTTGTTTGACCTTGTCTATGGTGTGCAGACTAAATCCCAGGAAAGAACAGAACACGAAAACAAATGCAGGTTCTGTGTGAAAATACGATGTGGCACAAAGGCAAGCGTGTTTATTATAGTAACGTGTGCAAAGAAAAATGCAGCCTACAGCATGCACAATTAGGCTAACCTGGGGAAAACTACAATGGGCCATGCAGGAAACACACGACACAATATGATAGACTACCTGGTTGAAAAACCTGGCCCCCCACCACAGCCTCCCATCCTAGTTTTCCATCAAGAGGGCTCACGGAATGCTGGCCTGCCGCCCCAGCAGGAGCCCTTCCCTGCCCCGTGGTGGCCCAAATACTCCTTTATAAGGACTGGGATGCAATACTAGATAAGGCAGTGGGTCCTGCCCCTATACTGGTGAACAATCACTGCTTTCTGCATTCTATACACTGACGGTCCAGAGACAGGGGGCTTCCTTTTTGGGAGTCAAGAGTAAATTGTATGCCATGGGGGTCAAGTAGGTCCACAGCTGCAGGCAGGTGACCCAGGTCCAAGCAGCTACATTCTGCAAATGCTCTGTGGACAACTAAGTTCCTCCTTTCAGGCCTTGGAAAAAGGAGACACTTCCTCTGGAGTGCTACAGGAGATGGGGTCACCTCCTAGGTTACCTCTCAAACAGCAGACAACTTCCTCTGACTGACAGGCCGCAGCAGTACTCTCCCAGTTCTCATCCTTCACCATCTCTGGGTCCCAGAGGGGGGATCTCAGGCTCCCGCTCATAGGGCCACGACTTTAGAAGCTCGATACACCCTAAAGGTCAAACTCACACCTTTACACTTCACCATCAAGAGAGTGGGCTACCCTCCCATCTTATATGCCTTTTGTCACGATCCACACTCCTATTAGGACTTACCTTACATTGTTTTGCCCTGACTTGGTGAGGGGGTGCAGTGGTTCACTGACGGAATATCTGCACGTAAAATATCCCCATACCACAATATCTAGTTTTAAATATCGATGTCAAAAATATCGGCATCCTATATTTATGATGGTAAGTACAAAAATATCGGAAAAAAATATCGATGTCAAAAATATAGTTGTACAAAATATTGTTTTTTATATATATATATATATATATATATATATAAAATAAAATAATAAATATTAAATATATAAAATAATAAAATTAATTTTAAAAACAAATTACATTGAATATACATTTTAACAAATATAACAAATAAACTTGCTTAAAAAATTAAAACATATATATAATAATTTATATATATATATATATATTTACTTTAAAACAAATATTAAACTATTAATTTTAATTTGTTATAATTTAAAAATTATATGAAAATTTAACAAATAAATGTATATAGTGTGTGTGTGTGTGTATATATATATATATATATATATATATATATATATATATATATATACACCAATATCATAAAATCCATTAAAAAAACATTCTATTATAAATTAATACATTAAACTACTTAAAAATCTTTAAACTAAAATTTCCCACTCCAGTGAGTGCAACAGTAGGGAAAGTGTTGGATAGCAGAGGGGTAAAAATTACTATTCCCACTCCAGTGAGTGCAACAGTAGGGAAAGTGTTGGATAGCGGAGGGATAAAATGCACTATTCCCACTCCAGTCAATGCAACAGTAGGGAAAGTGTTGGATAACGGAGGGGTAAACATTACTATTCCCACTCCAATGAGTGCAACAGTAGGTAAAGTGTTGAATAGCAGAGGGGTAAAAATTACTATTCCCACTCCAATGAGTGCAACAGTAGGAAAAGTGTTGGATAGCGGAGGGATCAAAATTACTATTCCCACTCCAGTCAGTGCAACAGTAGGGAAAGTGTTGGATAGCGGAGGGATAACATTTACTATTCCCACTCTAGTCAATGCAACAGTAGGGAAAGAGTTGGATTGCAGAGGGGTAAAAATTACTATTCCCACTCCAATGAGTGCAGCAGTAGGAAAAGTGTTCGGTAGTGGGGGGTAAAAATTACTATTCCCACTCCAATGAGTGCAACAGTAGGGAAAGTGTTGGATAGCGGAGGGGTAAAATTACTATTCCCACTCCAGTCAATGCAACAGTAGGGAAAGTGTTGGATAGCGGAGGGGTAAAACATTCTATTCCCACTCCAATGAGTGCAACAGTAGTCAAAGTGATGGATAGCGGAGGGGTAAAAATTACTGTTCCCACTCCAGTGAGTGCAACAGTAGGTAAAGTTTTGGATAGTGGAGGGCCTTTAACCTAATTTAGATAATAAAATACCCATGTGAAAACAGGTTTTATTTATTTATACTGTACAGTAAATTTAGAAATAAAACCATTTTAACTTATATTTATAGCATTTTAATATTTTAACAAATGTCCTCAAATTTTTTTTTTTAATGTGTGCATAAATTTCGAACTAATGTAGTGCATATAGAAAAACAGTTATAAAAACATTTTTTAATATAGACATTGCTAAACCCAAAATATTAAAATCATAAACAAAAGTATTAAAAATATTTGAAAACACTCTAAGCAACAGTAAGGAAAGTGTTGGACTTCTTGGTGTTTAGATTTACTATTCCCACTTCAGTCTCACCAACAGTAGGGAAAGTATTGGTTTTTGGAGGGGTTAGAGCAGCGTCGGACTGGCCGTAGCAGGCACTGGGCATTTCCCCCGGTGGGCTGCCAGGTTCGGGGCCAATTTTGGGCCCCTGGAGGGCCGTTTCTGTTGCCGAGGGCCGGTTTTGAAGCATAGCTACAATATCGGCCCCCTGTAACAAAATCAGCCAAAACCGGACCTGGCGAACAGCTCGGACGCACCTCCCAGTCCGGCCGTGGGTTAGAGTCATTATTCCCACTGCAGTCTAAGCAACAGTAGGGAAGGTGTTGGACTTCAGAGGGGTTAGGTATACCTGTCCCACTCCGGTCTATGCAACAGCAGACTTTGAAAGGAATACATATAAGAATACAAGGCCTACTTATTTGCTAAAAATACATCAATACCTGTTAAATTTATCTTAAATTACCATCAAAAAACAGATAAAATGCAAAACCAAAACTCATTCCTCTGACAAAATTTCCAAACCACTTACAATCAAATTCCTTAATAATTCAAATAAAACACAATGATTACAATACAAAGTACAACAGTAAAAGTATACATAATTAAAATCATAAGCAAATTATGACCCTAATATCTTTCTACCCTACTCCCCTACAAAAAGGTAATACAGAATTAAAAAGCACATGCATAAAAAACATATAACAATTAAAACACACAAACATAAAACTCTTCAAAAGTTAAACATAGAAACATATTTACATAAGTTATTCAATTAAATTTTTCATTAAAATAAGATATCACATTTAAATACATTTAGTTTTTTATAAACTTCCCACCCTCTTACCCTACAAGTCCAACAACTTGCTACTAAAATCTAACATAATATTACTAACAACAAAATTAAAATTTACAATTAAATAAAAATAAAACAACTAAACAATTGCCATAATTAATAATAAATAAAATAAAATAATTAAATGACGAAGTACTTATATTGCCAATATACCATCTGTGGTCATGTGATATATATATATATATATTATCTACTGGCGGTCGCCAGTAGATAGTTATAGTTACAACCTATTATCCATAGGAAATCCGCGACATTCTATTTGAAATAACTCTCTTGCCGGTTGACGTATCTTCGCAAAATTTTCAAACTTTGTGGCCCGCTCCGGTCCGCTCCTACCCTGAAAGTCTCGGGGGATTCGTCAGCCGGGGCCGAGAAAAAGGGGGTCCCAAAACACGTTTTCCCCATGCATTTTTCCATAGGAAACTTTAGACACGGCTACAGCCCGAACTGCTGAACGGAATTACACCAAATTTGGCAAACAGGTAGTTCTTGGTTCAGAAAGAACCCTTTTTGTTAAATGGTGTAAATCCGTTCAGTAGTTGCTGAGAAAATGAAAAGTAAAAAGTTAGTGATATCTATGGCCGAGTAGGGTCCGCGTACCCTCAGCGCACCCTGCGCGCACCGTCCCGATCACGAGCTGCATGTTAATTGGCTGTCAACATTCCGATTCAGGAAATGTTGGCAGCCATTTTGTCCCTCGGTAGAACCGAGGGACAGAAACAAGTGCGCAAAGCGCACAAAGGGGGCAGGGTAGAAACACCCTGACCCCCTAGGTTTGCTCAGGGGTCCCACAAGGACCCCCTGGGCAAAAAAAAAAAATTTTTTTTTAAAAATCGGCAGGATGCGCTCAGGGTGCGCGAATCCTGCCGGAGAAATAATCGAAGCGCGGGCTCCGCGCTTCGACAGCACTGGCCCCGGGTGGGCCAAGTCCCGGGGGCATGGTGGGGGGATAATTTAATGTGTGGGGGCCTCAAAGGGCCCCCAAGCCCGGGGACCGCCACCCCCGGGGCTTTTTGTAAAAATGGTGCGGGAGGGCTCTGAGCCCTCCCGCAGCCCCGGGGACCACCACCTCCCCGGGCTTTTTTTTATACATTATAAAACCTGTGTGTGGGGGCTCCAGCCCCCACACGCCCGGGGACCGCCACCTCCCGGGGCACTAAACATTTTAATATGGGGGTCCGTTACGGACCCCCAGAGCCCCGGGGACCACCACCTCCCAGGGTGGTGGTCCACGCTGTGTACTGAATGGGAGGGGGGCCGCGTGGCCCCCCTCCTGGAGCCCTTGATGGCCCTGGGGACCACCACCCCCAGGGTCGGCTCCTGCAGTGTCCCGGGGTGCCTACCCCGGGACACTGTAGTTTGCTATGGCAGGACGGGAGCCTCGCGGCTCCCGTCCTGCCATAGCAAACTGCTTTGGATATTGGAAGAGAGAGCAGGAAACCTGCTCTCTCTTCCAATATCCAAAGCAGATTGCTTTTCCACATGGGGAGCTGCAATGCTGCTCCCCATGTGGAAAAGCAATGCCGGCTCCCAAGGGACGCGGGAGCCGGCGGGACTGTGGGGGATTGGGGACCCCCCACAGTCCCCAACGGAGGGGCCAGCCCCGGGGATGGGGTCCCCGGGGCAAGTAGTGGCCCGGGAGTGGGGCCACGCGGCCCCCTCCCCAAAAAAGAGAATTTTTATTTTTTTTAAATGGAAAGACCGGCCCCGGGGGATGGGGTCCCCGGGGCCTTAAAATGGCCAGAGGAGGAGGGCCACGCTGCGCCCTCAAAATAATAAATATAGAGGCCATGCCCCGGGGATGGGGTCCCCGGGGCCAATACAGGCCCAGGGAAGGGGGCCACGCGGCCCCCTTCCCGTTTTTTTTTTTTTTGTAATTTAAAAAAGGGTAAGGCCCTGGGGGATGGGGTCCCCAGGGCCCAAAAAGAAAAAAGGAAGGGGGGCCACACAGCCCCCTTCAGGGGACAATTTTTTTATTTTTTTTTAAACGATCGGGCCCGCAGGCTCCGCCCCTTCCTTTACCACTTTGCAAACGCGCCCCTGGCGCGTTTGCAGAGGGGGAACGAATTCCCCTTGAATACTGGGGGTCCCTGGGGGCCAACTAGCCCACCAGGAACCTCCAGTATGCGCCAGGGGCTGCCTTGCAGAGAGGTGTACAGAGGCCACGCCCCTTTACACCTCTCTGCAACGCAGCTCTGTGGCGCTTTGGAGGTATATGGTGGGCTAGTTGGACTCCGGGGACCCTCAGGATTCAAGGGACTTAATCCCCCAACTTAAAACGCGCCACGGGGCGCGTTTGCACAGTGGTGAAGGGAGGGGGCGGGGCTTCAGGTGACATGTGTGCAAACAGGCCCCGTGGCGCGTTTTAAGATGGGAATTAAATCCCCTTCAATCCTGAGTGTCCTGGGGCCAACTAGCCCAACAGGTACATCCAGAAAGCGCACAGAGCTGCATTGCAGAGAGGTGTAAAAGGGGTGTGGCCTCTCTACACGTCTCTGCAACGCAGCCCCTGGCGCATATTGGAGGTTCCTGGTGGGCTAGTTGGCCCCTAGGGACCCTCAGGATTCAAGGGGACTTAATCCCCCAACTTAAAACGCGCCACGGGGCGCGTTTGCACAGATGTCACCTCAGGCCCCGCCCCTCCCTTCACCATTGTGCAAATATTCTTCTAAAATCATCCGAAATACGAATTCCGATTTACTCACCTGTTATAAGGAGAGACCTCAGTGCTGCATCTTTCAGCCCAGTACTTGTCCTGAAAAGTAATTTTAACCGTACTTACCAGTAACTTGAATTTCCTTCCATAGGATATCATTGCCTTCTTTTGCTGAAAAAGTTTCTAAGTGTTGATTTTTGAAACATACAAATATTCCTCTAAAATAAGCCGAAATACGAATTCCGATTTACTCACCTGTTATAAGGAGAGACCTCAGTGCTGTATCTTTTAGCCCAGTACTGGTCCTGAAAAGTAATTTTAACCGTACTTACCAGTAACTTGAATTTCCTTCCATAGGCTAACATTGACTGGTTTCACTTGGAAATTCTTCTAAGTGTGGAGTTTTGGAACTTTAAAATATTCCTCTAAAATCAGCCGAAATACGAATTCCGATTTACTCACCTGTTATCAGGAGAGACCTCGGTGCTGCATCTTTCAGCCCAGTACTGGTCCTGAAAAGTAATTTTAACCGTACTTACCGGTAACTTGAATTTCCTTCATAGGCTAACATTGACTGGTTTCACTTGGAAATTCTTCTAAGTGTGGAGTTTTGGAACTTTAAAATATTCCTCTAAAATCAGCCGAAATACGAATTCCGATTTACTCACCTGTTATCAGGAGAGACCTCAGTGCTGCATCTTTCAGCCCAGTACTGATCCTCAAAAGTAATTTTAACCGTACTTACCAGTAACTTGAATTTCCTTCCATAGGATATCATTGCCTGCTTTTTGCTGAAAAAGTTTCTAAGTGTTGATTTTGGAACTTTAAAATATTCCTCTAAAATCAGCCGAAATCCGAATTCTGATTTACTCACCTGTTATCAGGAGAGACCTCAGTGCTGCATCTTTCAGCCCAGTACTGATCCTCAAAATTAATTTTAACCGTACTTACCGGTAACTTGAATTTCCTTCATAGGCTAACATTGACTGGTTTCACTTGGAAATTCTTCTAAGTGTGGAGTTTTGGAACTTTATAATATTCCTCTAAAATCAACCAAAGTACGAATTCCAATTTACTCACCTGTTATCAGGAGAGAACCCAGTGCTGCATCTTTTAGCCCAGCACTGACCCTGAAAAGTAATTTTAACCGTACTTACCAGTAACTTATATTTTCTTCCATAGGAATCCATTGTCTGGTTTTCAGCAGAAAAGTTTCAAAGTGTCGATTTTCACAAACTACAAATATTCCTTAAAAATCGCCTGTATGACTTAAACGCATTCTTTCAACTGTTTACAGGAGATGCACCAGTGCTGGAACCAGGATCCAACACTGAGTAACAAAAAGTAACGATAACAGTTTTTACCTCCTAAGTGAATTTCCTTCCATAGGATAACATTGGTCATTCTATGAGAAAAAGTTTCTAAGTGTCAACTTTTAAAATACAATAATATTCCTTAAAAATCACGAGTGTAACCAAAACGCTTTTACTCAACTGTTTACAGGAGATGTGCCAGGACTGAATCTAGGATCCAGTCCTGTGGTTAGAAAAGTAATCCATAAAGTAACTAATTGCATTTAACTAGAAATTCACATTGAGCTGAATGTTGCATTGTGTTTGAAAATGTGTTGCCCATTGCAACAACTGTAACTACTGTACTTAAAAGTCTATTGCCTATGTGCAAAGTATTTAAACTAAAGTAATTCATTCTGAGAAAGTATTTTTGTAATGTAATGTATAATGTAATTACAATGTAATTTAAAAAATAAAATATGTTATATAAAATTGTTTCTAAAAATGTAGTAAATCAGTATTAAAAAAATTTATATAACAATTAATACATTTAAAAATTGTCATTTACAAAACCTTTGAAATTCACTGAAAAAACCGTAGGTTTCAGACATGTTATAGTTACAAATTAGCATTTAAAAAACCTTTGAAATTCACTGAAAAAACCATAGGTTTCAGGGACGTTATAGTTACAAATTAGCATTTAAAAAACCTTTGAAATTCACTGAAAAAAACATAGGTTTTAGGGACAGTTATAGTTAGTTGGACATTGCACTCGTACAAAACCCGTGAAATTCCCCGTTATAGTTAGTCCAGCTAACTATAACTCGCGCCCCGCAATGCACTGCTGATGACGTCACATATTACATCACTCATGACATGGTCAGTGACATCACTGATGACATCACTGATGACATCTCAAATGACATCACTGATGACATCATCCGTGTGATAATTTCATGCATCTTCTCACACCCTAATATAACCTTTGATACACCCACTCTAAATTACAGAATGCCATTCGCAAAACCATAGACACTCCAACACCAATAACTACATACCCACACACTGTTTCTTAGGTCTACGCACACATCCACTCACTCACCCGTACAGTCACTCATACTTACGGTCACTCAGTACAGGACTATCATATGCACTCATACTCCTATATAGACACTCAAACACCGCCACTCATCCATAGAGGTACTCACACACCTAGTCAGTCATGCAAATAATTAAACACACTACCATTTACTCACCTATACAGTTATACACACACCAGCTCACTTACTCATACAAATGCTAGCACATTCTTACGCTCTTATACAATCACTGATACAAGCACACACTCATCCATACAGCCACTATCACAATCAGTCACTCTCGCTTATAGCTATTTATATACTCCAACACACATATATACTGCCTTTCACATATGTAGTTACTCACACATGTACCACTGGGACATACATTCACTCACTAACACACTCTTACACACACTTACCCACCCATACAGTCTATCACAGATGCACTCTTGAAACCATCCACCCAGTGAATCACCCACTCACACATCTATGCACAGAGTCGCACACACACCTCCCACACAAACACTCAGGCACCCATACAGATACTCACACAAGCATTCAATAACTCAAATAGACACTCATGTAGCTATTCACAAACACATGCAGCCACTTACACAGCAACAGAGACGGATACAGACATTCACCCAGTTTAGTCACTAACCCATGCATTCAGTAAGATACGTTAAATCACTCACTTATACAGTCAGTCACGCACCTACTAAATCATCCATACAGACACTTACACACCCACTCATTCTTCAATACGTCTTTTCATATATATATTAAAAATATTTAAACTTTAGAGAAACACACAGTCACTGGATGATGTCATCAGTGATGTCATTTGGAGATGTCATCAGTGATGTCATCAGTGATGTCACTGACCATGTCATGAGTGATGTAATATGTGACGTCATCAGCAGTGCATTGCGGGGCGCGAGTTATAGTTAGCTGGACTAACTATAACGGGGAATTTCACGGGTTTTGTACGAGTGCAATGTCCAACTAACTATAACTGTCCCTAAAACCTATGGTTTTTTCAGTGAATATATATATATATATATATATATATATATGCACATACTTGAAATAGCAAAGGTTAAAGAGAATTTATTTGTAAGTAAGTAGGCAAGGTACTTAGAGCCTGATTACGAGTGTGGTGGTCATAACTCCGCCGTGCTTGCGAAGGTCCGCCCACCGCATTACGCATTTAAAAATCGGTGCGGCAGAGACCCACCAGCTGCACCACAATTTAACATGCTCAGCGGGACTGGCGCAGTCCTGCTGAGCATATTATGAGTTCCTGCACCGCCAGCCATTTCATGGCGCGTTCCCAGTCTTGAAATAGCTGGCGGTGCAGGAACAAAAGGGATCCTACAGTGCCCCCCTACCATGTGGATACATTTAGGGGGGCACAACATGTCCCCCCTCTCTGTATTCCCCCAAAGTTCCAGCATGGCATGGATGTCACTGTCCATGCCATGCTGGAACTTTTTTGCCATTCCCATTGTCATTCCTGTTTTCCAGGCACTGCCATGGGTAAGGCAAAGGACCGACTGCCTTACACGAGTTCAACAAGTCCTTACATGGCTTTGGTGGTGCTGCGTCGGCGAAGAGCCGGCGCAGCATGGCCAAACTCGTAATTGGCCCCTAAGATTTTAACCTTCATAAAAAACATTAGAAGTTTGCGGTAAGAAATAAAAGGTTAAAGTGGAGTTATACACAGCCTTAGTAATATTATAAAAACTAACATTTAAAAATGAAAAACACTGAATTTCACCAGTTATACTTAACTTACCGAAGTAACTTGTACCCCCATACATTTCAAACATAATCAGTGATTTTATCAATGATGTGATTAAACATGCCATGAGTAAATTCATTTATGTATTTGTTTTTAAATGTATTTTTTTATATTATTACAAGGCTATGTATAACACCAATTCAATCTTTGTTTTTTTCAGCAAATTTCTAAGGATTTTTTTTTAATGTAAGTTAAAATCTTAGTACCTTCCCTATGTGTAACTCCACTTTAACCTTTGTTTCTGTCAGTGAATTTCCAGTGTTTGTTTTGCATAATGTAAGATCTTATTACAATAACCAAGTATTCTTTAGCTGTGTGTGGCGGAGTGAAGGGTGCAGGACATGGCTTGTGTCCAGGCCCTGCACACAACCCACGTGGATAGCCAACCTCCCCTGCTCTTAGTCTTTGGCTATACACAACAGGGGATTTTTTTTTTTACTAACTCAAAATGGCGGCTGTAACATTTCAGTTGATTTTGTAGTTTATCATCAAATTACTCAAACATGCCAAGATATAACTAACTTTTGAACCTTAATGTCACAAAAATGGCTGAACAGATTTACACTAGAGCACAAAAAGCATATTTTTAGAGTGAAGATCTAGATTTCTGCCAAATTTGTTGTAACTGTGTTGACCCATTTTTTCTGTATTGCTGCCTAAAAATCCTATCGGATGTTGCATGTGGAAAACATGTTTTAGGACTCCCCTTGGCCCTCGCTTGACAGATCACCTTGAAACATTCAAGGAAAGAACAGAGGTGCATGAACTTTTTCTGCACGTTTTGTGAAGGTTCCTCAAACTGTGCCAAAGTTATTAGCAAAACAATTTTAAGTGTTCTAGCCATTTTTCAATTTAATCAGGTATTTATAGTGTAGTATTTGGTTATTGGGTTTTTTGCAGGAAGGTAATTAGCTTATAAATAATTGATATTGAATGCTAAAGAGTTTTTTGTTGTAAAATAATTATTTAATTGATTATTAATTATTACAATTGTTTAGCTGTTTATTTTTGTTAATTTCAATGTAGATTTAAATTTTGTTGTTAGTAAAATTAAGTTAGATTTTAATAGCAAGTTGTTGGACTTGTAGGGTAAGAGGGTGGGAAGTTCATAAAAACTAAATGTATTTAAATGTGATATCTTATTTTAATGAAAAATGTAATTAACAAATTATTTTGTAAATATGTTTCTATGTTTAACTTTTGAAGAGTTTTATTTTGTGTGTTTTCATTTTAATATTTTTTTTATGCATGTGCTTTTTAATACTGTATTATTTTTTTGTAGGGGAGTAGGTTAGAAAAATATTGGGGTCATAATATTTTGCTTATGATTTGTTTCTATATGTAATGTATTAATTAATTGATTATGTATACTTTTATGTTGTACTTTGTATTGTAATCATTGTGTTTTATTTGAATTATTAATGAATTTGATTGCAAGTGTTTTGGACATTTTGTCAGTGGAATAATTTTTGGTTTTACATTTTATCCATTTTTTTTATGTTAATTTAAAATAAATAATTTGGTATTTATTTTATCTTTTTGCAATTTGGTTGAAATTAAGCATGTAAATATTATTATAAGTAATATAATTTTTTTAATTTTATTTTTAACAATTGTTTCACATGTTTATTAAATAATAGAGTACTTATTTTTCTATGAACTATAAAGTATTACTTTTTAACAGGTATTGATACATTTTTTGGTAAATAAGTAGGTCTTGTATTCTTGTATGTATTCCTTTCAAAGTCTGCTGTTGCATACACCGTAGTGGGACTAGTATACCAAAACCCTCTGAAGTCCAACTCTTTCCCTACTGTTCTTTACACTAGAGTGGAATAGTCAATCCATCCCTTCCGAAGTTTAACACTTTCGCTACTGTTGTGTAGGCTGGAGCGGGAAAAGTAAATCTAACCCCTCAAAAGTCCAACACCTTCCATACTGTTGCTTAGACTGTAGTGGGAATAATGACTCTAACCATGGCCGGACTGGGAACCGAAACCGGGCCTGGCAAACTGCTCGGCCGCCCCCCCGGGGGGGGCGGCCGAGCTGTTTGCCAGGTCCAGTTTCGGCTGATTTTGCTACAGGGGGCCGATATTGTAGCTATGCTTCAAAACCGACCCCCAGCAACAAAAACGGCCCTCCAGGGGGTCCGAAACTGGCGCCCGACCTGGCAGCCCACCGGGGAAACACCCTGTGCCTGCTACGGCCAGTCCGGCCCTGCTCTAACCCCTCCAAAAACCAATGGTTTCCCTACTGTTGCTGAGACTGAAGTAGGAATAGTAAATCTAAACATCCAGAAGTCCAACACTTCCCTTACTGTCGCTTAGAGTGTTTTCAAATATTTTAATACTTTTGTTTGTTTTTAATATTTTGAGTTTAGCAATGTTTATATTAAAAATATTTTTATAACTGTTTTTCTATATGCACTGTATTAGTTCGAAATTTATGCACACAGTTTTTTAAATTATTTTTGGACATTTGTTAAATTATCAAAATGCTATAACTATAAGTTAAAATGGTTTTATTTCTAAATTTACTGTACAGTATAAATAAATAAAACGTGTTTTTATATGGGTATTTTAATATCTAAATTAGGTTAAATGCCCCTCCGTTATCCAAAACCTTCCCTACTGTTGCAGTCACTGGAGTGGGAACAGTAATTTTTACCCCTCCGCTATCCAACACTTTCCCTACTATTGCACTCATTGGAGTGGGAATAGAAATTTTTACCCCTCCGCTATCCAACACTTTCCCTACTGTTGCATTGACTGGAGTGGGAATAGTAAATTTATCCCTCCGCTATCCAACACTTTCCCTACTGTTGCACTCACTGGAGTGGGAATAGTAATTTTTACCCCTCCGCTATCCAACACTTTTCCTACTGTTGCGCTCATTGGAGAGGGAATAGTAATTTTTACCCCTCCGCTATCCAACATTTTCCCTACTGTTGCATTGAATATTTTGCTTATGATTTTTTTTATACGTAATGTATTAATTAATAACTGATTATGTATACTTTTACTCTTGTACTTTGTATTGTAATCATTGTGTTTTATTTGAATATTAATGAATTTTATTGTAAGTGTTTTGGAAATTTTGTCAGTGGAATGATTTTTGGTTTTACATTTTATCAATTTTTTTATGTTAATTTAAAATAAATAATTTGGTATTATCTTATCTTTTTGCAATTTGGTTGAAATTAAGCAAGAAAATAATATTATAAGTAACATTTTTTTATTTTATATTTTACAATTGTTTCATATGTTTATCAAATAATAGAGTACTTATTTTTTATGAACAATAATGTATTACTTTTTAACAGGTATTGATATATTTTTAGTAAATAAGTAGGCCTTGTATTCTTATATATATTCCTTTCAAAGTCTGCTGTTGCATAGAGCGTAGTGGGACTAGTATACCTAACCCCGTCGGAAGTTCAACTCTTTCCCTACTGTTGCTTACACTAGAGTGGAATAGTCAATCCATCCCTTTTTAAGTTTAACACTTTCGCTACTTTTGCGTAGGCTGGAGCGGGAAAAGTAAATCTAACCCCTCAAAAGTCCAACACCTTTCCTACTGTTGCTTAGACTGCAGTGGGAATAATGACTCTAACCCACGGCCGGACTGGGAACCGAAACCGGGCCTGGCAAACTGCCCGGCCGCCCCCCCGGGGGGGGGAGGGGGCGGCCGAGCTGTTTGCCAGGTCCGGTTTCGGCTGATTTTGCTACAGGGGGCCGATATTGTAGCTATGCTTCAAAACCGGCCCCCATCAACAAAAACGGCCCTCCAGGGGCCCAAAACTGGCCCCCAACCTGGCGGCCCACTGGGGAAACGCCCAGTGTCTGCTACGGCCAGTCCAGCCTTGCTTTAACCCCTCCAAAAACCAAAGCTTTGCCTACTGTTGCTGAGACTGAAGTGGGAATAGTAGATCTAAACACCAAGAAGTCCAACACTTTCCTTACTGTTGCTTAGAGTGTTTTCAAATATTTTTAATACTTTTGTTTATGTTTCTAATATTTTGGGTTTAGCAATGTTTATATTAAAAAATAAATTATAACAGTTTTTATATATGCACTATATTAGTTCCAAATTTATGCACCCTGTTTTTTAAATAATTTTTGGGCATTTGTTAAATTATTAAAATGCTATAAATATAGGTTAAAATTTGTGTAATTTCTAAATTTACTGTACAGTATAAATAAATAAAACGTGGTTTTATATGGGTATTTTAATATCTGAATTAGGTTAAATGCCCCTCCGCTATCCAAAACTTTCCCTACTGTTGCACTCATTGGAGTGCGAATAGTAATTTTTACCCCTCCCCTATCCAACACTTTTCCTACTGTTGCACTCATTGGAGTGGGAATAGTCATTTGTACCCCTCCACTATCCAACACTTTCCCTACTGTTGCACTCATTGGAGTGGGAATAGTAATTTTTACCCCTCCCCTATCCAACACTTTTCCTACTGTTGCACTCATTGGAGTGGGAATAGTAATTTTTACCCCTCCGCTATCCAACACTTTGCCTACTCTTGCACTCATTGGAGTGGCAATAGTATTTTTACCCATCCGCTATCCAACACTTTCCCTACTGTTGCATTGACTGGAGTGGGAATAGTAAATTGTATCCCTCCGCTATCCAATGCTTTCCCTACTGTTGCACTCACTGGAGTGGGAATAGTAATTTTTACCCCTCCCCTATCCAACACTTTTCCTACTGTTGCACTCATTGGAGTGGGAATAGTAATTTTTACCCCTCCTCTATCCAACACTTTGCCTACTCTTGCACTCATTGGAGTGGCAATAGTAATTTTTACCCATCCGCTATCCAACACATTCCCTATTGTTGCATTGACTGGAGTGGGAATAGTACATTTTATCCCTCCGCTATCCAACACTTTCCCTACTGTTGCACTCACTGGAGTGGGAATAGTAATTTTTACCCCTCTGCTATCCAACACTTTCCCTACTGTTGCACTGACTGGAGTGTGAAATTTTAGTTTAAAGGTTTTAAATAGTTTAATGTTTTAATTTATAATAGAATGTTTTTTAATAGATTTTGTTATTGGTATATATATATATATATATATATATTTATATATATATATATATATATGTATATATATATTTGTTACATTTTCATATAATTTTAAAATTATAAAATATATTAAAGTTAATAGTTTATTAATTGTTTTAAAGTAAATATATATATTATTTATATATGTTTTAATTTTTTAAGCAAGTTTATCTGTTATATTTGTTAAAATGTATATTAAATCTAATTTATTTTTGTAAATAAATTGTATTATTTTATATATTTATTCTGGGTCTTTTGGGCAGACTTATGAGCCTCAACTGATCTCTTCACTTATCTGAAGCAGTTCCTTATGGTATTCATGGACTACATTACCCATGTATACCCTTGTTGCATGAAACCGATTCTCCCCAGCCATATACTAACTATGGTGGCTCTACTCGGAATTTACCCGAGTAGCTGCGTGTGCTCCATCCATCTTCAGATTGATCAACGGGGCATGACACATGTAGTGCTATGAGTCGGTAAAGTACCCCTTACTCGTCACTCAATGGTATAGCCTAACTCGGCTGTCCTTCTCGTTACTTATCCTTAAGGTAAGGTTTAGTTGCACTCAATGAAGTGTCAACTGAAATTATAAGGTTAAAGTAACCATTATCACAAAATCTCGGCTTGTCTACTGACTAGAAATGAAGAGGTTCCACAGTGGTGTCACTCCTTCGTGCCAGCTAACTCCCCGTCAGCCAATCCACATGGGTGTAGGTCCCTAGGGATGATAGATAGATAGATAGATAGATAGATAGATAGATAGATAGATAGATAGATAGATATAACTTCTTGTCACACAAAAGTTGGTTACTTGTGGCAGAGAAAGTAACACGTTTTGTCTTGACAGTCTTGTTTGAACCAATGGAACCTGTGAAAACACCCAAGTGGACATAATGATGGCGGCCGTTCATATAATAAGGAACAATTCTTTGAGAGCAAAAAAGGCAATCTTATGCAGCATTTCATTCTATACAATACCTAAATAGCAAATTAAACATTTTTAGACTATTGTAGGCTTTTTTCTCTGTCTTTCACATAAATGAAACAATGTACATTCTTCATGCCATTTAATGTTTCGTCTAAAAGATTTTAGTGACTGTATTACACGGTGAGGTCACATAACCACACCATTTAATACACCACTCTCCTGACAGGACCTTTTCACCAAAATCCACAAGACCACTCCTCAGAACAGGGATGCATGCAAGTCATTGAAAATTCTACAGGTAGCTAAAGTTTCCATTAGAAAGATTGTTAACAAAGGTAAGACATTTGTTCTTCTGGTGGGTTCCTCTATTCACACATTCGTCACCTTCTTAGAAATACCAAAGCAATACCTCCAAGAATGTGGGTCTGAAGAAGTGATCAATCCATGAAGTCTCCCAGTAAAGACCCAGCAAAATGACAGACCATCATTGCAGACTTCAGAATCAAGGCAGCCAGCTGTTGAACATGTGTAATGAAGCTTACATCACAGCCTGACAAATGTCCAGAACACTCCTGGACAATGCTAAAGTAGAAAAGTTCACCCTTTTGAAATGCACCTTGATGACCACAAGGGATCTTTCTTGTCATGAGAATGTCACACCTTACTGTACTTAGCAATCAAGCATAAAATAGTCCTGTTCTGGAACGTCTGAAGACATCAACAGAGGTCTGTCAAAGGGGTCAATCCAGACCTGCAGTATTAACCTGTATTGCAGTCCGGGGCACAGATAGCATTAGTGCAGCAGGCGCAGTGGCACTCAGACTCTTTATTGTGGGTATTCTGTTTCATCCCAATCCCCGCTGACTTTTACCACTAAGCGAGAGGGGCCCACTTTCGTTGATTGCATTAAGTACCTTGGTGCCTCTGCTACACCACTGATTCATATAATGAGACATCCCTAGAACTTTCACAATACAGAGTTGTACTTTAGTGCTGTGTTCAGTGCAATACCAGAATGAGATATCCGTAGAGCTTTTACAAAACACCTCAATCAAGACTTTCAGTATGATCTGCCCTACCACTGAGACAGAACTTTTAAAATAAGTCTCCATACTGTATTTACTGCAAACTCAAAATGAGACATTTGAAGACTTTTTAAAATGCAAAGCACTTTAGCTCTTGTAAATGGTATGGAAAGTTCTACGTAAATATGTACTAATTACAACATTCCATATCCTAGTGCAAGCCAGCATCTCTTTCCGACACGGGAGAGACCAGGATATTAACATCAATAATTTTGTGGCAAAGCGGAAACCTTCACAAACTCTGTGGAGTTGTAGGGCTGTTCATAGAATTTTACCAACATTGCAAAAATACTCCTCCACACTCTTAATTGTGATCAATCGTTCTGGTGAATTACATAATTCAGTTTAAATTTTTTGAAACAAGTAAAAATAAAATGCAACTGATTAAAAGTAAACCCTGTTGAAAGTAAAGGCTTCAGTATAAGTGACTAAGAGATAATTATAAGTGAAATTGCATTTTTCTCAAACTTTGTTAACTCTCGATCTGGCAAACATTCTGTATCAATTCAGTGGCCTACCTTCAACAACATGAATCTGACAGCAGAAGGACAATTGGAGTTGGGTAAAATTCACCAGTTAAACCCTCCTGACATATTTGCCAAAATCCCGATTTGGGCTGAAAAGAGAGTTTCCGTTTAACTTGTGACTACAATTTTGAGCAACTGTCATATACCTTAGTTGTTTTCACCAGGCATATTGTGGCAGGAAAACAGGACAAACTGCATATGGGGAAAAAGTCAAATACATGGTGGAAGCTTGGGAGATTACTCAATTGCTAGAGAGTTAAGTGTTACAGACTTAAAAAAGAAGTCTGTCTAGCCTCTCTTATTTCTCCTCCATATCGTTCTTTAGATGATC
The DNA here is from genome assembly GCA_963921515.1 of Calotriton arnoldi. Taxonomy (NCBI): domain Eukaryota; kingdom Metazoa; phylum Chordata; class Amphibia; order Caudata; family Salamandridae; genus Calotriton; species Calotriton arnoldi. Next base: position 4,682,446 of record CAWUFW010000192.1, on the reverse strand, counting down.
GCCAAAAGACAGACTCCATTTCACCCATCTCTCATAGGCTCCATGCTCCCTGCACACTTTCATTATCTTTAGATCAGTGTTTTAAATGGGCAGTTACTGTCCGTCCGGTCTTGAGTACTTCCACTTCTTTAATTTGTAAGGCAGAATACCTGCACTTGCTGCTCTTCTGTAAAGCATTTAATTGGAGGGTGCCAGCATTTATCAGGAGCAAACAGGCACTCTAAATAGTGAGTACCTGCACATCTGCATTTCCATTAAAGCACTGCTTTGGATCACAATGATCAAAACTCAGTCCCACAAATCTGACCCTTAAAGATACTGAGAATGTGGAGGGTGTGCAGGGACACCAGAACATTTTGAATGCGAGAGTCTGTCTATTGAAGATTTAAAGGAAGATAGGGAGAGAGAAAAGAGATGTCAGCTGTGGCCCTAGCTCAAGCTAGTATAGTAAGTTGAGCTGAGACCCACAGCCCATACCTACCAACCCGACCCTGCTGCCTACCTCAGGGTTTTGGCAGGATAATCAGAATTGTATGATTTACCTGAAGCCACAGGAGAGACTGAGGATTAATTCAGTCCCTCCACATACACACTAATCTTCTGACCCTGTCCTGTAGCTCCGGACTGAAATGCAGTGGCACGTGTCTTTCTCTCTTAACAGAAGCAGAGTGTGTCTGGCCATTCCAATTTAAATCTGTTAACCCTTGCAACAAAGCATGCCTGCAGGCTGTGAGGCTCAGTGATAGTATTTTGTCTTAATTGGTTTGTTATTAAACCACAGTGTTTGAAAATCACACATCACACAACTATTAAATAGAAAACTGCTGCTGTGGACAGTCCTAATCACATACCACAGTGCCCCTGGAAGGAGGAGGTCCTGGGCAGTGACTCTTTAGCCCATCCCTTAAAGGTCTCTGAAACACACAGTGCTCACTGTAGGCCTGCAGCCCCTTGGGCAGATAGCAAGGAGTTTAGATGGAGGGGATGAAGACCAGGCACAGATACTCTGCCAATCCACAAAGCCATACACAGTCATCCTTTATGAATGTCTCAACACTCACTTTTCTCCTGTCTACACATCCCAAACTATAACAATTACTTTGATGCAGAGGTAGGGAACACACCAGCTTACCAGCTGAAGGATTTCAATAGGTGAAAAGCCATAATGTCTGTGCTAAAAAGTCTTATGACAGTTACATTATCCCCTTGCTTAAAAGCCTGCACACGGTACCGGTACAGGAAAGAGTTAACTTTAAGATTTGTTGTTTAACATTCACGTGCTCACATCACATGATATCTGTCACTGTAGAAGAGTTCCCTAACATTACCCTTACTCAACTCTGACTGGGTAGCATATTAAGCAAAGTATATGTTAGAGCCCTTTACAAGAAGGGACTAGTATTGTTTTGCCCTAGAGTCAATACATTTGAACTGCCTAGATTTCAGATGAACAAAGAAGGTGGCTCTTGAAGGAGAATTAGTACTTTGAACTTATTTGGCACATGATTTCACTTGCTGCAGTTCAGAGTTTAAATTTAGTTTTGCTCACTTAATATCAGTGAAGAAACTTAGGTGTATATGCAGCTCCGTGCTTTCTTTGAGTTATGTTTCTACTGCATCAGCCGAATGTACTGCTTACAATAGTGTAGCTATATGGTGGCTTAGTGGACTAATGTGCCCACTGTAGGAGCCTGTGTTTGACCTCATAGTCACAGGTTCAAATCCCGGCGGGTCAACTCAGCCTTTTATCCTTCTGAGGTTGATAAACTGAATAACATTCAGTAGGGTAACAATAAACATTTGTTATTCGGCGCCAAGACGCTCTTCTGCATGTACGTGCGCTTTAGAAATATACATGTTATGATATTAGTCCATTACAGATGAACGATCCTAAAGATGCTAAATTCAGATGCATTACAGTAGAGCTATCACTTCAGGTACAGCTCTTGGATTCCAGGCTTGCAATGCATTCCTCACTCATAACATAATAATTCAGCCTTTTCCCAGGACAGCGTGGCTTAACTTCAGATAAAATAGCCATACAGGGCACATAGGCAGTGTAGCTTTCTTTCATGCTGCAATGCTCTGATATATGATGCGGTTACAGAGAATAAAAATACCGCAGGGCGATGGATCATGTATGTTGTCCATCAATCTGAGAAATACAATAAAGTACAAAATACAGCTTACCCAGAGTCAATAGTAGGAAGAAATATAAAATAAGTCCTTAATGAGAGAATTAGTGTGAAATGCTGGCTAGACCTTTAGAATAAGGGTCACTTAAGAGATATTTCCTTGAAATGTATGTGTGCCACCATGCTCTTCCAACTAAAGGTTGATGGTAATGCAATGCGAAGAGCCTAAGTATGATCACAAGAAAATATGCTCAAACATGAGAGTGGATCTTTACTGCTGTTCTGTTACGAGGTTACTGATAACACTCAGTGCCATCTTTGAATCAGTATGTGCACAGTTTGTTATTTTAAAGTGCAGTCAGGTGAATTATCTTGCCAAACAAGCTATTATAATTTCACCCCAATATTTTTGTCCATTTAAAAGAAAATAGTAAATAGGAAACGAAACTACGAAAGACACTTTCTCTGCTTTGACGAACTCTTCCTTTCAGCTATACATTATACAAATAATGTTCAGGCATAGGGTCTCAACTGTTCACATAGTGCAGAGATGATTAAAGCTGGAGTTTAACTTAACTGTGTACCTCTTTTATAAATACGTCTTTAATTTTAAACAGTGTAAAGGCTTGGTGGTGGTTATGTCCCTATGAATGAATACACACCTCGGAGACCTCTCTGTGTTACCACCATTCACTTCCCAGGATTGAGAATTCTGAGTGATGACTGCGCCTTAAAGCCTTTTCATTTGGGAGAATGCAGGAATTCACAGGGCTGCCCTGGGGGATGGGACGTCTACCCGATCGCTAAACATATGCTAATGCCAGCCTTTGTCCAGGTGTGTGTGTGCGCGCGCCCTTGCAGGAGAAAGGCTCTCTAAAGCAGCCGCTGCCAGGTTACCAGCTCTGACTTTGGCTTTGTAATAGATCAGTGCTTCCTCCTGTGATGGAAGCTCCGCCACACCTCGGCTACCTGCTCTCAAACTCAATAACAGAAAGAGAAACCGAGGATTCCAAACAGAGCCCTCCGCGCGATCACACTACACCAGCAAAGCGCTCAGTTGTACTTTTCTATTGTAAGTCTATCAAGCATATTATTCACATTTGCGCGCTCGTTAAACACTTAAAGTATGGCAATATACACATGTTTATTTAAGCAATATATTTCAAACTTATAATCTAAACACTTGGTAAAAATGCTTACAACTCTTGCCATTTTACTCTGCTGTCTATTATAAGACCCTAATAGTCTGGCATCCTATCATAATACATTTTATTTAAACGGAACTAGGAGCGATAGTCTGCTGTTTTTAGTGAAGATCAGCAGATTCTCAAGTGTGCTCAAAATTGTTTCAAAAGGGTTTACCTGTTATCAATTAAGTATTTTTAAAGTTTTCAGCTTCAGTATGTAATATTTACTCATGGCTACAAAAATGGCTTTCTCAAAATAACTCATAGTACAAAAAAACTAACGAAAAATGGTGTGTATTTTATTCTGATTGCGTGTATTCAGGGAAAGTTCAGATCAGGCAAAATAAGTTATTCTTAACAAGTGAGGTACCCTGAATTAATTACGTGTTTGTCTATTGGACAAGATTAATTACAACAGAGTAATTTGTCATTTTCAGCTCTGTATTGATCGTATTAAATCGTAAGTGGTTTATATAGCGCTTACTACCAGGAAGAGGTGTTGAGGAACAAATCAAGTAGATTCAACATCACTCTACAGGGGCATTACACAAGTCCCAGCATTCACTATCCATCCATGAGTAAGTCAATGGGAAAATTCTTTGAGCACTTAATTGTCTCTTATACAACATCAGTAAATGCAGAGCTTCACCACATGATTACATTTACATCTGAGATATTGGGCTCACATCACTATAGTGTTATAAGCTCTTTATTGAAGCCCAGTTGTTAGGCCTGTGTAAGCCATCCTCAACGTCAGTACATTTGTGTAGTAATATCACCTCACAGAGAAGTCAGTGAGATATCAGTGTCAGCTTTTATTCAGAAATCTATAGAGCAAGCCACCAAGGTGTGCACATAGCCTGTAGGTGAGCTCTCAACTGGCACAGAACCATGGCAGTGCAATAGAAGAAAACGGGAAACGGCCATTACATCGTGGGCTGAGCCACGTGTGCCATTTTCCCATAAGCGTATTCACGCTTGCCTGACCACGCATCTGCCATAATCACGCATATGAGTGGTTAAGGCGGATAGCAGTCTAGTGTTCAGATGGGCTGGAAGAAGAAGAGGAAGCATAGGAAGAGGAAGCTCTGGACGCGGACATGTAAGTGGGGCTGGGGCCGGGTTTGGGGGAATAGTCTTTAGGGGTGGGGGTCAGTTTAGGGTTTGGGGGGTAGTTTTAAGGGCTCGGGCTGGGTTGGGGGGAGGTTTTAGGAATGGGGGTTGGTTTTAGGGCTCAGGGCTGGAGGGGAGTCAAGGTAGTTTTTGGAAGGGGGCAAGGTTTTAGGGCTCAGGGCAGGGGTTGGGGTAGTTTTAAGGGTTGGGGCTGGGGCTGGTTTTGGGGGGGGGGGTTTGGTTTCATATTTATATTCTGCACCACTTATTGATTAACATGCATGCAAACTAAATTACTTTCAATCAGTTGTGAACACCGAATCAACAGCAAGGTAGCAGACAAACAAGGTGCTCGGTTGCCCCAGTGGGTTTTTAGCACTCTCCACACCTATTATGTAAAAGGACCTATATATACTGACTATTTTTAAAAGTAGACAAGCATTGACAAAGCCAATATCTGTGGCATGTGTGCAGTGACAAGGCTTTCTTTGTGCATACACAAACATTTGCCAAAGAGGGATATTTGGAGGGGCGTGGTTAAGATGGCCAAAATGGTAGATGTGTGAACCTGGACTTCTCACTGACTAATTAAATCCTGCCATAATCCGTCCAGAAGCCTGATCCGCACCCTATCCATACCTCCGCAGCGGTGGAGGATTCCCACTGGAGGCCGATTCTGAGACTACTCCCCTCCAATAGAGGGCTGGGGCCTGGTGGGAGCCCACAGCCTGATCGACGAGCAGAGACCTGTAGCTACTGACCAGAGCCTGAGGTGTGCGCCGGCCGTGCCCAGCTGAGCGCAGCAGCCTGGGGTGCTGGCCCAACATGTCAGTCCGGCCAGCACATAATGGCAAATTTGTAAACAAACTCAGACATTTTACCTATAAATTCAACTGTGGGAAAAAGCTAAACAAATACAAAGCGTTTTGCAGTCTCTGCTGTTCAAAAATGCTTCCTCTCTAATGCACCAGTACAGGAAACTATCTATAGCTATGAAATGAAATATTTTGCATTCTCTAGACATGTACCCATAACTGTTTACCTAAATTTCCGAATAAATGCTGATCTATTTTGAAACTGAAACTCCAGCCGGCTTATCAATGTGTAGAAATTGCCGTTTTTGTAGGTCTGAGAATAGAGTTTCACTTTGCCTTTTCACTGATAACCGGATAGCATGGAGTGTGTGGTTCACGATGGCAACACAAACTTTTAATGTACCTTTGTAGATGTTCTCGTTTCTTCTTCCTTGGAAAAGAGCCTTTCCAGTTCAAGACCTCCTTGTTAGTCCCGACCCCCTCCTGATGGTATGCATGGTGTGGACCCTGCAGAGCAACACAGCCTCTATTGTCATGCCCGTGGCCGTGGACAAGGTGTGAATGGGCGCTCCCTTCAGCACTGCATCTCAAAGCCCTTGACTTTCCCAAGCTACGCACCTGTCAGAACTTTTTCAACCTCTGTGCCCCGGTTCTGTTGAGAAAGAATCTTCCATGTCTTTCTGTTTCCTCAAGCTGCCCTCTTCGCTTAAAGTGTTTTTTTGTAATCAAGAAGCTAGGGTACTGATTTTGCGCTGTTCTTTTATTTTATATATTTTTTTTTAATTGTGCCACTGTTCCTTGAGCTTTTGGGATTTCCCCTCAGTAGTATCCGATCCTCTTGCTTCGTCCATCCTAAGACCAGTGTGTTTGTGTGAGGAGGTAGATCTCTTTATTAATTGTAAACTTTACACCTAGGAACACAGGGCTTCAAGCACATCTTCTGTTTTCAGAATTAAACTCGCCGTGTGAACCACATTGTACCAAACCCATTGATATCATTGTTAGCAGCGCTTGTATTTGTAAGCTTGAGAGTGACCCTAATAAAGGCATTTCTAAATAAACATACAACATTTTATGATTGGAACACATTAATTTTCCCTAGGAATACAGTAATTTGTCTCTATAGTGAAAATTAGTTTTAAGTACAGCACATAGTGGGTGTTTGAAAGGAGAGTATGTATAAAGCAGTATGTAGATGAAAGTGCAGTTTGATTGAAAAGTCCTTGGGACAAAGGACTTTGTGTACAAATCCAGTGTGTGTGCATTAACAGTATGTGTGGATAAAATAAGTGTGTTTCATAAAGCATTCGTGCACCTTCCTGAAGTGAGTTCATAGGATGTGTGTGGATGAAAGGAGTGTATCCATGATTCGAATGTGATAGAAAATAGTGTGTACATAATGGAGTGCAGTTATGATTGGAGTATCTGCATGACAGAAGTGTATATATCAACAAGTTTAGTGCATGACAGGCGTATGCTTATGAAATAGATGTGTATATGCCAGGTTGTAAACATGAAAGCAGTATGCACTTCAGCAGAACAGGTGCATAAACAAAAGTGCACAAACGCAATGCATATATGAAAAGAGTTTAGCCATGTGCAGTGCATGAGGCACGTGTATGCATGAAACAACTATGTGGCATTCTCCTCTCAGCAAAAACAACAAACACTCAACACAACTTGCTGGACAGAACCCTGTAAACCCATGTGACACTGCCCAGATATTCTATATTCTTGGGTATCAATAAGCTCAAAACAGAAAACACAGCAGAACTAAACACTGACAACCGTGCTGTCTTGATGAGTGCTTTAGATGACTAAAACAGGCATCTATCATTTAATTCCACAGACCCTGGTCCCTATTGGCTATTTACCAATACTTTACCACTTACATATAAACATACATTGCTGATGGATAATACCATTCCAATAGATGTCTGCTACTATTCTAATTTACCATTCTAATAAGTGTCTGTTGCTATCCAGAACTGGACCTATTCTCCCCTCTATGTCCTCATCCAAGTCACTTTGAGGCTACTGCAAGTTGGTTTGCAGTGCTGTACAAAAACAATGCACAAATAAATAAACAAATAAATAAATAACATTGAGGGAGAGACCTGTTAATGTATTTTATGTGTTTTTTTGCCAGGTGCTGCATAAATCACCATCAGCACTTTGGGTGGGGATACAGGGAGGAGGGTCAATAGTAAAAAATGTTGCTAGTACATGGACTCTCAATCAGGGAGTGAAGCGATCCTTCACACAAGATGCCAAGGTAAGCAATAGAGCCTTAAGCAGTAGAGCAATACACTACTATGTCTGGGAGGGTGTGGGCATGCAAACAGCCATAGGAGTCTTTCCGAAATGACAACTTTACCTGTTGGTTGGCTTGGTAGGAACGCATTTGCGTCATAATATTAGATGGGCTGCTCTATCTAATGGGTACATTTGGGTAATTGTGTGTGATTTATCTAGTTTTTCTGGGTGTGTACAGTTGGGAGCTAATTATAGCTGAAACCAAGGCAAATTTGATCTGAGTCAAAAAAATATCAGGAGCCAGATCTACTTACATTTCACACAATGCAGGAGTGGATTGCAGGAAAGGAAGATAGCAGAAAGATGTCATATTTACAAAGATATGGCATATTCCTGCTGCCTCCTAATGTTGGTGCGCTGTGTGCTGCTTAACGCCAACACAGCCAACTTTGCACCATGGTGCAAGAGTGCCTGTGTTACGGCCAGGATTGTTTTTATGCAGGAATGGATACCTTCCTGCACAAATACAATCCTTAGAGGCATATTCTGCTTCCTGTGGGTGCTGCAGAATTCAATACAGTGTAATTTTGCACGAGCTACATTTTGCAAACATTATGTGACTGCAAATCCAGGTACATCAACTTGTAGTAGTCCAAGCAATCTGAGCCAAAGGCATTAAGAATCTGTGCTTTATGCTGGAAGGAGTGGAACTGCAATAGGTGCGTCAATGTACAAAGTTGGCTACAGAGTTAACTTGATGTGTCACACAAGAAAGGTAGTTCCTACAAAGGGGAGAGTCTTGCGAGGCTTAGGATCTCAGTTTTCTCTCCATGTAGCTTCAGATGGTTGAAACATATCCATGTATTAATGCCGGGGTGTAGTTTTTAGGGGGTGTGACACCCTCTAAATGACAGCATACATGCCTTGGTAGTTAGGTCTGTGGGCCCTGAGTCCGTTCTGCTATGTCTTTTAGTTTTTCTAATTGTTCGGTTTTCACTAACGCTTTTTAACTTGTTCATTTTGAGATCAGGAACTTGAATATATAAAGTGACCAGTTTACAAAAAACAGTAGCAGATCTGACTGTTAGAGGTAATCCTTGAATGGATGCAAATTTACTACTTTTTAGAATCCACAAGCATTTACAGCAGTAGGTTTTTTAAGTTGTGCCAATCTCACCATTGGTAACACACTACAAAGAAAATAATCACTCAGAAACAGATTTGACATGGCAGGTCATAGACCGTCCACTACTACCCATCCGTGGCGGTAACCTCCAACTTTTATTGAACAAATGTGAGTGTAGATGGATTACACGATGCAACTCTGTAGCCCATGGTCTGAATTCACTTGATGAGTGGAACACAGTGATCACTACAACATAGTATTCCTAGTCCTACATTCATCGTGTGATAGCTGTTTTCTTGCTCTAATTCGGTATGTTCATTTTTGCGAACTGGAACCTAATTCATAAACTTTTTTCAAATTGTTTTTATTCATACTACATGTTTTAACATCTACATTGGTGGTGTAACACTTGTCAACACAGTTGGTCGCAATACACAAGCCCAGAGTTTGTCAAATACATTAGTGATTGTTTCCGCTGTTTTGTAAACTGTTTATGTATTCGATTTCACTCTTTTTACTAATTTACATGTTACACAAGATGCATTATGTTGTTTTTATTCCCTCCTACATGGTAAAAACTTTCTGTGAAAGATCATCCAAATGGACTTGATAGCCAGTATATTGGTTCCGCATTTTGGTAAATTGTTTAATTAATTTTCTTTCGCTTCATATTACTCATCAGATGTAATATGTTGGTCTAATTTCTTAGTGCATGGCACTTAATTCCCATTTGGGTTCATCCAAATATATTCGGTAGCCTCCGTATTACCAATTGTATGTATTGCGTTGTAGTCTACCTAATAACTGTGGAGTTATACTATTATCAGCTCACTGTTTCTATTGTAATAATACCCTTGAATGTAGTCTGAATATGAATATGTATACTGTCACTCCCTCTCGGTGTCTTTCACATACGGCCATGGTTCTATGCCGTTATTTATTTCTATTTTATTACTATCTTTTCCCGTCCCCCGGGGGTATTGAACTCTTGTACCACGCTCTAGTTCTTATTGTCAGGACCTGCGCGTTAAGCACTCTCACGTGATTCTGCCGGCTTCTATATCTTAGATATGCCGTGCAGCACGCTTGAGACGCTTCACTCGTCCTACCTGCTTTTGGACTTATCCCGGCATCCTGATCACATATTCCTTCAAACCTGACGAATCAGTGGAACCAACCACCCGCTGCCCATCGGAATTTTTCTCCGGTAAGACCACGGCGGTTTTTGTCCTTTTCATTTAAACCGTCGGTCTATTGCTATATCTAAACGTCCCTCCCCTTCCCTTTCTTATCTCGTTTCCTTTCAGAACGCTGCCCAGCTTTCCGCACGTTCTTCCCCTTGACGCAGTACTTTCCACAATTGGTAAGTCCACGGCGCCGTTTAAACCTCTGTCCTTTTACTCGGCCCCTGTTTTCCTGATAGCCATTGCCTTCTTAATTTCCTCCCTTTAGACGATATTCCAGCCATTGAAGGCTTCTTCAAATCACACCGCCTACAGTTCCAGTCGTGTAGGACTCACCTTCTGGATTCCCCTCCCCACCTAGTGCCACCAGGTATTGCCCCGACTTTCCTTCCTGCATTTTATTCTTTTTTCTTTGGGTTTCAGTCCTATTGATTTCTCCTTTCCCTCTTGATTCTATAGAGCACTTTAAATAAATCGGGTAACCATCGTCCTGATGATGACCTTGAGTTAGAGAGGTCGAAACGCCGTCGACTCTACAACGCCAATTGCGGCAACCAAAGGGTCATTCACAAATAATGGAATTATGTTTGTGATTGTAAATATTTTTGTTTGACCTACACTGATTACTATTATAATTTTTCGCCGCCTCACGTTGTTTCTAATCACGTGTGTCACTGCGCCGTTTATTCACTAGAACACTTCCAGTGCACATTTGTTTGTTATGGTTACTGCAATTTAGTTGATTTCAGTGCTTCTATATGTAAATAACAATCTTTTTCAATCTCATTGGTCTCCCTTATTTCTTTCCTGTGCTGTGTGATTGATACACCTTTTGAACAGTCCCCCGCTTGATATACCTGTTGAGACGTTGTTTTATTGATGCAATCTCAGGTTTCCAAGCATCAAACCCCCAAAAGGTGATGGGACACGTTTTTGCAAATAGTCTAATCACTAGCAATAGCTCTGGGTACCATCAAAAACGATCATTTTTGTCCACTGTGCCAGTTTAGACAGAGGGACTTATTTAAGGTTTGCCAGATGGAGTAAAGACAGATAGGGTGGCAAGGGATTTTATGTCTGCCACCCTGCCTTTAGTTCGTCCAGTAAATCTGGAGATATTCGCCGATCCTGTGGCGATCCCATACATTGGCAGCAGCCAAAATCATGGCAGTTCCTATCAGCGTAGGAAACGTTTGAGAAATGGCTCTGACAAGCATGATGGCCAGCGGTCAAACATTTCCAGAGTTTTTTGTTTTTTCAAAAGCAAACACTCAAAACAGGTATATTTAAAAAAAAAAAAACTAATGTCCCCCCGCACTATAAGAGTTTCCTCCTATGCTATGGGGTGTCATTTTGCTTTCTTCACTGTCTCTTACCTCCAGGATATACCTGGGGAAGAAGGACAGTAAAAAAAAGCCATACAACTGTCCACTCTAAAAGGGGTGGATGGTCAAATGGCTTTACTCTGACAGAGCCTACCCTGTTGAGCCGTCAGATAAATCTTTAGAACGATATAGTAAATTTCACCTTTGTCAGAGTAATACTTGTTTTCCGCCTGACTCAAGATCAGGTGGGTGGACCTTGAGTTTGTTGGACAGGGTACTCCAACTGTGTTGCAATCGAGTACCTGTCTACCAAACTCAAATTCAGCCCCAGAGGCCCACCCAATGCAAATCTGTACTGACCCTGCTCCTCATGGGGCAGTCCATCCTGAACCTTGGTGATATAACCTATTTACCCAACTGCTTTTTTTAGTTGGGGAAATATGAGGTTCCTCCACCCCCGATTCTCACTGACTAAGGAACTCCCCAGATCAACATTGCACAAATAGTATGGCAGTCAGAGGTTGTAACAAGTGATGTCCCATACGATTTTTAATATGAATTGGGTATTGTCCGCATACATGAAAAGGATGAATTTGAAAGATTGGATGAAACAGGTTAAGGGAGTTACATAAAGTATTAAAAAGAAAGGGAGATAACATTGAGCCCTGAGGGACTCAAAGTAAAGAAGGAACAGGGGAGGGAACTATTTGTTGGGTACTATCTGCTTGAAACTCAGAAAACCAAGTACGAGCAATACCTGCCCACTCAGATTTGCAAGTCTGGCAAGTAGGATTGGGTGGTTCACAGTATCAAAAGCTTCTGAGAGATCTAATAGATTCAGACCATCAGGACTGCAACTATCAGTACAATGTTGCAGTACATCCAGGGACGTCATAACTTCTATCTTCGTATTGAAACTAGGGCAGAAATCAAATTGTTACGGATAAGGAAGCAAATTCTATCTCACAAACTCAGTGAGCTGAGTAATTCTGTCTCTCTAGCAACCTAGCAACTTGCCCAAATAAGGAACTGGGAAATTAAGTGATAATTGGCCAAAAATTTGGGATCCAATGTAGCCTACTTCAGGAAAATAATCACATACACATGTTTTTAGAGGGATGAGAACACAGCTGTTGACGAAAACCATGCCAGGATGTCAATTCCAAGAAGGACGATCCTCAGCTGACTGTTACTATTTCAGAGGACATCACACCAACCCAACCTTCGTTCAAAGCGTGTTTGACTGCCTTTTCCAATTGGATGAAGGAAATTGTCTGCAGGAAATAGGATTGATCCTTTGGGGACTCTTTGTGAGATTGGCGATGCTTTAGAAGTGGAATTGTTTAGATTGATTCGCTGAGATCACTGGTTCAGGAAAGAAGCAAACCACTGAAGAACAGTACCATTGATGCCTGCACACTGAGAGAGGGTGTTTAGGAGGATCTCATGGTTGACAGTATCAAAGGCTGCAGAGAGATCCAGGAGGACTAGGAGGCAGTCCCGGCCATCTTCTAGAAATCTGTGTAGATCGTCTGTGATGTTCAGCATTGCACTTCCTGTGCTGCAGCCTCTCTTGAACCCAGATTGGGAGGTGTCGGGGAGGTTTTTTCAATGTGGTTGATGAGTTGTGCAAGCACACATTTTTGGATGGCTTTGCCAAGGAGAGGGAGGATAGTTATTGGCCTGTAATTGTTAAGGTCTTTCAGGTCGGCGTCTGTTTTTTCAGATGAGGTGGTGATTTGCCTTGCATGGAGCCACTTGATAGGGAGCAGTTGATGATTTTGGTTTATATGGGGGAGAGTATGTGGCTGAGATTTTTGATAAGCACAGCAGAGAGGGGGTCGGAGATGTGCAATGTCGACTTCGTGCAGGAGAGTAATTTGAGGACCTTTTCTTCAGGGATACCGTCAAATTCAGTCCAAGATGCATCATTTTTCTATTGTAGTGGGTTGCGGTTGGTGCTATGGATTGCTGAGAGGGGGAGATTGGGGAGATAGCCATTGGTTTGAGGTAGGGCTTTGTGTGGACCCTCTTTGTTCTGGGGGACAAGCAGGATGCAGGGCGGGGGTTGGGTGGAAAAAGAGAGAGTTCAATGTTAGATATTTTTTCAGAAATTATTTTGAGCAAATTCCTTGCAGCCTTTATTAAAATCATTGCTCGGGCGCTGAGGGAGAGAGGAGGTTTGCTGCTAGATGATGCTGAAGAGGAATTTAGGCCTGTTTCTGGATTGGTCAAGTTGGGCTCGGAAGAAGGAGGATTTTTCTCTGAAGATGCGTTTTGTGTATTTTTGACGTTCAGCTCGGAGGATCGAGAGATTTGCCAGTGAGGGCTGGTGTCTCCAGTTTCTTTCGGCTAAGCAGAATTGTTATCTTTCTTTGTGGAGGTCTTTCTTAAACCAGGATCTGGATGGGATAATCCTTGATTTTTTGAGTTTCCACGAAGCAACTGTGTCCAGGAGTTCTGCCATTTTTGTGTTGTAGTGGGCGGTGAGGTCAACAGCAGATGTGAGGTTGGGGGGTGAGATTTGGGAACTGACTAATCCTTCTAAGTCTACTTGAGGTTTTAGTTGTATGTTCCTTGCCCAATGCTCAGGACGGAGAGTTTAGAGGTAGGCCTTTGGATGGATGGCATTGAGACTGAATATGATTTAGTGGTGGTCAGTACAGTCAGTGGCAGGATAGAGTGGAGGGATAAGGTATTTTGCTTCGAGAGTATTGCGTTGAGGGTAGAGCCTTTCTGGTGGGTAGGTTTATTGCAGTATTGAGTGAGGTCTTTTGCTTTCAGAAGGGTATATAGGGCTTGAACTATAGGATCGTCGGCCTTGTTCAGGTGTAGGTTTAGGTCTCTTAACAATGTCTGTGCTGCCTTTTAGGGAGTTTTGTGTTATTAGGTTTGTTAAGTCTTCCAGAAATTGGGTTCTTAACCCGGAATTTGATAGATGACATAACACTGGATGGGGTTGGGCCCTTTAGAGGCTAGTTGGCTCCTACATATTCAAAAGTAGGGAATTTGGTGTTGTGGAGAGGAGTTAAGCAAAGGTCTTTTTGTGTATGATGGCTAATCCACCACCAGCGTGACCCTTGCAGTCACAGTGAATGATTGAGAAGCCCAGGGGGGTGAGAAGATCTATGTAAGGGAATGAGTGGTTGTTCAGCCAGGTTTCTGTTAGAAAGTAGAGGTCAATAAAGTGCTGCAGGAAAGTTTCAGAAATGTCCGTGGCATGCTTAACTGCCGACCGGCAATTTAGTAGCATGCAGTAAAGCGTGGATGATGTTCTCAGGCCCTGCTGACTGAGCTGGATCGTCGTTAGCTGGGTAGGCGGCCTGGGAGGGCGAGTGGTGCTCTGGGGCCTTCTCGTGCCCAGGAAAGTCATAATCTTGTGGTGGCAGGGTTGGCTAGGGGTGTTGTCATATATTTTGCTCAGCATTTCAGCTTTCCGCTGCGACATTCCAGATGTGGTGTGTCTTGGTTTATGGTGGTGACAAGTGTGGGGGTATAGCTTGTCTAGGGGTGAGGGGTGCGAGGTTGGAGTGTATAGTTGTAACAGGTTCGGCACTCCCACTTCACACAATGCAACAGTAGGAAAACTGTTAAATTACACAGGGGTAAAATTTAATATTCCCACTCCATTCAGTGTAACAGTAGGGTAATTCTTAAATGTCCCTACCTATTAATATTTTAATAAAGAGGTAATGGTAGGGACTGATGCAGCGCGTACAATAAAACTATTCTCCTCCTAGGTCACTTATCGGTCATCCAGGGGCAAACTATATTTTCTTACATCCACATGACGATGGGGCCCCCCATAAACATCGCCTATCACACACGCACACACCTGGATTTCCTTTACACCTTTACGAAATTCTATACTCCTAGGAGAAGCATGAGAACTAAATGGAAAACACCATTTATGTACCGCTGGAAGGAGCCGGGATATCTTATTACCTTAACCTATCGCTTTCTTTTAGTTATTTCTTAAGATATTCCTGCTCATTGTTTTGTCGATGAATCATTCATGTAAGAAATTAGTTCATAGTGATTAAGACCAGCTAAATCGCAATAACCAATTACTGGTGTCACAATCATTTAGTAAAATAACCACTGAGTCGTTTGATTTAAAGAATCTTACATTTTATATAATTTTAAAAACATGAAAAAGAATTTAAACTTTTTATTCGGTTATTCATTCATTATTAATTCAAACATTTATTAAGCATAATCAATTTTATTGCAGAAAGGAAATTTTGGTCATGAAGCAAAACCCTAATTACCTCCTACCTTCCTAATTTAGCCTAATGATTTCTAACCTAAGTTTAAGAATTAGAAATAACCTGATTCTCATACTCAACTGGAAAATTAAGACAGCAACAGAAACTTCAGCTCGTCAGCATCAGCTACCTGCAACCCGTCTCATCTAACAGTCTTTCAGCATCTCCCGCTCAGTAATGGATAGATCAGGACCACCAAGCACTGGAAGCCACCAACACCAACACGACTCTCCAACTCCGATCGTGACTGTGACCCCCTCCCACTAAGAGTAGGCCCTCTTATACCCTAATTCTAACTTTGCTAACTAATTGTTGCAACATTAATAACACGCTTTTCTTTCATTGGTCCATTCATTTAATCTATTCATTCTTTAATCAAGTTCTCTCGGATCCAACTGGTCCTTGGATCATTTCCTTTCTCACAGTTCAAGACATGTTTCCATCCGCTTCGATCAGTACATTTGTAACTTCTTTCGATACATTCGAGAACTCTGCAGGCATTGTCCTTTCTCTTAAAATGGTTTCCCACGGTTCCTTGCTGATCACCACGGCACACTATCAGTTCAATTAGGTCACATCAGCCTTGACCATTCTCGCATCCTAGCCTCTCAGCAACATCACGAGGTTAGCTTTTCTCCAACTTTTCTCCCTTGTCACGTTTCCCCGCACTTGCGCACTTCATTAACTGGCAGCCATTTTATATCGCCACTCGTTTATACTTAGAAGCACTATTTTGAAATAAACAAAACATAATTAAAGTAGAGAAACATAGCCTTTTCGTTTCCCTCCCGTCATCTACGTACCCCAATTAGTTATTACTTAGCAGAAAGCAACATTTAAGCTGTTCCTTACTTACCATCACTATTGTTTTTGCAACGACACGTTTATATTCTATGAAGCACAAATCATGCATTTATTATAAAATTAGTACGCAATTATTTTTATGTTATAATTAGACACACAGACATCTGTTAATAGATTATTCAGCACATATACTTGCGTATTACCCTTCCCCACGTACAGTGTTGATTAATACATTTAAACGAACACTTTATTAATTATTTATAAAATTTGTTAGGGGTTAAATTTTTTATTTTCTCTGCTCCATCAACTCCCCCTTTGGTGATTTTTAAATCACCACATAAAACCCAAGTTATACTTCTTTTTCAGGCAGCATATGTCTTTCATCCTTTTGCTTTTTGTTAGTTACACATCTGTTTCCCTTTCATCTTGTCTTCTTGTCTCCTTATACATGCTTTCTTTCATTTTCTCTAACTCAATTTCACCCATTTCTCTCTCTCTCTCTTTCATTATTCTGTTATTTCTTTTTATCTTATTCTGTCTTATTTTTCTTTTTATACATGTTATTACAATTTTCAACACCATGGCTAACAATATTACTATAGTTGCTATTATTATAACTTTCCCTATCATTAGTCTACTCATTCTGGTCAACCAATTTGCTACGGAAGAAAACCCTCTACCAAGTTTTCCCAAGACACTTTCAACCTCCAGTGGAACTAATTCTTTGTGCAAATTTGTAATATTTGTAATATACTTCTGTATATTTTCACTTTTATCAGGAATGTAAGTGCAACAATGTTGGACTTTCAGCATTCCAAAGACTCCACCCTCTTTTGCCAAAAGAATATCAAGGGCAAGCCGATTTTGCATCACCATAGCTCTCATAGCAACCATTTCGGTATTTACCATCAAGAACCCTCCCGCAGTATCTGTAGACAAACGATCTACTACTGTGGATAACTTCCAATTTTAAATGCATTCAAAGATATTCCCACTGCTGGTATTAATGCTCCAAAAATATCACCTACAATTTCTGAAAAACTTTCCCTCTTTCTACGTGTAAAACTATTAATCATCTTGTATGTTCCTTTTTCTTCTCTGTCCATATGAAAGATTTTTGGAAAGACCAGGCCTACATAGCAAGTTCCATACCAATGGTCCGGTAACCTGTAATAAGCTCTATTCCCACAAATATAATAGATACCTGGAAATATTGGATCTTTTCCACCTTTGAATCCCCAACCTCCCAAAATTTGATAATTGTCATGGCAGATACTGGAACCTACAAAGTAATTGTCATAGACTGTCTTATTTCTCCTAATACACAACTTTCCTGTTTGCGGCCAATCTAATGTCATTGCTGCATTTATCTTTTTCCCTTCATGATTTCCTTCCTCAAACGTCCATAGATGTGTTCCTTCCTCTTTTATTGCTTCTTTTGAAATTTCATTCTTCTTTCTTCAACCATTTCTAAAAATACCTTTTCTTCTTTCTTTAACTCACAGGTAAGGTTGTTATTTACTATTTCTTCTAATGTTAATTTTCTATGTTCTAGAAAGAATTCTCCTAAAATCTTTGCTTGTTTTACTTTGTTAAGTTCTGGTACTACCGGAACGTTTGCAAAAATCTTATCTATATCAGTATAATAAGACTCTAATCTACCTGTTTTATAAAATAAACTTGCTATTACACTACAGGTTATTCCATAAGTTAGAGGTAGGTGATGATAAGTCACACCTTCTGACACTGATGCAGGCAACTGCATACAAACATAACAATCTCTCACATCCATTGTCTCTACATATTCGTACAACAATTTTGTAAAAACATTTTTAGAAAAGTCTGTTACTGACTTATCCTTATGTAATTCTCCACTACTTCTTAAAATAACTGGTTCTTTAATATTAGTTTCTTTTTCTGGTTTAGTATCATTCTTCGCTTCTATTACAGCTAAACTAATAGGAATTGTGATTGCTAAAACTATCCATACGGTCATTAATAAACCTGTACAAAAGCAGCACATTTTACACCATCTTTTTACAAACTCACATTTATCTCTTCTATCCCTAGTATTTTCCATTTTGCTTTTATCTTTTTGTTAAGTTTCAGAAAATTGTGTCACTACACCTCAGAAATGACTTAGATGCCACTCTGCTTTCAAAAAGTCTTTGCTTGGTACTTTCTTTTAATTCTCTCCAGAATTCTTTCGTTGTCACATCCGGTGATTTGTCATATCCAGTAAAATTGTCATGTCTGGCAGAAGCACTATAAGTCTTCACTTCAGGTTTGTTGCATCTCACCTTTACCCATTCGATTTCTTAGTCTCGGGTTCTCGTGAGTGTTTCCTTCTTCCTTGTAATCCGTCAGTGCAATATGTAGCCACTCAGGTGACTTGTACTTTGCATTCACTTTCTTCGTTCTTTTAGACTTTTGCAGTCGTTTTCCACTTGGCTTTTCTTGTCCCTTTTGACTTGTTATTTCATTCACTTGTTCAGCACTTTCTTCTCCTGCTCTTATTATTCTATATCTCAATTTTCTTATATAGTTGCTGGGCCAATTATCTCCTTTTCTTGGCCGTTTGGCTTCACCTTCTTTTTCTTCTCTTTCTGATTTCCAATTTCTTTTTCTTGATTCAGTTTTTGTTTTCTCCTCTTCTCCACTTTCTTCAGATTCGGTTTCAACTTTTTCACTATTGTCTCTTATTTTGAAGCTTACGATTTCGTCGTCTCTTACTGGTGGATCTGTTTTCTTCTTCTTGTGTTCCCTTATTACTGTCCCTCCTCGGTGTTCTTCCGATTTGGTGTTTTCCTCACTTTCTACTTCTAAATTTCCCTGTTCTTTTGTTTCTCTATCTGTCCCTATTGCTCCTCGGGGTTCTTCTCGATTCTCTAGCTTTTTGTGTACTTCTTTCCCTACTTCGTCTATTAATATTATTTCTGAAGGATTTCCACCATAACTTGTACTTGGTTGCTCATCTAGATCATTTTCTTCTCTAATTGGTTTATAACCCCAAGTTCTCCTTCGAAATTCTTCACAGTTTGCAACTGAATCATCAGATCTTGAACTTGTATCAGATATTTCCAGATGTCGACTTACAGGTCGATCTTCAGGTTCTGGAATTTCTAAATTTCTTCCTTCTTCTTCTTCCTCCTCTTCTTCTCTAGAGGTGCTCGCAGTTGGGGTTTCCAGATGTCGACTTTCAGGTCGATCTTCAAGTTCTGGCACCCTTTCTCTTATTCCTGTTGTCCCAGCCGTTAAACTTTTATCCCACACTTCCAGACGTCGACTCACATGTCGATCAGTAGGTTCTTGAACTCTGATTGTGTGGCTGGCATGGACCCAGTTCTTTACTCCTGCACACTTGACTGCAGTCGTTGTCACTAGGATTACCTGTTGTGGCTCGTCCCAGCGAGGAACTAGACAGTTTCTTCTCCTGTGGATTTTTATGCGGACCCAGTCTCCTGGATTCAAGTCGTGGGCTGGTTTTCTTTCAAGAGTGATCGCATCCGGTCCAACCTGATGAAACACAGAACGCACCACATCAGCCAGTCCCTTGCAATAATCCAGTACTAGATCATCAGTTATAGTCAATAACTTGTTGACATGTACTTGTGCTTGTCTCATTGCTCGTCCCATGATCATCTCATGAGGACTAAGTCCAGTTTTCTTTTCAGGGATGCTTCTGATGGTCATCAGAACAAGGGGCAGTGCATCTGGCCATTTGAGTCCTGTAGCTTGACACATTTTTCCTAATCTGTTCTTAATTGTTCCATTAATTTGCTCGACTACCCCAGAAGCCTCTGGTCTGTATGCACAATGTAGTTTTTGTTTAATACTCAATGCTTCACAAATCAATTGGATCAACTCATTTTGAAAATGTGTTCCTCTATCTGTCTCAACCGTGACTGGAAAACCATACCTTGGAATGAACTCTCGCAGCATAAGTTTTGCCACCGTTGTTCCATCATTCCTTCTAGTGGGGTATGCCTCCACCCAATAAGAAAACAAACAGACGACCACTAGAACATATTTTAGTCTGTTACAAGGGGGCATTTCGATAAAGTCCAATTGCATTCTAGTGAACGGACCTCCTTCTCGTCCTATTGTTCCTAGACTCACTACTGTCTTTCTTCCTGGATTAAACTGCTGACAAATAAGACATCTTTGACAAAGGCTTTCAGCTATCGCTCTGAATTTTGGGTTATACCAGGTTTGTCTGAAAAGTCTGATCATTGCATCTCTCCCAATATGAGCTTGCCCATGGTACATCCGTGCCATGTCTGCAATCATGCTATCAGGCATAACTGGTCTTTCATCTCTGTACACCCACACACCATTATTTTCCTGTCTTCTACATCCTGCTTTTATCCAGTAATCTTTTTCCTCATCATTTGCAGCTTCCTGTAACTGTCTCACTTCATCCCATGTCTCGACAGTGTTAGTAAAAAGCAAAGGAGAAGAGATATGCTCCCTTTCTCTATTCTTATTCAGGGACACCATGTTCTCTGCACAATATTTGGCGATCTCATCAGCATAGTTGTTTCCAACAGCTATGTAATCTTCGTTTTTCTTATGTGCCTTGCACTTCACTACAGCTATTTGTTTAGGCAGCTGTATCGCCTCAAGCAGCTTTTTAACAAAATCTCCATTTCTGATAGGTGTTCCTGCAGACGTCAAGAAACCTCTTTGTGACCAAATCTGACCGAAGTCGTGTACAATACCGAAACCATATTGGCTATCGGTCACAATCGTAACTCGCACATTTCTTCCTAATTTACATGCTTGAATCAAAGCAATCAGTTCCGCAACTTGTGCAGACCTTATTCCTTTCAGACAAGACGCTTCCATCACAGTTGCCACTGTGCATACTGCGTAAGCTGCGCTTAAAACTCCTTCTTTCGTTCTCAAACATGAGCCATCCACAAACATGACATAATCTGATTCCTTTAACGGTTCATCTTTTATGTCAGCTCTTGGTTTTGTGCAATATTCCAGCACATTCAGACAATCATGATCTACTTCGTCTTGTTCAATTATACTCTCTTCATCTGGCAATGATGTTGAAGGATTCACATTCATGCATCTATCTATGGTCACATTTTCAGCACTCAAGATTACTTTTTCGTACTTAGTCAGCCGACTATGTGTCATGTACTGTGTTTTTGTTCTTGTCAAAAGAATTTCTACTGAATGGGGAACATATACTCTCAGTGGATACCCCATCACTATACCTTCACTTTGTTCCAGACTTACACAAGTAGCAGCAACTGCTTTCAGACATCCGGGCAATGCTTTTGCTATAGGATCTAAAACAGCTGAAAAATAAGCAATTGGTCTTTTCATTGTTCCATGTTTTTGTACCAGTACTGAAAACGCACATCCATCTCTTTCACTGCAATACAATTCAAAATCCTTCTCATAATCAGGCATGCCTAAAGCAGGGGCCTCACACAATTTCTTTTTCAACTCTTTGAAAGATTTCATTTCTTCGTTATTTAACTCAAAAGGGTCTCTTACATCTTTCTTGGTCAATTTTTGTAATGGTTTTGCAATCAAAGAGAAACCACTTATCCATTGTCGGCAATATCCAACCATTCCCAGAAACATTCTTACCTCTCTTTGCGTCATTGGTGCTCTCATTCCTTGAATCATTCTTACTCTTTCTGTCGCTATCTTTCGCACTCCTTTCTCAATTTTATGCCCTAAATATTGAACTTCTTTTGGCAAAATTGCAATTTTGAAGGGGACACTTTATGTCCTCTTTTCTCTAGATGGTTCAGTAAAGCAATTGTATCACTTACACATGCTTCTTTTGTTTTCGATGCCACCAATAGGTCATCGATATACTGCACCATCACTGACTTTTCTGGCATTTTCAAATCTTCCAGAGATTTCTTTAGAATCTGATTAAAGATTGAGGGGCTTTCTGTATACCCTTGAGGAATTCAGCACCATGCCAAAATACGCTCTCCGAACCGGAACGCAAATAATGGCTGGCTATCTGGATGTAAAGGAATAGAGAAAAATGCGTGACACAAATCTATCACTGTATACCACTCAGCTTCGTGTGGAATTTGATATAGAATTACTGCAGGGTTTGGCACTATTGGGCAACAGGGCACAACTATTTTGTTGATCTTTCTCAAATCCTGTACTATTCTGTATGTACCGTTTGGCTTTTTCAGTCCCATAATAGGTGAATTACATGGACTGCTCATTATTTCTTTTAGAATTCCCTGTTCAATCATTTTATTTATTACAGGAGTTATTCCTTCAATTATTTCTGGAGTTAATTTGTACTGTAGGCGTATTCGGGTAAGTTGTTCCTTCTTTTACTGTTACTTTTACGGGATCAACTTCTTTCATTAATCCAATATCTTCTCCTGTAAAATCCCACACACTTTCTTTCACTGCAATTTTTAGTTCTTCTGGAAGTTTTTCTGCATCAAATGCAGGAAACAAACCATTCATTTCAGGTTCCTGATTCATCAAAGTTACTTTATACAATACATCTTCATCTGAGGTCTGAAATCCAATTCCATCTGGTGTACAATAAATTGTGCAATTCATCTTGCACAAGAGGTCACGTACCTAAAAGATTTACAGGACTACAATCGCACACTACAAATTTATGCATTTTGCTAAAAGAACCAATTTTACTTCCACTAATTCAGTAAGTGGTGTTTTAATCTGCTGATTTGCTACTCCTACCACTTGGATGTATTCACCTGAGAGAGGAAGGTTTGGAATTTCCACTGATCTAACAGTAGAACGGGTAGCTCCAGTATCGACAAGGAATGTTACATTTGCACCATTCACTTCTCCATCCACAAAGGGACCAGACTGATCTACCTCTAGAGTTGCGCCAAGTACGCACTCTTTTCCCTCTCCTGGGCACCGTCAGAACCTTTCATCCGGCTCATCCTCACTCTGACGCAACCAATACTGAGAAATGTTAGCTGCTCGCGGCAACTGTGTTACCTGCTCTCCTCCGTAGAATCCTGTTTCTGTACTGTATCTTTGCTGGTTAACAGTGTTGGGAAGTGGTGGTTGCGGCACCTGACTTTGTTGAACAACTACCTCATTCTGCACCTGTGGAGTTAATGATTGATTTTCCGGATTAGGTTTAGGTGGGAACTTACACTCGTTTCTCCAATGCCCTAATTTTCCGCAATTATGACAGGGCCATTTCTTCTTTGCCTCCTCTAGACTCACTTGACCTTTCCCTTTACCTATGTTAGGTCACGTTTTATTCTGTCCTGTTTCATTCCCACTATTATTATCCAATTGAGCTTCTTGTTTTTCTGCCACTTTCACCTGTGCCCACATTGCCTTCTCTTTCGATTTACGCTGTCTACTCTCAATATCATCACTGCAATACTTAGCATACCTCAGCACCTCGTCTACTGTGCCATTCTGCCAGTTGATCATATGCTGTTTAATCATTTCACTAATCTCTGGTTTCAATCCAAACACAAATCTGTACACAAAATGACTCATATCTTTTTCACTTAATTCCTCATATCCACTATACTGCTTGAAAACCAACAACAACCTCTCATAATAGGCATGTACAGACTCTTTACTTTCCTGTGTAGTTCTATCAATTTTTACCCAATCTGTCTCTTTAGGAGGAATCTTATTCTTCAAAAAGGTAATCACCTTATCATACTTCTTCATCACCTCAGGACCTGGAGCTCCTGTCTTAGGATCTCTTGGATATTCTGTAGTTGGCCAGTCAACGGTAATCTTACACTCTGACCACAAATCAGTTGGTACCACTATGTCAAATAATCCATCTAAATCTATCCACAACACCTTTGAAACCTTTACAAACCTCTCTACTTGTCGGTACCATTCAACTGGTTTCTCTCTTAGCTTCGGAAAGTCATTTGTGAATGACAGTATATCCTGCCTAGTCCAGGGAACATGCACATAACTACCACCTGGAGTTTCTCTCATAGGGTATTCTCTGGCAACAGGTTCTTTTTCAGTTATCATAAAAGCCAAAGAAGCTTTGTCTGTAGTTTTCTCATTCTTTTTTGTCCATCTAACCTTCCATCTGTCCACATCACCCCATTTTCTCAATAACACAATTAACTCTTTTATCTGTGTCAGCCTTCCTGCCGTGTTCAAATTTTCAATATCTTTTTCACAAAAGTCTACTCTATATGGTTTCTGCAACGTTTTCACTTTCGCAAAGTCTATTCCAATTTCACTGGCTACTTCTTCTAGTTTGTCATGTAAATTCTTTGCTCTCCATGTAATACTTTTGCACAGAAACATTATTTCATCATCCTGGTAATTTTTATCTTTTCTGTACCAATCGTTCCTAGAATTAATTCTTCCATGTCAATTTTTAACCTAATTACATCTAATGGTTTTTCTTCTGGTTCTTTTATTTTAAATGCCTTCATCCACTCATTTAACTCATCAGGAGTCGGACCTATGGGTGTATTATTTAGTTCTACCCAATTACCACTCTTTTCAGGAGTCTCTGTTGCAGATTCTGTTACCATATGCATTTTCCTACCATTGCACTCATTCACAGTCAAATTTGTAGGTGGACTTGGTCTGTAAGTACTAGCCAAATTACTTGTACTTGCACTTTGTTCCATCCTTTCTTTTTCTCTCTGAAATTGTGAACTCATGGGAATCACTAAAGATCGTTCATCAATTTTCTGATTCTCAAAAACTGGTATTACTGGACCTATTGTTACAGGTACAGTCACTGCTTCCATATTTTTCGTTAATTCTCTAATCTTCTCAGTTAGTTCTTTGTTGTCCTTGCTAATTCGCTTGCATTGTCGCTTTCTATTCCTTCATTTTGTGAAGTTCTCATTTGATCATGTGACCTATTTATTTCAATTCTTTTTCCGGACTTTTATTTCGCATAGTCTCTATTAGCGGCGCATTTGGTGTCACCACTGTAGAACTCTGCTGATACGGAGGTGGATTTCTATTTAAAATATCTTCCAGCAATTCATCATCCGTTTCGCTCTCATGCTTATATTTCTCCCTCTCCATATGTTTCTTTTTCTCAGTACGTTTTCTCTTAGTCTCTTCCTCAACTGTAAAAGCTGGAAACAAACCTCCTGTCATGTTAGCACATCTCCATCGTTTTATTCTATCCTCATGATTTATTCCCCACATTCTTCCAGGCATAAACTCATGATCTCTTAAACCTCTAAATCTCTCTCGCTCATACATCTCATCCTCCCATTCTGTCAACGCTTCAAACTGTGTCAGTCTAGGTCTAGGTTCTAGATTTGTCATCTTTTCTCGCAAATTTCGCAAAACCGCTACACTAAATGAACCATTTTCAGGGAAAGCTAATGCACCATCATTCTTCGTATACTTTGCCCAATTTTCTAACCATATACATGTATGATATCCATATTTCAGCATCATATGTGAAGCTGCTGATTTCGGCGGAGGAATTACTTGTCCCTCTCTAGTCACAACCTTTTTGTCTTTGTTAAAGAAATTCTTTATTTTTGTCGTCCATGACGTTCTCTCCCTTTCATACTCGTAATACGGCATGTTTTCGATTTGTTTTTCTCTTCACACCAGCACTGTTCTGTGTATGGAACTTCAACCAATTACAGCGCGACTCACACTAACGCACCAATCAGAACGATTCCCTTCGTCCGCAGACCAATCAATCATAGCGCGGCACTTTTCTACGTCACTCCTGACTCTGTTGTTCACGTGACTAGCGCACTATCCAATCCTAGCGCGGCACTTTTTCTACGTCACTCCTGCTCTTTTACCCCTCCTTTACAAAATTTATCGACAATTTTCTTTTCACTGTTTTCTTCGTTAGTTAC
This sequence comes from Calotriton arnoldi, assembly GCA_963921515.1. NCBI lineage: Eukaryota > Metazoa > Chordata > Amphibia > Caudata > Salamandridae > Calotriton > Calotriton arnoldi. Next base: position 4,656,403 of record CAWUFW010000192.1, on the reverse strand, counting down.
AACAATTAAAACAATTCCATAGTCTGATTCGCTAAACAAAAGTGACAGCTTTGTCCTTTTACACAAGAATCCTGTATTTCCAGTAGGCAGCGCTTACCTCTACCCTACCACAGAATTTTTAACTCTCACCGATAAAGTAGCACTACCCTCTACCTTACCCTTCTTTCAAGCAAACAATTTACTCGTTTCTCTGGGGATAAGACACATGTGGAGACTAGGCTCCTGAGAATTAAGGCCAAAGTTTCACAAGAAAACGTGATTTGCTATCTCAGTTATACACCTTTCGTATAGAAAATCCCTAACATAACACAACCTGTGTTATTACCAAAATGAATTCAGACCATGTACCAAATTCCATGTGACTTCTCTTGCCACACGTGTTCCACTTCCTACATCCCAGAAGCGTGAAAACTCACATATAACATAACACGACTCAACATATAGTATTAGTCATCAAAAATAATCAACAAATCAATAATCAATAATCACTAAACTAATCTATAGAAAACCATAACTCTGCTACCAAGAAATCTGATGCAGCGCGTACAATAAAACTATTCTCCTCCTAGGTCACTTATCGGTCATCCAGGGGCAAACTATATTTTCTTACATCCACATGACGATGGGGCCCATAAACATCGCCTATCACACACGCACACACCTGGATTTCCTTTACACCTTTACGAAATTCTATACTCCTAGGAGAAGCATGAGAACTAAATGGAAAACACCATTTATGTACCGCTGGAAGGAGTGGGATATCTTATTACCTTAACCTATCGCTTTCTTTTAGTTATTTCTTAAGATATTCCTACTCATTGTTTTGTCGATGAATCATTCATGTAAGAAATTAGTTCATAGTGATTAAGACCAGCTAAATCACAATAACCAATTACTGGTGTCACAATCATTTAGTAAAATAACCACTGAGTCGTTTGATTTAAAGAATCTTAAATTTTATATAATTTTAAAAACATGAAAAAGAATTTAAACTTTTTATTCAGTTATTCATTCATTATTAATTCAAACATTTATTAAGCATAATCAATTTTATTGCAGAAAGGAAATTTTGGTCATGAAGCAAAACCCTAATTACCTGCCTACCTTCCTAATTTAGCCTAATGATTTCTAACCTAAGTTTAAGAATTAGAAATAACCTGATTCTCATACTCAACTGGAAAATTAAGACAGCAACAGAAACTTCAGCTCGTCAGCATCAGCTACCTGCAACCCGTCCTCATCTAACAGTCTTTCAGCATCTCCCGCTCAGTAATGGATCGATCAGGACCACCAAGCACTGGAAGCCACCAACACCAACACGACTCTCCAACTCCGATCGTGACTGTGACCCCCTCCCACTAAGAGTAGGCCCTCTTATACCCTAATTCTAACTTTGCTTACTAATTGTTGCAACATTAATAACACGCTTTTCTTTCATTGGTCCATTCATTTCATCTATTCATTCTTTAATCAAGTTCTCTCGGATCCAACTGGTCCTTGGATCATTTCCTTTCTCACAGTTCAAGACATGTTTCCATCCGCTTCGATCAGTACATTTGTAACTTCTTTCGATACATTCGAGAACTCTGCAGGCATTGTCCTTTCTCTTAAAATGGTTTCCCACGGTTCCTTGCTGATCACCACGGCACACTATCAGTTCAATTAGGTCACATCAGCCTTGACCATTCTCGCATCCTAGCCTCTCAGCAACATCACGAGGTTAGCTTTTCTCCAACTTTTCTCCCTTGTCACGTGTTTCCCCGCACTTGCGCACTTCATTAACTGGCAGCCATTTTATATCGCCACTCGTTTATACTTAGAAGCACTATTTTGAAATAAACAAAACATAATTAAAATAGAGAAACATAGCCTTTTCGTTTCCCTCCCGTCATCTACGTACCCCAATTAGTTATTACCTAGCAGAAAGCAACATTTAAGCTGTTCCTTACTTACCATCACTATTGTTTTTGCAACGACACGTTTATATTCTATGAAGCACAAATCATGCATTTATTATAAAATTAGTACGCGATTATTTTTATGTTATAATTAGACACACAGACATCTGTTAATAGATTATTCAGCACGTATACTTGCGTATTACTCCTTCCCCACGTACAGTGTTGATTAATACATTTAAACGAACACTTTATTAATTATTTATAAAATTTGTTAGGGGTTAAACATTTTTATTTTCTCTGCTCCATCAGGACCAACAATAAAACCTACTATTTACCTATAGTTAAGGCCCTAACCCACAACACAGGTGTAGTAAAAAACTATGCCTGCCTTTTAATTTTATAAAGGCAGCCATTAGCTAGTTAGATACTGGCTTGTCATCACCATCTACAGCGGTATACTGCAAAGTTACAGTGGTATATCATGGCACAATATATCACGAAGGGAAACATTTTTCATTGCATTACCCTTGCATCATTCATGGTGTTGCAAAGGCAATGCAATACGTAAGTCAGATTTACCAAATAACGCAAGGCCACCATCCATCACCTTGCTATGCTTGATAAATTTAGAAAAATGGAAGTCAGGCAGCGCAAGTGGCTGCCTTGCATTACTCTGCATACCATATTCTACATTCCTGAAAAAGTATATGTACATCCATTCAGCCATTTTCACATTACGTCTCTATACACAAGACTCTACGACATGCCACTCCACTCCACTTCACTCCACTGTACGACGCAACACTCCACTGTATGACACACCACTCCACTTCACTGTATGGCACAACACTCCACTCTAGGACAAGCCACTTCACTCTAAGACATGCCACTTTACTCTATGACAGTCCACTACACTCTATGATATTCCACTGTATGCCACTACTATGGCACTCCCCTCTATACTATTCAACTGTATGTCACTCCACTCTACACCAATACACTCTACGCTATTTCACTGTACTGTATGCTACTGCATTGTACTCAACTAGATGCCACTCCAGTGTACGCCATTCCACTCCACACTACACTATTGTATTGTATTGCATGCCACCCTACTCTACGCCATTCCACAGTACGCCACTCCACTCCATTGCCTGTCACTCCACTGTACGCTATTCCAATTTACACCACTCCACTCTTTGGCACTCCACCCTATGCCAGACCACTATGCTATTCCACGTTATGCTACTCCACTCTATGCTATTCCACTCTACGGCACTCCATTCTACTCTACAACACACTACTCGGCTCTGCAGCACTCCTGTGTACTCCACTCTACTCTACAACACGCCACCACAATCCACTCTACACCACTCCACTCTACTCTACAACACACTACTCAGCTCTGCACCACTCCTGTGTACTCCAATTTACTCTACAACACGCCACCACACTCCACTCTACGCCAGTCTATGCCACCCGTCTTCTACAACACCGTATACCACTCCTCCACACTTCAACACTCTCCTTCACTCTGAGACTTTCTAATGCTCTATGACATGCCCCTCCACTCTATAGCACTCCACTGTACCGTATACTACTCTCTGCCACTGTATGCCACTCCACTGTACGTCACTCCATGCTGCACCACTATACACTACTACAGACTACGCTATTACACTCTACACCACTCTACAGTACACCACTCTAATCTGACACTCTACCCAATTCCCTTTATACCACTCTACCTCACATTACTGCATTCTACACTATGGCACACTACTCCACTCAGCTCTGCTCCACTACTCCAGTCTACACTACTCTGTGACACTCAATTCTATGATCCTCTATGCCACTCCTCGCTACCATTCTGTACATGGTGAAGGCATGTGTGGTAAAAGCATGCAAATGTACCTATATGGTTGCGTGGTATGGCATTGCATGGTAATGACAAAGTTGTAAAGGCTGATTCCCTAGCCATCATCTAAAAGAACATATTACATAATGCATATTAATATGTAAACAAAGGCAAAGCAACATAAAGAGACTGAATTCCTGGTACCAGCATTAAAATATAATAATAAGCATTAATGCCTCGAAGTTGACAAAAATTATAAAACCAGTTTATACTGCATTGCAGAGTAATACAACATCAGTCTTTAATTGCAGTTAAAAATCAAATGGCAATAGTGAAGTATTCTGGGACACAAAACTGGCCCAAATTTCTTTTAGCATTATTTAGAAAACCATTTATAATTTTCAGACACAAAAATTATGAATTCAATATCTTCATGTACATCAAGTTTTATATTAATAGAGAAAAAGTTAAATTGCATTAAAAATTATCTGGATAAACACCAGGTTATGCAGCTTTTCCTTTGAAATATCTGGCCTTTCTGCTGCTAGTGTGTGTTTCTGGTGAGGAAAGTGTGTTTAAATGCAAAGTGTGTTTAAGGCTGCAGTACCGCCTCCTGTCTACAGGGGCAGACCCGAGCAAAAATATAAACACACTTGGCACAAGGCAGTTTTAAAAAAAGTTGTAAAAATTGACACAGGTGTTGCTTAAGTCGTTTTTGTTTATCATTTAGAAGACATTGCCTTGTGGGGACCTGGGTTCAGGTCCCCACAGTGCAATCAAGTCCCCACAGCATAAGTGTGTTATCACACCCAAGTCCCCACAAGGATAGTCTCTCTCTCACACACACACACACACACACACACACACGCACGCACGCACGCACGCACACACTCGCACACACACACACACACTCTCACACACTCACACTCTCACACACTCACACACTCACACACTCTCACACTCCAGTAAGCGCCACAGAGCTGCGTTGCAGAGAGGTGTAAAAAGGGGCGTGGCCTCTGAACACCTCTCTGCAACGCAGCTCCCTGGCGCATACTGGAGGTACATGGTGGGCTAGTTGGCCCCCAGGGACCCTCAGGATTGAAGAGGAATTAATTCCCCAACTTAAAACGCGCCACAGGGTGTGTTTGCACACATGTCACCTCAGGCCCGCCCCTTCCTTCACCACTGTGCAAACGCGCCCACTGGTGAGTTGTAAGTTGGGGAATTAATTCCCCTTGAATACTGAGGGTCCCTCGGGGCCAACTAGCCTACCAGGTACCTCCAGTATACGCCAGGGAGCTGCGTTGCAGAGAGGTGTTCAGAGGCCATGCCCCTTTTTACACCTCTCTGCAACACAGCTCTGTGGCGCTTACTGGAGGTACCTGGTGAGCTAGTTGGATCCCAGGGACCCTCAGGATTCAAAGGGACTTTATCCCCCAACTCAAAACGCGCCACGGGGTGCGTTTGCACAGTGGTGAAGGGAGGGGGCGGGGCCTGAGGTGACATGTGTGCAAACACACCCTGTGGCGTGTTTAAGTTGGGGAATTAATTCCTCTTCAATCCTGAGGGTCCCTGGGGCCAACTAGCCCACCACTTACCTCCAGTAAGCGCCACTGCGCTGCGTTGCAGAAAGGTGGCCCAGGCCAAGCCCCTTTACACCACTCTGCAACGCAGCTCTGTGGCGCTTACTGGAGGTAAGTGGTGGGCTAGTTGGCCCCAGGGACCCTCAGGACTCAAGGGGATTTAATCCCCCAATTTACAACGCACCAGGGAGTGCGTTTGCGCAGTGGTGCAGGGAGGGGGCGTGGCCTGATGTCACAGGTGTGGAAACGTGCCCTGTGGCGCGTTTTAAGTTGGGGAATTAAGTCCCCTTGAATCCTGAGGGTCCCTCGGGGCCAACTAACCGCCCAGGTATGTCCAGTAAGTGCTACAGAGTTGCATTGCAGAGAGGTGTAAAATGGGGCATGGCCTCGGACCACCTCTCTGCAACGCAGCTCTGTGGTGCTTACTGGAGGTACATGGTACGCTAGTTGGACCCAGGGACTCTCAGGATTCAAGGGGACTTAATCCCCCAACTTAAAACGTGACACAGGGCGCCTTTGGCAGTGGTAAAGGGAGGGGGTGGGGCCAGAGGTGACGTGTGCAAACACGCCCTGTGGCGCCTTTTAAGTTGGGGAATTAAGTCCCCTTTAATCCTGAGAGTCCCTGGGTCCAACTAGCCCACCATGTACCTCCAGTAAGCACCACAGAGCTGCGTTGCAGAGAGGTGGTCTGAGGCCATGCCCCATTTTACACCTCTCTGCAATGCAACTCTGTGGCACTTACTGGACATACCTGGTGGGTTAGTTGGCCCCCAGGGACCCTCAGGATTCATGGGGACTTTATCCCCCAACTTAAAACGGCCACAGGGCGTGTTTGCACACGTCACCTCAGGCCCCCCCCTCCCTTCACCAGTGTGCAAACGCGCCCGTGGCGCATTTTAAGAGGTAGTTTTAATCCCCCTGCCCTATTATGTACTAGGGCCTTACAGAGGAGGTCATGCTAATCACAGGGGTACCCCAACGCATAGTGTTCCCTAGTGTATGTAGGTGTTTTCACTGTATTCTAAGTGTCTTTTAGCATACCACTGGCTCTAGGCCTGGTTAGTCAGTCAGTTACCACCAGTACCCGTCTGAAAAAGTTGAGGGCAGAGGATGATTTTGTAACAAGGCCTCTTTCTGCTCCTCTGTTGGTTCTTTCTGCACATGTCTTGCTTCTGCCTGCACTTTTCTTCGTCTTTGAGGACTTCTGTTGCTTCTTTCTGCATTTCTTTTGCTTCTTTCTGTGCGTTTTTTCTTCTTTCTTCACATGTCCTACCTCTGTAGGCATAGTTAGAAACTAGCATTTAAAAAAACTTTGAAATTCACTTACAAAACCATAGGTTTCAGGCACGTTATAGTTAGAAATTAGCATTTAAAAACCTTTGAAATTCACTGAAAAAACCATAGGTTTCAGACACGTTATAGTTAGAAATTAGCATTTAAAAAACCTTTGAAATTCACTGAAAAAACCATAGGTTTCAGACACGTTATAGTTAGAAATTAGCATTTAAAAACCTTTGAAATTCACTGAAAAAAACATAGGTTTCAGGCATGTTATAGTTAGAAATTAGCATTTACAAAACCTTAGAAATTCACTGAAAACACCGTAGGTTTTAGAAACAGTTATAGTTAGTTGGACATTTCACTCGTACAAAACCCGTGAAATTCCCCCGTTATAGTTAGTTCAGCTAACTATAACTCGCGCCCCCGCAATGCACTGCTGATGACGTCACATATTACATCACTCATGACATGGTCAGTGACATCACTGATGACATCTCAAATGACATCACTGATAACATCATGTGATAATTTCATGCATCTTCTCACACCCTAATATAACTTTTGATACACCCACTCTAAATTACAGACTGCCATTCTCAAAACCATAGACACTCCAACACCAATAACTACATACACACTCACTGATTCTTAGGTCTACACACACATCCACTCACTCACCCGTACAGTCACTCATACTTACGGTCACTCAGTACAGGACTATCATATGCACTCATACACCTATATAGACACTCACACACCGCCACTTATCCATAGAGGTACACACCTAGTCACTCATGCTAATAATTAATCACACTCCCATTTACTCACCTATACAGTTATACACACACCAGTTCACTTACTCATACAAATACTAGCACATTCTTACGCTCTTATACAATCACTGATACAAGCACACACTCATCCATACAGCCACTCTCACAATCACACACTCTCACTTATAGCTATTTATATACTCCAACACACATATATACTTCCTTTCACATATGTAGTTACTCAAACATGTACCACTGAGATATACATTCACTCACTAACACACCCATACACACACTCACACACCCATACAGTCTATCACAGATGCACTCTTGAAACCATGCACCCACGGAATCACCCACTCACACATCTATGCACAGAGTCACACACACCCCACCCACACAGACACTCCGGCACCCATACACATACTCAGACAACCAATCAATAACGCATGTAGACACTCATGTAGCTATTCGCAAACCCATGCAGCCGCTTACACACCAACAGACAGACGGATACAGACATTCACACAGTTTAGTCACTAACCAATGCATTCAGTAAGATACGTTTAATCACTCACTTATAGAGTCAGTCACGCACCTACTAAATCATCCATTTAGACACTTATACACCCACTCATTCTTCAGTACGCCTTTCCCTATATATATTAAACATATTTAAACTTTACAGAAACACACAGTCACTGGATGATGTCATCAGTGATGTCATCAGTGATGTCATTTGAGATGTCATCGGTGATGTCATCAGTGATGTCACTGACCATGTCATGAGTGATGTAATATGTGACGTCATCAGCAGTGCATTGCGGGGGCGCGAGTTATAGTTAGCTGAACTAACTATAACGGGGGAATTTCACGGGTTTTGTACGAGTGAAATGTCCAACTAACTATAACTGTTTCTAAAACCTATGGTTTTTTTCGGTGAATATATATATATATATATATATATATAATATATATATATAAATATATATATATCCAAGGTATTGGTTACCCTCGGACTGCCTCTAGAACCAGCCCAGCAAGTGGTCTTCTGCCAGGAGCAGCCCGTGACTTCACGGGGAGACGCGGACATTGCGCTGACGTTTCATCGCCTGGCTGATTCTCGTAATGGAGGCAGAGCGTTGGGGACCCGAGGAAGACTGGGGAACTATCACAGCGGAGTGTGTCTGCTATACATCACCCCCCTTTGCCAGGCATCAGCAGCCCCATCAGGGAATAACTTGGGCCCCACCGGAGTACTTACCAGAGAAAGGGCTTCTGGGAGTTGCAGTCCTATACGAGGACTACGACCAAAGACTCTAATCATTGTAGTGGGACCAGCTGCGCTCTCACCAATGGGAGGGCCGACGGAGGTACCAAGGAGGGTGGGACTTCATTTCCGTTGTAAAGGCATCAGAAGAAGGCTAACCGTGCCGAAATGCATCATGCCGATTTTTTCCAATAAATACAGACTTCCTCTGAATCCCCGCTGTGTCCTTCGGTTCTTTTGAAGAAGTAACCTGTGTGATATGTTTCGCACGCCTGCCGGAAGCGTGCTAGAAGGACCCGCTCTTTAAGTGTCCAAGGGATTTTCGGCAAGTTGTTGTGGTTTTCCAAGATATTGGTTACCCTCGGACCGCCTCTAGAACCAGCCCAGCAAGTGGTCTTCTGCCAGGAGCAGCCCGTGACTTCACGGGGAGACGCGGACATTGTGCTAACGTTTCATCGCCTGGCTGATTCTGGTAACGGAGGCGGAGCGTTGGGGACCCGAGTAAGACTGGGGAACTATCACAGTGGAGTGTGTCTGCTATACATCACCCCCCTTTGCCAGGCATCAGCAGCCCCATCAGGGAGTAACTTGGGCCCCACTGGAGTACTTACCAGAGAAAGGGCTTCTGGGAGTTGCAGTCCTATACGAGGACTACGACCAAAGACTCTAATCATTGTAGTGGGACCAGCTGCGCTCTCACCAATGGGAGGGCCGACGGAGGTACAAAGGAGGGTGGGACTTCATTTCCGTTGTAAAGGCATCAGAAGAAGGCTAACAGTGCCGAAATGCATATATATATATATATATATATATATATATCAATGCAATGGGCCCCCAATGTAACACTGTCATCAGCAATCATTCCGTATAGTGTAATCTTGGGGGTAGGAGTGAATGAAGGCTTCTGCTTATCCCAAAGTCAGTAGCTTTGCCTAACCCCTTCAATCCAGCCATCAGGGTGGAGCTTTCCACAGAGTGTTCTGCATGTGAGCATGTCTCTATACTCGTTTCATAAAGGAGAGAAGGCTGCATTGCCTATGTGCAATGGACGCACATGTGGTGTAAGACGTTTTTTGTTTCTTAATTATTGTATGTTTGGGAGCATTTCAGTCATGTACCCCATACGTTCTTGTGCTTATGAGACCACCCTCTGGCCTTGTATACCTCTTCCTGTAGATCGGTGCACTGGTACATCTCTTTTCCATTCCTCCAGAGAGGGAGGCTCTGTGGCCCTCCATCTCCTTGCTATGTCCCTTTTGGTCTTTATAATCAATCAATCAGGCATTTGTAAAGCACTGCAAATCACCCGTAAGGGTCTCGAGGAGCTGGAGATGTTGGCTATTGTATGGAGGTTTGAATATTCAAACAACCAGGTCTTTAATTCCTTTCTGAATTCCTGGAGCAACGGGAAGTGCGGGAAGGAGCGTCCTCCGCTGTTGGTTCGGCGGATCCGTGGGGTTTCTGCGAGGGAGAGGAAGGCTTTTCAAAGGTGTCTGGTCGGTAGGTGGAAGGTCAGGCATTTGTTGATGTATGCTGGTCCTTCGTTGTGCAAGGCCTTGTAGGCGGGGGTCAGCATCTTGAGCTGGCATCTATTCTGAATCAGGAGCCAGTGTAGTTTCTTGAGATGCGGTGTGAAGTGGGTCCTTCTGGGGTAGGTCGAGTATGAGTCTTGCATCTGAGTTCTGTATTGTCTGGAGTCTTTTCTGGAGGCTTGCAGTGATTCCTACATAGAATGTGTTCCAGTAGTCCTGTCTGCTGGTGATGAGGGCCTGCGTGACTGTCCTTCTGGTGTTAACCGGGAGCCTCCTGAAGATCTTGTGGAGCATGCGAAGGATGTGGAAGCAGGCGCATGAGAATGTGAGGACTTCTGTCTTGTCCGTGTTGAGTTTGAGACATTTGTCCTTCATCCAGTTCGCGACGTTCATCATGCATCTGTGGAAGTTGGCTTTTGTGGTCGAGGGGTCTTCGAACAGTGAGAGGATGAGCTGTGTGTCGTCAGCGTAGGAGATGATGTTGAGTCTATGTGATCTGGTGTTGTCGGTGAGGGGGGTCATGTAGATATTGAAGATTTTTCCATAATTAAGAAAAAATGCAGCCTTAAACAAACAAGGCTAGACAATGCTTCCATAAATTGCATTTGTATCAATAAACATATATCTGTTTTTAATTCTCTTACATACACTTATAGGAAGAAAAAACTGGGAAGCAAAGAGACACTCATACTCTCTTTATTGAACTGCACAAACTGCAATGTAATAGTAGGGTATTGTAAGCCCATAGGCTGCATCGGAACACACATAACAGAATTGAAAATGAAAGAACTGGCACCGTGCCTTTAAGGCAGCCATGACCTCCTGCCTCTCATCATGCCTCGGGGTGACAGTTAGGTCAGTTTTTCTTTCCGGCTCCTTCAGTCAGGACCCTGGAGTTTCAGCTCTTGGTTTTTTGGCAATTTATCATATCTTTTGGTAGTTCTCTATTTCACACCACATCTTTTATCTGTTAGAGTGAGGAACTATCATTTTCTGACACAATTTAGCTCTTTTTTCTGTCAGAAATGCCTTCCTTATTCTATCCTTGCTTTTCTTGTGGGAAGAAGAAGGCTAAAACAGAAACCCATGATGTCTGTATTCTGTGTCTTCCTGAGACCCATGTTCCTGAGAGTTGCCAACATTGCAAGAACTTTTTTCAGGCTCACTCTCAAGGACAGAGAAAGGATTTGTCTGTATGGTCTCTTTGAGAGACAGAAATCTGCTGCATCAAGAGGAAGATCTCCTGTGAAACATAAGAGAAGGACAACCAGATCTACTACTAGAAGTAAGATTCCCATCTGTTCTCCAACGGCGTCGAGATTGGCGTCGAAAACGGCAAAGAAAAGCAGACCAGCGTTACAGGTATCACCGCCGACGTTACCACCGCTGTCGACGGTTACAGCTTCGTCAGTGGCAAAATCCACGTCATCTCATCACCGTCGTTCACCGCCAGTACAAGAACGACGACGATCAACGCCGGACCAGTTTATTCCGTTGCCCTCAAGGAAAGGATCTACAACAAGGTCTTCAGTACAGAGCGACTCTTTCTCTCCGTCCCCTGACAGTAGGATACGAAAAGAGGCACAACAGGACACTCAGACAAAGAAGCATAGTGTTCACCACCAACAGAGGGATCGGAGATCTCCTCCTGAAAATTCTGGGCACCTCTCTCCTAGATGGTTGCTATCGGTGCGTCACTGGCAAAACACAACAACTGGGCAAGTGGATGATTCTTGGGACTATTGCAGCCCACTGCACCATTCACCTCTGGCTCAACTTGTACAAGCTGTGGACCTTTCTCCTACAACTACTCCTAGAGGTCGCAAGCAGGCCCGTGCTACAAGTCCTCCAGCCAGAAGACCACGAACAGTCACACCGACCCGTAGGCATCGAACACCGCCTAGGCATCAGTCTCCCACATGGTCCTCTTCCATGCACGCGTTATAGAGGGACTACTCTCCTACTCTGACAAACAGCCCACCTTCAAGAGTCTTGCCAGTGGATGATATTAACACCTTCCACTTGGTGTTGGCCTTTGCTGCCTTTGGTTCCTGGGCTCATTCAGTCGGTAATGGACACCTTTCTCACTCCGGCATCCCTTAAGTCAACTCCTGCAAGGATTTAAAAAAAATACAAAGCACCGGAAGATCTACTGTTTTTGAAGGCAGATCCTCTTCCAGATTCAGTGCTCATTGCGGCAGCAAAAAAGCCCTATGCAGTGGCGTCTTTATTGACTGTTCCTCCAGATAAAGAGAGCAGATCCCAAGATTCCTGGGGCAGAAACGTTTGTGGTACCTCGGCTTCCTTTCTAAAAGTGGCCAGCTCATCTGCCCTTTTGGGTCACTACGATAGGTCCTTATGGGACTCCTTGGAAAGGTTTGAGGACAAACTCCCCAAAGAAGATGGGTGGTATTTTGAGGAGATTCTTCAGTAAGGAGGCCTAGTGGTTAATCAGATAAGTGCGGCAGCGGATGGGGCGACCCTGGCAGCGCATACCTGTGCGCATGGCACATGTGCTAGGCGCTCCTCTTGGCTCCGGCTCACAGCACTTAAACTAGAAGCGCAACAAAGCATCCTGAATCTGCCTTTTAATGGTTGCTCTCTCTTTGGGTCCCATACGGACGATGATATGGCCAAGATGAAGGCAGGACGCGACACTCTGAAGGCGGTAGGCCTGGAGAAGAAAAAAGATTTCCGTCGCGGAGACAGGCCATACGATCGCAGGCCTTATCATCAGAGGGTTCAAGCCCCTCAGTGATCTCAACGGCATCAGCAACATCAGCCAAGTACGCAGTACCAGGGTCGCCACTCTACACGTGGCCGGGGAGCGCCGCACCAGTCCTCCACATCTACCAAGACCCCAGCAAAACAATGAGCAGTCGCTTCTTTTGTCGCCGTTTTCCACTCCAGTGGGGGAAAGTATTGCCAATCATCTGCAAGAGTTGCGCAACATTATAAAAGATCAATGGGTGTTGAATATGCTGCAAAGAAGGTACTCTGCGGTTTCGTCACCCACCCTCGGCGATTACCCCAGCAAAATCTGTCTGTCACCAGTTACAACTGCTGCAATGAGAAGTGTCCACTCTACTTCAAAAGTCTGCAATAGAGGAAGTTCCTCCCTCAAAGAGAGGAAAGGGGGTGGACTCTCAGTATTTTCTGGTACGAAAGAAAGGCCCAAAACCAGAGTTCAGGCCAATCTTGGACCTACGCCTCCTGAACAAGTGCTTCCGCAAAAAAGAATTTCGCATGCTGGCTCTCCATCAAATTTATCCTCACCTTCACCAGGAAGACTGGATGTGCTCAATAGACTTGCAGGATGGGTATTTCCACGTTCCAATCAACCCAGCACATCGCAAGTTCCTGCACTTCATGGTAGGGGCCAAGCATTACCAATTCAAAGTGTTACCCTTCGGGCTAAAGTCAGCCACTCGAGCCCTCACCAAATTCATGGCTGTGGTAGCAGCTTCCTTACGTCGCCAAGGGCTGTTTGTCTACCCTTATCTGGATGACTGGCTGCTAAAGAGTGCTTCTCCGCAGCTCGCTATAGACCATTATCGGACATGTCTAAACTTGCTTCAACGGCTGGGTCTCCAAGTCACTTTTTCCAAGTCGGTCTCTCAGCCGGCCAAAAGAATTCACTATCTCGGCGCCACACTGGACTCCAAGTTATACCCCAGTGAAACTGGTCAAAATGGGACTTAGCACAGACATGCACTGCAACCGCTGCCACTTCCAACTGCCGATTTCTTGCACCTCGCCTGGAACTGCCCAGGCATTTCAGACTATTGGGACAAAATTTTCACCACACTTGCTGACATCATATGTACATCCCTTGAGCGATCCCCCGCATAGTGCCATTAGGAGAAGTTCAGGGGGTGGTACCTGAGAGGCGCAGACTGGCAGTGCTCCTTCTTCTACTGGCTAAGCATAGGGTGGAAATGAGGTGGGGCGGCAAGCACTACAACTTGCAGCAAACTGGCTCAAGGATGGGACTTATTGCCAGGAGCAGCTTACCACTTTCTGGGAACTTATGCCTCTACAGTCCTGACCTAAAGACATCTAGACTCCACTAGAGGATTATCTACAAGCCCATACAACAGTAGATGAGGTAGCTACTACTGAGCCTATCTTATAGCATCAGTGTATTGTTGCTTGAATATAACATGCCATGTAGTGGCCCTCGGTCATGGGCCGCCAGGGATTTTATTGGTAAGTGGGATCATTACTGAAATTAGCACCCAAATCGTGTAAATTGATGTGTGCATTTTTATGTGGATGTTTCATTTTATTTTCAGGTCGAGACTGGGCAGCACATGCGCTGCTCTGCGAGGCATGCTGTAATGTACACTGTGGCTTGAAGCCCCTCTTTTTTATTCATTCCCGTTCATGCCTTTTATGAATATATGCTTCTGTTTGGCCAACATGTCTAATTACTCCCGCCTTTTGTTGTTTTAGATCCTCCCTGCGGACTGCCACTGCTACATGTGGTCTTACATTTTTTTAAATTTACGTTCCTTCCTGGAAATCTTTTTTTTGTTTGGGTCTGCCTTGTGCTTGTGTTCACGCACATTCGTGCGTTTCCCTTCCTAATACGTTTTTACTGCTTCCAGAGTTTCCGCTCGTAGATCGTGTGCACTTTTGTTTGTTAATTAATTGCAGCTCTTTGTCTCACTCTTCGCTCCCATCTCGCACGTAGGCTTAGTGGGCTGGGCTGTGGATGGCTCTGACGCGGGATTCCAACAACAAGCATTAGCGGTACGTTAAGCGGCAGTAATATCACTTCCTGAGTTTCCGCTCGTAGATCGTGTGCACTTTCGTTTCATCCCAAACGCGAACACGATTTTTATTTAGAATACAGAAGTACATGTAGCCATTTTTAATTTAAAAACTATGTCCTGAAATCGCATTTCTTTGTCTGCTCCCAGCCATCCCCCCGACCACCACCTCCCGGCGGTCGACTTCACATAATCTCCCCTAAAATCATAGTTTAATGTGAGCATGTTCAGATTCGGCACCCGGCTGTGCCGCCCCCACCCATCACTGCTTATAAGGAGGCTGTTCTGTGTTAAAAAAAGCCACAGCTCTTCATCCGCTTCGGCACACATTCAACTAATGCCTTGAAAGTAGTAGCAGCTTTGTCCTGTTAGGACTTAATCATTTTCGTGCCCATGCTAATGGATGCTTCAAGAGATGTGAGCCTTGTCAGAAGAATTAGCCGGCTCCTTCAGTTGCAAGTGCAACCAGAAGCCTAGTTGTTCACTGCTGTCCAATGTTAGCAAGGCACAGTACAAGTGCTTAATGCAAATCCACACATTCCATTCAGTGGCCGAGGGAGAAAGCGCCTAGACAGAAAATCACAAGGTGCACAGACACTACTGCGCCCGCGTGACCTCACATATGACCCCTCTCAGGATACTGGAAGCACATGGGATACAAAATCCATTATTGGGTCACACAAAAATATATACGCAGCTTTGCAAAGTAGAAATTAAACTCCGGTGCTTGTAAATCTTCAGAATATGGGGCTTCGTCTTTTCTCTTACTTTTCTCATTTATTGTGCATACGGAGGTGCCAGTGGCAAGACCAAAATATGATCAAATTATTTCTAGAGTGAGTTACAGTTGAAATCCACTTAGCCAACCCATGTTTTTTGAGGTTCCAGAACTTACTTGTTCTTGTTTTTTTAGGTCGAGCCTGAGCCAACTCTGCTTTGCGAGACTTGTTGTGGTGGAGTAGCGAATAGAAGCCCCGCCCACTCTTCGCCCATATTTGTCATTTGCTTGTGTCATTGTCCTAAATGCTGGCTCCTGATTCGAAAATAGGCTTGTTAGTCCCTCCTTAGTACCGCCGCCTCTTCATTTGTCACCCCCCCATGGCGACTGGCCCCTTTACTTCGGTTGTTACACTGTACGTGTTATTTAGACTGTGAGCACTATTTTCTTTATTCAGTTTCTCTTACTGCAGGCACGACATGCGTTGGTGCCTTCTTTACCCCCCTCCAGTTGTCCTGCCTTGTTTACCCACCTCCCTCCCGTTGTTTGTGCCTTCTCCCTCCCCCCCCTGCTGCCCGTGCCTCCAGCCCCCCACCCACCCGCCCTCCCGTTGTCCGTAATGCCTTTTATTTATGTTTTGGTTTTTAAAACATAAATAAAACGCATTGTCGTTTACAATGCCAATAGCTTAAACTCGCGTAAATGCGAGACCTTTTTAAAAAAAAACAACAATTTCTCTTTCCCCCCACATTTTTAAATATATCCCCGTGCCCATGCCCTCCTCCGCCCTTCCCACCGTTACCCAAACGAATTCAGTGTGGGTTTTGTTATACATCTACAATTTCTTGCTCATACATTATCATGGAGTATAGATAAAATAAATTTCCATTGTAGGATACCAAATCTCTAAACACAATTCATCTCATAAATCAGTTAAATTAAGACAAAACTTATAGCAGCAACCTCAAAGGGTCATAGTGCAGTTAAGGCTGGTAGCCTTCAAATCCCACCTTGCAGTAACTTAGCCATCAACCATCCATAAAGTGCATGTGCGTAGCATTATCTAAATTCAATTCCCGTTCCCCCTCCAATCTCTTTTAAAAGCACATTATAAAGTGCAAATTTTTAAAGTGCATACGTGGAATCTCTATCAAAATAGACATTGTGAAAGGGACTCTCAGTTCTATCATACACAACAATAGAAGCTATTCTCGCTGCATGGATATAATTACCCCCCATGTTGTTCCCTCCAACTGACAAGATACTGTCCCTTTCTTTTTGGCCTAATATCCCATCCGCCTGTATATAGCTTTCTCAAGATTGTAAGTACCCAACAGGCGAGCTAACCACTGATGGAATGCGGGGGGGGGAGGGGGTAGGATCCAGCCATGCTGAATCTATACATATTCTGTACACTGCCATTGCTATGCATACAAGAACCCTTGGAGTTTCGCAGGCATCCAGATCGTTAAGGTGTTTAGAACGGCATTCTGAAAATCTGCATCTGTGATGCCTAGCGTCCCTTGCCACTTGGTTGAGCATTTTCCCAGATCATCTTTCATATATTCGTTCAGCAACTCATACAACATTCCAATCCTGGGTGAAACGGGCTGCATTATTTTGTCCACCAGTTCACAGCTCTAAAAATTCTCATTCCCTCCTCCCTTCTTCTGCAAAAAGTTTCTATCCTGTAGATATTTAAAAAATTCCCTATTTGTTAAATCAAATTTCGCTCTTAGTTCCTAAAATGACATTAAGCCACATGAGGAAAAAAGGCAGCCTATATGAGTTATACCAGCCTTTATCCAATTATCAAAATAACGATCATTAAAAATAACAGACAGGTTTTTATTTTGTAAAAAGGGCGTGTAATAGTTTAGCTTTCCAAGTCCTATCGGGCACCTTACAGAGGACCATACTTTAAAAGCCATGAGCAGTGTCTTAAAGCGCACTCTTTTGTAGTATCCATAATCGAGTTGACGCCAAAGACAGCCTCTTGCATCAATGCCGATCACAAGTTCAAAGGGGGAGCTATAACTTAATTGTCCCGTCCAAAAATCCACATTCAGAAGTACTGAATATTGCACTATGGAGGCCGCCCACCAGTATAATTTAAGATTCGGTAAAGCAAAGCCACCACGCTCCCTGGGTAAAGACAGGTATTTAATCGATCTTCTGGGTCTTGAGTATGCCCAGATGAACTGTGCAAATATGCTTTCAAACTTTTTTGACCAGTAGTTAGTAAAAAAAAAATTTAAAAAAATGGGGATTGCTCTTAAAAAGTACAAACTTTTGGGAAAAAATACCATTTTGACTAAGTTCACTCTACCAATCAATGTAAAGTGCAAGTTATCCACTTTTTTAGCGCTTTTTTAATCTCTGCAGCGCAAGGTTCTAAATTTTCCTTTACTACCTCGTCGATTTCAGTGGTTATCACACCCCTAAACATGTTGCTTTTTTAACTACTCTGTTATCCACAAACGATACAAATTCATTAGTGACTATCTGTGTTTTATCCCTTTTCAGGGCATATCCGGACAAAGCGCCATATCTCTGGGCCTCCACTTCAATTGCTCTTATAACCTTTTCAGGGTATGATTTAACTAGCGCAATATCGTCGGCATAGGCCAACACCTTATCTGCCTGTTCAAACTTAAATAACGTGGGGATATCTGCAGCCAACTCTAAATATTTCAGAAAGGAATCTATATATATCGCAAACAGGAGCGGTGAGCAGGGACACCCTTGTAGCGTTCCTTTAATTATTTTGAAAGCATCCGTCAATTCCCCGTTTAGAAGTACTCTGGCCTCGGGTTCTTTATACAGGGGTAACTGCGCCAATGAACTGATCCCCTATCCCTTTCCCATGCATAGAGGCCTATAGAAACTGCCAGGAGACCCCATCAACTGCTTTTTCAGCATCTTGCAAAATTGCGGCCATAGGATCTCCTGACACTTGTCTCACATCAAACAGCGTAATGATCTTTCTAATGTGTTCCATGGTGCCTCTGCCCGGAGTAAAACCATGTTGTCTGGGGGAAACGACTTTGTGAATAACCAGTGACAGACTAGAGGCAAGGATTTTAGAGTACATTTTCACGTCCCCATTTATTAGGGTTATTGGACGATAGTATCCCAATTCCTCACTAGGTTTGTTTTTCTTTGGAAAGACAATGATCTT
Organism: Calotriton arnoldi; assembly: GCA_963921515.1. Classification (NCBI taxonomy): domain Eukaryota; kingdom Metazoa; phylum Chordata; class Amphibia; order Caudata; family Salamandridae; genus Calotriton; species Calotriton arnoldi. Next base: position 4,637,531 of record CAWUFW010000192.1, on the reverse strand, counting down.
TGCCATAGCCCATGATGATGGTGGATTCATACCTTCTGAAATCTGCAGAAACATAGTCGTCATAATTTCCTTCAGTTGTTCCTGAAAGACTTTGTAAAATTCTGTAGGGATTAGGTCATATCAGGTCGCCTTCCCTCTTGGCAAACTAGACATGGCTGCAACAATCTCATTCCAACTTAGTGGTTGTTCAAGCTGGTCCCTCTCTTCTGCTGATAGAGATGCCCCAGCAGCCTGCTCCAGATATTTCACTATTCGTTCTTCCATCTGGCTCTCTCCCCCCTGATCCTCTGTATATAGAGCCTGATAGAACTTGAAAAAGGCTGCTCGAATTTCATTCGTATCTGATACTAATCCTATCGGAGGATCCCTCACTACCTTAATTTCACTCCGTGTGACTTCTTCCCTTGTCCTAACTGCGAGTAGATGGCCAACCCTTTCGCTGCACTCATGCATATCCTCTTGGTGCACTGTCGCTTTATCTATGGCCTTCTTCAGCAGTTTCTCCCCCAGTTGCTGCTTTATTAAATGCTACATCTAGATGAGCTTCCTCTATGCCATCTTTCTGCTGCAGGGCCGTAATCAACTTGCCTTCAGCTTGGGCCAAGTTTAGTTGTAAAGACCGAGGGCATGCTTTCTCCATTTTGTTCTTTCTGATTGAGTATTGAATGCGATACCTATTGCATTGCACATGCTTATTTTTATTTGGTTCAATTTTACATAGCCCGATCCCTATCCTGTTTTCCATGGAGTGACCCTACCCGCCCTCTGCGATGTCACCCTCCCCCATGTCACCTCCCGCTGGCTGCTTTCACTCCAAAGCCTCCGTCCGCCTCCTGCTCCAAAGGTAAATTCCACCCACCACCCCGACCTCATATTCAGTCACCTAACAGGGACGCACGACTTGGAGGCAAAGTAAACAGCAGTCTAGAGAGTGCTCAAACCCTTGAGGACAAAGCTGTCTAGTTTCCTGATTCCGTGCACGAGTTGCTCGCCCAGTCCGTGTGTTTTTCTTTACATTAGGGTAGTTGCATTCCTGTTTTGTTAATTACATACCACAAGTACTGGCATGCAACTGAAAAACTTGGACTTTGAATATTACTCAAACATGAGAGCACTCCATAGCTGGCCAATGTCACCACTACTTCTACTGAGCAGACTGCAGGAGAGGGTCTCTGCCTGTATTTAGAGGATCTTCAGGTGGAGGCTTACTCTCAGCTGAAAGTGTCCCCTAGTCCCATGCAGTTCATGTGTAGAAACTGGCAATATCGGGCCTTTCAAGGGGCACCAAGAGGAACTCAGGGCGCCAATTAGAGAGATTCACCTTCCTGTTTACGCCCTTGCATGCACAATGCTCGTCCTGTTCACCTTGACTGTGTGACATCCCACTCAATTCCAATCTACCACATACAAACCACATTTGTTTTTCCTTTTGTTTACATCCCCAAAACCCAGCTCCTCCATCGCTCCTCCCTCTGAACCTCCTCTCACTGCAAACAAAAAAACCTAAGTACAAAACATTATTATTTACAAAGCCAACATCTCTAACTTTCACAAGGCGAGACCAATTGCATTGTAAATGTTTTTTTTTTTCTTCTTTTTTTGCTGTTACTTGATTTTTTCATGTCCTCTTTATTTGTATTACAATACAGTGTCTAATGGCGAATAATTCTCCTTTCATTGTACTATGACATTATACTGCAATTATGGCATGGTGTCTTCTTTTTTGAGTACTATGTCCACTGTATTGATTTATAAAACTTAATATAAAGATTTAAAGTGTGTGAAAGAAAAACAAAACAGGCCAAACCAAGGCTAATCCCACTAGGTGATATTTCCATACTTCACCTATCAAAATATTGGAGATCCATCACTCTGCCAACAAGCATCTCTTGCTCCACTTTGTCCCTCATCAACTGCTAGAGTAAACCCACGCTAGCTATCATAAATAAACTTGTTGCATCAGACAGAAATCCATTAGACAGAGATAATGACCCTTGGTCCATAATACAATAGAGAACTAAACTTCAAAAATAAGAACAGAAAGAAAATGAAAAGAAGACTCTGAAGCAAATCAAGAAAACCCTCACAGTACTCAAAAAAGCAAACCTTTCTAGGGATCAGGGAGGCCACAGACTAAACTTGATCTCTCTTTCAATCCAAACAAAATTACACATATTGTACAATACAACCTCAAAGTCTCAATTTCTCTCACCACTTAAATTGGATTACAAGATCCTCCTAAAGTAACCTAACTTTGATCCTGGAGACTTCCAAAACTTACACAAGGAGATGATGGACGGAGTGCTGAAACTTTTCAGACACTCACCCCCAGTCACAGATCTGGGTTGAATCCATCATCATTCTTTAGCTCACTTCGTCACCCCAGTTCAGAGACAGCTATATGCAAATCAGTCTTGACCCTGTGCCTCATGGGAACAGTCCAGCCCGAACTGCCAAGCCAAGTCTTCCCTGGACCGGAAACAAGCATCCTGGGACCGGTTTCGGGCTAACAGCCCTCATCAGCCAGGCTAGCTTGAATCCAGTGGCAAAGTGAGCAAGGGACCCACGTCTGGGCATACCCTGCCAACTTAGGGCGAACAAAGCAAACACAAGGAGATGATGGACGGAGTGCTGAAACTTTTCAGACACTCACCCCCAGTCACAGATCTGGGTTGAATCCATCATCATTCTTTTGCTCACTTTGCCACCCCAGTTCAGACACAGCTATATGCAAATCAGTCTTGACCCTGTGCCTCATGGGAACAGTCCAGCCCGAACTGCCAAGCCATGTCTTCCCTGGACCGGAAACAAGCATCCTGGGACCGGTTTCGGGCTAACAGCCCTCATCAGCCAGGCTAGCTTGAATCCAGTGGCAAAGTGAGCAAGGGACCCACGTCTGGGCATACCCTGCCAACTTAGGGCGCACAAAGCAAACACAAGGAGATGATGGACGGAGTGCTGAAACTTTTCAGACACTCACCCCCAGTCACAGATCTGGGTTGAATCCATCATCATTCTTTAGCTCACTTCACCACCCCAGTTCAGCGACAGCTATATGCAAATCAGTCTTGACCCTGTGCCTCATGGGAACAGTCCAGCCCGAACTGCCAAGCCATGTCTTCCCTGGACCGGAAACAAGCATCCTGGGACCGGTTTCGGGCGAACAGCCCTCATCAGCCAGGCTAGCTTGAATCCAGTGGCAAAGTGAGCAAGGGACCCACGTCTGGGCATACCCTGCATACTTCCAAAACTTTACACCAGTCTCCATGCCTTCTACATAATGATTGAGAAAGCGTTTACAGCACAACTCCAATCTTTCCTCACATAATGGACCTATTTTGTCAAAATAGGCTCTTTCAGATCCTCAACACTTCCCATAAATTGAAGCTTTTCTCAAGGTTTTTTTGACCCTCTGGATTGAACCTATACATGGATCCTGCAGGTAGGGTGCTACAAGACAAGAACATACCCATACACCAGTATGCTTATGATACTCTGCTAGATCTCAGAGAATCCTGGAGTAATTCATTTTTCTTAAAATGAACCCAGGCAAAACAGAATACCTGATCCTCAACTGCAATAATTCCACATCACCACTTCAAAATGCATTGAAAGAATGTCCCTACCAGGCATGTCTCCATCAATGGTTACATTCTCCAGATCACAAGATTTTATTAGCACCCAAAAGCCTAATATGACCCAGCATGTCATTAAACTCCAAAAGAATGCTTCATTTCAACTGTAAGTCCTTGGGAACTCATAACCTCGACACCACTCACTTCAGGACAACAGTACAAATTCTGATATCGGGGCTTATTGACCAATCAAAATTTACTGTTGCAGAATTTCATATCCATCCTATGTACAGCTATGCAGCTGTTCAAAGGCACTAAGAAGTCAGACGCTATCACTCAAGTCCTGAAGTACCTTCACAGGCTCAAACTCGAGGCAAAGGTCAACTACAAAATCTCTCAAATGTGCTACCGTCCACTCAAATGTCTTACTTAAAAGATCAAATTCTCACCACAGAATGCAAAATAGATATGAGAAGCAAGGCCTGTCTACTTCTGGAAATCCCAGTAACCGAAAAAAAGCAATTCCTTCTCATGCCTGGCCCCAAAGATGGCAGAACCATATCCTTAAGTACATCAGATCTAACTCTAATCTCTTATCTTTCATAAACTTCTTGAATACTTAACGCTTTAGAACACACCTTCCATTTTAGTGGATACCTTTCCCAGTGTCTGATCTCATATTTATTTTGTTTTTGTTATAGATTTCTGTTACAATATATCTTTTGTTCTACTTATGTTTAAAATGCTTTGCTGCCCACAAGGCTAGGTTCACGCTAAAGTAACGCACAAAATAAAAATAAATGGTCTGTTTTTCTATGACGAGGAGCTTGCTGGTTGGTAATAAACTGAACAGGGAAGTCTTCAATGAGGCCCACACTATTCTTTTCTGTACACTGGTAGAGCTTCACCGTAAGGACTGTAGTTTTCACAGTTTGGTCAGAGGGCCTTTCTCTTGGTCTAGAGACACTTAGAATTATGAATCTGCATGTTGTCTTTTGAAGCACGTATGGATCGCATCCAACTCCAAAAGAATGTGGGTCTCTTAGGCAAGAAAGAGAACAACCTAAAACCCCAGGTGGGATGAGGATGAATGTGGTGTGTTGAGTGAGGGAGTGCTTATTCCTGTGTTCTGAATCACAAGGGGCGAGTTTGACTGGTTTTCTAAGCTACATGTGTAGGCATACATTGCCCTGCTAATGAGGCAGCACTAGTCTCAGCAATACTACTCTCACAGCGCATGTGTTGAAACACATAATTATATCAACATATTGAAACAACTTATGTGAGTAGAACAGGGCCATTGTCTTCTGCTCCATTCTTGCAACCCCCAAATTGAGGAGCCATTGGATGAAATTACAACCCAAGGACCACATAGGACTGTTCTCATTTATTCTAGTAGTCTGAGGACCCTCCAAACACAGCATCTATTTTAAGAGGCTTTGACAAAAGGACCATGCTATAGAAGACCTTTCAGTAGCGATAATATCAAGCTGAATAGTTATACAAAGGAATCCTCAGTTGAGAGGACATCCATGGCCCTACTTCATCTGATCCAGCCCCCAAATATGACATTTCCAGCGCTCACCAAAGAAGGGATTGTTGCGTCCCTGGAAGAAATCAGAGATGAATCTGCTTCATGGATTTTTTCTTTTTGATGGTAGATGGCTTGTCTTTGCTTCCTTCGAAACCTTTATTTCAGTTTATACCTTGTTGACAAGCATAAATATTTCCTTATTTTTAGTGACATGTAAGTACCTCAATTGGTTATTGGTAGAACAGACCAGCAAATGCACACACCATACGATAATGTTCACCTGATCATGTTGTAATGTTTTTCATGACTTCATTGAGCATACATGCATCTGCTTACCTTACAAACAGCTCTGTGCTTGCCTACTACACATTTTCCGTTCTTTGCAATCGGTCTTTAGGTTGACTTCATTGTTTTTTACCTTTGTGCAACTCTGCCTCTTCAGCCCTTAACTAGTTCACTGCTTGCCCGTATCACCACTCTGCTTACCGGCCTGTCGGGCCTACAGATATGTACTCATACAAGTGCCTCGCTCACGTTGCGAAATGAAACAGTAGGTAGCTTACGGAGACCGAGCTGAAGCACCTAACAAAGCACAAAGCAAGGTCATCTCGACAAGCTGGATGCATGAAGACCAGAAATCATCATGTTCAACTCTCTCTGAGAATAGAATGTGAATATTTATTTTGCAGCCAGAAGCTGAGGTTTTGTTATTATTATTGCATGCGTAAACTGCTGATCGTTGATGGACGAAGAAGTGACAGGGATAGCTGTTAGAAGTACAGGTGCTTCATTCATGCTCTTATAATAAGTACACAGCTTGCCAGTTAGATCTCAGTAATTATGGATCTTCCTTCAATTAAAGTTATAAATAAGACCTAACATCTCAAATAATGGTGTCTACCGCGAAGATTTTATTGTGGTCCACAATTAAAAGCCTTTGTAGTCTCTGTAGGGAATTGAAACTGCACATTGTAAAACGGAATAGCTAAGACTGGTTTTGTAAAGAATATCCCAGTGTCAGAATAAAAACATTTGGCATAAGTATTGATTCCCCTAAATGGCGTAACCCACCTTCAATCAGGAACTTTAAATAGCTTTCTCCTGTTCTAAACTTCATGCTCTGCTCCTCAGCAAAGAGCACTTAAATGCTTTCTTTGTTGAGAAAATGGAACACAGTAGACAAGGAATGGCCATGACTACTAAATGGTCTCTTCTCTCAAAAAACCTTTTGTGGAATCCTGAAGATAGACCAGACTTCCTCTGGGTGTTTTCTCTTTAGGGCTTACTTCCTCAGAGGCATTCTAATTACCCTCACATACACTCTCCTTTAGACCCAGCACCAGAAAGGTTACTAAAACTTCCATCCTTGCCCCTATCGTCTGGAAGTGGATAAATAAGCATTTGATTGATGGTTTTTTGCTGGCATCTTTATAAAGGGTATGATGATTCTACTTTTTTAATAGAAATCTAATTTACATATTTCTGTTGTGCATAGTTTTTTACCTGTTTCCATGTTAACAAAAATTTGGAAATTGACTGCAGCTTAACTGCATGGCCATCTGGAAAAGAGTAAATACCTTTTTCCCATTCATCATCATCAAAACAACTTTTTTTTGGCTCATTTGAACCATAAAAGTGTACAGTGCAGAGCAATATATATAATTAAAACATTAAAATACTCATCCCAGTTCATAGCAATAAATAAATTATCATACAGCAACAATTGTCGAATGGAATGTCACAAAGCTCAGATAAAACCAAAGGAACAAAAACCTCGAAAGGAGTCCTAGAAGAAAAACTTGTTAGGGGTCCTCTATATCCCCCTGAGTTATCTTAAGCAGAAAGTCAAACATATTGAGGACAGTCAATACTACAATCAAGAGCATGATGATCTATCATAAGATTAAATAAAAACCATAAAAACCACATAAGATTCATAAAACATCATATAAGAACTGTAGCCCTCTGCTTAATAGCACGATCAATATAAGTGTTAACGGAGACGCAAATCTTGATCGTGGGTATGGTTTGCAGATAAATAAAAGCGGCTCTACAGTAACGAATGTTGGCTGCCCTTTAGGGCAGCAGATCGCGTTTCCTCAACAAAGAATAAAATTTACCCCCCAAAAAAAATGTAAGGTGGTCTGCGGGGATAGGTCATCACATGGGCATAAAGGAAGTTGTGAAAAATAAGTGCCTTGTGACAGAAAAGCAGCAAGAAAGTGCAACGTGCAAAGCCTAAGCCTCATCATTAAGAATTTGTGGTGTAGGTCTCCCACCCATAGTAAGTAAGGTGCAGGTTTTTTATCCGGACAAATCCCCATATAGGTCTGAACTGTTGGTTTGTCTATAGCACACCGCATTCTATCCTCCAGGCACCCCTCTAGAAACTTATACATCAAAGTCCTAATGAAGGTGGCTGAAGCAGTGCTAGGAGAGATAAACAAGTCCTCCCATCCCATGCTGCGACTTAAATTCTGTATATACTTCAACCAAGGAATACTCAAACAGTGGTTGAGTGTTAAACAGTCTGCAAGCAAGCCTATTGAAGGATGTCTGGCTTTTGGTCAAGATTCTAAGCTACATAAGGGGAAGTTGAATTTTGATAAGGTCGTTGATATAACCAATACCTACCTCAGTGTGGCAAACATAGGAACTAGTGCTTTGTGGGACAGCGAGCAATCTCTTGATAAAACTATTCTCATTTTTTTTCCCAGGAACCCCTGATCTTCAATGCCCCAAACCCCTGCCCAATATGAAGCAATAGCACAGCATTTGGCTTTGTATATTGTTGAGAGTTCCTTTATTGGTTTCTGACCTCGTTTGCGGGCAAAATTAAGGACGGCCTCCACTGATTTGGAGAAGGCAGCAGCTTTACTAGTCTTCAGCGGTCCCCATGAGAGTCGAGTGTCAAAGGGGATGCCAAGGTAGGTATAGGTGGGAACAGAGCCAACCTTCTTTTGTTCACTACAAAGGAAACATTATCCTTCTTCCTTCCCCCAAAAATAATTATATGGGTCTTGTTTTGGTTGACCATGAGATCTAGACTGGCCATAAACTCACAAAAAACATCAAGCAGACGTTGTAGACCGTTTGCAGTCCTAGCAATTAGGACTGTATCGTCCATGTAGATTAGAGTGGGAATGCTCCGAGCACCCACACAAGGGCAATCAACCCTAAGATTAACCACTTTATCCTCCAGGTTGTTTATGTAAATGGAAAACAGAAGAGGAGCTAGGACACAGCCCTGGCATACGCCCCTGACCAGCCTGAAAGATGGTGTGGTTTCCCCGCCTGGACCGTGCCTTATGCTGGAAGTGACATCATTGTGCAGATCTCTAAGAAAGTTGACGATATCAAGATCAATTCCCATATCAATCATGATGTCCCACAATTCGGATCTGTTTACAGAGTCAAACACAGAACTCAAGTCCATAAAAGCAGTCTCTTAGTGATTTAGAAAAAATAAAATCTATTTGACTAGGTGTACCTCGCCCCACAAATATGGGTGTAGTGATAGCTATTGAGCTTAAAGTATCAAAAGAAAAATTGAGATTAGGTTTAGCCAACAGTAGATTCAATTTATCACTAAGAGGACAATGTGCAAAATGGGTGATAGAGACCCAATCCTCAACCTCCAGCCCGCAAATATTTTCATGGGAATAATGACATATTTTAAGTTAAAATCCCCTAATAGAACCAAGGCACAATCACCATGTATGTTGCTGATACAATTGTCAATGTTCTTAAGTAAAGAACGTGCTAAATCGACCTTGGAGTGGTCAAAACATTGTTGTATAGATTTATCAGCAGCAATCTAGCGGCAGAACACTGAAGCAGAATCATCTGGTAATATACTGAATCACACTCTGTCCAAAGTACCTTTGAAAAAGAGTAAAGAGAAACAAGCGTGATCAGACCACCCTTAGCCCTGCCCATATTACTACGAGCCATTGCTTGCGTGTGGTATGGGGCAAACCCATCCACATATATAGGGTCAATGAGCCACATCTCTTGTAGGCAAATAATAGCATGGCATTCGATGAACTTAAGCCAGTCTGGCCCAACCCATTTACTAGCTAAACCAGCGGTGTTCCAGGAGGCTATGGACAGAGTTTGCGTAGGATAACGTTTGCTAGCCCTAGTGGGAACGAGATTACACCCAGTGAGCACGTAGAGTCTAGATTCAATATGTGTCCTGGGTAGCAGAGGCTCAACTGGTTGATCACTTAGACCCAAGGGAGTAACTACAGCAGCAAGTCAGTCCTGTAGGTCCAATTGGGCAAAGGAGAAAACCTATTACAGGTCGCCAAACTTAGCTCAGGAAATAAAGAGGTAGGCAGACGCCTCTAGGGTCTGTAAAAATAGCCTAACAGAAGAGCCTCAATGGCAGTTGGCACAAAACAGGAAAAGTTTAGCCGGGAGAGGATGTCATTAGCCACTCTTCGATCTCTAAAATTAATCACAACACAATCATTGCCATCTGTTTTGGAGTATTACCACCCAGGGAACTCTGCTCACGAGATTTATCTGGTTGTGGACTAGCACGAGGCTACCCACTCGAGTATTAACCCAATGTACGACTTTATTGACCAGTTGCTCATGATTTTAAAATGAGCTCTTGCTTAACGGAGGGACATTCCTTAGGATCTCAACAAAAGGGGGAGCCTGAGGGGGCAATTGCAGCGTGTGGTACTTGGAGGGGCCAGAATGCTGAGTGAAGCCTACAAATATATTTCCAGGGCCATCTGAGCTAACTAGCTGAGCCCGGTCCCCACTAGTGCCTTCAGAAACGTTCTGTGAACGTGCCCCTGAAACGTGGAAAGGCTGGGCCAAGCTAGAGCTATAGGCGGTACCCCTCATAGCCCGAGAGGAGGCGGTCACTCCACCAGGAACCAGGGGATGTAATGGGAGATGTGTTGGGTGGGCCTTGTCAGAGGTGCAGCCAGAGGGACTAGGCAAAGGAGAGTTTACAAAGTGTTGCACCAGCAAAGTATTACTCAGTTTCGCCAAGCCTACCTCAACCTTGCCTAGCCTGTCAATTATAGGAACCAGAGATGCAGTAAGTGAAGATAATACATTTTTGTATAATTCGCTGGCCAGAGTCACTAAAGAGTCTTGCATGCAGCTCATAATTTGAGTTTCAATGTCCCGATATGGATCTACGGCTAGGGTAGATGGTACAGTAGATGGTTCTGGATATACTTTTTTCGACTTAACATTCGGGCCAGTCTCTTTCTCTTACCCCCTCTGTTGCTGGTAACCTCAGGGTTAGTCAGAGTAATTGGGCAAGCAGATGGTTGATTATGCTCCGTGGCATCATGTCTCTCAATGATGACAGCAGACAGAGTGATTTTACCAGTGGAAGGGTCCGACTGAGCGGAGCCCAAGACAGTTTGAGGAAAAGCAATACTGGAGGAGTGCAGCCCAGCAGACATATGTGGATCAGGGGGGTCTTGTGTAGTCTCAGAAAGTGGCTCCAGCAAAGAGGTCAGGGACAAACGTTGTTCTGCCAGGTCAATATCCTTGCTAATAACCCCCACAGCTCTTTGCAAAAAGCCATCTAGTGTAGACTTCCCAGGGGCTGGTGCGGCCTTCCGTTTCCCCATCAACACTCAGTGGGAAGCTCAGGGTATATAAAGAAAAGGGAATCACGCACAGGGAGCCAGCAGGTCAAAAGAAATAATAGAAATATAAACCAGTACCTTTTTCAGTGCAGGTATAAAGGGGGTGGCCCCGCCCCGGCTCTTCCTGTCGCTGGCGGGCGCAGACGGGCCCGGTCTTGGCCCAGGCGCGTCCTGCGCAGAGGGAACCCCCTGCGACTAATAAAGGCGCCTCCCGGCGCTCCTATAAACGCTGGTGCAAGGAATGCTGGGGCCTGTGGTCTTGCCCCCACCACCGGCAAACAACAAGTACTGAACACTTAGAGAAATCCGCCTCCCAGCTCCTCGCCGGGCTGTGGCCAGGTGCGGGAGCCGGCCTTTGAGAGCAGCCTCCCTCCCTCCGGTGATTGAGCGCTGCTGCCCCGAGGATCACAGGCCGTCAGATGCTGATGGATAGGTCCAACCTCTGGAGGAAAGGGCCTGCCGCTGCAGACACGATGTCAGTTATTTTTCTCTTTCATAGTTGACTAACGAGGAAGCCGCAGACCGCAGTGACTCATAAGCCTGAGCGAGAGGGCCACCCAGTCGGAGGCGCGGAGGCCAGACCGGGCCCTGCATACACTCCGGACAGTCTTCGGAGGTGGCATGCAGGGTGGGGCCTAAAGGGGGTGGAGAATCAGACTCGGGAGCGCCCATTCAGTTTCGCTTGAGACTCAAATGTGGGAGAGAAATAGCTCTTACTGTCTCCCCAGAAACTACACCCTTTGCTTTATACATGAGTGGACTGAAAACCCTCTGATGATGTTTGACCTCCCAGCAGCTTTTGATGCAGTGCACCATGCTATCCCGCTTGAGAGGCTCTCAATTTTCTCTCACAGTGACTATAATGCCTCAAATCCTTTCTGGGCATGTTCTAATAGAATGATCCTTGATTCTTTTATGTCAAATCATGTCATCCCCATGTGTGGAGTTCCACCAATCTCATTCTTTTTAACATTCAATTCACTCCTCCTTTTCACATCTTTGAAAATCATCATGTATCGGTTAAGTCATGTGCTGATGGCACGCAAGCTTATATTAAGCTTTATGCACATCCAAAAAATCCATCAAAGTAATTAACAAGTACATTTCTTTTTACCCCAAATTTAACTTTGCACCCCATTATACAAATCTGCAAGAAACCTGAGATTCCTGCATTGGGGTTAAAATGATAATAGGCAGGCAAAATTAATGAAGATTCGTTAAAGAGATTTTATTAGCACCCGAATAGTTTTTGCCCTCTTTTAACTTTGCCACCCCCTTGATGGATCTGCACAAAAACTGCCATACCAACAGAAGACTAAACATGTTAATTGTCCATCAAATTCTATGTGGATTCGTCAACCTATGCCTTAGTTCTTAACAAATGAACTATTACTACTTATATCCATAAAATCTTTACCAACCAAGGCTTAAAATGAGGATGCTTCTTGCACCCCTGTTACTTAAGCTCGATATGCAGATTTAGGTGATTCTTTGATAAAAGAAAGTTTTCCCTCCTAAGTGGGCTCATCCCACCTACCTATTATCCAATATGCTGTTGACACACTAATAGTGGACACAACAGAATCATACTTCAAAGTTTAAGAAGACCTCTGATGATTCAACTGAGAAAATAGACAAGCTATTAACTTCTCAAAAACCACGGTGCTAGTATTTTGTTGTAAACTGAGGGGAAACAGAGTTATTCCTGGTACATTAATAATGCCAAGGTGGAACAACCAAGTTCATATAGGTATTTAGATTATTGACTAGAAGGCAAAGTGGTATATAAGAGACACTGCTCCTTGTTGGAAGGCAAAGTTGGCTCCCCATTGCATGCTATACCAACATTGAACACCAACCTGAAGAGTTTGTCCATATCAAAGTTACTAAAGCTTAATATCTGCTGGCTTTAGATTATGGCCTCTTTTGAGCATTTTTGGAAGTATTGTCAATAGTTGGATCTCAACCAGTGTGCTTTTTACAGATCACTGTCTTATCTATCTAGCTAAAAGTTAGACTTGTGTTCTAACCCATCTTGAAATCCATTGGCATCCTAATTAGGTTTCCCATTGATTTCTCATTGACCTTGTTAAATATGGTGCAGAATAGAATAATACCCTTTCTTGTTAACAAATCAAAGTGAAAACTTGTGAAATAGTTCAATATCGAACTTATGAGGTTGATCTTTTAGTGAATGTTCAAAGAAGACATTTATAATACATCACAGTGGGGTGTTTAATAGGGACTCCAAGGAATTATTTAACAAACTCTGTAGTGACCTACAATAGACATACGTTTGTGAGAATTTCCTATGGTTTCATTTCTTTGTGGCCTTTAGGTTTTCATGGGTAGCTTCAGGAATTTTGCTTTCCCCATGTAATGTATGGGCTTACAAGAAGGAATCATATACACATCTGATTACTTCCTTCCCTCCTCTCACTCTGGGACACAATCATTGGATGAGGCCAGAATTCAGTAAGAATAACATGTAGACCTCTCATAATGCTGCAGCCTTCACTCTCAATGGTCAGGATCCACTGTTGACCATAAAAATGATCATTTTTTTGATGCAGTGTTACAATTGTTAAACGGGCAGAACTGGATGGGGATCACCTGCCCTGGGCAATAACATTTGCTTTATTTTGTGTCTATGAGGGGCGAAAAAGCAAGCAATGAAATACAGTGTAAATGTATTGAAAGTTAATTACGTCGGGCTTTCTTTTCTGACATGAGGTATTTTGGACAGTGCTGATTTTTGTTATAGTATATATGTTGTGTTTAGTATTTCCTTTTAACTTGCATGTTAAACAGTGTATGTGCTCGGATATTGTAATGTTATTGAGTACCACTTAGATAAACTTTTACTTGACTAGTTGTTTTTTATAAAAATGTTTATTGAAAAGGTTAAACAGCGAACAAGTACAGTGCACAATAGTTGACCTTTCGCGGTGTGCTTGGATCATCAGGCATAACATTTACGCATTGCATTACATTAGCAATTGTGACATTCAATAGAGTGCCTGAGAGGCAAAACAGCAGTTCAGTAGGCTGTAGCAATAGTGACAATCGCCTCACCAAATAGAACATACTTAGTTGATCAGAGTGTGCTCAGGCACGCAGGTAGGCGACAAATTGGTAGCCTACTGTGTCAGAACCAGGGTGTGGTATGTCTCATTTTCTCTTGACCAGTCAGGCACCCAGCTCCAGCGGGGTACAACTTTGTGTGAACTCCCTCTTCCTGAATCGCAGTCAGTGCTGGGGACTCATATTGTCGCTGGAGTGCTCAGTAATGTACAACCAGGCCCCATATGTCCTTAGGACTTAACTTTACTAGGGATGAGTTCCCAGTAATGTTCAAGCTGCTTATGGCAATATGCAACGTCTGAGTTGGTGCCCCACATCCTGAATGCAAAAGTTACATTTAACAACCTTTGCTACCACCTTTTTTCTCCGGTAGGTATGGAGAAAAAGTTCCATGCGATGGATTCTTTTTTCGCGGTTATTCTTCTTCCTCCTGTTCCCGCAGCTCTGCCTTCTGCTCTCTTTCTCCTCCTGATGCCATTTTCAAAAACACCAGAAAAAAAAAAAAGAGTTCCACCTGAGGTACAGAGGTGTCAAGACTAAGGAGACACATCCAAAGAAGAAGAAATGGGAAGGAACTTTCAGTATAAGAGGTTGGCAAGTGTTCAAACCAATCAAATATATTTGTTGCACTGTCACATTGGATCCGTGGTTCCGTCGCAGCGGTGCCACAATGCCACCACAAATCCGTAAATTTGTATTTAGACAACCTTGTAAGCTAGTGTTACTTAATGGAATATAAGTTTCTATGTTATTTTACTACATCACTTACCTCAAACATCAATTTAATAGTGTCCATTTATGTTTTTAAAAGTTGTTAAAAAAATCACGCCAGATTCGCGGTCCCCCCGCGGAGACCGGAACAGGAAGTATGCATGGGCTGGGCTAACGGCAGTGTCGCAAATCCTACAAACATTGGGAAAAAATTCATTGTTTTTAAAAGAATTAAAGTTAAGTATTGCGGTATAAAGCCTGATTGATCGGGCCGAATGATGTCAGGTAGAAGTGGGAGTAGCCTGTTCGTGAGCAACTTGGCAAGTATGTTGGTGCCTACGTTTTTAATGGACTGGGGCCTGTATGAGTCACAGCCTTTAAAGGGTTTATCTGGTTTCAGAATGGTGACATTCAGCGGAGGAAGGGAGGTAAGCATCCCTTCATCCAGGCCTCCTGGTATACAGCCAGGAGGTGCAGTGCCAGAATCTGCGAGAATTCTTTGTAAAATTTACCTTGACTAGTTAAGCTCTTTGCGTGTGCTAAAAGGGTCTGTTGTGAGGAGAACAAACATGTTTGTTTTTTATCTTTGTATGTGCTCATCGTGAACTGCATATTTAACCTTTCTTAGTTGTATTTTGTCTTACTGCCTGTAATGTTTTGCATATTTTGTAGGTTATTCTGGTGCAGGTAAACCCAGGGGAAGCATTTACAATAAGGAGAGAAGATGGCCAGTACCAGTGCATTACAGGTATGGTTTATATTTTTGTGTGTAGATAAAACGGTATTATCCTAACTGATATGGATATTTGCAGTAAGTTGGCGTTGTCACTCATTAAACTTCATCACATATTTATTTATTTTAAAAGTTACTTTTTTCCAGCTGAAGCCAAGATTTCACCTAATTTTTCTGTGGTCGGCTTTGAAATTTCTCCTTCGTCTATTTGTGATTCAGAGTCCAGATGGGTTCTCAAAAGTGCACTGCCCTACAGGGACCTTTTATCATCACAGAGTATTCTACATAAAATCAGTTTTGCTGGCCTTCTATTTACTACAATGCCTCTACCTTAAGTGATCAGTCAGGTCAAAGGCTAGGTCTTACTTTTGTTTGTAGTTGATGATTTGTGGTTTTAGTCCAGTACTTAAATCAATAAATTAATGCGTTTTTATTGAAACCCTTCCTCAGTCTTTCACATGCAGTTTTCTGACTTTTTACTAGTGCCCTTCATTACTTCCTCCTATTTTGTTTCTTATAATGTGCAGGAGTAAGTGCTGTTGAATTGTCTAATGTATACATCGGTCCGAGAAAATAAAGTGAATCTGGTACCCCTCGTCATCAAAAGTAGAATAACATGATTCTCAAGCATTTTCTTTTTTTTTTTTTACATAATTCATAATTATACATATGTGTAATGATATGTTATTTGAATATCTTAATGTATAAATGGGATGATAATGTCACGAAAGGATAAATGGTGATAGAAGTAAGACTTAATATTGCAAATGGACTGATGACTGATCTGCTCTATACAAATGTACAAAATGTTTGTAAATTTAAGTATAAATGGTGCACACTACCTTCACATAGTCATAATTTTACTAATGGGCAAAATCAGATGTAAATACTATGAGGCAAGAAAGGAGTGACTTTTATTTCATTTATAGTCTCCTGGAAGTCATCACTCTTATCCGCAGCCTATAGGTTTCTTTCCTATGGTGGTTTTCGAGTTGCTGGACAAGAGAAGCTTTTAACTGGATTCATCATAATGATTTATTTTCTATAAACCTAGAAAAAAAGTGCAGGGGGTAAAAAGGTGAACATTGGGGGGGGAGGGGATGCGAGCAGGACCTACCTTCATGAAGCTCCTGGTGTCAAGCTCTCCCTGATGTGCATTCACCCCTCAGGAGAGACCTTTCGATGAGAAACTCCACAGAGAGTTATGGAGAGACAGGGAACTCGTGGGAATTAAATTGGGAAAGTAATAATAGCTGCAAGACAGAGTCAAGGCTGTATGTTGGCGGGTCAGCTCTATTCCGTAACACTCTGTGGACACTGCTCAGAAGGTCTACGATGGCAGTGGAGGAGTAGCATGTGTGAAGTGCTGGCGGGTTGCAAAGGAGAGTAAAAAGAAAGTTGTAACAATGAAGAATCTCATAGACATGAATTCTGTTCTTCCAACAGGAACAGCCCCTCCCCTTCCCATGAGAAAATTAGGTGGGTAAGGAGAAGCCATCTTGGGGGGGTGTCCAAAATAGGTAGCTAGATGAGGTCTGTAAAAATAGAAATGGCAGGTACAATTGTGCTGTGGAGTGAGGTGTGCAGGACACAAGGGCCCCTATTATTAGATGAGGTGATTGAGGACTCTAATACATTGGTTAAAACACATAGAGAGAGCCAACTAGAGAAGTAAAAAAACATATTTATTCTTCCTCTGGAGGTTGACTACTAAAAAGCGAGATTTAAAGGGAGATAGAAAATGCTTCCTTTAAGAGAGACTATGAAACAGTGCCCTACTTGAAACACGAGTTTTGGGACGGGAATGTCTCCTACGTGTTAGACAGGTGTGTTCCCCTGCCCTGAGTGTTCACCTGCATGTATATAAGGTGTCTTGATTTTTATTTTGGCCATGGCGTTACGCTAAACAGTCGTGTGTAGAGGGTTAATCCTGTTCCTGAGTATGTGGACATGTCCTGTGATATGAAATGGCGCATCAAGGGTGCCCTAATTGTGTGCTGAGGACTATTGTCCCTGCTCTGGGTATAGTGCATAAAGAGGCGGTTTCCGCATACCATGTATTATTTTTTTTTTAAAGAGGTGAGACGTGTTACCAGACCTTTTTTTTTTTTTTTCTTTCCATATTTTTATTGCGGTTTTTAAACAAACATGCCATACTATGAAATACGATACCAAAGGGGATGATGGACGGAGCGCTAGAGCAAATCAAACACTCACCCCCAGTCAACTGATCTGGGTTTAATCCATCATCATTCTTTAGCTCACTCCACCACCCCAGTTCAGACATGGCCATATGCAAATCAGTCTGACCATGTGCCTCATGGGAACAGTCCAGCCCGAACTGCCAAGCCATGTCTTCCCTGGACCGGAAACAAGCATCCTGGGACCGGTTTCGGGTTCAAAACCCTCATCAGCCAGGCTATCTTGAATCCAGTGGAAAAGTGAGCAAGGGACCCACGTCTGGGCATAACCTGCCAAATTAGGGCGAACAAAGCGATACCAAAGGGGATGATGGATGGAGCGCTAGAGCAAATCAAACACTCACCTCCAGTCAACTGATCTGGGTTTAATCCATCAACATTCTTTAGCTCACTCCACCACCCCAGTTCAGACATGGCCATATGCAAATCAGTCTGACCCTGTGCCTCATGGGAACAGTCCAGCCCGAACTGCCAAGCCATGTCTTCCCTGGACCGGAAACAAGCATCCTGGGACCGGTTTCGGGTTCAAACCCCTCATCAGCCAGGCTATCTTGAATCCAGTGGAAAAGTGAGCAAGGGACCCACGTCTGGGCATACCCTGCCAAATTAGGGCGAACAAAGCGATACCAAAAGGGATGATGGACGGAGCGCTAGAGCAAATCAAACACTCACCCCCAGTCAACTGATCTGGGTTTAATCCATCATCATTCTTTAGCTCACTCCACCACCCCAGTTCAGACATGGCCATATGCAAATCAGTCTGACCCTGTGCCTCATGGGAACAGTCCAGCCCGAACTGCCAAGCCATGTCTTCCCTGGACCGGAAACAAGCATCCTGGGACCGGTTTCGGGTTCAAATCCTCATCAGCCAGGCTATCTTGAATCCAGTGGAAAAGTGAGCAAGGGACCCACGTCTGGGCATACCCTGCCAAATTAGGGCGAACAAAGCGATACCAAAGGGGATGATGGACGGAGCGCTAGAGCAAATCAAACACTCACCCCCAGTCAACTGATCTGGGTTTAATCCATCATCATTCTTTAGCTCACTCCACCACCCCAGTTCAGCCATGGCCATATGCAAATCAGTCTGACCCTGTGCCTCATGGGAACAGTCCAGCCCGAACTGAAAGCCATGTCTTCCCTGGACCGGAAACAAGCATCCTGGGACCGGTTTCGGGTTCAAAACCCTCATCAGCCAGGCTATCTTGAATCCAGTGGAAAAGTGAGCAAGGGACCCACGTCTGGGCATACCCTGCCAAATTAGGGCGAACAAAGCGATACCAAAGGGGATGATGGACGGAGCGCTAGAGCAATTCATTCACTCACCCCAGTCAACTGATCTGGGTTTAATCCATCATCATTCTTTAGCTCACTCCACCACCCCAGTTCAGACATGGCCATATGCAAATCAGTCTGACCCTGTGCCTCATGGGAACAGTCCAGCCCGAACTGCCAAGCCATGTCTTCCCTGGACCGGAAACAAGCATCCTGGGACCGGTTTCGGTTCAAACCCTCATCAGCCAGGCTATCTTGAATCCAGTGGAAAAGTGAGCAAGGGACCCACGTCTGGGCATACCCTGCCAAATTAGGGCGAACAAAGCGATACCAAAGGGGATGATGGACGGAGCGCTAGAGCAAATCAAACACTCACCCCCAGTCAACTGATCTGGGTTTAATCCATCATCATTCTTTAGCTCACTCCACCACCCCAGTTCAGACATGGCCATATGCAAATCAGTCTGACCCTGTGCCTCATGGGAACAGTCCAGCCCGAACTGCCAAGCCATGTCTTCCTGGACCGAAACAAGCATCCTGGGACCGGTTTCGGGTTCAAAACCCTCATCAGCCAGGCTATCTTGAATCCAGTGGAAAAGTGAGCAAGGGACCCACGTCTGGGCATACCCTGCCAAGTTAGAGCGAACAAAGCGATACCAAAGGAGATGATGGACGGAGCTCTAGAGCAAATCAAACACTCACCCCCAGTCAACTGATCTGGGTTTAATCCATCATCATTCTTTAGCTCACTCCACCACCCCAGTTCAGACATGGCCATATGCAAATCAGTCTGACCCTGTGCCTCATGGGAACAGTCCAGCCCGAACTGCCAAGCCATCATCCCCTTTGGTATAGATTTGTTCGCCCTAAGTTGGCAGGGTATGCCCAGACGTGGGTCCCTTGCTCACTTTGCCACTGGATTCAAGATAGCCTGGCTGATGAGGGTTTTGAACCCGAAACCGGTCCCAGGATGCTTGTTTCCGGTCCAGGGAAGACATGGTTTGGCAGTTCGGGCTGGACTGTTCCCATGAGGCACAGGGTCAGACTGATTTGCATATGGTCATGTCTGAACTGGGGTGGTGGAGTGAGCTAAAGAATGATGATGGATTAAACCCAGATCAGTTGACTGGGGGTGAGTGTTTGATTTGCTCTAACGCTCCGTCCATCATCCCCTTTGGTTTAGCTTTGTTCGCCCTAAGTTGGCAGGGTATGCCCAGACGTGGGTCCCTTGCTCACTTTGCCACTGGATTCAAGATAGCCTGGCTGATGAGGGTTTTGAACCCGAAACCGGTCCCAGGATGCTTGTTTCCGGTCCAGGGAAGGCCAGGCTTGGCAGTTCGGGCTGGACTGTTCCCATGAGGCACAGGGTCAGACTGATTACATATGGCCATGTCTGAACTGGGGTGGTGGAGTGAGCTAAAGAATGATGATGGATTAAACCCAGATCAGTTGACTTGGGGTGAGTGTTTGATTTGCTCTAACGCTCCGTCCATCATCCCCTTTGGTATAGCTTTGTTCGCCCTAAGTTGGCAGGGTATGCCCAGACGTGGGTCCCTTGCTCACTTTGCCACTGGATTCAAGATAGCCTGGCTGATGAGGGTTTTGAACCCGAAACCGGTCCCAGGATGCTTGTTTCCGGTCCAGGGAAGACATGGCTTGGCAGTTCGGGCTGGACTGTTCCCATGAGGCACAGGGTCAGACTGATTTGCATATGGCCATGTCTGAACTGGGGTGGTGGAGTGAGCTAAAGAATGATGATGGATTAAACCCAGATCAGTTGACTGGGGGTGAGTGTTTGATTTGCTCTAACGCTCCGTCCATCATCCCCTTTGGTCTAGCTCTGGCCGCCCTAAGTTGGCAGGGTATGCCCAGACGTGGGTCCCATGCTCACTTTGCCACTGGATTCAAGATAGCCTGGCTGATGAGGGTTTTGAACCCGAAACCGGTCCCAGGATGCTTGTTTCCGGTCCAGGGAAGACATGGCTTGGCAGTTCGGGCAGGACTGTTCCCATGAGGCACAGGGTCAGACTGATTTGCATATGGCCATGTCTGAACTGGGGTGGTGGAGTGAGCTAAAGAATGATGATGGATTAAACCCAGATCAGTTGACTGGGGGTGAGTGTTTGATTTGCTCTAACGCTCCGTCCATCATCCCCTTTGGTATACTATGAAATACAACGCCTCCCCAACCACAATCTGTCCCCTGGTATCTATTCTAGGGCAGGCCACTATAATAGCTTCCCAAGCAGGCAGTATCGGAGCTCTACGCACTCCTCTTGATTCTTCTTTCCAAATCACTTCCTCTAGCAATCTGCCCACTTCATCAGCTTCAGCCCCCATCTATATATATCAGAGCCAGCGGTTGTTTTCCAGCTCATTGCCAGCTGTCTACGGACGAGCATTAGCACCAAATCCACAAACCTGTCCGTCACCTTTTGGCCTGCACTGCTTCTACACAGGTCCAACAAACCAAATTGCGGAGTACACTTAAAGTGCCTATCTGTAGCTCAGCAAACAACTTGTAGGACACTAGCCCAGTACGGTGTCAAAGTTGGAGAGAACCACACCATATGGTAGAATCCCACATCGTCCACCCAGCATCAAGGAGCATGCTGATAAAGCACCAGTGTACATGGCATGTCGGGGTGAGGTATGCCCTGTTTAGGTAATAAAACTGAATGAGTATAAAGCGAGCATTCCTGAACACCTTGAGGGTATTGAATGAATGAATGAATGGAGGTTATAAAGCGCACAGCCACTCCTGCTGGAGTGTCCCGACGCTAGAGGTTCACGCATGACTGCATAAGCTCCAGGGTCCTCTTCCAAGCCGAGCCTAAGTCCTCCTCGCAGCGCTGCCACAACTGAGTTAAGTCTAACCAAGCCCTCTTCAGCAAAGCTCTATAATGTAACTTGTCCGCCCTCATTATCCCCATTACGAGAAATAAGTAACGCATGCACTCATGGTCTGGGGGTTCTGAAGTGTCCTGCCCCCACCACTCACTGACAAATCACCCAGTATAGTATGTCCCACCTCCATCCACCGGTGTAGGCCTGACCAACACCCCCCCCCGGGTGCTGCCAACGCAGAGCAACCGTCAAGGGTAGTTCGCATGTGTACAGAGCCCTATTGCGTGTTCTCTGTAATGCCCGTGCCCATGCATAACGCGCAGTCCTGACCAACATGTTCTTGTCACGCACCATGGAAGCGGTGACAGGTTTTAATAAGATGCTAGTCAAGAGAGTTTTGGATGGCAATTCACGTTCCCGGTGGCCCACTTTATCCCTGAGCACTGACTGCCACCGAACCACCCATCGTAACTGTGCAGCCAAATAATAAAGTTCGAAATACGGCGCTGTCAGTCCTCCCTCATCCACTACCAATCACAATTTCCATAGTGCCACCTGACTCTGTGAAGTCCCCCAGTATAAAGTAAGGAGGATACCATCCAACTCCCGAAAGAACCCCCGTGGGAGTGCTACTGGCAGGGCTGCAAATAAGTAGAGGAGCCTCGATAAAACCACCATCTTCGAGACAGCAATCCGCCTTCTAACCAACAATGGAAAAGTACTCCAAAAGACCACCAAGCGTCTCAGGGCAGCAATGGCCCGGCCAAAGTTACCCTAGTAGATCAAGTCTGTTGAGTGGTAAATAGTGACTCCTAAATAGCGAATGGTAACAGATTCCCACCGTAGCATCGGGACGGCCGGGAGGGTTCGAGCCTCCCCCGGGTCAGTTCGCAGTGAGTATACGCAGGACTTGTTCCAGTTAACCTCCAGGCCAGATAGGTGCCCAAAATCTCTCAAAGCTGCTTCCGCCCCCTCCAGCTCAGAGCTGTCACCCCTCATATATAACAGCATGTCATCTGCATACAGAGAGAGTTACAGTCACCCGAGATCTGTAGTCCCCGAAAGTGACTTGTACACACAAATGGCTCTAAAGCTAGAGCAAATAAAAGAGAGGACAAGGGGCAACCCTGCTGGGTGCCCCACTCCACCATACACGTCTTGCTTAGGAAGGATCTGAACCATGTTTTCTGTCTCAGTCGAACCATGAAACCAAGGCAATAGGAATAGGAGAGTGGACCTCATAAAGAATGCCCTGGAGGTCCCATAGGAAGAAGGCAGCAACGATTTGAAGAATTTGAAGAAGTTTTTGGTGAAGTGGATTATGAGATCCTTTAGATTTTCAAATACCCCCTCCATGAGTAACTACAGCAATGTATCCATTTGTGATGTCCTCACCAGAGCATGCTGTCCCCGAGTCATCATAAACATAGGTCTCAACTGGGCCTTAGTTCATATCCTGTTGATAACGAGCAGCTCCTCTCCACACTGGACAGTCCAGGACTGCTTCTTCCGAGAACAGTCAGCAGCTCAGTCAGTTTATCCTCTCTTTTTCTAACCTTACCCAAAGGCTGGAGGTAAGCTAAACTTCTGGTAAGAAGTCTTCCTGGTTGGTTCTTCTGATATCTTCTATCAAACAATTATAATTTACTGGACCTAGAGGTTCAGTCTTTAAGGAAAACTGGAACTGGTTGTAGGAATGTAGTGCCCAATCAGAAGGCATACCATCTTTAAATTTGGACTCCCTGACTACAGACATATGGAACATCTTTGCTGGTATGTTCCAAGCTTACTATAGTGAATCGAGGTAGGGGTGACAAATGCTGAAGGGGTTCTGTATTAGGAGGTCACAGGCCATGTGTCACAGATAGCTTTGATCTATTGAGGGTCAACAGACCGCCAAATACATTTCAGTCAGTTTCTGTGTGAATTCTAGCCTAGAAATCAAATAGAGTGAAACAACTTTTGAGGTCTCTGAGGCTCCAAGGATAAGTGAAGCCAGTATGGCACTCTCAAGAAACAACCTTTTCATATTATTTGCAATGTGCTTATTGAAGGGGACCTTATTAATTTCTCTATGAATCTGCATGTTCACCACACCTATTTACCATCACACAGCACATGGTAAAGGAGAAGTGAAGGACTCCAGTTATGGGAGATAAACAGATTTTATGTGAAGAGGGTTTATTGACTCTTCTCTTATGGATATACTTGAAAACTTAGACCCATCTACGTTAATAAGCTGCAACCAGTTGTCAGTCTCCCCATAGACTAGCGAGAGGACATTTGTCACCCTTTACTTTGGGTACCAGTATGACTTGGGTGTACTTCCAATCCAGAAGAGACCTGTGATCTGATGGAGCAGCAACAAATTGTCGCCACTGGAGGAAAATGTAAAAGGTCAAATAGAAAACCAAATCCGAGAAGAATGGTACAACTATTCTGACAGTGCAAGGACCTGTGATCCTACTTGTCCATTATTGGTGGAATCCAAATATCCAAAATTTACAAATCTCCCTAATTAAGAAAGCCACAGTTTTTAATTTAAGAACAAATAGGTGGAGAGCATTGCGTTTCACAGTCACAAAATAGATATCTACGATATTTTTGTTCAGAATGACTCACTATGACCTCAGCCACATCCAACCATCTTTAATTTGTCTGCTTTTGCCACTGGATTCAGTTTCACAGAAGGGAGCTGAAGCATAACAATTGATTTGGAACCTATCAGTGCAAGAGACATTGCCTACTGAATAACATAAAGTCATTAACAACTTCAAAATAATCTGGGTTTCAGACTACCGTTTATTTCAAACTTGAAACATACATACAGAGCACAGCATTTACATTCTACCTTGAGTACAATATATGGTTACCACAGACAGATAACATTTTTATAATCTTTGTTTACAAGACCATTGAAATACAACGTTTGAGGTTTGAGTGTGTCGCCTGTTTAAGAGTTAAAAGTAAGATAACAGAAGTCATAGTTAACTTTTTTAAATGTATCAGGGCAGAGGTTGGCAATTGATTTTTTTTTTAGTGGTAGCCACACAAGGTGAACTTATTTTATATTGTAATTCTGAGCAGTTTGATGCAATTGGGACCATGTCTTTAAAGGCTACAAAATATAAAAAAGCTTGGGATAAAAAGGCCCAAGATTACATGGAACCTAATGTGATAATACACAAATATGATCCTGTCATGTGTTTGGTCATGAAGTGTAATAAAATGCACTAGAACTCAACTTGAGTTGCTAAGACTAGTTTCGGTGAATCAATTGAACCAAGTGATCTATATGCCATATTAGCACCATCTCCTTTGCGGCGTGTTGAGTTGCTGTCGCCACTGGACAGGAAAATGTAATTGATTTTAAAAACAAGAAAAGGAAGGCCAGTGAAATCACTGGAACAAGCTATGAAGAAACTTTAGCATCCACTGTCTTCGGACTAATCATAGAACTGAGCATCAAAAAGGCCCTTCAGTGAAAATGACAAACTTGCAGAATAGAGACACCCCAAAGCACAGTAATTCCAGAAGGAAGCTTGGTAATAACACTTTTCTTCATAAGTGTTCAGAGTATGCACAGGAGCCTGAAGACATACAATTTAAGTGAAGTTAAGTGAAAAATTTGAGGACGCATTGAAATGTTATTATAGTGTGAAGTTGATCCCCTGAGGAAGAGGTTGAGTCCTATGCTTTAACGCCTATTCCTCCACATGATAGGACTGGATTTAATATTATCTTACGTAGGGCAGCAGAGCAGGATTGTAAACTGGAAGAAGGTGACAAAAAAGGCGAGACATCTTTAATAGTAGATTACCTAAACCAGAAAATAGAAAGGCCAACCTAGAGTAGTGAAGAACCATAAAACTGAGCCTAAAGAACCTCCGTTTGTTAAGGTGCACCCTTAAGCAGATCCAGTCATAGTGTCAACTACTAGCAATAGATCAGTGTTCAAGATTGCCAGTGGGCTGCCTAGAGATAGAGAGAGGTCAGGTTTAGTTGGTAAAAAGATGGGCGCTTCAACAGCTAAGATGAAAATCTCTTCAAGTCTTTGCCAAGTGAGAGACCGGGTGTGCCATTCACATTAGTCAATCAACGGATTGACCCAGAGGCTGGATCGAAAAGATTTACATATTCTAGCAGTATATACCCACAACCATGGGCAACCAGCCTTTCTATACATACTATCCATGGTGTTGGCAAAGGTGTCCTCAGGGCCGATGTTATTTTTTTTAAATTTATTTTTATTGAACATATTACAGAGCGTACAGTCATAAGCATATCTAAGCAGCCATCTGTGCACAAGGTTTCGAAACAACAGAGCAGTACAGTTATCTTTCCCCTAACCTCCCAGCCCTTGTAGGTCTAACTGTCCAGTTCCTCATGGGCGGCTAGTCATGGGACAACTCCACCCAGAGTAGTGGATGGGGGGATGCATATATTTCCTCTGTAAGTGTTCCATTTCCCCCAGATCTATTCCCATTTCTTAGGGCATCCCCTGCCTTCATAGACAACTTTCTCCGCCACCAGTCCATGTCTTTCTTCCATTCTATTAGTGTTGTTTCTGTCGATGCCCCATCTCCTTGCTATGTTACACTTAGCGACCGTCGTCCCCAGAGTTACCCAGATTTGTTCTTTGCTGCCAAGTTCCATTGTGTCCCATTCATTGAGAAGGCACCACTTAGGTGAGGGTTGTAAATTCACCCCACACACCCCCCGCATGCACTGTACTATACCTTCCTAATAGGTTTTAATCTCCGGACACTCCCATAAGATATGGTATAACGAACCCTCCTGCCCACACCATCTGTGACACTTGGAGTCTAATCCACTTCACATCTTTACTAAGGTGTTTCAGGAAAGGTAGGATCTATGGAGTGTTCTAAGTTGACCTAACCTAAGTTTCGACGACATAGCTGACTCCTTAGGGGATGCCTGGGCTTCCACCCAATTTTCGTCCTCTAAGTCTCCCAAGTCAGTATGCCAGCGCTCACTGAGTCGTTGGAAGGGGTCACGGTAGTTATTTATCAGTTTATAGTAGGTCAGGGATATTGCTTTGCGCTCTATGTAACCATTCAATAGCCTGTCTTCCAATGGGGACGCATTGGGGAGTTCGCCTCCCGGCGGTATCGCAGCATTTAAGGCATGTCTAATTTGCAGATATCGGGAAGTTTCCGTGGGCGCTAGGTTGTACTCCCGCTGTAGGTCTACGAGTGGGATGACATCTCCTTTAGTCCGTATGTCCCCTTCTCTGGAAATACCTATGTGGTCCCAGCTGTCGAAACCTGGGCAATTACGTAGTGTTCCAAAGTGCTGTCGCCTAGGTTATTTTAGCGTGCTACCCCAACTTCTTGTGTACCTGGTGACAGAGTGCGATTGTGTGAGTTGTAGGTCCTGTGATATTAAGATGTTTGGGGTTAGTGTATAGTGCTCGAATGTATCCCCTCCAGATTGAAGATCCATCTGTCCATTCGGTATGCAGGGTCCTCTTCTGGACGGTGCGCCCATTGATTGATGACTGCCCAACAGTAACCCTGAATATTAAGCAGTGCGATCCCACCATCATACCATCCTCAAACCAGTTTTTGCGTGGCTATCCTCAGCGGTTTCCCGTCTCAAAGCAGGGTTCTGACCTCACCGTCTATGGCTTGAAAATAAAACTCGTGGTCCCGGTACAGCATGTTTTGTAGGGCATACAGAAATCTCGGGAGCCACATCATTTAAAAAAAGGCCGCTCGTCCCAGCAAGGAGATTGGCAATGATCTTTAATGTCTCACGTCTCTTTGAAATCGCTACAAGGGGGCCAGAAGATTATGTGTGTGGAAGAGATCAGGGTTTGTAGTTACTTATATGCCGAGGTATTTAAAACCCTCTGTCACTACCGCTGCTTCACATTCCGATGGCAGAACCGAGGTCGGACCCCACAATATGTAGACTGTAGATTTGGACCAGTTAATTTTATAACTGGAGTAATTACCGAAGTTCGTGAAAATATTAATAATTCTGTGAATGGAGGAACGTGGTGCTGCAACATATAATAGCATGTCATCAGCATACAGAGATATTCTGTCCTCCCAGTCGGCGGTCCACCGGAGTCCCTGAAGCAACGGGTCTCCTCTAACCCATGTCGCCAGCGGTTCAAGGATTAATGCGAAGATTAATGGCGACGGAGGGCAGCCCTGTCTCGTACCTTGTTGCAGAGGGCAGAGGGAATGAATGTGAAGCCAATCCATTCACCACCACTTGTGCCAGTGGGTCTGCATATAGCAGTCGAAGCCATGCTAGAAAATTACGGCCAAATCCCAGTCGCACAAGGACCGCGAATAGATATGGCCATACGCCGGTGTCAAAAGCCATGCGGGCGTCAAGAGACAGAAATTCCGCATCTTCCCATATCGTATCTACTCTGCCAAGCTCCCCATGCAACCGGCGTAGGTTAAGCGACATATTTTGTCCCGGCATAAAGCCTGATTGATCTGGGCATACTAGTTTATTTATGATTTGGACTAATCCTGACACTAGTAATTTAGCTAGGATGTTGGCCTCAGCATTCAGCAGTGAAATAGGATGGTAGGAGGTACATTGCTCTGCCGGTTTCCTTTCCTTGTGGATCACCACTGTGGAAGCGAGTCGCTGGTCTGTGGGTAATATACCCTTCTGTCTACTCTCTAGATACATCTTAAGGCGATAGAGCGCTATGCGGGAGGCATTTAGTTTATAAAACTCGTTCGGCCCCATTGCCTCTCCCGATTTGATACTACGAACTGCCTTTATCACCTCTTCAGGGAGTTCACTCTCCAACAACTCCAAGTCCTCAGAAACAAGCACAGGGAGAGGGAGGTCAACCAATAGGTCCCTAATCTTGGCTGTCGTGGCTGTGGACTTGGGGGAGTACAGGTGCTGGTAGTATGCTGCGAAGGTCTCCGCAATATCGTGGGGGTCCCTCAACGTCTCCCCTGTCTCATTATTAATGGCGGTGACCCAGCGACTCGCTCAATCGCGCCTATCAAGCCAGGCCAACAATTTCCCCGCTTTGCCTCCTACTTCATAGATTTTGTATCGCGCCGCTGAGTGTCTGATTTTCGACGCTTCTATGACTAAACTGCGGTACTCCTGCCTCTTGAGATCTATGGTGTGCCTAGTGGCTTCAATGTTATGTTCTACCAATTTAGTTTCCAGGTTTATTTCACTTTCCAGTGCTTCTGTCGCTGCCCTTTTATGCCCCACCGAGAGCAAGAGTGCCTGTCCCTTATTCACCGTTCTGAAAGCTTCCCAAAGAGTCTGTGGGGAGTCGACCGAGGAATCGTTATCTTATAAATTGTTGTCCGTCACCTGCACCAACCCTGTTCTAATATGTGGAATCTTCAAATAACAGGGGTGTAATGAGATTACTTTTCAGGTGTGTGGTGTGCCCATTACATAGGTTGCCCACAGTGGTGAGTTGTCAGAGATACACCGTGCTAGGTGTTGCACCTCTCCAAAGTTGAGTGCTTTATCGGCAAGTGTAAAGAAGTAATCTATTCATGAATGGCTACTGTGCGCTCCCAAGTAGAACGTGTATTGTTGTGTTAATGGGTTGCGCGTCCACCAGACATCGACCAATCCCAAAGCAGTCAGAAAGTTCGATAATCGAGAAGGGCGGCTTGGGGGGCATCTAGAGGGTTTATAATCCACTGCATCACACACAATGTGGCATTAAAATCTTCTCTAATGAGGAGCTCTCCAACTGGTAATTCCAGTAGCAATTTACTAAACTCTGGCAATACTATGTTATGCAGCAATGACGGTATATATACCAATACTATATTAACAGGTGTCCCCTCCCAGGTACCAGACACTATTGCAAATCTACCCTGTGCATCGGCCCAGGTTCGCCCCATCTTGAAATGGAAATTTTTCCTCATGAGTATTCCTACGCCTTGTGATCCTGAGGTGATGCCCGTGTGTGATAGTAGTTTATACCCCCACCTGTCAAGGGCTCTGCAGGTGTTGCCTACTAGGTGAGTTTCCTGTAACATGACCATGTCGGGTGAGTGGCGTTTAATGTATTGTAGCACTATACCCTGTTTTATTTTGTCCCCTAGGCCGTTTACGTTCCATGACACCAACCTGAGCGTGGGGGCGTTCAATACATCAGTCATGAGTTGGTGGTGGGTTATGTCTGATCCTCCCCCCTTTCCCCGGTGTAGGGACATGTACCAACTACGGGACTTTGGTCAAGGTTGCCTGTCTGCTGCTGTGTCGTGGTGCTCCATTCTGAATATAGGTTTGGCCACTGCGATAGTTGATGTGGAAGGCGGAGCCCGAAAGCACTGCTACCCTCCTCCTTCTGTGTTCTTCTATGAAACAACTACAGAACAGTATCATGTAACTATGAAAAAAAAACACTCTGCCTCCTCCCTGCAAGACGGACTTAAAACTACTCGTCTCCCCAACACTGCAGAGCGTCTGTCATCCCCACCCGTCCTAAACTTAGAGGACTATGGCCCAGCTGCTTGCCCCCTGCCCACCCTGCCCCTCAATGCAATGTCATGATTGGTACCAACTTATAGGAGTTGGTTGTCCACCTCAGCCGAGCAATCCCAGCGGTGTATCTCAAGGCCAGGATGCACATTGTTCTGGGCCCCTGACGGAGCCGAGGCTCGGCGGTCCATTCTGATGGGCGACCACCTAACCACCATAGGGTGTCGTAAATCACAGCAACTCCATTTCTCTGCTATTCACTGGGGTATCTGTTTAGTTGTCCCTTACTTGTCCCGGAGGCTTACCACTCTCTCCTCAGCAAGTCACCTCCGGCCAGGTCCGTGTGCTTCGGTGGTTTTCTCGATAGTTTCTCTCTCTTTGCATCCGGACTGGAGTTCCCCACTCTGTGCCATCCGTCCAGCCATTCCCATGCTACATCGTGGTCAGCGAAAGACCAGGTCTTCCCTTCTGCCTCCACCCGCAGTTTTGCCCGGAAAAGCATAGAATACTTCACTTCCTTTTCCCGCAGCGCCTGCTTGACTTCTAAAAAGCTTTTTCTTTGTCTCTGGATTTTGATGGTGAAGTTTGGAAAGAATGTGATTGTGCAATTTTCGTATTTCACCGACGGGGCACTGCGGGCAGTTTGCAATATAACATCTCTATCCCGATAGTTGAAAATGCGGGCCAGGATAGGTCTCGGAGGGGCTCCAGGCTTTGGTCTGCGAGGTTGTAGGTGGTTAAGGATCAGTTCTTCTACAAAGTGATCGGTTGCTGGTCCCTCTGCGCACTCCGGTACTCCAATAATTCTGACGTTGTTACGTCAGGACCTTCCCTCGTAATCGTCCAGCTTGGCCTCTAGGAGCTTGCTTGTGGACTGAAGTTCCTTGACTTGCTTTTTTAGGGCTGCCGTATCTGACTGTAGAGTTACCGTCTTCTCCTCTACTTCCTTAACTCTCACATTCATATTGCATAGATCTGGTATGACAAGCGAGACTTCTTCCGTGACCATGTCAATTCGCGTTTCCAGGGAGGTATGCACCGTTGATAGCGCCCATGACATTACGAAGTGTGGGTTCTTCACTGTCCTGTGGCAGCTGCATGAGTGATTGCAGTGGGTCCTGGGAACTCCCTGTCACATCTTGACTCTTCAGCAACGAAAAATTATCTAATTTGGTTTGATGGGAGTTGCGTACCCCTTTCCCTCCCATCATGGTGGAGAATGGGCAAAGGTAGCTTTCAGGCGGGACGCCTAGGGTGGTCTATTCACCGGGTTTTTCGCCACCACCTTCCTGGCAGTGTTTCCCCAGTCAAAGCAGACCACACCCACCTGTATCTCCCCATGTTAGGACACGCGTAAATCTGGTGCTCATGTAAAGCGCTCTGATACCTGATGTCTCGGGTCTAGTTCGCGCTATATAAAACTCTAAAAAAATAAAAAAACGTTAAAAAAAAACTCGTGTCACCTTGATCGCATTCACTGAGTCCGTGGGAACGTGCCTCTTACTTGTTCCAGGGCGCTTTAGTTGTCTCAGCCCTCTAACCTGGTGCAGTGTTCTGTCGTTGTTTAATATGCACAGCTTCTAGGCCGTATGTCGCCGGTATGTCGAGGGCCTGCAGGGGGAGCGGGTGAAGGAAGAAGGGAGAAAACTCCCCCGGTTGTTGGATCCGCTTTGTAAAGTCCTCTGGGCCCACGCTCTCTCACTCCCCAGCACACTGTGGGTCTTGGGTACTCCAGTTCATGTACTTGCAGCTTTCTTCCAGCCTCCTGGGTCTTTCAGCTCCGGATCACTCCACATGGTCCTCCTCCACTCTCTCTGAGCCGCTCCCGGCTCGCCCCAGCCCTCACTGATGGCAGCACCAGCAGCACTCCTTTGCCGCTGTTCGAGCCGGAGTGGCAACCTCTTCACTCGCCATGGGTCTTTGCGGTGTTGTCACCACTGCCGGTCATGAACTCTGTTGTCTCTGGGTAGAGGCCGAACTCCTTGCTCGGAACTCCGTCGCAAGGTCCGGACTCGATCCTACAAGTGCAGTTGTCTCGGGCGCTTGACGGGATTGTCTCTGTCCAATTTAGTCCCTGGCTGCAATACGCGAGCAGGCGCTCTGCTTCCCTCGCTTCGTCTTTCTCTTCAGCCCCCGCTGTCACGCCGGGTGCTACAGGTGAGTGTTCGGAACCATGTGCGTGTTGGTACTAATACTTTGGATCTGTAGGACAGATTTTATGGGTTATCTGCAGGCGGATGCTGGAGATCACTTAGTTTGCGGCCATCTTCCTCGCCAGCCGCCCCCCGAGTCAATGTTGATAGCAAGAGGCTTTAATATTTTCCCCAGTGTTTCGTTGGATTGTTCACATTCTCCATTACTTGGGGCGCAAGCCTGGAAGATGACTAAAACCTTCTATAACCAGATCTGAACTGGTTCATGATGGATCTTTGGCATGCATCATATCACACTGTCAGAGAGAGTACTTCCATTTCTCAC